>CM038674.1:1609277-2809277 GCA_021605145.1 Aegilops bicornis | reverse complement strand
TTTGTCGTCACGCTCGGCGCCGCGGGGCTCATGACGCTCTGCTCCGTGCTCTTCGCGCGACTCGGGCGAGAGTCCGGACAAGAAGGGATACATCATCGGTTTCGTCATCACGCTCGGCGCCGCGGGGCTCATGACGCTCTGCTCCGTGCTCCTCGCGCGACTCGGGCGAGAGTCCGAACTGATGGAGGGAGGTGGGCAATATATTTCAACACTCCCCCTCACGTCTAGCCTATTTTAGTCCTTAGACGTGGGATCGATGTAGGCCGCAGAATCGTTTTATTTAATACTGCATTGGCAGGGTCTTGAACTCAAGACCTCTTGGCTCTGATACCATATAAGACGTAGAGTTTGGGAAACTGCACGACACCCTAAACGGGGTGTGGCTATCTCATTATATAGGAGTACCAAAGGGTACAATACAATTACATATGTGTACAAGGGGTCCACGTATATGTATACAGTCTAACAGACCCCCGGGTAGGCACCGGAACCCAGACCCCTTTTCAAAACATCGGGGCCACATGCGCCCCTCAACCCGGCAGATTGCTGGCCAGCTCCCCAGTGTGAGCCGACTAGGCGTGGCATCCCGCGGTTCAGCGGCCGTTCCATCCAGATGTACGACAAGACAACTCCCCACGACGGGGCAGGCATGGCAACAGTGTGCTACCTACCCATGTTGAGCAGGCGGGTCGTGGCTACAGTGTCTCCCGTACCGCTGACCGGACGGACAGCGACTGGGCGACGCGACACTGTAGACACACAGCGCCAACCACTCTGTGACACCAGACAAGACGGGTCACAGTGCCATGCAGCCGGTGGATCTGGCGACCTGGTGGGCCCTACTGCCAGCCTCCAGACGATGACACCAGGGCCCCGCGCCCATTTAATCTTACTGTTGTAACCCTGGGGGTTCGGCCTATAAGACCCCCCAGGAGCCCTCCATGCAGAGGGTCTTCCCCCGGTCGGCTCTTAGATCACTCCACCTGAAAAACACACACACACACACACACACACAAAGGCTAGAGGCAAGGCAAAGGACCAGCTCCTTTCCTCCTCCTCGCCCCGCACAGCTCCAGGAGTAACCTTGTAGCCCTTACACTCTCCATATTATATTCGGCACGACTAGGGGTGTTACCTCTCCGGAGGGTCCCAAACCTGGGTGTGTCTCGTGTCACACACCTGCACGTGCCAACCTCGCCTCTGGAACTCACCGCGTCCTCGCGTAGCCCCCCCCCCCCCCCCCACACACACACACACAAACACACTTTAAGCCATCCCATGGCATCTGCCGTGAGATCACCACGACGCGCAGGCGCTGGCGACTGGACGGCGGAAGGAGACATGGACCTATTAGTAATAGATTTGAAGGTACAAGGTTTGTTTTGCAAAATCGCCATTACACTACGCCGGCGACAAGCTATACCGGACGGAGGGAGTACAATTTAAATCATGCATATGTTTCTTGACTCTCTTGCCTTGTGGTGCTAATCTGGTAAGATAGTTGAATAGAAAGGTCACCTGGCATGTTTTGTAGTTTGTCATGGTAGGTCTCTTCAGCTATGTCGTAGTATCTAAAAAGGTAGAACTACCTTGGGACCAAGCAAGCAATGTGGTTCAACCAATGACAATAACTAATCCAAATAAACTTACATAATTCACTACTAGGCAAATACATATCAGAAATATGAAGTCTTCCAGAAAGAAAGGAGCAAAACGGAAAGAAATGAGCTTGACACACCCTAAACCCTAAACCCTAAACCCAAGGGAAGCCCGTTGTTCCTCGTCGATTGAGCGACAAACTACGATAAAACCAATTAGTACCCTGCAACACGCTACACCAAATGACCTTAGGAACAGCTACATCACAGGGGCGGCAAGATGCAAGTTATTATTTGGAGACACCGAAGGTTCAGATATTGATGGAATGCAGAATCACCACAGTTCCCTGACGACAAACAACATAACAAAATAAATTAGCACCTTTGCATAAATGTCAATTAGCACATTCTAATCGGAGAAGATTCCACTTACAAGATTGAGCTATCATTGGATAATCTGCACAAACATGTCCTTGAGGTCTTCACTTGCAGCCATTGTTTCCAAAATCATATCATTGGATACCAATTCCGGTGACAGATTGCCACCCATAGGCTGCAGTTTATTTAAAAACAGTAATTTGGACATGCGATCCTTGGTAGCTTGTATGTTATATTTGACCTCCTCCTTTGTTCCTTCTGCAATCAGGTTGTATGTGTATACAATCTTCTCCTGACCGATTCTATAGGCTCGGCCAATCGCCTGCCGTCCAACAGAAGGATTCCACACGACATCAAGGAGAACTACACGTGATGCACCAACCAGTGTTATACCTTCACATCAGGCCTTGGTTGATGCAAGCATCACCTTAGCCTCGCTGCTCATGTCATTGAAGGCTTTCATCAAGGCTTCCCTTTGTTTAACAGGTACATTTCCACTCATCAGCAGGATCTCCTTGCCTTCTGTCCAGTTTAGCTTTCTTGTAAGCTGATCCCTGATCAGATCCAGTGGTTCAAGGTACTGACTGAACACGAGAACTCTTTCTTTCAATGGTGCACAAAGATGGATCATCTCGAAAACAAACCATGTCTTTACTCCTTCGCACGGGTCCAGCCGTGCACTCCTCATCTCGTCCACCACAACAGATGCTTCTTTGTCTGACGGTTGTGTGCTTTTGACAAGGAACGGGTGTATAGATGCAAGAGATATCTTGTATTCTGCATCAAAAGAACCCTTCCCTGCACTTTTCTCCATCATTGCGATGATTTTTTTCTGACGAGGAAGAGGGTTCAGAATCACAACCGATTCTCTCAATCCTGGAAGAGATTTCTGAAGAATGTCACCATTATGGACGTGCACAAAATGGCCCAGCTTTTCCCGGATTTCAGTGATTTGTTCGTCCGTGATGTTACTTATCCTTAATGAACTCCAGAATTCTTTGTCTTGATCCGGTGCTCCTCTTGATTGGCTGGCTGAAGCAAATCCTGTCTTGCTGGGTTCCTTGCAAGCAAAATCTTTTGTCAATTTCGGTTCAACGAGGCACAAGATGTTATACAGCTCTAGGAAGTTGTTCTGGAATGGAGTCCCTGATAGAATAATCCGCTTTTCGGCCCTGACTTCTGCGAGAACTTTCCAGATTAGGCTTTTCTTGTTCCTCGGTGTGTGCCCCTCGTCGAGGACCAACAAGCCGGGCTTCTCAAGAAGCAGATTCCTCTGCATTTCTCCATCCTTGCCTTCACCCTTGGCAAGATTCCTGTAAAGCGAATAGCTTACACCGATGATGCTACTCCCTTGGCACTAAGATGCTAGCTTCACAATCATCTTAGATTTCTGGCTCAATTTTTTCATGTCCAACTTCTGGCCCAGAGCTTGATCATTTGAGACCAGTTTCTTGATGGTCTTGTCTTCATCCCATTGGATCTCACAAGAATTCAGTACATGGAATGGGAGCTTGACTTTCCATTTTCTGAACTCTTGCTCCCATGTAGCCAGCATGCCCCCAGGAGCAATGATAACTGGCCTGCAGTGCGGGAAAAGCTCCAGGTAAGATTGCACGAATGTAATTGCTAGCCTGGTCTTGCCGGTTCCCGGGGAATGAGAAATCACACAGCCACTTGTAGTGTCAGCGTTCATGGTGTTCTTCACTTGTTCAATGTCGATTCCTCCGGCGAGTTTTCTCCACATGAACTCAAATCCTTCCCGCTGGTGTAGGAACATGTCTTCCCGCACCCCAGGAATGAGATCCCAGACAACGCCAGTTTTATAACCTCCCACGTTACTCGTTCCTTCATATCCAATTGATTTCAGGATATCATCAAAGGATAAGTCAAACTCATGCTCCACTGGTTCCCTATACCTCGACTCCTTCACCTATTGAATTTTATGACGCAAAAGGGAAATAAGGTATTGATGCTATCTGAAAATATCTGGAAATAAAGTTATTGAACTCAAATTTGTTTACCAAGGAGGGAAATACGTCTCTAATTTCGGTTTCAATATAATCACATTTTCGGCAGAGAACACCTATTTGATCATCGTGAAAGAGATCATGTTTTCCTCGCTTGCATGGAGTTGCTCCATCAACACAAATTTCATGCGCATCGCTCTTGGCATCCTGAAAGTAGAAAAAAAATGTTAGTTTGCAAAAATGAAACAAATGTATGTGCTATATATCTAGAGAAAGAAAAGCCACCAATTCCCCCCTGTTTCACATTGTAGGAGCCTAAAACAAGGTCATAAATTCAGGGACTGCCTAGATTTTCGTTTAATTAAGTCTAAGTCTATTTTTTTGTCGAGTTATAGTGTGACATGTGTGCACTTAGATTTGTATTTTAATCTTGCCAAATGGGGCCATAAACAGTCCTGTACTTCTATGTCGGAGCTAAAAACCGGCAGATCAAGTCAGAACTTCATAGTGGTGGACCACAAAACAAGAAGCACCAGCTACACAATAGGCAAAGTGACAACATTCCGTCTAAACTCTCAAAATCATGCTTAACTTGGATGGAACCGACCGACAAACAAGAATACATACTTTTCTCAGATCAAACAGTAAATCGTCAGTTACAGAAACACGGGCGTAAACTAACATGCCTCACATAGAGGATGCAATGACCAATTTCCAATCGGACAAACGAGCAAACAAAAAAACCACGCGAAACATTTGCCGGAAAGCAAGATGCTTTTCGCTTATATGCAAACAGAAGACTAAAGCACCGAACGAAAATACTGACTCCGACACGTATTATGCAGATGTAGATCATGTACATTGATAGGGGAGATGGACAAATTTACTCTCCACAACATGCAAAAGCAGGCACCAAATCAGTTCCCAAAAGTGAAAAAAAAAATCAAGGTAGACAAAGATTTGCAGAATGCCTAATAAATACACAAAGATAACTACTGGGCATCAAAGTGAAGAATTGGATTACTCTTTCTGCTGAGACAAAACATTGTCGTATAAAACAGTATTGCTGATCTCAATTTAGTTCCAGTTAATTTTACAACCAGGGCCGGCCCTGGGCCGGGGCAAGAAGTGCAACGCCCTAGGGCCAAGGCTGCTGGGGGGCCCACAGGTTGCAACTGTACAGAGGACGAGACTTGCCTGCTCCCCGTGCGTATGCCCATTCGTGCTCCCGCATACGTGGCTTGATTTAATTGGAACAAAATAAGGCCCGGCCCCACCCCCTTAAAATCAGGGGGGAGATGATTAGATTAGAAAGGAAAAATGAAAAAAGACAACCGTAGGATAAGGTGGGAGCACGGCGGGAGCATGGGGAGGGAGCAGGCAAGCCGGATCCCTGTACAGAAGTCATCTAAACATTAGGCCCAGCCAGCCTACTAAAGAGCAATAAAAAGGCCTTATAGGCCAAACCCAGCGTAGGACGCATGGAAGTTTATCCATTATACTTCTCAGCAAGAATGCTCCTCTCTTGATCATTGTTGAAGTGCTTCTGTTGGATACATCTTATTTCTCATTTCTTTTTAGCATTGTTAGAAATTCCATGTTCCCTGGGTTAGGAATAAAATCCTTTTTGTTGTTGCATCCGTCCATATCCACGGTGCATTATGAAAATTCTTATTTACCAATGAGATTTCTTGCTACCACTATTCAGCTAAATGTTTCAAATTAAATAAAATTTTGTGTGAAAATTTTGACTCTACAATAGTTATTGGGCCCATTTTTTCTGTTCGCCCGGGCCCCCCGAAAAGCCAGGACCGGCCCTGTTTACAACCATTTCTTTAGAGAAGAAAATAAGGAAATTCACATTGAAATTGCGAGGAGTAGAACCAGATCTAATTCGTCAAAATTCTCTTTATTTTGCTTGGATAGGTGACGAAACAAGCATTTTGGCGAGGTGACGGGGAGGCGCCCCAAATCATTGGTGCCAATACCTCCCTCCTCTCCCTTATTACCTCATTGCAGCCAGAGGGCGCAACTGGGCGAAGCTTTGCCAGCTTCGGCGGTGGCAGGGCCTCCTTCGCCTCCTCATGTGGTGGCTCGGCACTACAGGGCGCAGCATCGCGACGGCGTCGACTTTGTGGCAGGCTATGTAGGGCGGATCCGGGCTGGGGCGTGCTGCGTTTGGCATTGGTCGGTTCCTCTGGATCAGGGCCATGTTGGACGGCTCGAGGCGCCCCGACAGCCGGCGGTCGGGGTGTTATGTCCTGTTGTCCGGCGGAAGGCTCCCCTCACAGACGCGCAGGGGTTTGTTGTGAGCCCATCCGATGGTGGGGCTAGGTCGTGGTAGAGCTCTAGTTTGTGGTGGCGGCTCTTCCCTAATCTGGTTATGTCAGATCTTGGTGGTTGCATCGGTCGATGATGTAGCCACAATGTCTCGGTTGGTGTTTGACGGTGGGGTGCGTGCAGTGGTAGCGTCCTCCCTACTCCTAGGTCTGAGCCGGCGCGCGGGCTGCTTGTGCGATGGAGGTGGTCTTGACCTAGGATTTGTGCTCGGGCGAGCTAGATCTAGGCCCGAGGCGAGTTGGGGCTTCCGCTCTAGGAAGGTGTGGGTGGGCTCGGTCCTGGTGGGGGTCAATGGCGAGATAGCCCGGAGTCCTTTAGGCGGTGATGGGGCGCCGGCATAGCCCGGAGTCCTCCGGGCGGCGATGGAGCGGCGCGGCTGCTGTTATTTGGTGGCGGTACTATCCGGATTGATGGCATCTTCAGCGAGCGACGCAAATGATGGTGGTGGGCGATGTTCGGTGGCGGAAAGGGTTGAGTTCATTGCTGCAGAATTGACTAGTCATATATGCTCTCCGATCTATTAATCGTGTTTGACCAAGTTTGATGAGTAGTTCTGCCGGAGGGAGTTGTGTATGTTAGTGGGTTCGATTTTGCGATGATCCATGCCAGTGACAAAAAGGAAACGGGCACGTATTGTATTGTTGAGCCGAACACACTGAAACTTAGTGCATAACACTTAGAAAACCAAATCCTTCCAACACATAAAACCTAGTTTACTAATGGATCTCGATAGGGCTCCTAAGATTAGAGCTAATTATCTCTCATCTAACCTGACGTCATATATGGTGATGGTGTGGTACTGTTTACCCAGACGGCCCAAGTTTTTGGGAATTTCTTCGTTTCTGTCGCTTGTGTTTTTTCTGCTACCCATCATGCTTTTTTTTCTGTGGGCTACACCCATCAGGCTATGTCTCTAGGATGGGCTAGAAAAAAAAACATAAATCAGGAAGCAGTGCATGAATGGTTCGATCAAAACAAAACGCATGAATAGTTTACATGCGTCTCTTTAGAAATGAATGTAATTAAGAGAAATCTATGACTCCTAAATCATACATTCAAAAATAATTGTTTGAAATATTTTATTTTAAAATAAGAAATAATTTATTTAAGCACGTGCAATGAACAATCAACTGTAGGCGTCCGGCTCATGTGCAACTACTGGAGACAATACTTTTGGAAAAGTAATTTAACTCACATGTGCAACGGACGTGCAATTATGTGCAACCATGCAATTTCATAAAGCACGGCGAGCATTTATTAATGAGGTGAGCATCTTTTAAATCACGGTGAACATTTTTGAAAATACATGATGAACAACATTTAAAATACCATGATTTTTTAAATATGGACAAAACATTTCTTAAAACACGTTAACCATTTTCGAAAACGCGGTGAATATTTCTAGCATACATTATGTGCATTATTTACAATAGCTAGGGTGAATATTTTTGAAAAATACACTATGATCATTTTTAAGTAAGCAATGACCCCAGCAGCAGCATGGTCCTTGACGGCAAAAGATGTTGCAAAAAATCAAATGATGGAGAACAAATCAAAAAGAAAAGAAAATTATAATTAAAATTTTGTATGTCGAGCATGGACATGCAAACTAGTCGGGGCGAGTTGCGTGTCATGGGTGGACATGCAGTTGGTAGGTGTCGGGGCAAGATGTGTGTCAAGGATGGACAAGCAAGTGAGTTGCATGTTGAGGGTTGACATGCAACTGGGTCATGGTCGGGCAAGTCGCATGTCTTGGTTGGACATGCGGTTGAGTTGGGACACAGAAGTTGTGTGTCAAGGGTGAAAGTGTAGCTGGGTGGATATCGGGGGCAAGTTGCTCGTCAAGGGTGGATATGTAAAAGGATTGACCAAGTTGCGTATCAAGGATGGACATGCAATTGAATTGGGGTTGGGTAAGTTGCATGTCTAAGATGGACATGCAACTGAAAAACATACAAACTACTCCATCCGTTCCTAAATATAAGGGTTTTCAGAGATTCCAATACAGACTATATACGGAGCAAAAGGAGGAAATCTACACTTTAAAATATGTCTATATACATCCGTATGTAGTCCATATTGAAATCTCTAAAAGATCTTATATTTAAAAACGGAGGGAGTAAAAAATTGAAAACATAAAAAATTGGAAATGAAAAATCGAACAAAACATACTAAGAACAAGTAGAATCTTCTGAAACCAAAAAAATATATCATATACATGACCTGGCATGTTAGGGTAGGGCGCACGTTCTCTTCCGTTATGGAAAAAAATAACATCTCAATCCAATGACAGTGAAAACCACACAGCAAAAAAATGTGTAATTCCTGCAAAAAGGAAAAAAACCTAAGGCAAAAGGGACACATGTGATGGCTCGGTGTGAAACAACCACAACGGCAGACAAAATTCATGAATCTTAAAGATTTCAAACAGCCACGGAAAAATTAGATGAGACTCAACTAATTCTCATCAAGATGAGAATTAGGAAATCTGTTTATTAACTGGAATCGAATTAAACGGATCGATGAGATCAATAGGAAGAAGTAGAACCATATTTTAGCATGAAATCCAACTTAGCATGGAGTCAAATGAGTCAACTGAAAATTAGCAAAATCTGTGTAAATTTATGCCACAAATTGCTAGCAAAACAAAATGTGACAGGAACCTCCCTGAAAACCAAAAAATATACTCCCTTCGTTTCTAAATATAAGTTTTTTTAGAGATTTCAATACAAACTACATACGGATGTATATAGACATGTTCTAGAGTGTAGATTCACTCACTTTGCTCCGTATGTAGTTCCTTATTGAAATCTCTAAAAAAAATATTTGTATTTAGGAACGGAGGAAGTACTCCCAGTATGAAGCTGTACTAAAGCAGGAGGAGTGGAGGGAGTACGTAACACAATGCAGCATGGACAATTGAAAGAAACGGCTTAATTAATTAGTTACCTTGTAGCAAGTGGGAGAAGAAACATTGGTGGATTCCACCTCCATGACCCAGTCGAGGTGTGCCCACTCATCGGCGAGATCAACATTCTCCACCTCATCTTGGATTTCCCCGAACGAGAATATGAGAGGCAACGTATCTCCTCCTCCCTCTTCTTGTGCATCCAAAGGAGCAGAGACTTTCTTCTCAGGGTTTTCTCTTCTTCCTTCTGATGGTATGCTGTGATGATTCTCCAACAGAGAATAGATCAGATCGTCGTCGTCCGCTTGCTGATCCTGGACGCCCCGCCGCCTCGGAGCAGCCAGTGAGCTTTTCTTGAAGTAAACATCACCCCATCCATCTGCGGCCAAGTCCCTCTTCTTGCGGCTCTTTGGCCTCCGGGAAGCTCGTGGAATCTCACAGGACGGCAACGCGGGATGCGGTGGTGGTACGCCGTCATCCTCTTCGTCTGAGCTGGACTGCGGCGGTGTGTGGACGGCGCGGCACTCCATGAGATGGCATCTCCGCTGCGTCCGCCTCCGCGAGAACGCAGCAGCATCCTTCTCCATGACAAGTCTGCCGGCCCCGCCCACATCTTGCTCGTCATTGTCAACGACGATGGTCTCGGGCAGGCCGCCGGTGCCCAGCGCAGCTGCCGGCTCCGAAGAGGACGATGGTGCGAGAGCGGGAGGGATTCGCCCCGAATCCAGGACCAGGATGCATTTGGCGTGCACGCGCTGGCTCCCGCCGGTGGCGACCTCCCGCGTGCGGCCGTTGATGAGCAGGCGGAGGGGCCTGCGGCAGGGCAGATCGCCGGCCGACGGCGTGTTGGGCATCTAGCCGTGGCAGTGGCGGTGGAAAGCGGAAGAAGACGAGGTTTTCCTCCGGCGCAAGTGTGGTGTCGATTTGCTTGGGCAGGGAGCCGTGAGAGTGTGGGAGCGAATTGCCAGAGATTAATTAGTAGCCATAGCTCCGTACGAAAGTTTTGACTTCCGGCACCATGCTAACTGGCATCTCATGGATAGGTACAAAACTTATTTCACACTCAAACTTGTTTCTCAGTCAAACTGGCATTCAAAGCATCTGCAATAGATGATGTAGATGAAAAATAATTAACTTTTACATCTTCAAGATCTATAAACACATCTCCAACAAACGATGTAGATGTAAAAATAATTACATCACCCGCTCCAAGTGATATAAAAAACAATACTTGATGATGCAAATTTGCATCTCCAGCCATCGGGTGATGTAAAACACTAGCGCACACAAACAGCCAACCATCATTTCATTTCGTCCCCACCCATCGTCTAACCGCATCCTCTCCTCCTGCCGCACTTCCGTCGCCACTTCTCCGGCCCACCGCACCATGCCGCACCGCCCCGCCGACAGATCCTACCTCTCCACTGCCCCACCGCCGCCTGCCTCCAAATCGGATGAATCGGCCGCTTTTCCGCAGCCCGTTTCAAGCCCCCCCCCCCCCCCCCCGCCCCCCCGGCTCGCCACCTTATTGAAGGCCATCCACCACCGCCCGATACCAACCCGGTCGCCGCCGCACCGCTGCCGCCATGCTGCTCAAGAAGCTCTCGAAGAACAAGACGAACTTCTTCGGGATGTGGGCGAAACCGTTCGAGAACTTCGGAGTCGAGTTCTCCGGTGACGACCGCCACTACTGGATCCACATGTATTGGGTTGCCGAGGAGGCCACCCGCGCGTATGACCTGGCAGCGTGGCATTTTGGCGGGCCGAAGGAGGAGCTCAACTTTCCCAAGATCGAGACCCATGCATATGTGGAGTTCCTCGTGCAAGTGAATTTCCAGATACAATCAATGAAGGAGAAGGAGGAGGAGGAGGAGGAGGAGAAGAAGAAGAAGAAATATTACAAGGACTGTGCGTGCACACTACGCGCGTATACTCCTAGCAGTAGAGACTAGTCAGCTTAGAGCATCTCCGGCCGCGCCCCCAACAGGCCTTCCAGGGCGCCTTTTTCCGCGCCGGTGCCGAGAAAACCCCCAGTCGCGCCCCCAAGACGCCGAAATCCACCGGCTCGGCCAGTTTTTGGGCCTGGTGATCCCAGGCCGAACCCAGTGCGTTGGGGGGCGCTCGGGGGCTCCGGCGAAAGGAAAAAATACGCCTAGGCCACACTTTCAGGCGAAAAGTCAAGGCAATCGTCCAGATTCACTCACCACCGCCGCGCGCTCGCCCATCACCCTGCCGATCCTGGCGCCGCCTGCCACCCAGCGCCGCTAGATAGGGCATCCCCCGCCAGAAATGAGAGAAGGTTTAGCCCCGCCAACCTCTCCACCAACCACCTTCCGGGCGAGTTTTCCGGTGCTCTGGCCACGCCCGCCCGGTGTTCGGCGGTTTGCCTGCTCGGCGATGGACTCGGATGACGAGGAGACGCTCACGGCGTTGCTGGAGGAGGAAGCCAATGCCGACGTGAAGGAGGAGGAGCATCTCATGGTCCTCGCCGCCCTCGCCGGCCTGCTCGCGAGCAATGAGAAGCCGAGGCGAGGTGGCTTGGCACCGGGGCGGCTGAAAGCAAAGAACCGGCATTGTCTGGAAGGCTATTACATGCTCTACCCCGACTACTTCGCCGACGCTCCATTGCATGGCGACAACGTTTTTCGGCGCCGTTATCGGATGAGCCGAAAGCTTTTCCTCAGGATTGTGAATTACATCTGGTAGTTCGAGAGCTACTTCAAGTGCAAGAAGAATTGCACCGGCACACTTGGATTCACCTCAATCCAGAAGTGCACGTTAGCTATGAGCATGCTTGCATACGGAGCTCCCGGTGATTCACTCGACGACTATGGGCGCATGGCCGAGTCCACGACCATTGAGTGTGTCTACAAGTTCTACAGGGCAGTGGTGGAGACAATGCTGGAGACACTGCTCGGATCCTAGCACAGAATGCAGGAAGAGGATTTCCTAGGATGCATGGAAGCATCGACTGCATGCTTTGGAAATGGAAGAACTGTCCATTTGCTTGGCAGGGGATGCACAAAGGCGCCAAAGGCGGTTGCAGTGTGGTACTTGAGGCAGTGGCCACACAGGACCTCTGGATTTGGCACTCCTTTAGTATGCCAGGAACTCACAATGACATCAACATGCTGCAGTGCTTCCCTGTCTTTGCCAAGCTTGTTGAAGGTCACTCTCCTCCGGTGAACTTCGAGATCAATGGGCGGCACTACGAGAAGGGGTACTACCTAGCTGATGGCATCTATCCGAGATGGTCTACATTTGTGAACACTATTTCAAACCCTGTGCCAGGAGGCGAGAAGTCCCACTTTGCGAAGGTTCGGGAGGCTTGCAGGAAGGATGTCGAGCGGGCATTTGGTGTGCTCCAATCTCGATTTGTGTAATATGCGTCAGGAGATCCGAGACCTCACAGGTGCATCAACAACTGCAGCAGGATCTGGTGGAGCACCTATGGAGGCTCAAGGGCAACACCTAGCTCGATGTGTGATGAAATATGAGTTTTTATTTGTTGAACTATATAATTTGTATTGAACTTTTTGATTTCTATTGATTTTCGGTGATGAACTATGTGACAAAAAAATTACTTGTGTTGAATTTGCGCCGAACCATGGCGAATATGGGCCGATTTGCACAGATATCGGGCCGATTTTTCGCCGAAACTATGCTGAAAAGCGAAAATAATGGGCCCATATCGGCGCATGGGGGTGACCTGGGGGCGGTCGCTGGGGGGGGGGGGGGGCCAGCACCGATTTTTGCACCGGCTCGCCCCCAGGCGGCGATTATCAAGCCTCCTGGGGGGCCAACGGCTGAAGATGCTCTTAGGGCAGTGTCGATTCTACTAGACTTTCTCTAGACTCTACTACTATTCCCTTGTTTCCAGTTTATTGGACTTATCTTGCAAATCTCATCGACAAATAAGGACCTACTTGCATGACCCTCTCACTCCTTCGTGCATTGGTTGATTCTACATTAAGAATACAACCTCCTTCTGATTTATTCGTCCCCTTCATATTTGTGGCAAATTTCGATCTTAAATTTAACTGTTAATGCATGTCACTAAAAATAATATCGTTGAAAACTATGTTTAAATACGAATCCAAACATATAATTTGTGATGACATACATTAATATTTAATTAGTTAAATCTATGGTCAAAATTTGGCACAAAATATGAAGGAGAACAATAAACCAGGATGGTGGGAATACAAATTTGACAGGATTTAATGCGGACATGCATAGCTGTATTTGCATGTTCCCAAGGTACAACCTCGGTCCTGGTTTATTGGTCCACATTGTATTTTGTGCCAAATTTTGACCATTTATTTAACTAATAAAATGTTCATGCATGTCAGAAAAAATTATATTATGAAAAACTATGTTAAAATACGAATCCAACCATATAACTTTTGTTGACATGCATTAACATTTGTTAGTTAAATCTTTGATCAAACTTTGGCACAAAATACAAAGGGACCAATAAATCAGGATGGAGGTAGTAGTTGAGACTTGACCTTAGTACTAGCTAGGGAGAGCAATTTAACTCGGGCCTTCACTTCACCAGCCTGCTCGAGTTGACACTCTCTCGTTCGTTTGCTGCGTAGTACAAGTTGTAGCCAGCCATGGCGTTAGCTACAAAATCAAGATATGGAAACCAAACCGACAAACTCCGCGATCAACTCCGTGTTAGTACTAGAAGAATTGAATTAATTTCCATGCGCAGTCTAAACTCTAAAGTACTTTCTCATATATAGCGCCACTAGTTTCTTCTAGTATCCTCATCTGATCGATGGAAATTGATTAGTGGCCTACACGTGCATGTACATGTGCACCTACGCTTACGTGCACATGTACAAAGTAGGTGTACATCGGCAAGCGGAGGGCTGCGTTGCGTGTAGGGTTTGTACACACGCACGTAGGTGCATTAACTCCCACCTCGTTTCTTGTTTCTTGACATGAATAAAGGAATTAGTCAATATAAGACATGGGGTGTGTATGTTTTTAATGATTTGAGACTCTAGCACGGATGCAGTGGTCAGTTCATTGTATGCAATGGTGTTATTGAACAATTGCATGTAAGATTTCTAGGCACATTTAATACATGTAAATGCACTTAGAGGCTTAAATATAGCAAACAGACCCAAAACAATGCCAAATTTTGACATGTCACATGTAATGGTGTATGTTCAGTGTCGGAAAAGTTTGAGCACTAACCAAATAAGAAGCAATCCTTTCACATGAAAACCGTTCTATTTCAAATGTCTAGAAATGCATTTACTTTCTTAAATATATCAAACGGATCCTCAAAAATGCCCAATTTTGACATGATACATATACTGGTGTTTATTGAGTGTGAAAAAAATTCAAGACCAACCGAGCAAGTAGCGCTCGATTCACATGCAAACTTCACAAGTTTTCTCTTGAAACCAGTTTGTTCCTCGGAGATGGTCCGGTTTGTATGCACTTTACATGACAATTTTTCGAGACGTTCTCTTTTTTTCACCACAACCTTTATGGGTCATATCTTGACACCATGACAAGTTTCGTAATTTTTGGAGGTCATTTCATTTTTTCTGAATTAAAATGCCAATAACCATCATATTGGTGCCCTGATCTCGGCCACATGGTGTATGATACTCCTTGTATTTCCTTACATATATGAGGCCTAAACATAGACTACATACCAATAAGAAAAAAAATGCAACCCATTTCTAAGGATTATTTCATGTAACCACAGTTCAAATCTGAATTATATCCATTAAATGTCTAGAAATGCATTTAATGGCTTAAATACAAAAAAGGATAGTTTTTTACATGAGACATGTACTAGTGTGTACCGAGTGTGGAAAAAATTTCAAAATCAACTGAGAGAGCAGCGCTCGACTCACAGGCAGACTTGATACGTCAAATCTAGAATCCTAGTTTCTTCCTCAGATATGGTCCGGTTTGTAAGCAGTCTACAGGACAACTTTCGCGAAACATTCTTAATTTTTTACCACAACCTCTATGGGTAATATTATGAAACCATGCCAAGTTTCAGGCATCATTTGAATTTTTCTACATTAAAATGCCAACAACGACCATGTTGGTTCCCCGATCTCGGCCACTTGGTCTATGAGATCCTTATTTTCCCTTACACAAGGATTAAACACATACTAAAGACACTAAAGACCACTAATAAGATTTTTCAACCCATTAATTGTTATTTTTAGCGTACTTGTAGTTCAAATTTGTATTATATCCATTTAATGCCTGGAAATACATTTAGTGGCTTAAAGATAGCAAGTGGGCCTCGAAAAATGGCAAAATTTGAACCCAGGCAGGAGGGCCTTTGGTCCCGGTTGGTGGCACCAACCGGGACCAATAGGCATCCACGCGTCAGCATTTCTGTGGCTGAGGTTTTTATTTTTTTTTTGGAAAGGGGGGTTTGGCGGGTTTTGGGGGTTAATATAGATGTTTAATATATTTTTCTATAGCTAGCTAATAAATATAGAAAAGTTTCCTCTCTTTTATGCGTGGCAGTCGACGCTTCGTACTATACATACGTATAGAGAGGACTAGCTAGACACGCTAGCTAGCTAGTAATTAAGCAAACAGAAGATCGTCATGAACATATATGCATACAGAGAGAAGTGATATCGACCACCTCTCCTTCTCCGAGAGATTGGTCGAACAACAAGTTCTCGTATATCTATCCGACACTACCGGCTACATATATACAATAATTATCTTTTACAAATATATAATCTCCTAACATACGGACGCGTGGTCCACATAGTATTCTCCGTCTTCAGCGATCACGTGGTCAAGAAAGAATGCCGCCAATTCCTCTTGAATTGCTCGCATGCGATCTGGTGCTAGGAGTTCATCCCGCTTCCGAAACATCTAATTTTAAGAAAGGGGTCAATACATATATATATATATATATATATATATATATATATGTGTGTATATATATATATATGAATGAATGAAACTCAACACAAATGATGGTAATAAAATAAAATTGTGAATATTTTTATTTACGCACTTCATATTGTTTGTCGGAGTAGCCCCTCTCACAGGTCGTGTGGCGGATGGACTCATGAGCGTAGTATCCACAGAAATCATTCCCTTGTTCCTGCCACAACCACTTTACAAGAAATAGAGGTCAATCAAACTGATAATTAGCAAGCATGCTAAATGGTATTGATGAGACTAGCGCTTGAATCACTAGGAGATGCGTGGGATATGCTACTATATAGTACTTACTTTCGGGTGTCTAAATTGCAGCTTCTTCGGTAGTCCCGGAGCTTTTTTGGTGAATTTTCTCCAAGCCCTGCCATACAAAGAAAACAATTACTTGATATCAGAAATGAACAAAGTTGCTGATATGGTGGATAATGATCGATTTAACTTACTTCTCGAGCATTTCAGTCATGTCCGCATACTCCTTGGGATCTTTTCGCTTGGAGTCTAAGACAGTTACTACTCCCTTCTCAAGCTTAATCTCTAGGAGAATATAGTGGTAGTTGTGCACACATGCATAACTCATCAATATTACATTACTATAACCTGGACTAATAAGGAAACCGAATATGCCACAAGACAGTAACAATCACTTGAAGTTGTAAGGAAAGAGTATTATATCTTTGTGTTCATTTATTACCAACGATTGTAGCAAGTTGGCCTCGGTATCTTCGGCACGAAATTTAACCTCAGTTGCATCTATGAGATATGTGTTAATGAACCCAATATCACGCACTTGTCTTTTCTTCAATTCGGCGATCTTCAATCTGCATAATATAGTGAGGATAATTATAAATACATGCAATGAAAGGGTTGAGTTATATAGAGAGACTTAATGACAGAAGTAGTACTACTTACAGACAGTAGCAGGTGACCGTTGCTTTATCGAGGGCCAATTGATTGAAAAACTGATAGAACTCCTCAAATAGAATAGGCAACAGTTCATTTTCAAGGAGGTCATGCTCCTTTTTAACTCTCACATACAAAGTACTCCTCCCCTCAGACTCTTTGCAGGTTTTCATGTACCAATCATGCAATCTTCGCATCATCGTTGATAGAGAACTTTCATCTTTGACGAGAGGCTTCCCGTACTCGTATCTTTGTATCTGCACCTCCAAGAAATCATAATGTACATCATCGGGCAGGTAATCTGAAGGATTTCCATAATCGGGCACCATCCTCGGATCGACGATGTCGCTAGCAGGCACCTTGAGCGGGGGGCACGATTGCTTCGCTTGTTTGCCGAGCTGGGCAATTTGTTTCCCAGCTCGTCGTTCTTTCATCCTTTGATCAGCGACAAGATTTCCCGACCTCTCCGCTTCGGCAAATGCCTTTCCAATAATGCGCTCATAGTTGCCTTTGGCGGAGACTTGGGTGGTTTTGTCGGGGCAGCAGTGCGCCGCTTTCACGGATCTACCTTCTCCTCCGGAGGTGGATGTCTCTGCTTTCAACCCTTGAAACCAGTCATCCACTTCGGTCTGCGCGATCTTCACGTTTTCCTCCTCGCTCCTCTCAGACGGTAACTTCTCCGAGTCCTCGAGAAGGACCGAATCTGTATCTCCTCCCGCCTTTGGCTGTCTTGCTAGACGCCGGCAGAGCAGTCGGCGAGTATGTCTTCTTTCCTTTCTTACGAGGCGGAGGAGAAGGACTACGACGCGCCGGAGCAGCCGGAGCGGCGGCGGGTCTCTTCCGCCCTTGCTGACGAGGCGGAGAAGGAGGAGGCTGGCTGCTCGGGTGCGCCGGTGCAGGCGGAGAAGGAGGCGGAGTGCTGCCACGCGCCGGAGAAGGAGCCGGCCGAGTTCCCTGATCGTCACTTGCCGGAGGAGGAGGCGGTGGAGGAGGCGGAGTGCCCTGACTCGCCGGAGGAGGAGGAGGAGGCGGAGGCGTCCAGTTCGGAAGGTTGATGAGATCCTTCCACCATAGGCATGGAGTCTTCAGAGCGTAACCCAGCCGATACTCCCCTTCACCGGTAGGGTGGTCAAGCCGGAGGTCCTCAAATCCCTCCGTTATTTCATCGACCATCACCTTAGCATATCCTTCTGGAATCAGCCGGTAGTGAAAAGTTGAGTCGGGTTTAGTAGGATAAACAGAGCCAACAGCCGCCTTGACCTTCAAATTGCTCCATTGCGCCATAAGGTGGCAATTTTCAGCATCCGTGATAGCATCCACAGGATAGCTGGCAGGAGCCGTCAAGGCATGCTGCTCTGGCTGAAGCAGCTCGGTGGAAGCCACGCTGCTTCTCCGCTGAGATGGCGGGGTAGCTTCGGGGGAAGCTTTGGCAGGTCGTTTGCTGCGATCTGCAACTTCTTGTTCCTCTTCTCGTTCCTCTAGCCCCATTACCCTTTCGTGCAGCGCCTGCATTTGGCTCTGCTCCAATTCTTCCTCCTCTCATGGGTTTTGTAACCCCCTGCGTCCGGAAATCCAGCCTTCCACGAAACGGAGCCTGGCGTGCCTCGTGTCCGTCCAGGGTGCTCAGGATTCCCGAGGGCCATTGTGTGCTCGTCCTTCTCCACATGGAACGAACTTCCCTTGCTGCGCTGCTTCGATATATTGCTGAAGCCTCTTGACTGGTATGTCCAATTGTTCGTCCGTCCAAATGCACTTCCCTGTTATAGGGTCCAAGGATCCGCCGGCCCCGAAGAACCAAGTCCGGCAACGGTCTGGCCAGTTCATTGTCTCTAGTTCGATCCCTTTATCAAGCAGATCATTCTCAGCCTTGGCCCACTTAGGCGAACTACGAGGTAGCCACCTGACCCGTCGCGATGGTGAAGCTTCTTCTTCGCAGCATTTCTCTTGTTTGTCGCCGACATCTTTTTACTCTTTTCCGATGTCTTGTAGGCCACAAATGCGGGCCGATCATCTCTGATCTTCTCATATTTGCCCTTGAATTCTGGTGTCTCATTTTTTCGACATACCTATTGAGTTCTTTCTTCCAATTCCTGAATAGTTCTGCCATCTTCTTAAGAGCAAAAGACTTGATTAATGGCTCTATTATCGGCTTCGCGGATCATCCTCTAGCGGTAGGGTAAAATTTGACTTCAGCTCGGTCCAAAGATCATTTTACGCATATCATTGACACAAGACACCTCAGGGTCTTCATTCTTAGGCTTATACCATTGGTGGATGCTGATCGGGATCTTGTCCCTAACCAGAACCCCGCACTGAGCAACAAATGCCTTCTTTGTCCGGTAGGGTTCAATCGGTTGGCCGTCACGCGCGATTTGTATGATCTCAAACTTTTCATCCGAGCTCAACTTTTTCTTCGGGCCTCGTCTCTTTACCGAAGTTGTGCTCGATCCGGAGGGCTAGAAAAAAGAAAGGCGAGAGTTAATTAATATGTGTACATACCAAAACAAAGGCGAGAGCTAGTCAAGACAGGCTTAACTAATATATATACCTGGCGGACTCGGTTTGGTGATCACCGGAGCCGTCCTCACGGTCTACTTCTTCACCCTCTCCTTCTTGCACGGCATTGGGTCATCGGAGCCATGTAAATCATAGCCTGCTGCTTCTTCACCCTCTCCTTCCAGACCATCGTTGTCGTTGAGAAACATCAACGAGCGGGCAGCATCACTTCCTTGTGCGATTATGTCCCTCAACAACGCTTCTTGTGCTTCGTCTCGGGGTGTCCATAGTTTCTACAAATATTTACAACATGGCAATTATTATTCAAACATGACAGATATGGATATATTAGTGGCAAGCGTAGAACTAGCTAGCTAATCACAATAAGGAATCATATTAGTGGCCTCGGCGCTGCTTCTCTAGGGTTTGGGGTGGCCTCGACAACGCTTCAAGGGTTAGGGGTGGCCTCGAGAACGCTTCAAGCTAGGAGGGTAATATCGACCCCCACGTGTTGAAGCTATCGGGAGGGGTCAGCGTTGAACACTACATCTATGTCCCACAAGTGACGTGGGCATCGACGCCCATGTAGGGTAGAGGGTCGTGGATCGCGGCGATCGAGGTCGAGGGTCGAGGATCGCCGAGGGTCGGGAGGTTGCCTAGTGTCAAAGGATTCAACAAAACCATCTCTTCATCATTAAGTAAATGTGGGTGCATGATGGTGCGAAGCTCTCAAAGTTATTTTGGAGCGGAGTCCCGAGATAGGATAATTCGCTTTTTGGTACAAAGTTCAGCAAGAACCTTCCGAATATCGTTATTTGGAAGGCGTTTGCTGAAATTGCATACAAAAGGCAAATTATCCTATCCGGACTCCATTCGAATAACTTTGGAGGACTTCGTACCATCATGCCATGGTTACTTCCGGCTAATGATGAAGCCATGGATTTCTTCAATACTTTGACACTAGGAACCCTCTCGACCCTCGGCGATCCTCGACCCTTGAACCCTCGACGACCTGGAACCTCGACCCTAGGCGACCTGGAACCCTCGATCCCTCGACCCTAGAACCCTCGACCCGGGATAATATCGACAACGCTTCAAGGGGTAATATCGACAACGACGAGATACATACACGGGAGAAATTAATGTTATCGGGGAGGGGGTATATCGACCCCCCCACGTATTGAAGTTATCGGGAGGGGGTATATGGACCCCCCCCCCCTCGTGTTGAAGTTATCGGGAGGGGTATATCAACGATGACTGAGGAGAAGATCGAAGAAAAAAAAGAAGAAAAAAAAAGAGGAGAAGAAGAAAGGAATAGAACTTATATTCTATTTTTTCTTCTTCTCCTCTATTCCTTTCTTCTTATCCTCTTCTTTTTCTTCTTTTTTCCTCTTCTTATTTATTTCTCCTCTTCTTCCTCTCCTCTTCTTCTCCTTTCTTCCTCTTCTTATATTCCTTTTTCATCTCCTTCTTTTTCTTCTTCTTCCTTCTTTCTAGCTAGATATATAAAACTTTTCTAAAAATGTAACTTTTGCATATATAAAACTTTTTCTTCTTCTTCCTTCTTCCTTCTCTTCCTTCTTCCTAAATATATAAAACTTTTCTAAAAATGAAACTAACCTAAAATTAATGTACTAAATCAGAGAACAATTGAAAACACCATGCATATTACAATTGAAAAAATACATATATTCATACAAAAAAATATATAAAACAAGCATATATATATATATATATATGAAAAAAATATGAAAAAGGAGGGCGCCGGCGGCCGGACCAAGCTGCGGCGAGGATGGCGGGGTCAGGGCAGAGGCGCGGATGACGGCGAGGGCGGGCAGGCGGCTGCGTGCAGGCGCGGGCGACGGCGACGTGGTGGGCAGGGCGAGGCCGTCAGCGAGGCGGGCGAGGCGGCGCGTCGAGGCGAAGCGGCGAGGTCTGACGGCGGCAGCGGCGCAGGCGGCGGCAGCGGCGGCGAGGCGACAGGCGGCGTCGGGGCAACTGGCGGCGTCGATGTGCTCGGCGTCGTCGAAGCTGGCGAGAAATCTGAAATTTCCCAAGTGTTTTCTTATATAGCAAGGGCATTAGTCTGGTTCGTGGCACCAACCGGGACTAATGCCCTTTAGTCCGGTTGGTGCCACCAACCGGGACCAAAGGCCTCTTTTGACAGCCCAAAGGGCGGGAGCGGACCTTTGGTCGGTTGGTGGCACTAACCGACTAAAGCATTAGTCCCGGTTGGTGCCACGAACCGGGACCAATGCACTTTTAGTCCCGGTTGGTGCCACCAACCGGGACCAAAGGCCTGTGTTGCCTCAGCCCAAAAGTTTAGTCCCACCTCGCTAGTTGAGAGAGCTCGAGAGTGGTTTATAAGCTGCTGCGCCACCCTCTCGAGCTCCTCTCAACTGCAGCTTCAGCCTAATCATCACTAGCTATGTGCTGTGGGCCTACTTGGCCTCCTGCGGGCCTGAATCTCAGCCCATGTAGGGTTTCTAGTCGTATTCAGGCCGTGGGGGCCCAGTAGGCGGCACTATTTTTTTCCAGTTTTTTTGTTTTGTTTTCTGCATTATTCTTTATTTTTTGTTGTTTTTTTCTTTATTTTTTAATTCTTTTTGCTTTTAGTTTTAGAAAAATTATAAACTTTCTGTTCTGTTTTTTGCTTTATTTTTATTTTTATTTTGCTTTTACTTACAACAAAATACTTATTGTTGCTATTTTTATTTTATTTTTAGTTTTTTGTTCTGTTTTCTGCATTATTTATTTTTCGTTGTTTTTTTCTTTATTTTTTAATTCTTTTTGCTTTTAGTTTTAGAAAAATTATAAACTTTCTGTTAGTGCCATTAGTTTTCAAATTTGAAAACACTTTTTTGTTTTCTTTGTTGCTTTATTTATTTTATTTTGTTTCTACTTACAACAAAATACTTATTGTTGCTATTTTTATTTTTTCAGTTTTTGTTCTGTTTTCTGCATTATTTAGTTTTTGTTGTTTTTTGCTTTATTTTTAATTCTTTTTTGCTTTTAGTTTTAGAAAAATATAAACTTTCTGTTAGTGCCATTAGTTTTCAAATTTGAAAACTCTCTTTTTGTTTTCTTTGTTGCTTTATTTATTTTATTTTGTTTCTACTTACAACAAAATACTTATTGTTGCTATTTTTATTTTATTTTTCAGTTTTTTGTTCTGTTTTCTGCATTACTTAGTTTTTGTTGTTTTATGCTTTATTTTTTAATTCTTTTTGCTTTTAGTTTTAGAAAAATTATAAACTTTCTGTGAGTGCCATTAGTTTTCAAATTTGAAAACACTTTTTTTTGTTTTCTTTGTTGCTTTATTTATTTTATTTTGTTTCTACTTACAACAAAACGGTGTGTAGAGGGACAGGCTTATAAACCGGTGTGAGCGCCCTTCGGTTGGCGAGGTTTTCAAATTCATAGTTTTCAAATGAACTCTGAAAAAGTTGGCATAGCATGTGCATGTACAAAACGGACAATGGTATCATACTAAATCTGTTACAAAGTTGGCATGGTATCATCATAATAGTTGCGGAGAAAGTCTTCACTTTTCTTCGCTTGTGTCGCTTGCTTATTGCTACCGTAACCATGGATAATCTTCATCGTTTATCAGGATGCTTGGGTCAGCCTTGACTTTGAAGGGGGAATTTCATGAAACTTTTCATACTCTTCAAACATGTCTGTCTTGCCCTCCACTCCCAGGATGTCCCTTTTTCCTGAAAGAACTATGTGGCGCTTTGGCTCATTGTATGATGTATTCGCTTCCTTATTTTTTCTTTTCCTCGGTCTGGTAGACATGTCCTTCACATAGATAACCTGTGCCACATCATTGGCTAGGACGAACGGTTCGTCAGTGTACCCAAGATTTTTCAGATCCACTGTTGTCATTCGTACTGTGGGTCTACCTGCACTCGCCTCTGACAGATTGACCCACTTGCACTTAAACAAAGGGACCTTAAAATCTACTCCGTAGTCAAGTTTCCATATGTCTATTATGTAACCATAATATGTGTCATTTCCTTGTCGGTTGCTGCATCAAAGCGGACACCGCTGTTTTGGTTGGTGCTCTTTTCATCTTGGTCAATCGTGTAAAATGTATTCCCATTTATCTCGTATCCTTTCCAAATCATTACAGTCGAAGATGGTCCCCTGGACAACAAGTACAGCTCATCACAAACAGTGTTGTCACCTCTGAGACGTGTTTCCAACCAACTGCTGAAAGTCCCGATGTGTTCACATGTAATCCAGTCGTCCACTGCTCCGGGTGTTTCGGCGCAGACTGTTCTTGTGTTCATCGACATACGGGTCACCAAGGTAGAGTTCTGTAGAACTGTAGTAGTGCTTGAGACCAAGAATATCCGTCCCTGCATATTATTGAGTCCCTTCCAAGCGTGTCTTTTCGGTCAGTCTCCCCTCATACCGCGATTTAGGGAGACCTATCTTCTTAAGGCCAGGAATGAAGTCAACACAAAACCCGATGACATCCTCTCGTTTGATGGCCCATGGAGATGCTTCCTTACTGGCCTAAGCGCGATTCTGAACATATTTCTTTAGGACTTCCATGAACCTCTCAAAGGGGTACATATTGTGTAGAAATACGGGCCCCAGAATGACAATCTCGTCGACTAGATGAACTAGGACGTGCGTCATGATATTGAAGAAGGATGGTGGGAACACCAGCTCGAAACTGACAAGACATTGCGCCACATCACTCCTTACCGTTGGTATGATTTCTGGATCGATCACCTTCTGAGATATTGCATTGAGGAATGCACATAGCTTCACAATGGCTAATCGGACATTTTCCGATAGAAGCCCCCTCAATGCAACCGGAAGCAGTTGCGTCATAATCACGTGGCAGTCATGAGACTTTAGGTTCTGGAACTTTTTCTCTGGCATATTTATTATTCCCTTTATATTCGACGAGAAGCCAGTCGGGACCTTCATTCTGAGCAGGCATTGAAAGAATATTTCTTTCTCTTCTTTCGTAAGAGCGTAGCTGGCAGGACCTTCATATCGCTCGGAGGCATGCCCTCTTTTTCATGCAAGCGTTGCAGGTCCTCTCGTGCCTCAGGTGTATCTTTTTTCTTCCCATACACGCCCAAGAAGCCTAGCAGGTTCACGCAAAGGTTCTTCGTCACGTGCATCACGTCGATCGAAGAGCGGACCTCTAGGTCTTTCCAGTAGGGTAGGTCCCAAAATATAGATTTCTTCTTCCACATGGGTGCGTGATTCTCCGCGTCATTCGGAATAGCTAGTCCGCCGAGACCCTTTCCAAAGATTACGTGTAAATCATTGACCATAGCAAGTACGTGATCACCGGTACGCATGGCGGGCTTCTTCCGGTGATCTGCCTCGCCTTTGAAATGCTTGCCTTTCTTTCGACATTGATGGTTGGTCGGAAGAAATCGGACGGCCTGTGTACACATTCTTCCTGCAGCTTCCCGGTATATACTATCGGTGTCAAGTAAACAGTGCGTGCATGCGTGGTATCCCTTGTTTGTCTGTCACGAAAGGTTACCGAGAGCGGGCCAATCGTTGATGGTCACGAACAGCAACGCCTTTAGGTCAAATTCCTCCTTTTGTGCTCATCCCACGTATGTACACCGTTTCCATTCCACAACTATAAAAGTTCTTCAACTAATGGCCTTAGGTACACATCAATGTCGTTGCCGGGTTGCTTAGGGCCTTGGATGAGAACTGGCATCATAATGAACTTCCGCTTCATGCACGTCCAAGGAGGAAGGTTATACATACATAGAGTCACGGGCAGGTGCTGTGATTGCTGCTCTGCTCCCGAAAGGATTAATGCCATCCGCGCTTAAAGCAAACCATACGTTCCTTGGGTCCTTTGCAAACTCATCCCAGTACTTTCTCTCGATTTTTCTCCACTGCGACCCGCCGAGGGTGCTCTCAACTTCCGTCTTTCTTACGGTCCTCACTGTGCCATCGCATCAACTTGGCATGCTCTCCGTTTCTGAATAGACGTTTCAACCGTGGTATTATAGGAGCATACCACATCACCTTCGCAGGAACCCTCTTCCTGGGAGGCTCGCCGTCAACATCACCAGGGTCATCTAGTCTGATCTTATACCGCAATGCACCGCATACCGGGCATGCGTTCAGATCCTTGTAGGCACCACGATAGAGGATGCAGTCATTAGGGCATTCATGTATCTTCTCCACCTCCAATCCTAGAGGGCATACGACCTTCTTTGCTGCGTATGTACTGTCGGGCAATTCGTTATCCTTTGGAAGCTTCTTCTTCATTATTTTCAGTAGCTTCTCAAATCCTTTATCGAGCACAGCATTCTCGCCTTCCACTGCAGAAATTCGAGTGCGGTACCGAGCTTTGTGTTGCCATCTTCGCAATTGGGGTACAACCCTTTTTTGTGATCCTCTAACATGCGATCGAACTTCAGCTTCTCCTTTTGACTTTCGCATTGTGTCCTTGCATCGACAATGACCCGGCGGAGATCATCATCATCGAGCACATCGTCTGGTTCCTCTTGATCTTCAGCAGCTTCACCCGTTCCAACACCATCGTGCACATCGTCTGGTGCATCTTGATGTTCAGTAGCATCACCGTATTCAGGGGGCACATAGTTGTCATCGTACTCTTCTTCCTCGCCGTCTTCCATCATAACCCCTATTTCTCCGTGCCTCATCCAAACATTATAGTGTGGCTTGAAACCGTTGTAAAGCAGGTGGGTGTGAAGGATTTTCGGTCGAGTAAGACTTCGTATTCCCACATATAGGGCATGGACAACACATAAAACCATTCTGCTTGTTTGCCTCAGCCACTTGAGAAAATCATGCACGCCCTTAATGTACTCGGAGGTGTGTACATCACCGTACATCCATTGCCGGTTCATCTTCGTGCATTATATATAATTAAGTGTGTCAAAAATCATTACAGAACATCATGAATAGATAATTAAGTGACCAAATTAATAGAAGTTCATCATCACATAAAAACCAAAGTACATGCATAGTTCTCATCTAACAACATAAAGCTCTGCAGAGCATCTAAATTAATTAAACCATACATTGAAACTATGTAAAACATTTCAATGCGAAAACAAATGCGATCATAATTGCAACCAAGGTAACAACTGATCCAACGGCATAATGATACCAAGCCTCGGTATGAATGGCATATTTTCTAATCTTTCTCATCTTCAAGCGCATTGCATCCATCTTGATCTTGTGATCATCGATTTACATCCGCAACATGCAACTCCAATATCATCTTCTCCTCCTCAAGTTTTTTATTTTTTCCTTCAAGAAATTGTTTTCTTCTTCAACTAAATTTAACCTCTCGACAATAGGGTCGGTTGGAATTTCCGGTTCAACAACCTCCTAGATAAACAAAATCTATGTCACGTTGGTCGGCATAATTTTCATAAACAATAAATGAACCAACAGTTATGAAAAGATAATATATACCACATCCGAATCATAGACAGGACGAGGGCCGACGAGGCGGATACCAAAACCATCGCACTATATAAGATGCAATAATAAAAGTAAGAAGATAATACAAGTATCTATCTAAACAAACAAGTAATAATATTTTTCCTTTCAGAAAGAAGATAAGAACAAGAGGCTCACCACGGTGGTGTCGGCGATGAGATCGGCGCGGGTGATCGACGGCGATGAAGACGGGACAGGCGTGACGGACCGCTAAACCTAGATAAATATTGAGGAAAATGGAGCTTGGCGGTTGAGCTTGGAGAGGAGAAACCTTAAGTAGTGTGGCTCGGGCATTCCATCGAACACCTTGTGTGCATAGGAGGTGAGCTAGAGCACCACCAAGCCCTCTCCCCCTCGGCCAGAAAAAACAGAGCAGTGTGCTCGCTCTGCTCTTGTGAGGGGCTATATATAAACAGCACCATTAGCCCGGTTGGTGGCATGAACCGGGACTAAAGGGAAGCCTTTGGTCCCGGTTCATGCCACCAACGGGACCAATAGTGGTGGGCAGGAGCCAGACCATTGGTCCGGGTTCGTCCCACCAACCGGGACCAAAGGTCGAGACGAACCGGGACTAATGGCCCACGTGGCCCGGCCGGCCCCCTGGGCTCACGAACCGGGGCAAATAGCTCCATTGGTCCCGGTTCTGGATTGAACCGGGACTAATGGGCTGAACTGGCCTGGACGAAAGCCCTGTTTTCTACTAGTGACCTATGCTCTATGACGCAGATTGTGTATACCTCTTATTTATTTGGTTTGGTTTAGGAATGGAATCATTGGCGATATGTATTTTAGATTTAGACCACAGAAAGGGTATGTGACGTGATAGTGCAAAGCTTTTTAGGGCTATCCTCTTTCTCCTGTTGGAAACTATGTCTCATATTTATTCTCTGAACTTCGAAACAAACACTCAATTTGCTCACTATAGTAGTTTGTTATTCATCGCGATCTATGAAGCAGATCCTATTGAATTTATAGTTACTATTAAACATGATACCTGTTGACAAGCAGACGATGTGTGCCATGATGAGAGCAGCACAAGTAATTGTTGCATTAGTGCTGCATATACATCAACGAGAAATCTAACCACCAGTCAACTGGTGGTTTGCAACAGGCACGTATGATCTGGCGACAGCTCGATCCTCTTATCGCTCGATCCAAATTTTTTTCCTTCCAGTCTCCCGCGCAACAATTGCTCGACCGCTCAGTCTCGCGCGTGGAAAAGAAAAAAATGGCGCTAGCAAGAATTGAACCTAGAACCTGTTGGTTGAGGCCATAGCACACCAACCAACTGAGCTAACTCTCTCTTTTGGTTTTACACAAAGATTACATGTTTTTATAACTTATTAAATGAGTGGAAAGGAAAAACAACTCGATCTGTTTCTCTCAGGCGACAAAACCGGAAACTTGTGTGTAAATAGCATGGTATTTGACGCATGCGGACCTAGTAAATTATGATGCAAAGACCGTGATAACTCATGGGTAAATAGCACGATTATGCATAGTAGATCTGATAATTTACATATAAATACCATTGGTAATTTTGACCCGGAAAAAAATATTGAAACATATGCCGATAACTTCTGTCTAAACAACATGATAATATACTAATCAATTTTGTGTAAATAACATAGTAATTTACGCACGATCTAACAATATAACAAACAACCGTGGTCACACAATAGAGCCGGTAACTTTTGACTGGGGAAAAATTTAGTGGAAAAACAAACCCCAGTAACTTTTATGTAAATATGATAGTAATATACGCACAATAGAGCCGATAACTCACATACAAACACTACGGTAATTCTTTTAACCCCAGAATGAAAGTTGTTCAAAACAATACCCCCGGTAACTTTTGTGCAAATATCATGGTAATATAAGAAAAACAAAGATGATAACTCGCGTACAAGCACCATTGTAACCTTTCTACCCAAAAAATGTTAAATAATATAGTCCGGTAACTTGTATGTAAATAACATGATAATATAGATACAACAAAGTTGATAACTCACTTACAAACACTCTGGTAACCATTTGACCCAAGGAAAAATACTGAAAAACAACCCCTGATAAATTCTGTGTAAATAGGATGGTAGTATACACACAACAAAGGTGATAACCCACGTACGAACACCGTGGTAACTCCTTTGACCCTAGGATAAAAGTTGTTGGAAATCATACCCCGGTAATTTCTGTGCAAATAACATGATAATATACACACAACATAGCTGATAACTTTGACTGTGAAAATTTTCTCTTTGGAAAACATTACTTCGGTAACTGTTGTGTAAATGACATGATGATTTATGCACTGCAGTCCTGATAATTTAAATACAAATATGACAGTAATATTTCAACGCGGGGGGTGCTTGAAATGTACCCTGATAATTACTGTGTAAATAGTATGATAATTTATGTACCGCTGTCATGATAACTTATGTACAAACACCACGATAACGTTGACCTAGATTTTTTTTTAAACATCTCTTGACAACTTTTGTGTAAATATCATGATTTTTACAGACTGCAAAGTATAATAATTTTGTACAACACCCAGCCGTATCTCTGACCCAAGAAAAACTATTTAAAATATTCCCCGGTAACTTATGTATAAAAAGCATGATAAGTTACGCACCAAATGGTTGATAACTTTTGTACCCTCGCAAAAAAAAACTTGTGTACCCTGGCATGCTTTTTACAACGAAGTTACCATGATATGTCAACAATTTTTACTACGTTAAAATTACCATGATATGGTAAATATTAACAGAGCAGCTGAGCCATCTATATAGGATAAAAAATATAAAAGGAAATAAAGAAAAATTATTCGTTTCCAGGTCACGCTAAGTAGCAGTACAAATACTATCTAACCTTAATCTATTCACTGGCTCAATCTAGACCGGGTGGTTGTGAACTACTGTGGTCTACCAAGAGGTGGTGGGTTTGATTTCAACTTCTGCCAATTCTTTTTATTGCGCTAGAAGGAAAAAAAAGATGTGGTGGATCGATTCCCACATCGAGAGAAGCGGATCGTAGGTGGGTGGAATCGTCCGGATCTGTCGCTAACGACTAGTCGACTGGTCGTTAGCACAGTCCATACATCAATGATTGTATGTATCTACTTCTCAATTGATTGAATAATTAGTGGATCACTAATTAAACAAGCCTGGATGCTAGAATTAGCAGCAAACACAGGAGAAGTTAGTCGACTGTGTGTTTGCTGCTTAAAATTAGTCGCCTGTGTTCCCGGCAAAAAAAAAATAGTCGCCTGTGTTGTCTTGGTCATGGTGATGGTCAATATTTGTGTTCATGAGGTTTTGAGTAGGCACAGATTGCTTTTGTAATTCAGTTCAAATTTCCTGGATTATCTTAGGACTACAAAGGTTGAGGATAAGCCATTCATCCTATAGGTTGTAGGTGTAATTTTTGTGATGATGTCGTTATGCATGCCTTTTAAATGCTAGACATGTGGTTCCCTAATTAGATCCGTTCTTTGCAGCTGCTCCTGCTTGATCTCCTCGCCTTTAAGTTAGTGGATAGTGCTTCTCAATTCTGCTTTGTTTGTTTGCTTATGGGTGACATGTGTGTGCCTTTTCCTGCTTCTTTGGATCTTGCCCAGGCTGGGATTTTTCCATTCTGTGAGCATGGCTTGGTAGGATTGTGGTCAAGAGGGTGTGGATACATGAGGGCATGTGCCTTTTGGATTTGTCTGCTGCATCATGTGCCTTATGGATTTGCAAATGGCCTTCTGAAAAAGGATGGGAAGAATGGCCTGTTCATTGTCTTCTGTTGGTCGGTTTGGTTTGCCTGGGTTAGTATGTTTTGTTCCTGGCATGTTTTGATCGATCATTGCTATGTTCATGTGTCTTGAGGGTTGTATGGCTCATATGGTTGGTCGGGAAGAGAGTGTTGGGTCTGGGCTCACTTGGGTCTGCTTGTTGTTTTTTGGGTATGAGACTGCTGATGACCATGACTTCTTTAGGGCTACATCCTTCTTTACTGCTTTGACGTACAAGCCAAAATGTCCTGAGATCGCGGAAGCCCTATTGTTAGAACTCGAGCAGAAACTTTGTGACAGAGCCGATACTGTTGTTAGGGCCTATAACTTGAAGCCTAAGGAATACCTAGATGATATTAAATCAGGTCATCCATATGGCCCTATAAATACAGGTAATACTTTCGTTCCCTTGTTTATCATATTGTTTTTTATTCCTGCCTTTAGTTAAAAGTGGTTGTTTTGTATCTGAGTTATGCCTTTGTTACCTTCCAGTGTTGTATACTGTTGAGTTCCAGAAACGAGGGTTGCCGCAGGCTCGCATACTGGTCTGGTTAAAGGTATATCATGCCAAGGTTAGTATATATATTTCATAATTCTCTCTCTCTCTCTCTCTCTCTCTCTCTCTCTCTCTCTCTCTCTCTCTCTCATGACCCTGGGAAGATCCTATGGTTTTTTAAAGGCACATGTTTTTGGTTTGATACATGAAACATAGATGCCTTTGATTATACTTTTCAACAATGGAAATACTCACTGCCAAATGATAATGTGCATCTGCTCTTTTTCTATGAATGAAATATCAAACTCTCCTTTGGATAAATGCATATATACTTTGCTTACCCACACCATATAACTTCACTTTGCTCCTGAGCTGCAGTACTTCTCTGTTCCATATCTTTAGGAATTTCTCAATCCAACCGTTGAGCAAATGCCAATTAAAACCACATGTGGATGTGTGCAAGATTATGTTCATTTAATAGATAGAGAAGACAAAAAAGCAAAATTTGTAACCAAGTGAAGTTTTTTTACAGGCCATACGACATTGGTTGGTCACTCAAGAAAAGGATCTCCGACCAGGACACATCAAGGCATATGATATCTAAAAAAAGCATTGTAAATAAGTTATCATGAAATGTGGTTGTGCTTTACTTTTGTTGTAAATTCATGAGCGTCTGATACTGCCTAATGGAATATGAAGTGTGTCCTACCAATTAGATATGAATGTTTCTTCTTTCAATTTAGTGTTATTATGTATGAATGCATATGCTAAATCTGGATTACTACCTGGTTGACCAAAATGTTGGGACCGGCACCCTCGCGCCTTGCGATCTAGTGACCAAGGAATGATGCCGCGACGCTGCGCCCAGCCTCCTGGTGGCTTGTCGCGGTCAACCATCCGCACAGTGCTCACCCAGGCAGACATGGTCCGCAATCCCATGTAAGATAGAATCAAGATACTCTAGTTCTCATTTATATTATTAGTGTCAAAAGTGTTCTTCGAAGCAGCCTAATCTTTTAAAAAATACTCAGTTCGGATTTGAAAATGTAAGGCATATTTATCTAGCAATTTGTCTTTTGTTTCATAATTGAATGTGTCATTCTAATCCGTGGTGCACTCCAACTGAGATGTATAATAAAATCCGAATAAATAGAAACAATTTTCAAAATAGAACTTTAAAAATTAGTAACAAGTATTCCTTTTTTTTAGCTACTTGCACATTTTTAGATGTGATGACTTTCGTCGAGGCCCGGGTACAAATAAAATATTGCTTCAAAATACTTTCAGAGATTGTAATTTTTTGTTTCAAAAAATGCTTTCAGAGAATCCTTTTTGAAAATCATTTTTTTTTGTTTACCCATACTATTACAAATGCTTTTCTATCAGTAAAATTTGCACACGAGTGAAACACACGGAAATGTTTGGTACAAAAGAAATTTAGAAAATTTTGAATTTATTTTTTGTTTTTTGTTCTACTTTTCACCCAAGAGCGAAAACTCCACGTCCACTTTTAATTGCTACTTTTTGTATTTTTATATTATTCTATTAACATTATGTTCAATAGTCTATGCTAGAGGTTATGAAGCACACTTATATTTAGTGCTGGAAAATTTTAACTGGTGCATCAGGGTGACTTTATTTTTAACACAATGTCCAGAACTCGAGATAAACCAAGAAAGGCAGCTTTCATACTATGGTAAGCCAAGGACTAAGGGCAGCCAAACCAGCAGTAACAAACTGGTGGAATGCATGCTGCTGATCAGGGGTAAATTCCGCCATGATCTCAAATAGCTGCATACAGCAACAGTGTATTTATCATATAAGACCTTAACAGCTTGATAAAGGCACTCTCAATTGCTTCAAAGAACATGCACGATCTTGACTACTCCACAGTTTTCCGCTCCGCCAACAGATTTGAAATCACATCGTCGAAGCTTAACAGGCGCACTCTCGCATCCCTCGTGAAAGAAGCAAAAGAACATGTTTGGATCCTTCTATTTTTCTTATGTTTGCCACATCAAAAGGCACTAGATGAACCACAAAATCATTAAAAATCAGAGAAAATATTATCCTATCGGTTGATTAAAAACACAACATTGTGGAAGATGAGTGGCTTAACATGTCTGCCCTGTTTGCAGTGTTGATTTGCGTTCAAATGCCAGGGATCACTTTACCTTTCGAGTTTGGGCGGTAGGGTTTAGACCGTAACTCAAGAAATGAGACAAATAATAATCTCAAATACACTAGAGCGCACAAATTTATTGTCGAGTTACACATGTACACAATGTCAAAGCAAACACAGCAACATTCTCAAATCGGTACATAGGACAGGGTATCGCCAACGAACGAACAAATCCTTACGACAAATATGTATACTCCTTTTTATTTACATGTACTGGAGGGAAAGGTGCTCCTGATACTTGTCGGTGGTGCTCGCGAGGCTCGCCGCTTCAGCAAGTTCAACTGAAAAGCCGCAGCACAAACAGCACATGAGCATGAGGGGAAGCAAAAGATTTCACGACGAAGCCAAACACCTACAACCAAACCTTTCAAGCCTTATGCAGAGCGGCTGGTAACCTCGACCTATGATGTTATTACAGGCAACGAAGAAAGCTAATTCGGGATAAAATTTGACGGGCGTCGAATGGTGAGCCCTGTATCGTTAGTTATCGGCTCAGGATAGATCAAAAGATCCACGGCCTTCTAGGATGGCGTAGAGCAGCTTCTTGCGCATGACTTCCTGCGAGAACGCGCCCAAACAAGCGAGTTAGTGGGGATACAAGAGCGCGTTAAACTTACCACCAAATACCAGAGAATAAAGCGATGCTTACCTTTGTGGAATAAGGGGGTAGTTTGAGATAATTGGCACATGTCATGACACTGGGCAAATCATCGTCCGCAGCGTCTGTTACCCCGCTTGTATTCAAAGTACTCACCCCACTCGAGGGGTGCTGACAACCAAAAGAGATAGCAAGTTAAGAAAGAAACATGGCATGACCAAGACGTATATGCAGCAGATGTCGACATCAAGAAAGCACCTTTCGAACTATGGTAAGCTTGGGACTAAGGGCAGCCAAACCACCAGTTGGAAGCCGAGAAGCGCCGGTTACAAACTGGCAGAATGCATGCTGCTGATCAGGCGTAAATTCCGCCATGATCTCGAGTAGCTGCACAGACAAGCAGAGGATCAAGAAATCGGTTAAACACATACAGTGCCAGATTAAGATATATGAAAATACGGGCGCACTTACGTTTATAATGGCAGGACTTTTAGCAGTAAACCCATGATCAAATTTTATGTTATCCACCAGTGATTCAGCCTGCAGCAATCAAGGCCAGTTCAGTGGAAGTGTAACAGAGCACAACTGAAATCAAGAGAGGGAGATGAAGCATTACCTCCCATATTTCTTGACGACCGCATATTAGATAATCGAGCTCTTGAGGTGAAAATATTTGGAGGGATGAGATATCAAAGACCTAAAACAGAGAAAAGTACATAGGCATTTAGGAAAACATAAATAAGTCTTGAGACATCTACAAAATGATCAAAAGGAGTTGACAAGCGAACAAGATGAGGTCGGCACCTGGTTAAAACCTGATCTGAAAGCTTCAACCTGCTTCATAATCCCTGACTTCACTGTCGCATCGACTACCAAAGAAACATACTCCTCTAGGTTGTGGATATTAACCTAAGCGGAAGAATAAACTCTATTTATTACTCCCCGCATAAAGAAAAAGAAAAGCAAATACAATCACGAAATCCCTAAGATAAACACATCACTTACAATTGTGTTTTGCTCGCCTTCTTTGAGAATATAATCAGGAGAACCTGGAAGAGTAAAATCTAAACACAAGTCCTCGATAGGAGCTCCATGGAAACGCAAGTCTGCAACTTCTAGCTGATCCTTGCCACAAGTGGACTCAAGGAACCTCTTACGCTCAACAAGAACTTGCAGTTCTTGCAGTGTCTTTCCAAGCTCAGCATCGAACGAGATAATGTCGAATAAATCAAGCTCCTAGCAAACAGAAAGCATTTTGCATTAGTAATAAATGCTGAAAATGGAAGGAAATACAGCGATATAAGAAACTCATGTAGAACAAACATAACAAGATGAAAAAAAAGAATATTGTTTTCACGAATAAGAGGATCTGTATGTACTTACCTGTCCAAGTATGAGCTTATAAAATGCTGTTGACAAAGGCAAATCTAAAAGCCTTCCATCCTGCAAGACTTTAGCCACAACTCGGCCGACCAAGCGAAAATATTCGACAACTTTGAAAAATCTGCTACCCTCCGAGGTATCAACATTTGAAGGCCAAGGGCGAGGAAATAATCCAAGAGGAGCTTGTATCAGATTTTGGGCATCTTCGGATGAGTCGAGTTCTTGAGGAGCTGGCACATCATCGTCAGAGTCCACATGGATCACACCATTCTTGTCGATTTCCATTTCTGAATAATCATCAGGCGAACTAGATCTCCACAATCCCAACCGAGCACTCTGCAGTTCATGGCCCAGGAGAGTATAGAACTCCAAAGTAGGGCCCAGCCCTGTCCCAACCTCACCAAAGTATTCCACCTCAAGAACAGCTCTCTGGCTAGAGAACATCTCCATGACTTTAGCGGCAGAATCCAGAATACGGTTACGGGAAACACGAACTTTCTGGCGCTGCAACCTGCCAAACCGGACCTCTCTTTCGCTACCAGTGTTGGGGTTATCACCCTGCTGCTGCTGAAGTCGATTCAACGCTCGGGACAGCCCAAAAGCTGTGGAGTGGAAGTACTGCCTCCTCGTTTCGAAGGGGAACAGAAAGGGGCAGGCTTTCGTGATCTGATTACACCAAGAAGGTAAACTGCCACTGCAGAGTGCAAGAACATCCTGCATTTGCCGAGTAAGCTTCGGGGTCAACTTACTGTTGACAAACTCTTCTGAAGGCACCTTGGTTCCAGTTTCATATAACTCATCCAGCGTAGCGATTTTCCCCTCAGCGAAATCATCAGATGCTGCCTGTGCTCTTAAACGAGGGGATAGCTGATTCAGCCCCTCTAATACACGTAACAACGCTAGAATGCTGTAGGTTGAGTTTGTTTTCTCCAGATCACATGGAAGTTCCCCTTGTAAGATGCTATCAAGAAGAGAAACCTTGTGTGCTTCAGAAACAGATCTGCAAGATTCTGACTTTTGATGCAACGAGGCAGAACTACCTTGGGATCCCTTCTCAGCCTGGCTATCAGCCTTCTGGTAAGTTATCGTGAACACGTCACCCCAGAATCGGTTTCCATCGTTTGGCAAGTCAGACCCGTTGAACCTTTCTTCATCATCCTCGTCGAGCATCAGTTGGCGTTGGATTGCTTGATATACGGTCAAATTTTTGCTAAGCTGCTTCCCACCAGCCATGAATATCAGTTTGTTGTGCTCACTCATGCTACCCCCAAGTGACAGGCCACGCCGATCACGACCACCTCTAACACCGCGACCACCACCAGAAGTCAGCCCAGCCATTGTCGCAGCAACAAATGACATTGCACCTTGCGATCCAAAGGCGCCTGCACTTCGAAATTCAGCAGCATTTACTCCCCTGCCCATAATGTTTCTAGCACTGGAACCAGAACCAGAACCAGATGATGGCTGCGCCTGGCTATCACTTGCTGAACCAACATTAGAGTCATCAGCGTCACCCAATTTCACATCATGCACGCCATCTTGAACACAAATAGGAAGAGAGCCCTCTTGCAGAACCTGAGAATCTCAACATCGTTATTTATTTAGAAGCAGAAAGAAGTAGAAGATCTTCAGGGTGTTCAGTATGGGCTAATCTTAAAGCATGCCTGTTAAGTTTAGTATCTTACAGCTTATAATCTCAATAAACTAATTTACTATATGAGCTTGTCTACGCCCAACTTACACCTAAGCATGAGTGTAAAATAGGCCAGACTGGCTGGCTATCTAAACCATCTCATGAACACATTAATACTCCAAATACAAATACATATGAGATTTACGAGAAAAATGAAATCATAAAAAACTATCACCTCATGATCATCATCTTCATCCTCTGAAATGTCATCATCATCAATCATTAAAGCGTCATCAAGCTCAATATGAGATGTGTCCAGCTCCTCATCCTGCACATAAGCACATAACAGATAAAGAGGTATTACCTGGTAAAGTTCCAGTTCAAGTATATAATCAGATTTCAAATTGTGAGCTTGGTTCACTATATGGCTTAATCACCCTTGCACATTATGGCAAACTATACAGCACAAGATGGTCTCAGTGCATGGCACCATTAATCACAGAGAAAATCACCAGGAAAGAGCCAATAAACAACCAAGAGTTATACATAAAAGAGTGATTAAGCCATAACAAAAATGGACATGGAGCGATGCCCAAAGAAGATGAATGTTTAAATATCTGGAGCTAGCGTAGGGTATGTGCCAATTGCACTGGCACTTACACAAATATGTCACGAAACATGAAGCCCTCCTTTTCAAATATGATTTACATCATTGGTAAATATATACAGCTTGTGTCAGACATAACAACGATAACTAGATTCAAACCCACATGATATCCATGCACAGCTTATTGCTACAAATTCCTTAGTATCACTAGCTTTCACAGTTTGTGCAAAAACAGAAATACAAGATTTAGTATGTTTCTCTATTCCCAGATGTTTTTCTGGAAGATGTAGTTCACTGAATTATCTAGCACCTTCTAAAGCTTACGGTGCAAGATGCAGCTACATAACAAAAAACAAAAGGAAGTTATCCATTTTTTATAATTTATTATTACTAACTCGATCTTTCTCATTTTTAATATCACAGCTTAGATGGATATGCACTAGTCTTATAAGAAACTATACTGAAATAACAACGACATCCTTTTTTGGAGTTCTCTTATTCATGTAGAATGCCAAAAAAAAAAAGGAAATCATACCTCAGAACTACTGTCGCCATGTGTTTGCTTCATGTCCAAATCTTTCTCTGAGGCAGATTTTCTGCGGGAAGCATTCCTTGTGTTCGGTCCTTTCGGTTCAGCTGAGCTTGGTTTTACAACAGCTTTGCCTTTTGCCTTTGCACTACTAGTGCTTTCCTCTAGAGACTCCTTATTAGACGTACCAGCACTTGCAGCAGATGATTTTGATCTTGTTGTTGGACGCCGGGCTGATGCAGGTGTTGATGATGCACCAGCAGCGGCACCAGGTGTCCCAGATTCAGAATTATTTGCAGAAGCGGCTTGAGGCTTGGAAGCAGCCTCACCGCGCTGAACTCTGGGCCAAAGAAAATCTTCAACGGCTGCCAGACTCGCAAAGGGGTCGATAAGTACAATATTTGATGAATAATCCCGAAGCGATTTTTCGCCTTGAGCTCGACACAGGCGCAACTTGAAGGGCTGAGCTAGAGCACCAAGACCTGAGGTAAGACGGGAGCCTCCAGTACCAATTCTGTTAGACTGGCTGAGCACAACAGGGAAACGTTCCAATGAACATAATGCGTTTTGCAGTTTTTGGACCAAAAGGGTCATTGGAGTCTCACCCCTTTCACGGTCAGCAGAAAGGGCAACAGATATGAAGGACTTGTATCGCCTAAGCGCCTGCTCGCGAAGCTTTGGCAGGTTTGCTTCGGATACCTTCTCCTTCCCGAATGTCCCACATGACAAATAGTCGAGAAACGATGTGATGACTCCGCTCCTGATGAACTCAAATGTGGAGACACCATTAGCTTTGCTTAGCTCAGCAAGCATTTCATTGACTATCAGGTCTAACTGTTCCTCCACATCATGTGAGATGTCAAAATGGCTAGGGCTCAAGGCTTTTGACTTCCCTTTGGCTTTTGTTACGACATTTTCAGTTGCAGTATTCAACTTTGCACACAGTGCTCTCAGTTTAAGAAGGTCGTCAGTGACTCCAGCATCACTGGAACCATGGTCTGAAGGGAAGTATTTATCTTTGAACGACTTGGCACGGTCGCTAACTTCAAAACGGAGGCTGGTGACTGGAACTTCTGTGGAGCATGGCGATGCACTGGCAACGCCAGAATTGGAAACGTTTGATACATCTAACAAACTGTTCTCTGTAGGTGCAGCACCCCCACGACGACGTTGTCGTCTAGGGCGTGAGGACATAACAGAATCGCCATCCTTATCCTGTGGTGGTACCTGAGGAGGCACCATATTTGAGGATTCCGGACATATAAGTGCTTCCACAGCATGGACAACACCTTCCCTCACAAATAACTTGGAGAATGTCTCGGGAAGTTTCTCCATCATAATTTCTGCTATCTGAAGAGCAGGAATCAGCACTTGTGGATCTTTCCAAGCAAGAATGCCTGCTAGGAAGCTGCAAAGGACATTTGTATAACTTAGCAAGGATCAGAGAAGAAGAATTGTCTACTGAAACGGTACATACAGCCTCCGATGACTGCAACCATTCTCTAGAAGAAACGAACCACACATCGTAGTAGAAACTTGTATTGGTACCTGGATATGTTTGTCGTGCTAAGGAGGGTCTGGATCATTTCGGCAGAGCTATAGCACATTAATTTCCCGATGATAGATAAGCACTTATAGGCGTATTGGTGCATTTACACTTGAACCGTACACCTGTCAGGAAGGAGAGGTCATTAAGCATGAGACCCAAATAGTATAAGTCCAAAAGTTTGTAATAAAATTCAACCATAAGAAATAAAAATGAGAACAGACCTGCGTCATTACGGGCAATAAGTCCATACCGAACTGTTGTAGAAGTTCAGGGTGCTCTTGTAATAGACTCTCATGGCCTGACCTCTCATTTTCTGTTGAACCAGCCCCATCTTGTTTGGTGGGAGCAGGCCTCCTTGTAGAAGAGCCTTTAATAAATACACGACAGTTTGTTGGTAAAGAAATTATCCCCACAGGCAAATGTGGGAGCAAATCATCAGCAAGGCTCACGATCTCAAACATCTGCAGGGTTAAAAGTAAATATATCAACACCATTTGTGCAAGAAAAGCATGCAAGCATATATCACCCTCCCACTCCGAATCGAACACATGCAATTCTATGTTTTAATCAATGTTTGAGCAGCTAAGCAAGAGAAGTAGCTGCAGACAACATTACACATCTATATCCAACAAGTGTCAGATTCTTTTGAGAAACTACCAAATATGGTTGTTGGAATACATGATTTACTTGTGCATTTCTGTTCCCTATTCGTGCCTCCGTAGAGAACATCTCAAAGGTTTTCATGCAAGATGCCTAAATCAAGGATGATAACTAAATTGGCTGGCCAATCCATGCTCCTAAGACATGGCATTTCTACTTGGCTCTATAGTTTTCTTTTGGATGATAATCTGCACGTTCATCATCAAGACAACTGTGGACTAGTTTGCTACATAACTCTCTTCAGTACTGAAGAAAATTACGCATGTGTCTGGCATGTATAATTACACAAATGTTACGGAACCTTTCCATTTTCAGCAAGTTTTGTAAGCTGCGGAGAGGATGTGAAAGAGGCAATGCTAGTACATCATCTGCTAATCAAATTTCAATCGATAATACATACAAATCGGGTCTCATCAAAGATGGTAAAAACTAGTCATCAAGCTAACACCCACAGAATAGTAAAGCCAGTGATAGATGAAGTCACCTGATCAGCAGGCCTTGACAAAGCTGGGGCGGCCGATGTTCCGGCAACCAACCCAGACCCTGAAAGAATTTCTTTAATGGTGCCACTAATGCCAAGAAGAAGAAGTGTCTTGGCTGCCAACAGCGATCCACTCGCACATGTTGAGAGAAGGCGGATTAAACCCTGAAAGGATGCCCAATCCATACTTAGCAAGACAACAACAAAAAAGGCCAAAGTAAACAATACAGAAGGATAGCAAAACATGTTTATTCATGTATACCGTATATGTCGATGTGCTCAGTGATGTCTGGCCTGGGGAGTTGCTGATGGATACCAAGTTAGCGGCTTGCGCAACCAGCCCGTGATTGCACAGCTCATCCAACTTTTCTGGCTGGTGTGCAAAGGCCTCTGCAATGCGTGTCAAACAAACAGAAGCATGCTCTAGCACCTGTAATGATGTGCAAAAACAGAAGGTTGAAACAATCGTATGTATGCCCTGGCAGGAATCGAAGTTTGTAATAAGAAATCACGGCTCAGAAGCTTGGACTTCGAAGGCACATACCTTAGAGTCGTGGTGGTGCAGGAGATTAGTGAGCAACGGTACGGCTTCCATGACGAACTCGGATGCATCAGAGGGTAGCTTCCTGCAAATATTGGCAGCAGTAGACAGTGCAACTCTCTAGAAGAATGCATGTCCACCAAGGGAACACATATAGTAAGTAGAAGCAAACAGTGCGCACAGGAAAAACAGGGGAAACAAAAGTGAAGTAAAATGGAACCAAGGCGCATGCTCTGTGAATACGACAAAATGAAGTGCATTCCGATGAAGAAACCGTGGAGTTGAATTCGAATAAATACCTGAACACCAGTGGAGAAGAAGTCCAGATACGACAGGACGGCCATTAGTGCACCAGCTCTCAGACAGGCGGTCGGATGCTCCAGCGAAATCTTCCTCAGAGCTTGCAGAGACTAGGAGCATCATAAAAACAGATACCGGAATTTGTCAGTATCTCGGCGAGGGGAGCAAGAAGACATGCTTGTCTCCCATGCGAATCTACCAAGACTGTAATAAAATAAGTAGAAGTAGATACATCCATGATTCATGACAACATAATGTCCAAATATGGCGCGCACATGCAAAATTCTAAACAACAGCATATTCATTTCGCAGGCACAAAGAAAAGAAAACCAGCTACAGCTTTAGCTACCTTGCATACTAGATCAATCAATTAAGTTCTAGGTCGGTTAATTTGGCAATTCACCTGCTCGGCGAGGTCCATGTACTCGATGGTGAGGAGCCGGGCGCAGAAGCACGGTATGGCGCCATAGTGCACGACGGAGGAGCAGGCGGACGGCAGCACGTCGACGAGGTTGGCGAGGGCGCGCGCGGCGAGCAGCATGACCTCGGGGCTGGCGCCGGGGCCGTCCTCCTCGCGGAGCAGGCCGACGAGGAGCGGCACGAAGGCGTCGACAGGGAAGGCGGCCAGCGAGTCCTCGGTGCCGATGGAGAGCATCTCGCAGAGCTGCATGAGGGAGCCGAGCTGGCGCGACTCGTCCCCCTCGGCCTGCAGCCCGGCCAGGATCCGCTTGAGCTGCGCGGAGGTGGTGGAGGAGGCGGCGGAGCCCGGCAGCAGGTCGTCCAGCCCGGCGCCCAGCCTGCGGAGGAGGCCCTGGAGCGCGGTGCTGGCGGAGGTGAAGGAGGGCGGGAAGGGCGCGGCGGCAGAGTCGTCGGCATCCTCCTCGTCGTCGTCTTCCTCGTGGTGGTGGTGGTGCGGGGGGGCGGGGTTGGAGGTGGAGGAGGGGTCCAAGTCCTTGCCTTTTTCCGCTGCGCGCGCCCGGCGGCGGGAGGACGGGGACGGGTCCATCGCGGGCGGTCCGGGTCGGGGGGCGGTGCGGGAGCGCTTGGAGGAGGAGGCCGGGGAGGGGGTGCTGCTGGCGGCGGCGCGCTTGCGGCTGCGCGTTTCCATGCACGCGGCGGGCGGTCCGGCGGGGCGGCTCGCTGCCGTGCCTAGGCGGCCGGCGGCAGCGGGCGCATCGGGCGGATCTGCGCCGGGCTCAGCCCCGCGGGGCGGTTCGCCGGCGGCCGGACTCGCTCCGGGGGGGGCGCGGGGGTGGGGGGTGCATCCCTAATGGAGGGTACGGGGGGCGGCGGCGCTAATGGCGTGGGATTTGGGGATTTTCTCGAGGGTTAGCCGGCGAAGGGAGGAGAAAGACGGGATTTTTGGCACTGACTTCTCTCCTCTTCTCTTCTCTTCTCTTCACTCCCACTCCCGGACCGCTTCTCCCCTCCCTTTTCACACCCTTCTTTTCTCTTCCTCCACCGATAAAAAATATATTTTTTTTTCCTCCTCTTTTTCTGCTGAATAACAATATTTAATTATTACATTTGGTAAAAAAAAAACATTTCCTTCTTTTTTCGCCATTCTCTTTCGTCTCTTACCTACATCTTTGTTTCAGACATGACCGACAAAAGCCACACAAGGACACGAACCGCTGCCCATGCGCACGCGGTTGCCCACCGAAGGATCAGGGTTGGCTCAATCTCTCCCCTGCGACCGCGCACAATGACAAGCACGGGACTACAAGATCACAGGCATTTGTGGGGGCGGGGCTCTTCAGACGGATTCGAAAGGAAAATTACGACATGTGTATGTTAGGATGCAGCAAGGCCTGCTGGATTTCACGAGAGTGAGAGAATAGAGAAGAATGTCTTTAAACACGGCTCGTACAAAATAGGTATGATCTAATAAATGACATGTGCATGCTCGTTGGTGGCGGCAGAATGTAGGAAATAGATTAACAATAATTCTACTTTTTTCACCTTCATATATGTCTGTTGGTCTCTGCCTGGTGTCCACCTCGGTTAGAGCATCTCCAACCGTTGGCCCCCAGGAGGCTTAAAAATCGCCGCCTGGGGCGAGTCCGCTAAAATCGGCGCTGGGGGCGATTGGGTTCCCAGCCGCGGCCCCCAGACGCCGATATCGACCCATCTTTGGAGTAAATGTGCCCGCTTTTCGGCCCACTTTTGGCCAAAAATCAGCCCGATATCGGCGCAAATCGGCCCATATCCGCCGTGGTTCGGCGCAAGTTCAACAAAAGTAAATTTTTATCACATAGTTCATCACATAAAATCAATAGAAATCAAATAGTTCAACAATAAATAGTTCAACAACAAATAGTTCAATACAAATTATATAATTCAACAAATAAAAACTCATATTTCATCACACGTCGAGCTAGGCGTTGCCCTTGAGCCTCCATAGGTGCTCCACCAGATTCTGCTGTAGTTGTTGATGCATCTGTGTGTTTCGGATCTCTTGACGCATATTGAGGAAGGCAGTCCAGGTTGCCGGCAGCTGGTGATCAACTTGCGCAAGAGGACCCTGCCTGTAATATGCTTCAGTGTCAAACACTAGCTCTTCCTGCTCGCTCTCAATGATCATGTTGTGCAAGATGACACAGGAAGTCATGATCTCCCACATTTGATCTTTCGACCAGTGTCCGGCGGTGGTACCTGGACAAAGAATCGAGATTGGAGCACACCAAATGCCCGCCGACATCCTTCCCGCAAGCCTCATGAACCTTCGCAAAGTGGGAGTTCTTGCCTCCGGCATGTGGTTTGAGATAGTCTTCACAAATGTAGACCATCTCGGATAGATGCCATCGGCTAGGTAGTACCCTTGTTGTAGTGCCGCCCATCGACCTCGAAGTTCACCGGAGGAGAATGACCTTCAACAAGCTTGGCAAAGACACAGAGCACCGCAAAGACGTTGATGTCATTGTGAGTTCTGGCATACCAAAGAAGGAGTGCCAAATCCAGAGGTCTTGTGTGCCCACCGCCGAAAGTACCATTAATCGCAACCGCCTTTGGCGCCTTTTTACATCCCCTGCCAAGCAAATGGACAGTTCTTCCATTTCCAATGCATGCAGTCGATGCTTCCAAGCATCCCAGAAAATTCTCTTGTTGCATTCTGTGCTAGGATCCGAGTAGTGTCTTCAGCATTGGATGATCACAAAGTATTGCGGTCCAAACACTGCCACCATTGCCCTGTAGAACTTGTAGAAACACTCAATGGCCGTGGACTCGGTCATGCGCCCATAGTTGTCGAGTGAATCACCGGAAACTCCGTATGCAAGCATCCTAATAGCTGTCGTGCACTTTTGGAATGAGGTGAGTCCAAGTTTGCCGGTGCAATTCTTCTTGCACTTGAAGTAGTTGTTGAACTCCCGGATGGAATTCACAATCCTGAGGAAAATCTTTCGGCTCATCCGATGACAGCACCGAAATACTTTGTCGCCGTGCAATGGAGCGTCGACGAAGTAGTCGGAGTAGAGCAATGCAATAGCCTTCCAGACGATGCCGGTTCTTTGCTTTCAGCCACCCCGGCGCCGAGCCACCTCGCCGCGGATTCTCATTGCTCGCGAGCAGGTCGGCGAGGGCGGCGAGGACCATGAGATGCTCCTCGTCCTGGACGTCGGCATCGACTTCCTTCTCCAAAGAACGCCATGAAGCGCCTCCTTGTCCGAGTCCATCGCCGAAAGGCACAAATCGCCAAACACTGGCGGGGGCGGGCAGAGCCGCCAAGATACCGCTACGGGCCGAGCGTCGGAAAACTCGCCCGGAAGGTGGTGGAGAGGTTGCCGTGGCGAAACCTTCTCTCTTTTTCGGCGGGGAATGGCCTATCTAGCGGTGCTAGGCGGTGGGCGGCGCTGGGATCAGTGGGGTGGTGGCCGAGCGTGCGGGGGATGGGGGGCGAATCTGGACGATTGCCTTGACTTTTCGCCTGACAGTGTGGCCTAGGCATGTTTTCCCCTTCCGTCGGAGGCCCCGAGCGCCACCCGGTCTGTTGGGTTCTGAATCGCCAGCTAAAAATTGGTCCGAGTCGGATTAGTCTTGGGGGGCACGACTGGGGGGGTTTTCGGCGCCGGTGCGGAAAAAGTCGCCCTGGGGGGCTGTTGGAGGCGCGGTTCTTAGGTGTGCCATTTTGACCAAGCATGGTTCCTACTTAGGCTTGGTGCGCCATTTTGACCAAGCATTTTATTTCTATTTCACAAAATAAAAAAAAAGGTAAATAGAGCACGGGCAAAACAACCAAAACAAATTTTGTGCATCATAGTTCTGTATGAAAAAGGAATTATATGAACAGGTGTTGCCCCTAAATTAGCACGTGCTGGTATCAAGAAAACAAACTTTGGTTTAGTACAATTATAATAATCACCGCAATGGGCCCCACATTCCCCTTTCAAACGATGATGATTGACCTTAAATAGGCGGGCCCACATGAACATGACTGAAGGCCGTAAACAGGGTTCACAAAAGGTCCTCTACAACAGACATGGACAGGTAGATGCAACCAACGAGATTTCACTGTCACGCCATATTTTCTCTCTTCGTATCATAAACAAATAAAAGAAGGATCCATCCATCCCCCAAATTGGTGAGACACACATGATGCCATGCCAACACTCGACAAAGACACATAAGATTGGGGATCTGTGCGGCTCCCAAGCTCCATTTCTCCATTTTTTTTTGGAATTTTGAAACGTAGTACACGTTAGAATTGCACTAAAAATATTTGAGCATAGCTTGTACCCACCAAAAAAAATGTCGAGTATTTTCAAACTTGCTTGCGGTTGCATTTTTTTAAAGAAATTTTCCCAAAACGAAGCGCCAACTACAACTCAGGCGTCATCCTCTTCCACCGACGCCAAGATCTCGGAAGGTCTTTCGTAGGAAAGAGTTATGTGCATGCGTTCATAGAAATGAGTATGTGCGTGTATGTGGGCGTATGTGTTTGTGTTGTGTTCAAAAAACAATTTCTTACCAAAAACATTCACGAAATATATGAGTGCGCAATGATGACAACCTATCTTAGATAGGAAAGTTTACCATATGTGGCACCATAAGTTTAACTATGAACTAGACTTTGTGAAGATCTTACAAAAGCACCATACCGTGAAGATTCTACACCAAACGAATATGATTTGATGGTCTGAAATTTATCTACTTGAGTGGGTGTTCTTTTCTAGCCCCGGCGATGCCTCGTGGGTGGGGCTTTCGCTTTCAGGAGTCGGATGAGCGCGTCCGGCCGCCTTGCCGTTGTCACTGGCAGCAGGCGGCTGACGGCCCGTGCTTGACCAAGTAGGTGCCCCGAGACCTAGTAGTGTTGTAGTGTATACAAAAAGCATGTAGGCTAGGAGGCCCATCATCCAACAGAAGCCCAACTGTCAAAGAGGCCTGAAGGCACACACACAGGGCGAGCGACTCTGTTCCCATGAGAGCTATATCTCGCATTAAGCAAGATGGAATGATCACTTGCTGAAGGGTCCACAGTATTCTGGCCGGCCCATTCGCGCACCGTAAATGGAAAAGAGAAGAGAAAAGGGAGCGCGGGGTGATTCGAACCACGGTCTCCTGGTATCAAGCAAGCGCGGCTAGCCACGAGGTTTTGCCTTAGGTTCATGACAGAATAGTAAGGCGAGACTACTTAAGTCCAAACAAGTCGTTGTTTCTTCTCCGTATTTTTCTGTATCTTTTTTTTGTTTTCTTTTGTTCCTTCTCTTTTTTCTTCTTCGAGCTTTTATTCTTTTTATTTATTCCTTAGGTTTTATTTATATTTTCTTTGGTTTCTTTTGTTTCTTTTTTGTTTTCATTTTTTTGGTTTTCTTTGTTTCTTTTGGTTTTCATTCTACATTTTTTGTTTATGTCAAGGACATTTTTTTATACACATTACCAATTTTCCAATACAAACTTAATTTTTTTCATATATGTTCGACATTTTTTCCATACACATTTAAAAATTCAAATGCTTGATTAACAATTTAAAATATAATATTAACATTTTACGAATACATAGTCAAAAAATATCTATACCCCCGCCAAAAAATTCCTACACATTTTTAACATTTTTTATATGCTTTATTAACAATTTTCAAATAAAAAGATTAATATTTTTTGAATACATGGCCAATATGTTTTAGATACATTTAACACTTTTTAAAAGATTGATTACATTTTGCAAACACTGGTTCAGCAATTTTTTTCAAATGCTTGATTAACATTTGTATATACATGATCAATTTTTTCATCATTTTTTATTACATGGTCGACATTTTTCTATACACATTTAACATTTCCCAAATGTTTGATTGACATTTTTTAAATACTTGTTCAACATCTTTTCCAAATTATTGATTACCATTTTTATATACGTGATAAAAAACATCATTTTTAATACATGATCAACTTTTTTTCTATACATGTTCAGCATTTTCCGAATGCATGTACAATATTTTTCAAATACTTGTTCAATATTCTTTTTGCACATTGTTTTGTAATATATATATTTACAATATTTTAATCATGTATATAAAATTCTTAATCAAGAATTGGAAATAAAAATGTTGATCAAATATTTAAAAAAATGTTGAACAAGTATTTGGAAACTGTTGAACAAGTGTATAAAAATGTTAAACAAGTTTTTGACAAATGTTGAATAAATATTTGAAAAGCAAATGTAGACAGGTGTTTGAAAAAATGTTGATCATATATATATAAATGTTGAAAAAGTATTTGAAATATGTTGAACAAGTATTTTAAAGTATGTAGTACAAGTATTTTAGAAAATGTTGAACAAGTATTTGAAAAAATGCTGAACAACTATTTGAAGGGAAAATAAAACATGAAACAAAAACCCGGAGAAAAAAAAAGAAAACGAAAAAATGAAAAGGAAAAAGAAAACTAAGAAAATGGAGAAGAAGAAAGAACACGAAAAAAACAGAGAAAAACAGAAAAAAAAACCATGAAAACAAATGGAAAGGACTGCATCTCACATTTATGACATGTGAGATTGTGCCTGAGTGGATAGCTTTCCCGCAATAGATCAGTGATCAAATCCCTTTTCCTGCATTTTATTTTCCTTTTTCTGGGCGAACATGGGTTGGTCCTTCTGCGAGAGATCCGCTTCGGGCTCGGTTAAAGCGATAAATAGCGCTCGTGCTATTTGCCACCGCATGCGGTAAATATTCACGCAGGGCGCACTGGACTTGGCCGGCCCGTATTTCTAATTTTCTGCATTCTGTTCATTTCTTTCCTATTTATTTTTCCTTTTTCCCATTTCAAATTTAGCTTTTATTGTAAATTCAGATATTTCAAAAAGATATCTAAAAAAATCACATTTTTTAAAAATGTGCAGACTTACAATATTTTGTTTCTGTTTTGAAAAATGATTCGAATTTAAAACATTTTGTTCTCGTTCCAAAAAAAATACAAAATTCAGAAAATGTCCCTTTTTAAAAAAATGTTTGTGGTTTCTAAAATTGTTATAGATTTAAAATTGCATTTGAAAAAATACTCCAAATTTGAAAATTATTCTTGTCCGAAAAATAAGTTTTACCAATTTATATACAGGTCCGAAATTACATGTATACGCTGCATGAAGGATGGATGGATTAAGCTGGACTGACTAATACTTGAGCTAGATGGAATAGGACCTTGAAAAATTTTTAAAGGAAAAAATTGTTCCCATTTTTTTAAAATTGGGATTTCGAAAATTGTTCAAGATTCAAAAAATGCTTTTTAAAAAAATTCCAAATTCGAAAAAGATTCATATTTTAGTAAATATTTAAAAATTAAAAATAATGTTTTTTTAAAATACACATTTTCTAAAATTGTTCCAAACATGTTACCATTTTCAAAAATTTTTGAAAAATTCAAAATATGTTTGTGTATTTATTAAAGTTTCACGTTTTAAAAAAAAGAAATTATTAAAAAATATTCACGTTTCAAAATTAAAATCATGTTTCAAAAATGTACAGAAGTGTCAAAAAACTCTTGGGATTTTAAAATTTGTTCATGTTTCCAAGAATATTAAGCAACTCATAATCTAACGCTATTTATACGAAATATTAATTTTTTTTGACTAATTTGTGAACATAAGGTTGATTTTAGTATAATTTATAATATATGCCTGTGCATTGCAACCAAAGAACATGATAAGTGGTGTTGCGTAAAAATATAATGATTGGATGATTTTTGAAGTATACTCAAGGTGTTCTTAAAAACTTTATGGGCACAATTTCAAAAATTATGAAGATCAACATTAAGCTCAATATAGAAAAGGTATTAATTAAGGTTACACCTTAAACTTTATTCTAGAAATGGGTAACTTACAAGGTAATAGCATATTTGAAATATATATATATTTCTAAGTAATTTTTATATATAACATGTTAGATTTGGAGTTAGGGTTTGAAAGACATGAATATTATAAAAATCATTTGAATTTGCAAAAAAAGAAAAATGTAAAAAAAAGGGCGGCACTGGGTTCAAACTCAGCTCTCCTCGATGGAGGAGTAAAGCTTTGACCAGTGGCCTGGCTATGTGGTTGTGTTTCATTAGGGGCCGAATAGTATATAAACCAAAGAAACGGCCCATGTAGCGAATCAAATCATTTTTTCACTTACGGGTGGCGTAGTGGGTAATTTGTGTCAACTTCGGAGGTAATTTTAATGACGGACGGGCAGAAGCAATAGCCTCTTTATTATTAGGTAGAGATTTAACACAATTAGACACATCTTCTTGATACTAAATTTGAATTCATATGCAAGAATTCTGACATCTATTTTAAAAACACACTTCCCAAATTAACTAATACTCCTTTTGGAGGAAATTAAAATTATACTCGGAGGAAAGTTGAGGCGGTAGCGATGTCGAGAAGCTCCGGTGTAAGGCGCATAACCCTCTCTAGTTGAAGGTTGTGCAATAATGACACTCAGACCTGTGATGGCATCGAGTTCACCCTGACCCGCAAATATACAATTTAATAATATTTAAACAAATTTCAATGCTATAACACGTTGTGATGCGGGAATGAGTCTCAGTGAGAATTAATGACTTTGGTTTGGGTTATTTATATTGAACTTTCTTAATTACTTTGATTAATTTATCAACATAAAATCTTCATGAATATAATTTATATTATATTTAGCACAATTCACACATGATGGTGTTGCTAAATTTTAAATTTCAATGGTCTAGGTTACAATTCAGACATCTATTTTCACTGCCCTACTAGACGGGCATGGTCAGCAATATTTGAACCATTAAAAAAGGTACACTTATCCTAAATTAAAATTATATTTTTGTAGCAAAAAATGGTTTTCATTTCATAAAATTTGGGTGGCCTTTAATCTTTCTTAGATGTAAAATAATATAAGTGACACAGTTTCGTTGTATATATGATTAATACAAGCCCTTATAATTGTTATATTTATTCGTATGCATTTACGATTGTTTTGACATCTTTAAATATATTGATGGAGAGCTCTAGAGCGTATGTGTCAAACAACAATCCTGATATTTGAGGTTGTATAGCGTGTACTCCCTCCTTTCCGGTTTATAGGGCTCAATTCAAAAATCTCACCAACCAAGGTAGATGGTGAGTGGTGGAATAATTTTTGTAGTTTGCAAAGCCACCCAATTAATGCACTTGTTTTTCTCAAACAATTGTGTTTATCAATGCATTAATTGCAGTGCATGCAAGTATAAACCACATGCATTGGTCAATTTTCTTTTAATACTTGCATGCAATGATTTAATGCACCTTGAATTCTGAACATGTGATGGGGAACAACCAAATTGAGCCTTATAAAACGGGAAAACTAAAATTTTGAGATAAGCCTTATAAACTGGAAAGGAGGGAGTAGTTTTTATCTGAGCTGAAATCAATACAATGTATAGAGTGTTGAATTATAAATGGGCTTTAGCCCATATAAGACAATAATTTCTGGTTAATCTCAAAGGCTCATGTAGGTGTACGACATATGGAGGGAAGTTTTTAGAACCATGACGAGAGTTGAGATTCCTTTATAAGGTCTGCTCTACCACTTGCCATTAGGAGCTTGGAAAGAGAAGTTGTACACACGCGTTCCTCCTCCCCCGCCCGCCTTGCCGCCGCCCTATATACTGGAGGAGTTGGCCAGTGCATCCGACACAAACTCACTCCCTCCTCGTGCAACCCTAGCCATCATCTATTGTTCCTCTAGAACCCCGTGCTTTGAGATCCTGCCAAGGAGACGACGCCGAGACTATTGTTGCCGCTGCTGCCTTGGCCTGGCCAACCGAAGGGTATGAATCGATTCCCCTATTTGCTCATGCATGTGCTAGCCGTTGTGTTCATAGATGTTTTGATTCTATGTATTGTACGTGCTCACATGCTTATGTATCAGTATGAGTTGCATATTGTTATGGCCATGTTTATTATGTACTCATGGACTAGATTAAACGAAAAAGTGCTAATATCTCCAGCAATCCAAAAACCTTATTTTAGGCACTTTTCGATTCAAGGCTTTGCCGCTACACTGAAACCCGAAAAGTTTACCGGAATGCATTGGCAAACGAGGACCACCTTGTGGCTCACAGTTATGAGCGTGTTCTGGGTCAGTGGTGTGAAACCAAGGTGCCTTCAGAAGAGTTCGTCAACAGTAAGTTGACACCAAACCTTACTTGGCAAATGCAGGATGTTCTTGCACTCTGTAGTGGCAGTTTACCCTCTTGGTGTAATCAGATCACTAAAGCCTGCCCCTTTCTCGCTCCCTTTGAAACAAGGAGGCGATTTCCACTCCACGACTTTTGGTCTGTCCCGAGCCTTGCATCGACTTCAGCAGCAGCAGGGTGATTACCCCAACACTGGTAGCGAAAGAGAGGTCCAGTTTGGCAGGCTACAATGCTAGAAAGTTTGTGTTTCCCGTAACCGTATTCTGGATTCTACCGCTAAAGTTATGGAGATGTTGTCAGAACCTGAAGTGCTAGCTCTGAAGATGCAGTTACTGTACCGTTTCAGGCAAATACCGGTTCAGTAAACCAAGGGTCCAGATGCGACGAGAGCACAAGTCTCATCCTAGCCGTAGATCTATTTTTACCGTTGTAACAGTTCTTTCTCAGTTTACTCTTACCAGCTGGGTTAAACCTTTGCCTATAACTAGCCGGGTTGTGGCTGGAGAGAGGGCATCTTGATCACTTTTCCTAAAATCGTCGCGATGGCTAATATACCGGAACCCTAGCGTTCCTCTTACCTCATACCCATACGCTCATAGTTCATAGAATTCCATAGAAATTCTACAGATACTCCTCGGGATCTAACAAATTGGTACTCAGAGCAAGGTTTTACCTCGGCCACAAAATTTTGTCCAGAGAAAGAGTAATCCCACCCAATTCCCTCCCTAGGTGTCGATCGGGATCGATCTGAGCATAGGCGGCGCTGGGGGCGGCGATCTGACGTTAAGGGCTGAGATTTGTACCAGGGCGGCGTTGGAGGCGGCGATCGGTACCGGGGCGGCGCAGGAGGCAGTGAATTGTTCGGCTGCAAACCAGTAGCACGGAAGGGTTGCGGGAGAACATTTCTCCAGCGGTAAAATTCCCTGTCCATCGCTGGTTCGTGCAGCATCAGCGGCGAGGATCGAGTAGGCGGCATGATCTGAGCAGAGAGCCGGGTTACCGGGTGAATCCGGCAGTAAATTTCTTATCTCCTCCTCAGATCAAGGTGATGGGGCGCTCCAAGGCAATTGATGAAGCAGATCTTCATGACGTTCTGTCCTTGCGAGATGATTTCGGGGTGCTGCAACAGGATAGTGCACAGATGCAGACTTAGATGTCCAAGTTACAAGAGGAAGTGCAAGTAATTGGAGCCAAGCAAGGACAGATCTCTGAAACAGTGGGTACAGTGGAGCAAGTTGTGCGTGATTTGAGCAAGCAACTAGCAACAATCAACACTGTTCTAACAACTTTGGTTAAAACTTCTCAACCTGACGCCCAGCAAGATAATCCTTCTAGTTCAGCACCGGTGGTCAAATCTCCTACTCTGCATAGGGAACAAACACAAGAACAAGCAGTTAGAATTGAGCAACTGAAGCAACAGTTAGCAACAGAAAAAGAGAAGACTAAGCAGCTGGAAGATATTCGATTCTGTAACCTACCTCCTATCAGAAAAACAGAGTTACAGTGCCACCTGGTTATGCTCAGCAAGGTAGAAATGACACTGCTAGTGGGATAGGAACTCCTGTTACTGGTAGACATAATGCACACACTCCTGCATTCAACCAGTTTTACCAGCAAAACAGAGACAGGCAATTGTGGCAGGGATACTACAGAACTTATGAGCAGGATATGCAGGCTCAGTTCATGAAATCAGTTACAAAAGGACCTAGGTTGGATTTTCCTAGATTTTCTGGAATAGACCCAGTGGGGTGGATAAGACAATGTAACAAGTACTTCCAAATGTCTGGAGCTCCACAGGAGTACAAAGTCTCAATAGCTCAGATGTACATTGTTGATGATGCTGATGTATGGCTAAGGAGATCTGGTCTGTTGACGAAGCAGCTCAATTGGAAAGAATTTGGTGCAGAAGTAGTTAAAAGATTTTCTGACAAGGGTTCATATGATCTGACAGAAAAGTTTAACTCAATCAAACAGCTGCATTATTCTGTATCTGAATACACTTAAATGTTTGAAGATCTAATGGTAGATGTGCAAGAGGAAAATCCTGAGCTGGGAGAACTGTGGTTTGTGAGGTGTTATGTGAATGGTCTAAGAGAGGGAATTAAATTTCAACTTAGGCCTTTCAGACCTCAAACACTGACAGATGCTTACTGTATGGCAAAAGACATAGAACCTAATCATCCACACATAGCCACTACCAGTAAGAAGCAAGTTACACCATTCAACAACTTCTATCAGAAATCCACTTGGACTCCTCCAGCAAAATAGAGTATCACTGTAGCTCAACCACAACAACAACAACAAGTTCCTACCAGGCAATCTGAAGTGCCTGTAAACAATGGTCAGAGGGGAATGTCGGAGATGTGGAGATAAATGGCAGCATGGTCACAAATGTAAATTAATTCCTAATATACATTTGCTGCAACAAGAGGAGCCAGATCAAATTGTAATTGATAATGAGGAAATTGATCAACAGGAGCAACCTGAAAATACAGAGGAAGGAGAACAAGCAATGTTCATCTCTGCACATGCACTTGGTCATCAGCTAGTTGTACCAACTGTTGGGGAACGTAGCAATTTCAAAAAAATTCCTACGCACACGCAAGATCATGGTGATGCATAGCAACGAGAGGGGAGAGTGTTGTCTATGTTGGAAATATGCCCTAGAGGCAATAATAAAAGCATTATCATTATATTTCCTTGTTCATGATAATTGTCTTTATTCATGCTATAACTGTATTATCCGGAAATCGTAATACACGTGTGAATACATAGACCACAATACGTCCCTAGTGAGCCTCTAGTTGACTAGCTCGTTGGTCGACAGATAGTCATGGTTTCACGACTATGGACATCGATGTCATTGACAACGGGATCACGTCATTAGGAGAATGACGTGATGGACAAGACCCAATCCTAAGCATAGCACAAAGATCGTGTAGTTCGTTTTGCTAGAGCTTTTCCAATGTCAAGTATCTCTTCCTTAGACCGTGAGATCGTGTAACTCCCGGATACCGTAGGGAATGCCTTGGGTGTACCAAACGTCACAACGAATCGGGTGACTATAAAGGTGCATTACAGGTATCTCCGAAAGTGTCTGTTGGGTTGACACGGATCGAGACAGGATTTGTCACTCCGTATGACGGAGAGGTATCACTGGGCCCACTCGGTAGTGCATCATCATAATGAGCTCAAAGTGACCAAGTGTCCGGTCACGGGATCATGCATTATGGTACGAGTAAAGTGACTTGCTTAACGAGACTAAACGAGGTATTGGGATACCGACGATCGAGTCTCGGGCAAGTAACATACCGTCGACAAAGGGAATAGCATACGGGGTTGATTGAACCCTCGACATCGTGGGTTCATCCGATGACAACATCGAGGCGTGTAGGGAACCAACATGGGTATCCAGATCCGATGTTGGTTATTGACCGGAGAGCGTCTCGGTCATGTGCAAGATGTCTCCCGAACCCGTAGGGTCTACACACTTAAGGTTCGGTGACGCTAGGGTTAATAGGAAGACAAGTATGTGATTACCGAATGTTGTTCGGAGTCTCGGATGAGATCCCGGACGTCACGAGGAGTTCCGGAATGGTCCGGAGGTAAAGATTTATATATGGAAAGTGGTTAAACGGACTCCGGAAAGTTTCGGGGGTATACCGGTAATGTACCGGGGCCACCGGGAGAGTTTCGGAGGTCCACCGGGAGGGGCCACCCCTCCCGGGGGGCCACATGGGCTAAGTGGGAGAGGGAGCCAGCCCCTGGTGGGCTGGGCGCACCTCCCCACCTAGGCCCATGCGGCTAGGAGCTTGGGAGGGAAACCCTAAGGGGCAAAGGGGGCGCACGGCTTGGGGGCAAGCCACCCCTTTCCTCCTCCCTTGGCCGCCGCCCCCCTCTAGATGCCATCTAGAGGGGCCGCCCTCTCCCTTCCTCCTATAAATAGAGGGGTGGGGGAGGCTGCACACACCATTGAAGGCGCAGCCCTCCCTCCCCAACACCTCTCTTTCTCCACGCGAAGCTTGGCGAAGCCCTGCCGGAGAACTGCCGTACCAACCGCACCACGCCGTCGTGCTGCCATTGGAGTTGTCTTCCTCAACCTCTCCTTCATCCTTGCTGGATCAAGACGGAGGAGACGCCATCCTCCCGTACGTGTGTTGAACGCAGCGGAGGTGCTGTCCGTTCAGCACTTGGTCATCGGTGATCGGAATCACGTTGGGAACGTCTTCATCATCACCACTCCCTCGAACGCTTCCGTACTCGATCTACAAGTGGTATGTAGATGCAAACTCTTTCTCTTGACTCGTTGCTTAGATGAACTCATAGATAGATCTTGGTGAAACCGTAGGAAAATTTTAATTTTCCGCAACGTTCCCCAACGATGGCATCATGAGCTAGGTCTATGCATAGTTCTCTTTGCACGCAGTAGAACACAATTTAGTTGTGGGCGTGGATCTTGTCAATTTACTTGCCGCTACTAGTCTTATCTTGCTTCCGCGGTATTGTGGGATGAAGCGACCGGACCAACCTTACACGTGACGCTTACATGAGACCGGTTCCACCGACTAACATGCACTAGATGCATAAGGTGGCTGGCGGGTGTCTGTCTCTCCTACTTTAGTTGGAGCGGATTCGATGAAAAGGGTCCTTATGAAGGGTAAATAGAAGTTGACAAGATCACGTTGTGGTTATTCGTAGGTAAGAAAACGTTCTTGCTAGAACCCAATTGCAGCCACGTAAAAGATGCAACAACAAATAGAGGACGTCTAACTTGTTTTTGCAGCAATTGACATGTGATGTGATATGGCCAAGTTGTGATGAATGATGAATGACATATTGTGATGTATGAGATCATGTTCTTGTAATAGGAATCACGACTTGCATGTCGATGAGTATGACAACCGGCTGGAGCCATAGGAGTTGTCTTTATTTTTGTATGACCTGCGTGTCATTGAAGAACGCCATGTAACTTACTTTACTTTATTGCTAAACGCGTTAGCCATAGAAGTAGAAGTAGTCGTTGGCGTGACAACTTCATGGAGGCACAATGATGGAGATCATGATGATGGAGATCATGGTGTCATGCCGGTGACAAGATGATCATGGAGCCCCGAAGATGGAGATCAATGGAGCTTTATGATATTGGCCATATCATATCACTACTATATAATTGCATGTGATGTTTATTATATTTATACATCTTGTTTAGTTAGAACGACGGTAGTAAATAAGATGATCCCTTACAACAATTTCAAGAAGTGTTTCCCCTAACTGTGCACCGTTGCCAAAGTTCGTCGTTTCTAAGCACCACGTGATGATCGGGTGTGATGGATTCTTACGTTCACATACAACGGGTGTAAGACAGATTTACACACGCGAAAACACTTAGGATTTACTTGACGAGCCTAGCATGTACAGACATGGCCTCGGAACACAGAGACCGAAAGGTCGAACACGAGTCGTATGGAAGATACGATCAACATGAGAATGTTCACCGACGAGACTGGTCCGTCTCACGTGATGATCGGACACGGCCTAGTCGACTCGGATCGTGTAACACTTAGATGACTAGAGGGATGTCTAATCTGAGTGGGAGTTCATTGAAATAATTTGATTATATGAACTTAATTATCGTGAACTTAGTCTAAAACTTTTGCATAATATGTCTTGTAGATCAAATGGCCAACGCTCATGTCAACTTAAACTTCAACGCGTTCCTAGAGAAAATCAAGCTGAAAGATGACGGCAGCAACTATACGGACTGGGTCCGGAACCCGAGGATCATCCTCATAGCTGCCGGAAACAATATGCCCTAGAAGGACCGCTAGGTGACGCTCCCGTCCTGCAGAACCAAGACATTATGAATGCTTGGCAAACTTCATGGCGATGATTACTCCCACGTTCAAGGCGGCATGCTTTACTGACTTAGAACCGGGGCTCCAAAAGCGTTTTGAGCATCACGGAGCATATGAGATGTTCGAGGAGCTGAAACTTGTTTTCCAAGCTCACGCTCGGTCGAGAGATATGACATCTCCGACAAGTTCTATAGTTGTAAGATGGAGGAAAACAGTTACGTCGGTGAGCACATCTTGAAGATGTCCGGGTTGCACAACCGTATGACCCAGCTGAACATTAACCTCCCCGATGAGGCGGTCATTGACAGAATCCTCGGTCGCTCCCACCAAGCTACAAGAGCTTTGTGATGAACTACAACATGCAGGGGATGGTAAAGACCATTCTGAAGTGTTCTCTATCTGAAGTCAGCCGAGGTTGAAATCAAGAAAGAACATCAAGTGTTGATGGTCAATAAGACCACTAAGTTCAAGAAGGGCAAGGGTAAGAAGAACTTCAAGAAGGACGGCAAGGAGGTTGCCGCCTGCAAGCAAGTTGCCGGAAGAAGTCAAAGAATGGACCCAAACCCGAGACCGAGTGCTTTTTATTGCAAGGGAGGGGTCATGGAAGCGGAACTGCCCCAAATACTTAGCGGACAAGAAGGCCGGCAACACCAAAGGTATATCTCGATATACATGTAATTGATGTGTACTTTGCCAAGTACTCGTAGTAACTCTTGGGTATTTGATACGGTGCCGTTGCTCATATTTGTAACTCACAGCAGGAGCTGCGGATTAAGCGGAATCTGTCAAAGGACGAGGTGACGATGCGCGTCGGGAATGGTTCCAGAGTCGATGTGATCGCCGTCGGCACGCTACCTCTTCATTTACCTACGGGATTAGTTATGAACCTTAATAATCGTTATTTGGTGCCAAGTTTGAGCATGAATATTGTATCTGGATCTCGTTTAATGCGATATGGCTACTCATTTAAATCCGAGAATAATGGTTGTTCTATTTATATGAGAGATATGTTTTATGGTCATGCTCCGATGGTCAATGGTTTGTTCTTAATGAATCTCGGCGTAGTATTACACATGTTTATAGCGTGAATACCAAAAGATGTAAAGTTGATAACGATAGTCCCACATATTTGTGGCAATCGCCGCCTTTGGTCACATTGGTGTCAAGCGCATGAAGAAGCTCCATGCTGATGGACTTTTGGAGTCTCTAGATTATGAATCATTTGACACATGCGAACCATGCCTTATGGGCAAGATGACCAAGACTCCGTTCTCGGAACAATGGAGCGAGCAACCAACTTATTGGAAATCATACATACCAATGTGTGCGGTCCAATGAGTGTTGAGGCTCATGGAGGATATCGTTATGTTCTCACTCTCGCGATGACTTGAGTAGATATGGGTATGTCTACTTAATGAAACACAAGTCTGAGACCTTTGAAAAGTTCAAAGAATTTCAGAATGAGGTAGAGAATCAACGTGACCGAAAAATAAAATTCCTACGATCAGATCGTGGAGGAGAATATTTAAGTCACGCAATTTGGTACACACTTAAGAAAATTTGGATTCGTTTCTCAACTCACGCCGGCTGGAACACCTCAGCGTAACGGTGTGTCCGAACGTCGTAATCGCACTCTATTGGATATGGTGCGATCTATGATGTCTCTTACCGATTTACCGCTATCATTTTGGGGATACGCTCTAGAGACAGCTACATTCACTTTAAATAGGGCACCGTCTAAGTCCGTTGAGACGACACCGTATGAATTATGGTTTGGAAAGAAACCTAAGCTGTCGTTTCTAAAAGTTTGGGGATGTGATGCTTATGTCAAGAAACTTCAACCTGAAAAGCTCGAACCCAAGTCGGAAAAATGCGTCTTCATAGGATACCCTAAAGAAACCATTGGGTATACCTTCTACTTAAGATCCGAGGGCAAGATTTTTGTTGCCAAGAACGGAACCTTTACGGAAAAAGAGTTTCTCTCGAAAAGAAGTAAGTGGGAGGAAAGTAGAGCTCGATGAAGTACTACCTCTTGAACAGGATAGTAGTGCAGCTCAGGAAAATGTTCTGTGATGCCTACACCAATCAAGAGGAAATTCATGATGATGATCAAGGTACTTCGGATCAAGTTGCTCTTGAACTTCAGAGGTCCACTAGGACACGTTCCGCACTGCAGTGGTACGGCAACCCTGTCTTGGAAATCATGTTGTTAGACAACAATGAACCTTGAACTATGAAGAAGCGATGGCGGGCCCAGATTCCAACAAATGGCTAGAAGCCATGAAGTCCGAGATAGAATCCATGTATGAAAACAAAGTGTGGACTTTGACCGACTTGCCCGATGATCGTGACGACAGAAAACAAATGGATCTTTAAGAAGAAGACGGACGCGGATGGTAATGTCACCATCTATAAAGCTCGACTTGTCGCTAAGGGTTATCGGCAAGTTCAAGGGATTGACTACGATGAGACTTTCTCTCCGTAGCGAAGCTTAAGTCCGTCCGAATCATGTTAGCAATTGCCGCATACTATGATTATGAGATATGGCAGATGGACGTCAAAACAGCATTCCTTAACGGTTATCTTAAGGAAGAGCTGTATATGATGCAGCCGGAAGGTTTTGTCGATCCTAAGGACGCTAACAAAGTATGCAAGCTCCAGCGATCCATTTATGGGCTGGTGCAAGCATCTCGGAGTTGGAACATTCGCTTTGATGAGATGATCAAAGCGTTTGGGTTTATCTTGAGACTTATGGAGAAGCCTGCGTTTACAAGAAAGTGAGTGGGAGCTCTGTAGCATTTCTCATATTATATGTAGATGACATACTTTTGATGGGAAATGATATAGAATTCTTGGACAGCATTAAGGCCTACTTGAATAAGTGTTTTCAATGAAGGACCTTGGAGAAGCTGCTTATATATTAGGCATCAAGATCTATAGAGATAGATCGAGACGCCTCATAGGTCTTTCACAAAGCACATACCTTGATAAGATTTTGAAGAAGTTCAAAATGGATCAGTCCAAGAAGGGGTTCTTGCCTCATTGCAAGGTGTGAGATTGAGCTCAGCTCAATGCCCGACCACGGCAAAAGATAAAGAAGAGATGAGTGTCATCCCCTATGCCTCAGCCATAGGATCTATTATGTATGCCATGCTGTGTACGGACCTGATGTAAACCTTGCCGTAAGTTTGGTAGGAAGGTACCAAAGTAATCCCGGCAAGGAACACCGGACAGCGGTCAAGAATATCCTGAAGTACCTGAAAAGGACAAAGGACATGTTTCTCGTTTATGGAGGTGACGAAGAGCTCGTCGTAAAGGGTTACGTCGACGCTAGCTTCGACAGATCTGGATGACTCTAAGTCACAAACCGGATACGTGTATATGTTGAATGGTGGAGCAGTAAGCTGGTGCAGCTGCAAGCAGAGCGTCGTGGCGGGATCTACATGTGAAGCGGAGTACATGGCAGCCTCCGAGGCAGCACATGAAGCAATTTGGGTGAATGAGTTCATCACCGACCTAGGAGTCATACCCAATGCGTCGGGGCCGATCAAACTCTTCTGTGACAACACTGGAGCTATTGCACTAGCCAAGGAGCCCAGGTTTCACAAGAAGACCAGGCACATCAAGCGTCGCTTCAACTCCATCCGTGAAAATGTTCAGGATGGAGACATAGAAATTTGTAAAGTGCATACGGATCTGAATGTCGCAGATCCGTTGACTAAACCTCTTCCACGGGCAAAACATGATCAACACCGTAACTCTATGGGTGTTCGATTCATCACAATGTAAACTAGATTATTGACTCTAGTGCAAGTGGGAGACTGTTGGAAATATGCCCTAGAGGCAATAATAAAAGCATTATTATTATATTTCCTTGTTCATGATAATTGTCTTTATTCATGCTATAAGCGTATTATCCGGAAATCGTAATACACGTGTGAATACATAGACCACAATACGTCCCTAGTGAGCCTCTAGTTGACTAGCTCGTTGGTGACGGATAGTCATGGTTTCACGACTATGGACATCGATGTCATTGACAACGGGATCACGTCATTAGGAGAATGACGTGATGGACAAGACCCAATCCTAAGCATAGCACAAAGATCGTATAGTTCGTTTTGCTAGAGCTTTTCCAATGTCAAGTATCTCTTCCTTAGACCGTGAGATCGTGTAACTCCCGGATACCGTAGGAATGCCTTGGGTGTACCAAAGCGTCACAACGAATCGGGTGACTATAAAGGTGCATTACAGGTATCTCCGAAGTGTCTGTTGGGTTGACACGGATCGAGACAGGATTTGTCACTCCGTATGGCGGAGAGGTATCACCGGCCCACTCGGTAGTGCATCATCATAATGAGCTTAAAGTGACCAAGTGTGCGGTCGCGGGATCATGCATTACGGTACAAGTAAAGTGACTTGCCTTATTGAGACTAAACGAGGTATTGGGATACCGACGATCGAGTCTCGGGCAAGTAACATACCGTCGACAAAGGGAATAGCATACGGGGTTGATTGAACCCTCGACATCGTGGTTCATCCGATGACAACATCGAGGAGCGTGTAGGGAACCAACATGGGTATCCAGATCCGCTGTTGGTTATTGACGGAGAGTGTCTCGGTCATGTATACGCATGTCTCCCGAACCCGTAGGGTCTACACACTTAAGGTTCGGTGACGCTAGGGTTAATAGGAAGACAAGTATGTGATTACGAATGTTGTTCGAGTCCCGGATGAGATCCCGGACGTCACGAGGAGTTCGGAATGGTGGGAGGTAAAGATTTATATATGAAAAGTGGTTAAGCGGACTCCGGAAAGTTTGAGGGTATACCGGTAATGTCTGGGGCCACGGGAGAGTTCAGGAGGTCCACGGAGGGGCCACCCCTCGGGGGGCCACATGGGCTAAGTGGGAGAGGGAGCCAGCCTGGTGGGCTGGGCGCACCTCCCACCTAGGCCCATGCGGCTAGGGCTTGGGAGGGAAACCCTAAAGGGGCAAAGGGGCCCCCTTGGCTTGGGGGGGCAAGCCACCCCTTTCCTCCTCCCTTGGCCGCCGCCCCTCTAGATGCCATCTAGAGGGGCCGCCCCTCTCCTTCCTCCTATAAATAGAGGGGTGGGGGAGGGCTGCACACACCATTGAAGGCGCAGCCCTCCCTCCCAACACCTCTCTTTCTCCACGTGAGCTTGGCGAAGCCCTGGGAGAACTGCCGTACCAACTGCACCACGCCGTCGTGCTGCCATTGGAGTTGTCTTCCTCAACCTCTCCTTCATCCTTGCTGGATCAAGACGGAGGAGACGCCATCGTCCCGTACGTGTGTTGAACGCGGAGGTGCTGTCCGTTCAGCACTTGGTCATCGGTGATCGGAATCACGTTGGGAGCGTCTTCATCATCACCACTCCCTCGAACGCTTCCGTACTCGATCTACAAGTGGTATGTAGATGCAAACTCTTTCTCTTGACTCGTTGCTTAGATGAACTCATAGATAGATCTTGGTGAAACCGTAGGAAAATTTTAATTTTCTGCAACGTTCCCCAACAGTGGCATCATGAGCTAGGTCTATGCATAGTTCTCTTTGCACGAGTAGAACACAATTTAGTTGTGGGCGTGGATCTTGTCAATTTACTTGCCGCTACTAGTCTTATCTTGCTTCCGCGGTATTGTGGGATGAAGCGACCCGGACCAACCTTACACGTACGCTTACGTGAGACCGGTTCCACCGACTAACATGCACTAGATGCATAAGGTGGCTGGCGGGTGTCTGTCTCTCCTACTTTAGTTGGAGCGGATTCGATGAAAAGGGTCCTTATGAAGGGTAAATAGAAGTTGACAAGATCACGTTGTGGTTATTCGTAGGTAAGAAAAGCGTTCTTGCTAGAACCCAATTGCAGCCACGTAAAAGATGCAACAACAATTAGAGGACTTCTAACTTGTTTTTGCAGCAATTGACATGTGATGTGATATGGCCAAGTTGTGATGAATGATGAATGACATATTGTGATGTATGAGATCATGTTCTTGTAATAGGAATCACGACTTGCATGTCGATGAGTATGACAACCGGCTGGAGCCATAGGAGTTGTCTTTATTTTTGTATGACCTGCGTGTCATTGAAGAACGCCATGTAACTTACTTTACTTTATTGCTAAACGCGTTAGCCATAGAAGTAGAAGTAGTCGTTGGCGTGACAACTTCATGGAGGCACAATGATGGAGATCATGATGATGGAGATCATGGTGTCATGCGGTGACAAGATGATCATGGAGCCCCGAAGATGGAGATCAATGGAGCTTTATGATATTGGCCATATCATATCACTACTATATAATTGCATGTGATGTTTATTATATTTATACATCTTGTTTAGTTAGAACGACGGTAGTAAATAAGATGATCCTTACAACAATTTCAAGAAGTGTTCCCCTAACTGTGCACCGTTGCCAAAGTTCGTCGTTTCTAAGCACCACGTGATGATCGGGTGTGATGGATTCTTACGTTCACATACAACGGGTGTAAGACAGATTTACACACGCGAAAACACTTAGGGTTTACTTGACGAGCCTAGCATGTACAGACATGGCCTCGGAACACAAGAGACCGAAAGGTCGAACACGAGTCGTATGGAAGATACGATCAACATGAGAATGTTCACCGACGAGACTGGTCCGTCTCACGTGATGATCGGACACGGCCTAGTCGACTCGGATCGTGTAACACTTAGATGACTAGAGGGATGTCTAATCTGAGTGGGAGTTCATTGAAATAATTTGATTAGATGAACTTAATTATCGTGAACTTAGTCTAAAACTTTTGCATAATATGTCTTGTAGATCAAATGGCCAACGCTCATGTCAACTTGAACTTCAACGCGTTCCTAGAGAAAACCAAGCTGAAAGATGACGGCAGCAACTATACGGACTGGGTCCGGAACACGAGGATCATCCTCATAGCTGCCAGAAACAATATGCCCTAGAAGGACCGCTAGGTGACGCTCCCGTCGAGAGAACCAAGACATTATGAATGCTTGGCAAACTCATGTTGATGATTACTCCCTCGTTCGGTGCGGCATGCTTCTGACTTAGAACCGGGGCTCCAAAAGCGTTTTGAGCATCACGGAGCATATGAGATGTTCGAGGAGCTGAAACTTGTTTTCCAAGCTCACGCCCGGGTCGAGAGATATGACATCTCCGACAAGTTCTATAGTTGTAAGATGGAGGAAAACAGTTTTGTCAGTGAGCACATACTGAAGATGTCTAGGTTGCACAACCATATGACCCAGTTGAACATTAACCTGCCTGATGAGGCGGTCATTGACAGAATCCTCCAGTCGCTCCCACCAAGCTACAAGAGCTTTGTGATGAAATACAACATGTAGGGGATGGTAAAGACCATTCCTGAAGTGTTCTCTATGCTGAAGTCAGCCGAGGTTGAAATCAAGAAAGAACATCAAGTGTTGATGGTCAATAAGACCACTAAGTTCAAGAAGGGCAAGGGTAAGAAGAACTTCAAGAAGGACGGCAAGGAGGTTGCCGCGCCCGGTAAGCAAGTTGCCGGAAGAAGTCAAAGAATGGACCCAAACCCGAGACCGAGTGCTTTTATTGCAAGGAGGGGTCCTTTGGAAGCGGAACTGCCCCAAATACTTAGCGGACAAGAAGGCCGGCAACACCAAAGGTATATCTGATATACATGTAATTGATGTGTACTTTGCCGATTACTCGTAGTAACTCTTGGGTATTTGATACGGTGCCGTTGCTCATATTTGTAACTCACAGCAGGAGCTGCGGAATAAGCGGAAGCGGCAAGGGACGAGGTGACGATGCGGCGTCGGGAATGGTTCCAGAGTCGATGTGATCGCCGTCGGCACGCTACCTCTTCATTTACCTACGGGATTAGTTATGAACCTTAATAATCGTTATTTGGTGCCAAGTTTGAGCATGAATATTGTATCTGGATCTCGTTTAATGCGAGATGGCTACTCATCTAAATCCGAGAATAATGGTTGTTCTATTTATATGAGAGATATGTTTTATGGTCATGCTCCGATGGTCAATGGTTTGTTCTTAATGAATCTCGGCGTAGTATTACACATGTTTATAGCGTGAATACCAAAAGATGTAAAGTTGATAACGATAGTCCCACATATTTGTGTACTTTGCCGCCTTTGGTCACATTGGTGTCAAGCGCATGAAGAAGCTCCATGCTGATGGACTTTTGGAGTCTCTATATTATGAATCATTTGACACATGCGAACCATGCCTTATGGGCAAGATGACCAAGACTCCGTTCTCGGAACAATGGGCGAGCAACCAACTTATTGGAAATCATACATACCGATGTGTGCGGTCCAATGAGTGTTGAGGCTCATGGAGGATATCGTTATGTTCTCACTCTCATGATGACTTGAGTAGATATGGGTATGTCTACTTAATGAAACACAAGTCTGAGACCTTTGAAAAGTTCAAAGAATTTCAGAATGAGGTAGAGAATCAACGTGACGAAAAATAAAATTCCTCTGATCAGATCGTGGAGGAGAATATTTAAGTCACGAATTTGGTACACACTTAAGAAAATGTGGAATCGTTTCACAACTCACGCCGCTGGAACACCTCAGCGTAACGGTGTGTCCGAACGTCGTGTCGCACTCTATTGGATATGGTGCGATCTATGATGTCTCTTACCGATTTACCGCTATCATTTTGGGGATACGCTCTAGAGACAGCTACATTCACTTTAAATAGGGCACCGTCTAAGTCCGTTGAGGCGACACCGTATGAATTATGGTTTGGAAAGAAACCTAAGCTGTCGTTTCTAAAAGTTTGGGGATGCGATGCTTATGTCAAGAAACTTCAACCTGAAAAGCTCGAACCCAAGTCGGAAAAATGCGTCTTCATAGGATACCCTAAAGAAACCATTAGTGTTTAAAACTTGCATCGACGTAACCCTTTACGACGAACCTTTTTCACTTCCATAATCGAGAAACACATCCTTATTCTACTAAGGATAATTTTGACCGCTGTCCAGTGATCTACTCCTAGATCACTATTGTACTCCCTTGCCAAACTCAGTGTAGGGTATACAATAGATCTGGTACACAGCATGGCATACTTTATAGAACCTATGGCCAAGGCATAGGGAATGACTTTCATTCTCTTTCTATCTTCTGCCGTGGTCGGGTTTTGAGTCTTACTCAATTTCACACCATGTAACACAGGCAAGAACTCTTTCTTTGACTGTTCCATTTTGAACTACTTCAAAATCTTGTCAAGGTATGTACTCATTGAAAAAACTTATCAAGCGTCTTGATCTATCTCTATAGATCTTGATGCTCAATATGTAAGCAGCTTCACCGAGGTCTTTCTTTGAAAAACTCCTTTCAAACACTCCTTTATGCTTTGCAGAATAATTCTACATTATTTCCGATCTACAATATGTCATTCACATATACTTATCAGAAATGCTGTAGTGCTCCCACTCACTTTCTTGTAAATACATGCCTTTCCAAAAGTCTGTATAAAATCATATGCTTTGATCAACACATCAAAGCGTATATTCCAACTCCGAGATGCTTGCACCAGTCCATTGATGGATCGCTGGAGCTTGCACATTTTGTTAGCTCCTTTAGGATTGACAAAACCTTCTGGTTGCATCATATACAACTCTTCTTTAATAAATCCATTAAAGAATGTAGTTTTTGACATCCATTTGCCATATTTCATAAAATGTGGCAATTGCTAACATGATTCGGACAGACTTAAGCATCGCTACAGTTGAGAAAATCTCATTGTAGTCAACACCTTGAACTTGTCGAAAACCTTTTGTGACAAGTCGAGCTTTGTAGATAGTAACACTACTATCGGTGTCCGTCTTCCTCTTGAAGATCCATTTATTTAACATGGCTTGCTGATCATCGAGCAAGTCAATCAAAGTCCATACTTTTGTTCTCATACATGGATCATATCTCAGATTTTATGGCCTCAAGCCATTTCGCATGAATCTGGGCTCATCATCGCTTCCTCATAGTTCGTAGGTTCATCATGGTCTAGTAACATGACTTCCGAACATGATTACCGTACTACTCAGTGCGGATCTTTACTCTGGAAGACCTCACGAGGTTTGGTAGCAACTTGATCTGAAGTTTCATGATCATCATCATTAACTTCCTCACTAATTGGTGTAGGAATCACTTTGGAACTGATTTCTGTGATGAACTACTTTCCAATAAGGGAGAAGGTATAATTACCTCATCAAGTTCTACTTTCCTCCCACTCACTTCTTTCGAGAGAAACTTCTTCTCTAGAAAGGATCCATCTTAGCAACGAAAAACTTGCCTTCGGATCTGTGATAGAAGGTGTACCCAATAGTTACCTTTGGGTATTCTATGAAGACGCACTTCTCCGATTTGGGTTTGAGCTTATCAGGTGAAAACTTTTTCACATAAGCATCACAACTCCAAACTTTTAAGAAACGATAGCTTAGGTTTACTGTTAAACCATAGTTCATATGGTGTCGTCTCAACGGATTTAGATGGTGCCCTATTAAACGTGAATGCAGCTGTCTCTAATGCATAACCCCAAAATGATAGTGGTAAACCGATAAGAGACATCATAGATCGCACCATATCAAATAAAGTCTTGATTCTGACGTTCGGACACACCATAACATTGTGGTGTTCCAGGTGGCGTGAGCTGTGAAACTATTCCACATTATTTTAATTGAAGACCAAACTTCGTAACTCAATTATTCGTCTTTGCGATTAGATCGCAGAAACTTTATTTTCTTGTTACGATGATTTTTCCACTTCACTCTGAAATTCTTTGAACTTTTCAACTATTTCAGACTTATGTTTCATCAAGTAGATATACCCATATCTGCTCAAATCATCTTGTGAAAGTCGAAAATAACGATACTTGCCACGAGCATCAACACTCATTGGATCGCATACATCGGTATGTATTATTTCCAATAAGTCAGTAGCTTGTTCCATTGTTCCGGAGAACGGAGTTTTAGTCATCTTGCCCAAACGGCACGGTTCGCAAGCATCAAATGATTCATAATCAAGTGATTCCAAAAGTCCATCGGCATGGAGTTTTCTTCATGCGCTTTACACCAATATGACCTAAACGGCAGTGCCACAAATAAGTTGCACTATCATTATTAACTTTGCATCTTTTGGTTTCAATATTATGAATATGTGTATCACTATGATCGAGATCCAATGAATCATTTTCATTGGGTGTGTAACCATATAAGGTTTTATTCATGTAAACAGAACAACAATTTATTCTCTTACTTAAATGAATAACCGTATTGCAATAAACATGATCAAATCATACTTATGCTCAACACCAAATAACACTTATTTATGTTCCATACTAATCCCGAAAGTATAGGGAGTGTGCGATGATGATCATATCAATCTTGGAACTACTTCCAACACTCATCTTCACTTCCCCTTCAACTAGTTTCTGTTCATTCTGCAACTCCCGTTTCAAGTTACTACTCTTAGCAACTGAACCATTATCAAATACCGAGGGGTTGCTACGAACACTAGTAAAATACACATCAATAATCTGTATCTCAAATATACCTTTGTTCACTTTGCCATCCTTCTTATCCGCCAAATACTTGGGGTAGTTCCGCTTCTAGTGACCAGTTCCATTGCAGCAAAAGTACTTAGTCTCAGGCTTAGGTCCAGACTTGGGCTTCTTCACTCGAGCAGCAACTTGCTTGCCGTTCTTCTTGAAGTTCCCCTTCTTCCCTTTGCCCTTTTCCTTGAGACTAGTGGTCTTGTCAATCATCAACACTTGATGCTCTTTCTTGATTTCTACCTTCGTCGATTTCAACATCACGAAGAGCTCGGGAATCGTTTCGTCATCCCTTGCATACTATAGTTCATCACGAAGTTCTAGTAACTTAGTGTTGATGACTAGAGAATTCTGTCAATCACTATCTTATCCGGAAGATTAACTCCCACTTGATTCAAGCGATTGAAGTACCTGACAATCGAGAACATGCTCACTAGTTGAGCGATTCTCTTCCATCTTTTAGCTATAGAACTTGTTGGAGATTTCATATCTCTCAACTCGGGTATTTGCTTGAAATATTAACTTCAATTCCTGGAACATCTCATATGGTCCATGACGCGTTCAAAACGTCTTTGAAGTCCCGATTCTAAGCCGTTAAGCATGGTGCACTAAACTATCAAGTAGTCATCATATTGAGCTAGCCAAACGTTCATAACGTGCGCATCTGCTCCTGCAATAGGTCTGTCACCTAGCGGTGCATTAAGGACATAATACTTACGTGCAGCAATGAGGATAAACCTCAGATCACGGATCCAATCCGCATCATTGCTACTAACATCTTTCAACACAGTTTTCTCTAGGAACATATTAAAACAAACATATGAAAGCAACAACGCAAGCTATTGATCTACAACATAATTTGCAAAATACTACCAGGACTAAGTTCATGATAAATTAAAGTTCAATTAATCATATTACTTAAGAACTCCCACTTAGACAAACATCTCTCTAGTCATCTAAGTGATCACGTGATCCAAATCAACTAAACCATAACCGATCATCACGTGAGATGGAGTAGTTTTCAATGGTGAACATCACTATGTTGATCATATCTACTATATGATTCACGCTCGACCTTTCGGTGTCCGTGTTCCGAGGCCATATCTGCATATGCTAGGCTCGTCAAGTTTAACCTGAGTATTCCGTGTGCAAAACTGGCTTGCACCCGTTGTAGATGGACGAGAGCTTATCACACCCGATCATCACGTGGTGTCTCGACACGACGAACTTTGGCAACGGTGCATACTCGGGGAGAACACTACTTGATAATTTTAGTGAGAGATCATCTTAAAATGCTACCGTCAATCAAAGCAAAATAAGATGCATAAAGGATAAACATCACATGCAATCAATATAAGTGATATGATATGGCCATCATCATCTTGTGCTTGTGATCTCCATCTCCAAACACCGTCGTGATCACCATCGTCACCGGTAGCGACACCTTGATCTCCATCGTAGCATCGTTGTCGTTTACGCCATCTATTGCTTCTACGACTATCGCTACCGCTTAGTGATAAAGTAAAGCAATTACAGAGCGTTGCATTTCATACAATAAAGCGACATCCATATGGCTCCAGCCAGTTGCCGATAACCGGTTACAAAACATGATCATCTCATACAATAAAATATAGCATCACGTCTTGACCATATCACATCACAACATGCCCTGCAAAAACAAGTTAGACGTCCTCTACTTTGTTGTTGCAAATTTTACGTGGCTGCTATGGGCTTAAGCAAGAACCAATCTCACCTACGCATCAAGACCACAACGATACTTCGTCAAATAGACTCCGTTTTAACCTTCTCAAGGACCGGGCGTAGCCACACTCAGTTCAACTAAAGTGAGAGAGACAGACACCCGCCAGCCACCTTTAAGCACGAGTGCTCGTAGAACGGTGAAACCAGTCTCGCGTAAGCGTCTGGCGTAATGTCGGTCCGGGCCGCTTCATCTCACAATACTGCTGAACCAAAGTATGACATGCTGGTAGGCAGTATGACTTGTATCGCCCACAACTCACTTGTGTTCTACTCGTGCAAAACATCAAACCATAAAAACCTAGGCTCGGATGCCACTGTTGGGGAACGTAGTAGCAATTTCAAAAAATTCCTACGCACACGCAAGATCATGGTGATGCATAGCAACGAGGGGAGAGTGTTGTCTACGTACCCTCGTGAGAAAAGCGAAGCGATCACAACGTAGAGGAAGTAGTCGACGTTCTCCTCGCGATCCAACCGATCCCAGCGCCGTTACTCCGGCGCCTCCGAAGTTCTTGGCACACGTTCAGCTCGGTGGCGCTCCTCAGCTCCGATCCGGCAAAGCTCCGGAGAGAGAGTTCCGTCAAGACGACGGCGTGGTGACGATCTTGATGTTCTACCGACGCGAGGCTTCGCCTAAGCACCGCTACGATATGACCGAGGTGGAATATGGTGGAGGGGGCACCGCTGACACGGCTAAGAGATCCAAGAGATCAATTGTTGTGTCTTTGGTGCTAGCCCTGCCCCTCTATTTATATGTTGAGCCCCGGGATCGAAACTTGGAGCAAAAGCCTCCTCAAAGTCGGTTTTGCCCGAAAGGCAAGAGTCCCACTCGGACTCCAGGACCAAACGCCACAATCATTGGCGTCTGGCCCAGGGCCAGACGCCAGGGTCTCCGGCGTTTGGCCCCCTGGCCTCCGCAAAACTCCTTTTGCACCGACCTAAAGCCTCATGGGCTTGACCCCTTGGCCTAAACATATCATCCAATATATGAATCTTTACGTCTCGACCATTTCGAGACTCCTCGTCATGTCCCCGATCTCATCCGGACTCCGAACTCCTTCGGTACATCAAAATACACAAAACTCATAATATAACCGTCCTTGAAACCTTAAGCGTGCGGACCCTACGGTTCGAGAACAATGTAGACATGACCGAGACACGTCTTCGGTCAATAACCAATAGCGGGACCTGGATGCCCATATTGGCTCCTACATATTCTACGAAGATCTTTATCGGTCAGACCGCATAACAACATACGTTGTTCCCTTTGTCATCGGTATGTTACTTGCCGAGATTCGATCGTCGGTATCCAATACCTAGTTCAATCTCGTTCTTGGCAAGTCTCTTTACTCGTTCCGTAATACATCATCTCACAGCTAACTCATTAGTTGTAATGCTTGCAAGGCTTAGTGATGTGCATTACCGAGAGGGCCCAGAGATACCTCTCCGAGCAATCGGAGTGACAAATCCTAATCTCGAATACGCCAACCCAACATACGCCTTTGGAGACACCTGTAGTACTCCTTTATAATCACCCGATTACGTTGTGACGTTTGGTAGTACCAAAGTGTTCCTCCGGTAAGCAGGAGTTGCATAATCTCATAGTTATAGGAACATGTATAAGTCATGGATAAAAGCAATAGCAACATACTAAGCGATCGGGTGCTAAGCTAATGGAATGGGTCATGTCAATCAGATCATTCAACCAATGATGTGACCTTGTTAATTAAATGACAACTCCTTTGTCTATGGTTAGGAAACATAACCATCTTTGATTAACAAGCTAGTCTAGTAGAGGCATACTAGTGACACTCTGTTTGTCTATGTATTCACACATGTATTATGTTTTCGGTTAATACAATTCTAGCATGAATAATAAACATTTATCATGATATAAGGAAATAAATAATAACTTTATTATTGCCTCTAGGGCATATTTCCTTCACCAACTCCTACAGTTATAATCTACATAAATGGAAAAAGAGAAGTAGCCTTGCTAGATTCTGGCAGTACTTCCTCCTTTATTAATCAAGATTTTGCTGTTAAGGCCAACTGTCAGATGTTACCTATCAAACAAAGAACTATAGCAGTGGTTGGAGGAGGCAGATTACTATCTTCTGCAGTAGTACCTAACTGCAAATTTCAACTAGCTAAACTGAAACTCCAACATAATTTCAGAGTGCTGACACTGCCTAGCCATGATGTCATTTTGGGATATGATTGGATGACTATAGTCAGTCCTGTATCATTCAACATTCCCAAACACACATTCAGTTTCACATAAGAAGGAAATCAGACTGTTACTACTGCAGTTTTCAATACTTCTGAACCAGTTAAGGAAGTACCAGCAGAAAAGATGACAAGCTATTACATAAAGGAGTAGAAAGTTTCCTCTTGCAAGTGCACAACATTTTAATGGAAGCACCAGAAGGCACACAAACTCCTCCTCAAATCCAAAAGTTACTTCTAGAGTATGCTGATCTTATTGAGGAGCCCAAGTCATTACCACCTGAAAGGGCTCTGGACCACACTATTCCCTTAGTTCCTGGTGCAACTCCACCTCATGTGAGACCTTATAGAGTTCCTCAACACCAGAAACAAGAGATGGAATATCAGATTAGGAAACTGCTAGCTGCTCACCTCATCAGACATAGTCAAAGCCCTTATGCAGCTCCTATTATACTAGTGAGGAAGAAATATAGCTCAATGAGGCTATGCACTGATTTTAGGAAACTTAATTTTTTTACAATTAAGAACAAGTTTCCTATACCAGTGATAGAAGATCTCTTGGATGAATTGCATGGGGCACAATATTCTTCTAAGATTGGTCTAAGATCAGGCTATCATCAGATCAGAATGCATCCTAATGATATACAAAAAACTGCATTCAAAACATTTTTGGGCCACTTTGAGTATTTAATTATGCCTTTTGGTTTATCAAATGCTCCATGAACATTTCAAGCCCTAATGAACATCATTTTTGGGCCCTACTTGAGGAAGTTTGTATTGGTATTCTTTGATGATATTTTAATATACAACAAAAATCTCAAGGAGCACCAGGAACATTTGCAAATAGTGTTATAATTATTAAAAGAACATCAGCTGTTTGCAAAAATGTCCAAGTGTGTTTTTGCTATCCAACAAGTGGAATACTTAGGACATGTGATCTCTGCAGAAGGAGTGGCTACAGATCCCAAGAAAATAGCTGCTATTGCTGAGTGGCCAATACGACTACATTACTAAGCGAGAAGTTTCTTGGGTTTGGCTGGATATTACAGAAGATTCATCAAGGTGTATGGAACAATTTGCAGACCTCTGCATGATTTGTTAAAGAAAGGGCAGTTTGCATGGAAGCAGGAACACAGCCAAGCTTTTGCTCAGTTACAACAAGCCTTGATCACAGCACCTGTCTTGGCACTACCAAATTTTTCTCTACCATTTGTATTGGAAACAGATGCTTCAGGCAAAGGAATAGGAGCTATGCTCATGCAACAGGGCAGGCCCCTAGCATACTACAGTTCAGCTATGTGCCCCGGAAATGCAGCTATGTCCACATATGAGAAGGAAGCTTTGGCTATATTAGAAGCATTAAAAAAATGGAGACACTATATGCTAGGAAATGAACTCACTATCAAAACAGATCAGCAGTCTCTCAAGTTCATTACTGACCAGAAGATTACTGAGGGAGTGCAACATAAACTGATGATGAAGTTACTGGAATTTAATTTCAAAATCCAAAGATAAGAAAGGAATCACCAACAAGGTGGATGATGCATTGTCCAGAGTACTTCCAAGTCTGCCATCACACCTGCATGGGCAGAAGATCGGTTAATGAGTTATCAGCAAGATCCAATCAGTAAGAAATTACTGGAGGAACTGCTGCTGCAACAACCTACTGATTACTCAGACTATACCATACATGCTGGGATAATCAGATACAAAGGAAAAATTCTGGTAGGGAATAATCCTACATTGAGAACTCAGCTAATACATGCTCTCCATAGCTCACCTATAGGAGGCCACTCAGGGATGAGAGCTACATATTAGAGAGTTAAGAACATTTTCTATTGGCCAGGGCTGAAACATGAAGTGGAAACATTTATAGCTGCATGTCCTGTTTGCCAGAGAGCAAAGCATGAAAACTGCTTGCAACCAGGCTTACTAGACCCCCTCCCTGTAGCTGACATGGCATGGCAACATGTGACCATAGATTTCATTGAAGGTCTTCCAAACTCTCAGGGCAAAGAAGTTATTATGGTGGTGGTGGACAGATTTACCAAATACTCTCATTTCATTCCACTCTCCCATCCATATACTGTTCTGAGTGTAGCTCAAGCTTTTGTTGATCATATCATTAGGTTGCATGGACCTCCTAAGCTGATTATATCTGCCAGAGACAGGATTTTTACAAGTCAGCTCTGGAAAGATATATTTGCTGCATTACATGTGGAATTAAGATATAGTACAACTTATCACCCTCAAACAGATGGTCAAACAGAGCGACTAAACCAATGCCTGGAAACTTATTTGAGGTGTATGACTACTAATGAACCAAAAAAGTGGGTCTCTTGGCTGTCTCTGGCTGAATATTGGTACAATTCCACATACCACACTGCCTTGAAGATGTCTCCATTTCAGGCCCTATATGGATTTCCCCCTCCCCTCATTTCTGAATTAGCAATTCCTGGTCCTGAGGAAAAGGAGGCACAGGATTTCCTCAGTTCTAAACAACAAATGTTGGATCTGCTCAAGAGCAACTTGCAACAAGCACAAAACAGGATGAAACACTATGCTGATATGAAAAGAGTGGAAAGAGTTTTTCAAGTTGGGGAGCTAGTTTATCTGAAAATGGCCCCATACATACTGGCAGCTTTTGGGTTTAGAGGAGCCCTGAAACTCCAAAACAGATACTACGGTCCTTTCTTAATCACACAAAAGGTGGGACAATCAGCTTACAAGCTCCAGTTCCCTGCAGATGTCAAGATTCATCCGGTGTTCCACGTGAGCCAGCTCAAGAAACACATCGGAGACAAATCCATTCCCAGTCCCCACTTACCAATGGTAAATGCAGATGGATCGATCAAAACTGGTCCAGCGGCAGTTCTGCAAGTCAGGCAAATTCCCAAGCACAACGCACCGGTTGTCCAGTGGCTTATTCAGTGGCAGAATTTAACTGCAGAAGATGCCACCTGGGAGGACGCGGATTTCATCAAATATACGTTCCCTGAATTCTTCAAAGCAACAACTCAAGCTTGGCGTGAAGCAGAGCACACGCCATGAGGGCACGTCGTGTTTCAAGAGGGGAGCAATGTCAGAACCTGAAGTTCTAGCTCTAAAGATGCAGTTACTGTACCGTTTCAGGAAAATACCAGTTCAGTAAACCAAGGGTCCAGATGCGACGAGAGCACAAGTCTCATCCTAGCCGTAGATCTATTTTTACCGTTGTAATAGTTCTTTCCCAGTTTACTGTTACCAGCTAGGTTAAACCTTCGCCTATAACTAGCCGGGTTGTGGCTGGAGAGAGGGCATCTTGATCACTTTTCCTAAAATCGCCGCGATGGCTAATATACTGGAACCCTAGCGTTCCTCTTACCTCATACCCATACGCTCATAGTTCATAGAATTCCATAGAAATTCTACAGATACTCCTCGGGATCTAACAGATGTTCTCTAGTCAGAGAGCTGTTCTTGAGGTGGAATACTTTGGTGAGGTTGGGACAGGGCTGGGTCCTACTTTGGAGTTCTATACTCTCCCGGCCATGAACTGCAGAGTGCTCGGTTGGGATTGTGGAGATCTAGTTCGCCTTACGATTATTCAGAAATGGAAATCGACAAGGATGGTGTGATCCATGTGGATTCTGATGATGATGTGCCAGCTCCTCAAGAACTCAACTCATCCGAAGATGCCCGGAATCCGATACAAGCTCCTCTTGGATTATTTCCTCGCCCTTGGCCTTCTAATGTTGATACCTCGGAGGGTAGCAGATTCTTCAAAGTCGTAGAATATTTCCGCTTGGTCGGTCGAGTTGTGGCGAAAGTCTTGCAGGATGGAAGGCTTTTAGATTTGCCTTTATCAACATCATTTTATAAGCTCATACTCGGACAAGTAAGTACATACAGATCCTCTTATTCAGGAAAACATATTTGTTTTCATTTCATTATTGTTTGTGAACCTTGAGTTTGTGCTATATTTTATTCCACCTTCAGCATTTAATGTACAAATGCTTTCTGTTCATTAGGAACTTGATTTATTCGACATTGTCTCGTTTGATGCTGAGCTTGGAAAGACACTGCAAGAACTGCACGTTCTTGTTGAGCGTAAGAGGTTCCTTGAGTCCACTTGTGGCACGGATCAGCTAGAAGTTGCAGACTTGCGATTCCGTGGAGCTCCTATCGAGGACTTGTGTTTAGATTTTACTCTTCCAGGTTTTTCTGATTATATTCTCAAAGAAGGCGAGCAAAACACAATTGTAAGTGATTTCGTGTTTATCTTAGGGATTTTGTGTTTACATTTGCTTTTTTTTCTTTATGCGGGGAGTAATAAATATAATTTATTTTTCCGCTTAGGTCAATATCCACAACCTAGAGGAGTATGTTTCTTTGGTAGTTGATGCGACAGTGAAGTCAGGGATTATGAAGCAGGTTGAAGCTTTCAGATCGGGTTTTAGCCAGGTGCGACCTCCTTCTGTTTGTTTGTCAACTCCTTTTAATCATTTTGTAGATGTCTTAAGACTTGTTTATTTTTCCTAAATGCCTGCGTACTTTTCTCTGTGTTAGGTCTTTGATATCTCATCCCTCCAAATATTTTCACCTCAAGAGCTTGACTATCTAATATGTGGTCGTCAAGAAATATGGGAGGTAATGCTTCATTTCCCTCTCTTGATTTCAGTTGTGCTCTGTTACATTTCCACTGAACTGGCCTTGGTTGCTGCAGGCTGAATCACTGGTGGATAACATAAAATTCGATCATGGGTTTACTGCTAAAAGTCCTGCCATTATAAATGTAAGTGCACTCGTATTTCCCTGTATCTTAATCTGTCACTCTGTGCGTTCGGTTTATTCGGTTTACATGGTTCGCTTTATACGGTTTTTTGGTTTGTACGATATTAATATTTTGGTAAATACGGTATCAAATAAAAATACGGTTCGGTTTCGGTATATACCAAATTATTTCGGTATGGTTTCGGTATATACCATAATAACCAAAGTTGACGCGAATTTGAAAATGACGTAATAACAATTTACAAATTTATAACTCAAAACACATACTATTTTACACAAATAATATATATATATTATTCGTCACCCTGGGTGAGGAATAGTTATTCTTCACCCCCTCTATTTTACCATCAATACACCGTAATTTTACGTTCCATAAGTTTTTTTCTTATTTCTGACATAAAAAGAGACCGTAAGAAAATATATAATCGTCGTAAAAAATATTTTATGTCATGTAAAATTACAAACGTAAAAACATAGTGTAAAATACACATAAACTGCAAATTTTCTTGTCTTATGACCTATATTTTTATTTTCTTATGCCAAATTTTACGTAATGAATCAATAGGAATGTAAGTATTTGAATTCCAAATGTAATTTAATTATAAAATGATCATAAGATTACCTCGGGTGAAGAATAACTTATTCTGCACCCTGGGTGATGAATAGCATCACTATATATATATATATATATATATATATATATATATATATATATATAAAGAATATATGCATGAATGGATTCATCCCTTGATTTGTTATGGACGAGCTTAGCATTTTTTAAAGAGAAAAATGTCTGTTACATGAAAAATGTACGTGCTTGGTAGTGAATTTGACTCATGTACAAGAAAAATGATATCTTGTATGGTTGTTTGCCTCAAGAAATGTAAATTTATTTTTACTTTGGTTTATACGGTTAACCGTTCGGTTTTTCGGTATATACCATAAAAACCAAAGTTCAAAACGGTATGAAAAGTTCATACCATACCAAAACTAGAAACCATAAAAACCATAAAATTAGTTTGATTCGGTTTATTTCCGGTATGGTTTTTCGGTTCGGTTTCAAAATGCACAGAGTGATTAATCTGGCACTGTATATGTTTCAACCGATTTCTTGATCCTCTGCTTGTCCACAGCTACTTGAGATCATGGCGGAATTTACCCCTGATCAGCAGCATGCATTCTGCCAGTTTGTAACTGGTGCTTCTCGGCTTCCAACTGGTGGTTTGGCTGCCCTTAGTCCCAAGCTTACCATAGTTCGAAAGGTGCTTTCTTTATGTCGACATCTGCTGCATATACGTCTTGGTTATTATTGTCTGCCATGTTTCTTTCTTAACCTGCCATCTCTTTTGATTGTCAGCACCCCTCGAGCGGGGTGAGTACTTTGAATACAAGCGGGGTGACAGACGCTGCGGATGACGATTTGCCCAGTGTCATGACATGTGCCAATTATCTCAAACTACCCCCATATTCCACAAAAGTAAGTATGGCTTTATTCTCTTGTGTTTGGTGGTAAGTTTGACGCGCTGTTGTGTCCCCCCCACACTAACTCGCTTGTTTGGGCGTATTCTCGCAGGAAGTCATGTGCAAGAAGCTGCTCTACGCCATCCTAGAAGGCCGTGGATCTTTCGATCTATCCTGAGCCAATAACTAACGATACAGGGCTCACCATTGGATGCCCGTCAAATTTTATCCCGAATTAGCTTTCTTCTTCGTTGCCTGTAATAACATCATAGGTTGAGGTTACCAGCCGCTCTGCATAAAGCTTGAAAGGTCAGGTTCTAGCTGTTACCGGCCTGCCGTATAGTTCTGTTTGGCTTCCCCTCATGCTCATGTGCTGTTTGTGTTGCGGCTTTTCAGTTGAACTTGCTGAAGCGGCGAGCCTCGCGAGCACCACCGACAAGTATCAGGAGCACCTTTCCCTCCAGTACATGTAAATAAAAAGGAGTATACATATTTGTCGTAAGGATTTGTTCGTTCGTTGGCGACACCATGTCCTATGTACCGATTTGAGAATGTTGCTGTGTTTGCTTTGACATTGTGTACATGTGTAACTCGATAATAAATTCGTGCGCTCTAGTGTATTTGAGATTATTCCGTGACTAGTTCTTTGGCTGGTTCTCGAGTTACGGTCTAAACCCTACTGCCCAAACTCGAAAGGTGAAGTGGTCCTACATGTTATGTTCTTGATTTACGGTCATTTTAATGCAATCAACATTTTAATGCAATGTTGTGTTTCTAATCAACCGGTATGATCTTATTTTCTCTGATTTTGTGGTTTCACTACTGCCTTTTGATGTGGTAAACGGAAGAAAAATAAAAGTGGGAGGACAAAAAAAATCGAAGGATCCAAACTGAAATGCGAATCAGCTGCTCACAGAAGTAGATGGCACCATGTCATGTAGTTCTTTTGCTTCTTTCATGAGGGATGCGAGAGTGCGCCTGTTAAGCTTCGACGATGTGATTTCAAATCTGTTGGCAGAGCGGAAAACCGTGGAGTATTCAAGATCATGCTTGTTCTTCGAAGCAACTGAGAGTGCCTTTATCAAGCTGCTAAGGTGTTCTTATTTAGTAAATACGCTGTCATTGTATGCAACTACTTGAGATCATGGCAGAATTTACCCTGATCAGCAGCATGCATTCTGCTAGTTTGAAAGGTGCCTGGGTTTATCTCGAGTTCTGGACATTGTGCTAAAAAAAAGACACCCTGATGCAAAATATAAGTGTGCTTCATAACCTCTAGCATAGACTATTGAACATAATGATAATATAAAAATACAAAAAGTATCAATTAAAAGTGGACGTCGAGTTTTGACTCCTGGGTGAGAAGTAAAAAGAACAAAAGAAAAATTCAATTTTTTCTAAATTTCTTTTGTACCAACATTACGAGTGTTTCACCTGTGTGCAAAGTTTACTGATGGAAAAACATTTGTAGTAGTATTTTGAAAAGGCTATCTCTGAAAGCATTTTTTGTAACAAAAAAAATTACAATCTCAGAAAGTATTTTGAAGCAATATTTTATTTGTACTCGGGCCTCCACGAAAGCCGTCCCATCAGAAAAATGTGCAAGTGGTTAAAAAATTAAGCAATACTTGTCACTAATTTTTTCTATTTTTTTGGATTTTATTGTACATCTCAGTTAGATGTGCACCCGGGATCAGTACGACATACTTCACAATTATGAAACAAGGGACACATTGCTTGATAAATATGCCTTACATTTTCAAATCCGAGTTGTGTTTTCTTTAAAAAAAAAATAGGCAGCTTCGAAGAACAATTTGGACACTAATAATTCTATCTTACTTGGGATTGCGGACTATGTCTGCCTGGGTGAGCACTCTACGAATGTTTGACCACGATCCCACAAGCCATCAGGAGGCGACAAGTGGCGCAGCGTCGCGACATTCCTTGGCCATTTTCCGCCATTGGTCGTTTGATGGCGAAGTCGCCTGCTGCGTTATCCAGCCGGATATAGGCCTGGCCCTATGCGTGCTCGATAGGGATTATGGTTATTTTCTTGCTTCCTTATCCTATATTTGTGATCGTTTCGGCTCCTTGTTTACCCAAATCTTATTTGGTGCATGTGGCCCTACTTACAGCTAGTTTGGTTGGTGACCTGGCTTTGTGCATGGAGAAAAACCAGTTTTTTTTCTGCATTTTCATTTTGGTTCTTCTAATTTTATTCTTTTTGTTTTCTTTCAATTTAATTTTTGTCATCTTTTATATTTTGTTTTTACCTTTTCATTTCGTGAACATTTCTCTAACTGACGATTTTTTAAATCATAAAAAAAATTATTCACGAATATTTAGAAAATCAAGAACATTTTACAGAACCTGTTTTTTTCAAATACGTCACATTTTTCAAAATTTCAAACACATCTCATATCATGATTTTTTGGATTTATGACACATTTTATGAGTTAGTCATTTCTTTTCAAATATGGAGAAATATTTTCAAATTCATGAACTTTTTTGAACCTATAGTTTTGTATTTTGAAATTCCTGAACATTTTTTAGTTTTGCGAACATTTTATGAAGTTCGTGAATATTTTTCGAAATTCTGGGAACAATATTTGAATTTCCCAAACCTATTGTGATCGATGATTTTTTTTGAAATTAGCAAACATTTTTTTGAATCAGTGGGTTTTTAAATACTTGAACATTTTCAATTTTGTGAACAATTTTGAACATTTATCCAATCGAGGAACATTTTTTGAAATCCAGGACATGTTTCAAACTCGAGATCATTTTTGAAATCCAAGACATTTCTCGAATTTTGATTTTTTAAATTTAATCTGGAATATTTCTTTGAATCCCGAAATTTATTTAAAGAAGCAAAACACAAAATAGAAACAAAAAAGACAGGAAAAAAATGTGCATGGCATATTTTTGCAACACGTGTCGCACCACACCCCAGTGTCGCAAACTCTATTTGGCGCAGCATATCCACAAACCGGTGTGCTTGTTTTCTTTCTTTATAAATTTTCAAAATATGTGCACCGCAGGAGATTCAAGTCCAACCCTCACGAACCTATCTCAAAATCCACATTTATGAACTTTTTTTTCAAATGTGTGAATTTTTTCCTATCAAATTTGTGAACTTTCTGAAATTCATGAACTTTTTTGAAATTCAAGAATTCGCAAACTTCAAAAAGTTCAGAAATTCATGATCTTTTTCTTAATTCATGAACATTTTTCATTTTACTGACCTTATTCAAAATTACGAACTTCTTCAAATCATAAACTTTGTAATGATTAATGAAATTTTCAATTTTGCAATCTTTCTTTAAGTTTTGTGAACCTTTTCAAATTCATGAATATTTCTAATTTTGATGTCATTTGTCAATTTTGTAAACTTTATTTAATTTTGTGAACCTTTTGCAAATTCATGATTTTTTTATTGCACTTTTTTCAGCTGTTATGATTTTTTTTCGTGGATTGTTTTCAAAGATTGAACAAACTTGGGATGTAAATTTCACAAGGTTTTAACAAGTACATTAAGCAAAACATGTAAAGCCGATCATATTTCAAAGTTTCCTTTTTGATTTAATCTGAATCCCATCTTGATTTTTATGTTTACTAGCGCACCCTGAAATACTTTTTTGATCAGCTGGAGCAAATGGCGGTTTATCCAAATCAAAGTCTCTCTAAACAGAAGGCTTTGTGAGGCTAGTAGTAGGAGTGATTACTTGCATTTTTGGGGTGTTGTTGAAGTGCTTGCATGATTTAGGATATGATTTGACCATTTAGGGACCATCTCACATTCAAGGGGATTGGACAACTTGATTAGGCCTTTAGGCCTAGAGTTATTGTAATCCAAGAGTAGTTCGAATGTGGTCTTGGCCTACTTGGAATTTCTTGACATATGAACATGTACATATTTCCTCCTTAAGCAAAGTCAGTGCTCCTATCGGCTGTTAAAAAAAAAGCATGAATATGGTAATATGAATATCAAAGACACAATCCATATCTTTCGCGATGCACCCATTTTCAGTTTTTCCAAAAGTTGCGATGTGTTTTTTTATACAAGAATGTCCTTCATTTTTTTCATGTACCCTATTGTCAAATACCTAAATTTTCTATCTTTGTCACAGATCAAAATCCCTACGTTGCCATCTTCTCCACAAGAATATAATTCTTATATATTTATTTTTTGTTGTGCACGATGTTTTTGCCATGTTATTCTAGAAAACATGGCAACTTCCCTAACCTTTTTTTACATTGTCAATGGAAAAATAAACAGAAAATGCTTTCATACAGAACACGAAAATTTCGCTAAAGCCACATGCCAAATGTTGGCAAAACCACATGGAAAATTTTGAGGATTTATTTTGATCAATCAAATGTCAAATTATTTGTTGTCACATGGAATTTTTTTTCTTGACTTTCCATGTTGGCAAAATTATATTTTGGACGATGGCAAAAAATTTGTAGTGGCAAAATATATTTTCCTACCATGGAAAATTCCTACTTTTCTCTTATTTTTCCCATGATGGCAATTTTTTTTACAACCTTGGCAATCTTTTTTGGCAACATGGAAAATTATACTATTGGACCATGGTAAATTTTTTATTTCCTTACATTTCATGATGGCAACCTTGTTTTAGTTACATGTCAATTTTATTTCTTGTAACATGCATTTTTTTGTGTACCATGGCAATCTCATTTTTGTACATACCTCATGATTTTTCATTTTTTTGAAAATATCATGTCAAATTCTGTCTTAGTCATTTATTTTGAAATAAACCATGGTAAATTTTATTTTCCTAATACCAATGCAAATTATGTGAACATGGTAACTTTGTGTTTAGTGTGTTTAATATGATGTTTTATTAATACATGAATCTTGAACATGGCCAAAATAGTTTTTCAAAATATAGGTGATTTTTTATCATGATAAAAAAATGAAGGTAATGGCAGTTGTGCTGGACCGCTAGACTTGTTTTGATTCTAAGACTAGCTATGTTTGGGTGGATGTTACTCCTGATTTCTTATTACATCTTGCACTTCTTGATGTAACATTGCCACGTTATAAATAAAAGTGTCAGCAAGCTTTCACTAAAAAAAGAAAACGTTTGCTTGTCCCCCCGGGTGGATTGAATGAACCGTTCGAACGTCAGGTGTATATTGCGGTCCTAATATAAATCTCTCATTTAAAAACTACATCTAGTTAATGCTATTGCTAAAAGTAGTAGGAGTAAACCATTTTCTCAAAAGAAAAAAGGGAAACACTTTGCATCTGCGTCTGATACAAGAAAATCATTGGACTAATGCTGCACCGTTGATTCTTTGTTTCATCTGACGGCTTAGCGAGATTCCATCAAATTCTGTTCCAACATTTCGTTTTCATGTGCCCACGTCTCCTCTAATCTCTCCGCTTTATTATGGAAGCTATGTTCTTCCCGATTTATCGGCCTTTATACCCCCACTTCTCACGAGGTCACGATCCATAGTGCCGCTAGGCTATTCTCCCATGCATTGCCTCCACCTCGACAACCTGTCAGCTTTCTCCCGAGATATATGATTTGCTTTCAGTTTTGCTTCCATGCTTCATACTGCGCCCTCGTGCTTCCTAAACTTCACGTGTATTATGGACAAGATGAATATCTTCATGGTCAGAGTCTGAATGACCATGTAGCTAGAAATCTTTTGTTATTCCTGCTTTTAGAAAATCTTTGTGCTTCCACTGTGCATACTATGTTGGATTGCACGATATGATGGAACCAAAATTTCATGATTCATACGTTTAATTAGTTTTCTTCATAATCACCCAAGTTGTGTTTCTACAACAAATTGCTTCATATGTTTAACACTTGTGCTTCTATTGTGTTTTAGGTTGCTTCGTTTCTGTGCTTCCTATTTGTAGTCAAATCGAACAACTCATGCTTCCTGAAGTTCTGCAAGGCCGACCGGAGCGGGAGAAAATGTTTTGCAGATGTGAGCATGACTGGTGGTCGATGGTGGAACGTCACGTGGAATGAGATCAACAATCTCAGTGGCTAGTGTTCCCGTCATCAGCTTGGAAGCATACTAGGAAGATGCGCCCTTGGCTATCAACGGGTTAAGAGTGTCACCCCCTCCATGGTGCCATCGTCGCTGCACCCCACCCAATCTCGTGCCTCGACAACACCGTCACCTTTTGACTTGTGGGAGAAATGGAGCTCTTCAAGGCTAGGTCGGACACGGTGGATGAAGTAGAGCAAGGAGAGATGGGAATGGAACGACAACTGCTATGAAATTGCTAGTAAACGAAAAAAGAACAAGCATAACATATGAAATCATATGCGAAAATAAAGGAAGCACATCACGTGACAATGTTTGGAGAAACAATTACTATGGATTATAAAGCATAGTTTGTAATTTGTATTGTTGGAAGCATCAATTCCATATGATTGAAATAAAAATGAAGCACTAGTTGTGGTACCATAACTAGTTTTTTTAGGGAAATGCCATCATGGCGGTTTATATTTCATGTGAGAATAAAGATACATCGTTTGTTAAAACATCCACTAAGAAACCCGGGGGCTACGATTTCCAAACAATTGTTCGAGACACCTCTGAGTTCTTAGCTAGAAGATCCGCCGCCATATTGGCTTCCCGAGGGCAATGGCTAAAAACTATAGAGATAAAATTGCTAGATAAAAAAGTGCATTCTTCATATATTGCCGCTGCTGGCCCTAGTGAATTCCCGCCACTCAGCATTATCTCGATTACCTCCAGACAGTCTGCTTCGACATAGATTTTGTTGCAACCAACTTTGTTCGCTAGTAGGAGGCCATCTCGTAGTCCTCTAGCCTCTGCCGTCGCTGCGTCTTCCACAAAGGATATATCACTGCAGGAAGCAGCGACAAAGAAACCGGCCTCATCACGTAGCACTGCTCCCGTACCCCCTCTACCAGTGTCCTGATCAACATTAAGTTTGATGATGCTCTCAGGCGGCTTGGACCAGCCATGCCTTTCAATTTTAGTTTGCTTCAACCTTGCTCGTGGAAAGTTCTGCGCTAAAGTTGATATAGCTTGGGCCGACCTGACCGACTCATAGATGTTCTCGCCGTGTGTGTATTTGCGTCGTTCCCACCATGTGTACCAGATTGTTGTGGCCACTAGATCATTGCAATGGACGTCAGCCACCAGTGGACATATGATACTTTTGGATAGTAGGAGATCGGCTAGCGCCGAACCTCCATCTCTCTCTATTGTGCAGATTTCATTCACCAGCTCCTGTAGTCCAATAATTCGCCAAATTTCCTGCACCCTCGGGCACAGAAACATGGCATGCCTAATGCTCTCACAGTCCGAACTACAAAGGGGACACTAGGAACTTGTAATCATATGTCTGTTAGCTAAAACACCACGGCAAGGAATAGCTCCAAGCAAAGTCCTCCAAACATGGATTTTGATTTTTGATGGCACACATAATTTCCAAATGGTACGCCAGACTGGACTAGTACTTGAGGCTTGTAATGAGTTTGTCATCCTCAACTTTCGTCCATGCTGGTGCTCCCACTCTTCATGGTAAGCCGATCTTACTGAGAAAATTCCACTTCTATTGAAGTGCCATGATACAAATCTTCCATCATTCCCAAAGCTAGAGGGATATTCATAATACGTTGCACATCAATTGGCCAAAAAAGGTCGTTTAGCAATTGTTCATCCCACACTCTATTTTCTGAATCAATGAGTTCAGAAACTGTTGTGATCACTATATTTCCCCTTGGTGTAAAAACTCTGTGGGTCGGGCTGCTCGGAATCCAAGGGTCCTCCCAGATATTAATCTGTGATCCATCTCCTACTCTCCAAATTTGTCCTATCTTAAAGGACTGAATTCCACTCCAAAGACTCTGCCACATATATGAACTACCCTTCTTCAACGTACAATTCAGAAGGTCACCATCGGGGAAATACTTTGCTTTCAATACTCTGGCACATAATGATTCCGGTTCACACAAAAGCCTCCAACACTGTTTTGCCAAAAGAGCCAAATTAAAGCAATGCAAGTCCCGGAAGCCCATAGCACCCTTCTCCTTCGGGACACACATCTTCCACCAGGCAAACCAATGCATATGTTTTTTCAAATCCTCATCTCCCCACCAATATTTCGACATGGCAGTGGTTATACTGTTGCACACTTGTTTTGGAAGTTTGAAAACTGACATGGCGTATGAGGGAATAGCTTGTACTACAGCCTTTAGTAAGACCTCTCTCCCACCAAGAGATAGTAGTTTCTCCTTCCACTCTCTAATTCTGCTTAAAACTCTATCTATGAGATGTTGAAAGCAATCTGATCTGTCCACTCCCACAATTGGGGGCAACCCCAAATATTTATCCGTGAGCGCTTCTGCCATTATATTAAGTGAGGTGCACACTTCCACTCTTGTATCAACAGGAGTGCATGGACTGAAAAAAATACTAGATTTGACTTCACTCACCATCTGGCCAGAAGCAACGCAGTAATCGCCAAGCGCCCTTCGGATGCTGGTTGCATTGGTGGCATTGGCTCACATGAGGATTAGCGAGTCATCCGCAAAAAGAAGGTGAGAGACCGAGGGGGCGTCACGACACACTTTGACTCCCAATAAATTTCCAACCTCCTCCTCGTGCATAATTAGACTTGATAAACCCTCAACACATAGCAAGAACAAGTACGGTGAAAGAGGATCGCCCTGCCTTAGGCCCCTAGAAGGAACAAAAAAGTTAGTTAACTCATTATTCACCCGTCCCTGGTATTTTACCGATTTAACACACTCCATGATGAGGGCCACCCAATGTTCCATAAATCCCAACCGTAATAGAATCGCCTCCAAGAAAGTCCACTCCACCCAGTCATATGCCTTGTGCATATCGAGTTTCACTGCACAAGTGCCATATTTACCGGTTGTTTTCCTCTTGATTGCATGATATGACTCAAAAGCTACCAGAAAGTTATCATTGATAAGCTGTCCCGGGACGAAGGCGCTTTGATTTGGGGAGATGATCTCATAAAGAAAATGTTTCAGTTGGTTTGCAAGGAGTTTTGAAATCACTTTATAGACCACATTACATAGGCTAATCGGCCGGAATTGGGTTATAACTTCTGGGTTGTCTATCTTCAGGATGAGCACAATAGTTGTGTTGTTCCACCCATCAAGGATCTTACGAGAATTGATAGCAAGTAACACTTCATCAATCAAGTCCTCTCCAATTATGTGCCAAAATCTCTTGTAAAACACAACATGAAGGCCGTCAGAGCCAGGGGCCTTGAGGTCACCGATGTTGAACATAGCATTCTTAACTTCCTCTCGTGTGTTTGGTTTATTCAGCTCCTGGTTCATTGCATCAGACATACGAGGCTTTACCTTGTCAATACATTCATATTCGGTACCTGCACCTCAGAAGAAAACAGTGAGGTAAAATACACTGCTGCATGGGACTGTATCTCCCCCTGGTATTGAATCCATGTGCCATTTTCTCTTTGTGAACGCTTGATAAAGTTTCTCTTACGTCGACCATTTGCTGCCCTATGAAAGAAATCAGAGTTTTTATCACCACGAGTAAGCCAATCAGCTCATCCTCGCTGCATCCAGTAGAGCTCCTGCTGCTCTAGTAGTTTCTCAATTTGCATGTGAAGTTCATGTTGTCTTACAACCGCGTCATCAGTTAAAGGCCCAGATAGCACTTCATTCAGTTTCTTTTGGAGCTCCCTAAGCTTTGTACGAGGTCCTTTGAGTACCCCCTTGTCCCAACTATGCAGCGCTTGGTGTACACCAGCCGTGAGTTCAGCAAAGGGTGCTACCCCCAGAGCTTTGCGTGCCTCCCAGGATGTCTGAATGATAGTCTCGACGTCCTCCTTTGGTAACCAACGTGCCTCAAACCTGCACGGTCCAGGTGCACCTCGCGGCAGTATGCCGATCTGAAAATTGGTATCAATCAGGACCGGCCTATGGTCTGATTTGTTAAACTCTTCATTGGATACTCCAAAACTAGGGAACAAATCAGCCCACTGCATGTTACTAACAGCTCGATCTAAGCGTTCCCGAATATGTCCTCGGCGCCAAGAAAATTTGTCTCCTGTGTAACCCAAATCATCCAGTGCACAGTCGCTTAGAGCATCGCTAAAAGCCTGCATGCATCGCTGCGATCTTGCAATACCTCTCTCCTTCTCATGTGTATGAAGGATCTCATAATCGCCCGCCACCAGCCATGGTAAGTTTATCATTGCATGTAGTTGTCTCAAATAATCCTAGGATAAGTGTTTCCTCTCACCACTTGGTTCACCATAGAACCCTGTAAATCGCCAACCCCCACTACTTGACTCATTTATCTGGATATCAATATAGTCGGGCTGTACTTCCGTTGACGTAACGCCAAGATTGTCAAACCATAGCATTACTAAACCTCCACTTCTACCATCACTTTCCGACACAGCCATTGCGTCGAAACCGAGCCTTCTTCTTAGTTTTTCTGCCTTAGCTTTGTCCAGATGGGCTTCAGACAGGAAGCACATCAGGGCGAACCCGCCCTTGGATCCCCAATAGCGCTCAAACCGCCGCAGGTTTCCGCATCCCGCGACAATTCCAAACCAGAATTTTCATTGTGATCAGTCCGAACGAAACGAACAAGTCGATTGAGCAGACGAATCTTAATCAAGAAGCCTACCATAGTCAAAACGATATGGAGGGACAAAAAACCGATCACAACATTTTGCAGAACAATGGTGCTGTGCCGGGATTGGACACCAGCTATGCCAGACGCACGCTGGGGTGTGAACTTTGCAATCGTCTGATTCTTTGAAACAGCCGAGTACACAGACCACAAGAACAGCAAACAGGCTAACTCATCTCTTCTCCTCCCCACAGGTACCATAACTAGTTAACGTGCTATGACAGCCTAGAAATAAGTTTTCTCCCAAGGGAAGCAGATATTGCGGACGTCGAAAAATAATTCTTACATTGAGGCAAATATCACTTGCATTGGAAGCAAATTTTCCAAACAATGGAAGAATTTTTTCGGCACAATGGAAACATAGCGAATTTGTTACTATGTTAGATTTTTTTCCGTTGGACAAAAGCACTAGCATTAGAAGCAAATCTTAGTAGCACCAGAAACATTTTTTTGTTAGGTGGAAGTTCCTGGAAAATAAGATGGTATAAAAAGGAGTGTAAATTAAAGGGAATTTATATTTAATAGGCGTGATTATAGGAAGCTGTTGTGTGTAGGAAGCAACGATTTATATGGAAGCAAGATAGTACTAAAGAGACCTACTCCTGCGTTGAAAGGACTAGTAATCAACTTGCTAATAAAATCCAGCGGCGGAATCACAGGTAATCAGCATTAATTAGTTTCAGTTTTGGAACAGTCAAAGGAAGGTGCGCTGCTAGGGAGTACAAGGCAACAAATATTGGAGAATTAATTACATTTCAAAAACATACAAATATAGACACAGGAGATAAATCCGAGACTCCTAACCCGCGTACCTATTCTGCCACCAAAATTTTGGGAACTTGTCTAAAAAGGAGAAAATTAATCTTACCTGATTTATGAATTTAATGAGGGTTCATATTACGGGATGATATTAAATAATTCCAATTTTATTGATTGATGTTTACACGGGATATGGATGGCCAGTCCTCTCTTCTCTCAATCCCTCTCTATATATTGGTAGCCATACATTTCTCATCGTCAACAAAAGTGATCTGAGTGCCTGCCTAGCTAGTGCTGTATCTGCTGGGGCATGGACAAGTACACGATTCGCATCCTTGCACTAGCAGCCCTAGTGTGTCTACATCTCGTATGCTCTGCCACTGTTGCTCAATGTAAGGCAGCTAGCACACTAATACTTCTGTATCTACACAACGCTTAATTTTTCTTCACTTCTCCTGGTAGGAAGTATGTACGTGGTATAGCTAGTGAAGGCCTTTCTATTTTGCTTCTTGTCTAATCTGTTGCGTCCTTTATTTATATTTGTCTAAAATAATTGCATAACGACGATTGTTCGTCTGTTATTATTCCATAATGTACAGGCCGAATCATGGCTGACACGGATAGCAAGAAGATCGTTTTACCGCACGGCTTGTGTGTTGATGCAGGCCCTAACGATTGTGGGGACGGTGGTTGCTTCCATTGTTTGGTAAATAGTGTCTTCTACCGCACTATGGATGAGTGCAAGAGCAAGTGTAACACATCCTCGTCTACGTTCCCCTCCTACTTCTTTACCCAGCCTTAAATTTCCAGCCTAGCTAGCCAAATTGGCTTACATATGTAAAAGATTGTCCCAAGAAATAATGTCGATGTGTGAAAATACAGTTCTGCCATAAGAGTAATATGTACTCCGGCAGATAGTTGTTGCTGAGTATTTTGGTTTGGCAAATTGCATTTGAACTTTTACTAGCAATTGTTGGGAGAGTGACGAAATGACTCCCAAGCGCAGATGCTCCGGAAATCTGAGTAGTACAACTTAGCTTGGGATCTGTGTCAGTTAACTTTTTTTTGCCACATATACAGTTTAGAATACAGAGGTGAATACGTCTACAGGTGGTCCATAATGTACCGATGTACAAAGTCCCCGCACGTCTCCTCTCTTCAAGTCCATCGATCTCTCGTATCAGGCAAAGGTGGAGCAGGAGGTGTAGCATGATCGGCCACTCGGCTTATTTGTTCGTGGTGCAAAGCACATGAGGGGGTGACCGATCCGTTGATTATGGAGACGCTGGCTCTCTGAGAAGGTGTCATCTTCGCCAATCTACGAGGTCTTACACAGGTGACGATGGAAACAAACTGCTTGGCGTTAGTGAATCTTTGGAATTCTCGCCATACAGATCGCTCTGTTTGTAGCTCCGATCCTAGATGAAATTGGAGAACTTTCTTTAGTTTTTGATATTTTTGTAGTTCAACATGTAATAACATCTGCCAATCTGCCGTCCCATTTGTGTGCGAAACGTGCTTGCACACTCGCGGTGACCAACAGTTGTCTGGACTCCACTCCTTCATTTTTGGTTAGCAGTCTCCTTGTAGATTGCCCCAAGAAATGACTCCCAAGCGCAGATGCTCCAGAAATCTGAGTAGTACAACTTAGCTTGGGATCTGTGTCAGTTAACTTTTTGCCACACATACGTTTTAGAATATAGAGGTGAATACGTCTACAGGTGGTCCATATAATGTGCTGATGTACAAAGTCCCCGCACGTCTCCTCTCTTCAAGTCCATCAATCTCTCGCGTACAAAACAGTCCATCGATCTCTCTGTCCTATGGCTATGGATGACCAGGGGAGGCCGCCCCTGGCCAAGATTCGGTGACGGTGAGTTCTTCTACCCTGTCATGGAGGGTTCGCATCTACCCGGGCTCTCATGAGGCATCCTATTCTTGTCTTCCCCAAGCTCCCATTCCCAAATCAGCCCTCGGCCGGCCTTGGCGACGTCGTCTTCATCCACTCCGGTGCTGCACACGCCCATGTTCTCCGATAACCCCCGCCAGAGCATGTCTCTGATGACCCCTGCCAGAGCACCGATTCTCTTAGCCGTTATCTACTTCAAAGCGACTGATAATCTATAGGATGTCGTCAAAAAGCCATCTTCTTCCTGAACAATGCTCACCGAAGAGATATTTGGATTTTTGCCACTTTGTTCGTGGGGCTTCGCAGATTTGCCACTCTGGAGATTTGGTTCGCACAATTGCCACTTCAGTCGTTGCATCCTTGATTAGTATGCCATTAGCCTGAAAGAATTAAGATGTGGAAGCGTATGCATTACCGCAGGGACGCGTGCGTGCTAAATAGGCAAACAGATTACATGGTGCGACTGGGTTGTTAATAGACTTGATCCATACTCCAAGGTTATACAAGAGAGGATCTATCTAGTCTAACAACGTGCCTAAATACAACACATACGCACGCAATACACAATGACATACGTGTCACGTTACAACCTAAAACAAGCCTATCATTTAACATCCTCCCTCAATCTAAACATTTCAAGGCTGAGATTGTTCTTGAAGGCTTGAAGTTGTCGAGCTTGTAGAGGCTTCGTGAAGCCATCAGCAACTTGATCTCCCGTTGGAATAAATCTAATGTCCAAGAGCTTCTTTGCAACTCGTTCACGAACAAAGTGAAAATCAATTTCTATATGCTTTGTTCTTGCATGAAACATAGGATTCGCAGAGACATAAGTTGCCCCCAAATTATCACACCACAAGCAAGAGACACGTGGTCTTGCAATTCCCAATTCACCGAGTAGGGTTTCCACCCACATTACCTCAGCTGTTGCATTTGCCAAAGATTTATATTCTGCTTTAGTGCTAGAACGTGAGACTGTAGCTTGCTTCTTTGCATTCCAAGACACAAGGTTAGAACCAAAGAAAACAGCAAACCCACAAGTAGACCGTCTGTCATCAGGACATCCTGCCCAATCTGCATCAGAGAAGGCACTTACTGTTGTTGATGGCGACTTACATATTTTCAGGCCAGTTCCAGTACTTCCTTATTAACAGAGAAAGCTATATCAGGTCTTGTCAAGGTTAAGTATTGTAGTGCCCCAACTACACTTCTGTATTTTGTCCCTTCCTCTGGACTTAGCAATTCTCCTTCATGCAATGACAACTGTTCAGTAGTAGACAGAGGTGTACTAGAGGGTTTACAATCCTTCATCCCTACCCGTTTAAGTATCTCTGTTGCATATTTTTCTTGGGTTAGTAGAATACCATCATGTATCTTTTCTACTTCAATGCCTAGGAAATAATGCAACTCTCCAAATCCTTTAAGGCAAATTCACTTTTCAAATTCTTAAGCAAAGCTGAGGTAGCCTCTTGAGAGGAACTAGCAACAATTATGTCATTTACATAAATGAGGATAAAGATGACCACCTTCCCTTTCTTGAAATAGAACAAGGAGGTGTCTCCCTTGGAGGGCCGAAAGCCAAGTTGTTGTAGCTTTGAATTCAATCTTGAATACCACGCCCTGGGTGCCTGTTTTAACCCATATAAAGCTTTGTCCAACCTACACACATGTTGTGGTTCAGTATTATCCACAAAACCAGGTGGTTGTCGCATATAAACCTCTTCCTTGAGAACGCCATGTAAAAACACATTCTGTATATCCAATTGGCGAAGACTCCATCCCCTGGACACAGCAATAGACATAACCAGCCTGATAGTGGCTGCTTTAACAACTAGACTAAACGTATCCTCATAGTCAATACCATAACGTTGCTTAAAGCCTTTTGCCACTAATCTAGCCTTGTACCTATCTATAGTGCCATGAGATTTTCTTTTGACTTTATACACCCATTTACAATCTATAATATTTCTACCTAGTCTAGGTGGAACTAGATGCCATGTTTTATTTTTCATGAGTGCATCATACTCTACTTTCATAGCATTTTTCTAGTTTTTATCTTGCAAAGCTTCTACTGGATCACGAGGTTCTTGAGTGGCAGCAAAGTTTACAACTTCAAAATTCTTGTCATACCTGACAGTTCCATCATTAGGAACCTTGGGCTTAAATATACCTTGTTTAGCATGTGTATTGGGGCGTCAGAATTTGTAGTCGCAGGAGATCCGGCAGTTGCCGCAGAAGATCCGCCACCTCCTACCACCAGAAAATCTTCCTTGGCTGTCGCTCTGTCGGGCGTAGGATCACGCGCCTGAGCACCTGGAGCCGGGACCACTGAATCTGGTGCAGGCGACAGGCGCGCACCATCATTGCCTGCAGTGGATGGCGACCCAGGCCTAGTCGATCGCCGCCAGCTGTCAGAGGAGGGCGCGCCTGTATCGATATGGCTGCCCCGCACGGGCGATTCGCGCCACGTGTCACGCGCAGGCTGGTTGCCCGCTGACCCAGCGCCTGGCGATGTCGGGGACGCGCCTGTGTTAATTTCTGCGCCAGGTTCTGCGCCGCCGCCGAATCTCTCGGGATCAGGCGCAACAGTATGATCCGCCTCGGGTCTCATGTCGGTCCAGTTTGGAATCATATGCTGCATAAAATCACGATTTGGAGTGCTATTTTTTCACTGTTTTCCTCAACACGGTCTCCATTAGTGGCAGAATGAGGATTATTAAACACATGATCATCAACAGAACATTCACCCCCATGATCAGAAGGATTTAATAACTCCGGAGAAAGTAATAGAATTTTAGCATGAAGACGAGCGCCGGCGTTTGGGTGGAGACTAGCAAAGGGAAAAATATTTTCATCAAAAATAACATCTCTGGAGATATAAACACGTCCAGTGGATATGTCAAGACATTTAAACCCTTTGTGGAGATTTCAATACCCAAGGAAAGCACATTGCTTAGAGCGGAATTGAAGCTTGTGACTATTGTAGGGTCGGAGATTTGGCCGGCAGGCACATCCAAAGACTCGAAGAATGGAATAGTTTTTCAAAGGGTGTCTCAAACTTGATGACTTTGCTAGGAATTTGGTTTATCAAATAGGTTACGGCAATGAAGGCTTCATCCCAAAATTTTAAGGGCATAGAGGCTTGAGGAAGAAGAGATAAACCCACTTCGACAATGTGTCGATGTTTTCTTTCAGCTGACCCATTCTGTTGGTGAGCATGAGGGCACGAGACGTGGTGAGATATGCCTATATTGGCGAAGAAGGAGTTCAACTTTTCGTACTCCCCTCCCCAGTCTGTTTGTAGAGCAAGGATCTTGCGATCAAATTGATGCTATACTAGGTGTTGAAAGTCATGAAACTTTTGAAAGACTTCAGACTTGTGTTTGATCAAATATATCCATGTGAATTTACTGAAATCGTCAATGAAACTCACATAATAATTCTTCCTTCCTACTTTTTCAACAGCAGGACCCCAAACATCAAAAAACAGAAGGTCTAAAGGAAATTTTGATTCACTTATTGACTTAGGATAAGGTAGCTGGTGACTTTTGCCTTTTTGACAGGCGTCACCTACAGAATCTTCATTGAAAGAATTTGCACACGGGAGATTATTCTTGCTAATGATTTTGCTAACAATAAGAGGAGATGGGTGGCCTAAACGTCGGTGCCACCTATCCGGAGATAGCTTGGTGGCACTGAGCATGTGCTTCTTGGCGTTGGATCCCGTGTGCCTAACTGGGTAGAGTCCTCTTCTACCCCTGCCTCGAAGGAGCACCTTCTTCATTCCTCGTTCCTTGAAAAGAAAAGAATAGGGATGAATTTCAACAAAGGAATCGTTGTCAACAACTAGGCGGCTAGCAGAAATTAGGCTTTTGTTGGCTTGAGGTACATGAAGGATATTATTTAGAAGAAGATCTCCATCAGGAGTATGAATAGCCGAATGACCAATGTGTTTGATAACCATACCTGATCCACTGGCAGTATGAATCTGCTCGTTTCCAGTGTAGTGATCACGCACGGTCAGCCTTTCCAGATTTCCTGTGATGTGATCAGTGACACCACTGTCCAGGTACCAGTTCGTGTCCACCCCATACTGCAGTGCAGCAAGGTTGGCCGACTTCTCCTCCACACCTTGGTAGGATTCGTCGTAGCGCTTCCAGCACTTCCAGGCTGGATGGCCCATCTTGCCACAAATATGGCACTGGACCCTAGGGACAGAGGCATGATTGTTGTTGTAGTTGCCTCCTCCACCGCCGTTGTTGCCGCCGTGTCCGCCACCGTGACCTCCAGGTTTGGAGTAGCCGCCGTGCCCTCTGCGGTCACCACAATTGCCGCCTTGTCTGCGGCCGCGATCACCACCTCCGCCGCCGTTTCTACGGCCTCAAGTAGCGGCGTTGGCAGAGGACTGCGATCCTCCGTCGTGAAGATTGAGCCTCGTTTCGAAGCTTAGCAGCTGTGAAAACAGCTCGACCACGGTCACCGGCTCCACCCAGGAACACATGGCGGACACCACCGGGTCGAAGTCTTCATCTAGCCCGGCCAGTATGTGAGAGACGATGTCGTCGTCATCCATCCTCTTCCCTGCGGTGATCAGTTCGTCGCAGAGGGACTTGATCTTCCCGACGTAGTCGGTGATGGAAGAGTTGCCCTTCTGCAAGTTGGCGAGGGCGATCTGGACGTTGGTGGTCTAGGAACGGGTGTGAGATGCAAGCATCCCTTCCACCGCGTTCCAGAGCTCAGCAGAGGTGTGACACGAAGCGACCTGGATGGCTATCTCACGAGGAAGGGTCGTCAGGAGATAGGAGAAGACTTGTTGATCTTGTGCATACCAGGTTTGGAAATCAGGATTCGACGCCTTTGCCATCGTCTTGCCATCAGACGAGGTCACATCGATCTGCATGGGAGGTGGTGGCTACTCGACATCGAGGTATTTGGCCATCTGTGCTCCCCGGATGGCCGAGAGCACCGTCGCCCGCCACAGAGCTAATTGGTTGCCCTTCGTGAGCTTCTCGGTGGCCGCGTGCACAAATGGCGAGGATGGGAAGGAGCTTGAAGACGTTTCCATGGATGCGCTCGAGGATGGCTCTGATACCATGAAAGAACTAAGATGTGGAAGCGTATATGCATTACAGCAGGTACGCCTGCGTGTTAAATAGGCAAACATATTACATGGTGCGGCTAGGTTGTTAGTAGACTTGATCCATACTCCAAGGCTATACAAGAGTCTAACAACCTGCCTAAATACAACACAATACACATGTAATACACAATGACATACGTGTCACGTTACAACCTAAAACAAGCCTATCATTTAACATAGCCCCGTTTTAATCTTTTTCACATTAACAGGCTAGTGAAAAGACTAGCTTACCCCTGTGGCTATCTACACGTACATGGTATCCGGCAACAAAACAACACTTGAACCGTAGAGCGCGCGCTGTCTGCCGATAATCTATACCTACTAATAAAAGAAATAGATATTTTTAGTCCTGTCATGCTATTTTGTAGAAAAACTCCTGATGTTTCTGATATTAAACCCGCAGTACATATCAAATGTTTTTTAAAATACTCATATCTTTTAAATCGTAACTTCAAATTTAACATATCATATATGAAATTTGGTTAGAAAAATATGATGTTATTTTACCTGTTAACAATTAAAAATATATTATCCAGGCTGCAATGTTAATCAACAATGCATTATCCGTCTTTTTCTCATACCGGCACTGATTCAGATTTGGGATAAACACCTCAGCAAAATCAGGATTGGACATCAAATTGAAGATAAGTTTGTTAGAGACACCAATAAATAAGGACATGCATGACAAGAAATAAAAGGACCAAACAAAGATTGGATGTCCGCTATAAAATAAATAAAAGAGAAAATGCAGAGGAGATCCGATAAATATGAGATGTTGCGCTATTCTCCTATATATAAGAAGAAGAAAAGAGAGGACATGCATGAAAAAAGTAAAAAGGAGACATGCATGACAAAAAATAAAATAAAAGACAAGTTTGATCAGAAATAAATAGTGATGAAAGGGACCAATACCTATGACATGTATGGCAAAAAATAGTGATGAAATAGGGGCGCAAGTACCTGCGTCAACATGAGACCATAAAAAATGTTCTTTCCAGACAAAAAAAAACTATTTTAATGATTAAAAATCCTGTATCTTTTTAACCACTTTTTTTTAACTCTTTATGTATTTAAGAAATAGCTACAAATTCTCAGATTATAGAACATTTTTTGTAAATTAAGAACGTGTGGTGTTTTTTCTCCCGTTGCAACGCACGGGCTTTTTTGCTAGTATATCTAACTGCCATAGCACCGACTGCCTGGACGTCGTGCTCAAACGATTCTTCTCGACATTTTGGGCCGCCGATCGCCTGTACAACGCGCGCCGCTGGGTAGACGTCTTGCACCGCTGATTGCCTGCACGCCGTGCGCCGCGGATCATTCGCTATCGGGCGGCATGGAACCTGACTGGCTTGGAGGGTAATATGATTTTCCTTTTCCTTGTTTTTTTCGTTTGATCTCCAGTTCAAATCCAGTGAGGTATTATTTGGTGGTGTACTCGTTGTATTCACATGGATTTGATTTTTTGAAAATTGTGGAGCCGCTTCTCAGTTCATCCAGCAGCATGTGTAGTTCAGCAACACTCATTCTTATAGCTTTATAGGTAATGATCTGCTATGGCATGGTTGATATCAAGTTTTGGTTGGACCAATCTGTGAGCAACTATGGTCATTTGACACTGTATGTTGAGCTTGCCCTTGTTGAATTATTAATCTGCCGACAAGAGTTCAGGAAAGAATGTCATAGCTTGTACCAAATGACTGAAAAAAAGCTTCCAAATCACATAATTTCATTCATTTGTACAAAAAGTACAGCAAGTTCTCACTGGCATACATCTATCCTGCTTTCGTCGTACCAATAAAGCATGTCCATAACTTGGGATTGTAGCACAAAACTTGCTAAAGAACAAATGCCCAGTGAAAGTTCTGAATAACTAGGTACTGTGAAATGGATCTCCTGCATAACTGCACTTTGCCATTAGCTTCAGGCACGTCTTGTTCGGCCAGTCCACGCGCATGGAGCGGGAGGCACAGCCAGCCACCAGCGAGCGCACGGGTGGCGCTAGAGGCGACGAAGAGCGGGCGGAGACTGCGAGTGGTTAGCGGTGACGGCGACCTCGAGTTGTCAGCAATATTTTAAATAGCACGCTATTTCGCATAACGCGGTTATAGCATATTTGGAAGGGAGACGTTACGTCTTGGTAAAATCGGTCGCTACGTCGCTAATCGCGTAATTAGCGCGCTACACACGCTATAACGTTGTAACGTTGTAACGTTACAACATGCAGATCATGCAAAACTGAAATAAGCACAGCCCAGCAGGCCAAAACCAACCCACGACCACTAGCTTTCTCACTTCTTTTATCAGATTCTCCCACGAGACCTAACCGGCTAACCCTAGTTCTCACTTCTCATCCCTTTCTCACTCCTTTTTATGTGCTGGATTTGGCCCTTATGCATATATTACTTGCTCCTATGAAAAATTTAGTTGCTTACATTCTTTATTTCTAGATATATTTGATTTTTTTTGCAAACGCTATTTTAAAATATAGCACGCTATTAGCGCGCTATAACTTGTGTAGCATTTAGAGAAGGGCCTCGCTATATTTTGTAGCGCGTTATTTAAAATATTGGTTGCCAGCACTAGCGGCAAGTAGGCGAGCACCACGACCAGCTAGCGGTGCGGGGCAGGGAGCGGGAGGGGCAGCCGGAGACTAGCGAATGCACGGCTGGTGCAAGAGGCGGCGGCGAGCACCGCGACCAGCTAGCGGTGCGGGGCAGGGAGCGGGAGGGGCAACTGGAGACTAGCGAATGCACGGCTGGTGCAAGAGGCGGCGGCGAGCACCGCGACCAGCTAGCGGTGCGGGGCAGGGAGCGGGAGGGGCAACCGGAGACTAGCGAATGCACGGCTGGTGCAAGAGGCGGCGGCGAGCGGGCGGCGACGTCGAGCGCAAAGTGGCCGTGGCGAACTCACAGGCAAAGCCAACGCCTGGTACTGGTACTAATCAAGGATACAACGACTAAAATGGCAAATTTTCTAATCAAATCTTCATAGTGGCAAATCAGAGAAGCCTCACGAACAAAGTGGCAAAAATCCAAATATATCGCTCACAGAATACTTTTGGATGAACCGGAAGGATCCTTACGTGAAGAAATTCTTGTACAAAGAGTTCCTAGAATTCTTCCGGTGGATTAAGAATAAGAAAAGGTGTCAAAGAAGAAAACAAAGGGGACAAGTTGGTAGAATTGGTGTATGCGAACCTAGCTGAAGGTGAGAGATACTTCCTGAGAGTCCTCCTAGTCATGTTAGAGGTGTGACTTAATACGACGATTTGAAAATTGTACTATACATGGAAAGCTCTCCTTGACCTTTAGACAATTCCCTTGATGATTGCGTGACTGAGGTTGCTACTTTCCAGATGCCTTGTTTTCTAAGAAGGCTTTTTGCGACTATTCTAGTGTTCTGTGAGGTGACTAACATCCGAGAATTATGGGAGAAATGTGCAGAGTCAATGTTTGAGGATTAATGTCGTAGCCATCCCAACCAGACCGCATTGGGGAACTGATGGTGCTTAGGGCATCTCTAGCCGCGCCCCCAACAGGCCCCCCCAGGCCATTTTTTCGACGCCGGTGCCGAAAAAACGGCCCAGTCGCGCCCCCAGGACGCCGAAAATCGCCGGTTCGGACCTTTTTTTCCACCCGGCGGTCACAGGCCGAACCAAGGCTGGGAGCCGTTGGGGAGCTCGGCGCTTAGGGAAAAGCACGCCTGGCCCACACCGACAGGGAAAAAGTCAAGGTTTTCTTCCCCCGACTCGCCTCGCACCCCCCGCACCCTCGGCCACCACTAGCTATATCCCGGCGACGGCCGCCGGCCTACTCCGCTAGATAGCCATTCCCCGCCGAAAAATAGCAGCGCTTCACCGCGGCAGCCCCTCCCGCAGCAGCTGGTCGTTTCCGGCCGCGGAGGCGCGGTTTAACGGCGGGTACACGCCCACCAAGCGCAAGGTGTTCGGGCGTTTTGACTGTCTAGGCGATGGACTCGGATGAGGAGGAAGAGCTCGCCGCGCTGCTGGAGGAAGAAGCCGCGACCGACGTCCAGGAAGAAGAGCATCTGATGGTGCCCGCCGCCCTCGCCCAGTTCTTTGGCGAGCAATGAAAAGCCGCGTCGAGGTGGCTCGGCGCCGGGGCGGGTGAAAGCAAAGAACCGGCATCGTCTGCAAGGCTACTGCATGCTTTACTCCGACTACTTCGCCGATGCTCCACTTCATGGCGAGAGAACATTTCGGTGCCGTTATCGGATGAGCCGAAAGCTCTTCCTCAGAATTGTGAATTCCATCCGGGAGTTCGACAACTACTTCAAGTGCAAGATGGATTGCCTTTGGCGCTCTTGGATTCACCTCCATCCAGAAGTGCACGACAGCGATGAGGATGCTTGCATATGGAGCTCCAGTGATTCACTCGGCGACTATGGGCGCATGGCCGAGTCCACCAGCTTAGAGTGTTTCTACAAGTTCTGCCGGGCAGTGGTGGCAGTGTTTGGGCCACAATACTTGAGAACACCCAATGCGGAAGACACTGCTCGGATCCTAGCCCAGAATGCAGCAAGAGGATTTCCTGGGATGCTTGGAAGCATCGACTGCATGCATTGGCAATGGAAGAACTGCCCATTTGGTTGGCAGGGGATGTACAAAGGCGCCAAAGGCGGTTGCAGTGTGGTGCTTGAGGCGGTAGCCACACAGGACCTCTAGATTTGGCACTCCTTCTTTGGTATGCCAGGAACTCACAATGACATCAATGTGTTGCAATGCTCTCCTGTTTTTGCCAAGCTCGTTGAGGGTCATTCTCCTCCGGTGAACTTCGAGATCAATGGGCACCAATACAACAAGGGGTACTATCTAGCTGACGGCATCTATCCGAGATGGTCGACATTTGTGAAGACGATCTCAAACCCTGTGGCAAGAGGCAAGAACGCCTGGTTTGCGAAGGTTCAGGAGGCTTGCAGGAAGGATGTCGAGCGGGCATTTGGTGTGCTCCAATCTCGTTTCGCTGTTGTTCGGTACCCCGCTCAGACCTGGTCGAAAGATCAAATGTGGGATATCATGACTTGCTGTGTCATCTTGCACAACATGATCATCAAGAGCGAGCAAGAAGACCCAGTGTTTGACACTGAACCATACTACAGGCAGGGTCCTCTGGCGAAGTTGATCACCAGCTACCGGCAACTTGGACTGCCTATCTCGGTATCGTCAGGAGATCCGAGATCCACAGGTGCATCATCAACTGCAGAAAGATCTGATTGAGCACCTATGGAGGCTCAAGGGGGCCTTGGCGTGATGAAATCTGAGTTTTTATTTGTTGAACTATATAATTTGTATTGAACTATTTGTTGTTGTAGTATTTTGTTGAAGTATTTAATTTTTCGGTGATGAAATATGTGATAAGGAATAATTGTGTTGATAATTGAGCCGAGACACGGCGAAACCACGCCCGAATATGGGCCTATTCTCGCCCATATGGGCCGTTTATTCGCCGAAATTGGGCTGCAAAGTGGGCCAATTTCGGCGCTGGGCGAAACTGGGCGATTTGGCGCAAAAACCGCCCCAGCGCTTGAGTGTATCGTGGCTCGCCCCCAGGGGGTGATTTGTATGCGTCCTGGGGGGGCCAACGGCTGGAGATGCCCTTAGATGCATCTGATATATTGATCACTAGATGGGGAAGGATATAAAAAATTATGGCCTTCCGGAGGTGGTTGAAATTGATGGTGATTGTTCTAGCCCCTTGAGAGAGGTATGGGAGGAGCTGTCATTCGGTGTTGACTACGAGCCTCTTGATATATTTACATCTTTGAACATCGAGCAACGGGCTGAATTTGATGAAATATAGGATCACGTGGTCAACAATAGGAGCCAAATTTTATTTGTTAATGGTCCAAGTGGCACGTGGGAAACTTATTTGTATAAGTGTTATAGGGTCAAGCCCTTGCCAGTGATCTTTTCACTCTTGGAGGAGGGGAAAGGAGAAATCAAGGGGAAAAACACAAAGGAGACACTCAAGATAAAGATTCAATCACATTTCCACTAAATCCACATACACATATGAAGATACAAGATCCAAATCCAACAAATGTAGGACAAATAACTAGGTAGTTCATCCTAATCTCAAAGAGAGAGGGGCCTTCTATCCAAGATGAATCTCCCCTTAGAGGGGCCTTGAATCCCTAAGGGATCTTCTCACATGGAGGTCTTGATCGGTAGATAGGAGAAAAGCTCTCAATATCTCATAATATGCTTTGCTAAACCTAGTTTGTCCAACTGAAGGGGTATTTATATTCTAGGGGTAGAGAGGGGGATACATGGGTCAAAACCTGAGTGGCTATGAACGGGCAGTGTCGGACGTCCGACGATTGTTGGTCGACCGGAGGGTGTCGGACTTCTGACGAGTTGGCTCTGGACAGACGACATCGGATTTTCGGAGGCTGACGGTCGTCCGGGGGCTCGGGGAGGACCAGACGTCCGATGGTTGTCCATATTCCGATGTTTTGCTTCTGGACTCCGTGGGTCGGGTTTCCAGAGATGGCCGGTCATTCAGGCGTTGGAGTGTGTCGGATGTCCGCCATCCTGTCGGTCATCCGTCCGCTGTAGTGTTCCCCGGCTGCGGTCTTTCTGGCTGAAGGTTCTCCTTTGTGTAGGACGTTCGGTGTGCCTTCAGACGTCCGGAGCCTGTAGCTTGCCAGCAGCTCCTCCTCTTGCTTCTCGTGCTCCGTTTCCTCGCCGTCTTGTCCATAGCTCATAGCTTCTCCATGGCTTCCCTCTTAGTACCTAATTACACATAGTGTTTCCACTCGAGGTAGTAGCCATGTCTCACATTCACCAATTCATTCATGGTCAGTGTCACTTTAACTCGGACTGCAATTCGGTACCCGATCCATGTCTTGCACCCCCTCGGTTGTGTAAAGATTACTATAAAACTGTGTGGCTAACTCCTCCAGCTCCGTATTGTCCTCACTTAATGAGCCATGTGGCCTCTGCAAAGCTTTTATCTGGTTTTTCCTACTACATCGGCTAGCCCGCAAGTGGAAAAAATTCCTTCGGTGCACAAAGGAACTCGCCCCATGACCCAGGCCACCGCTGGGACAACCTAGGCCCGTCTTTGCCGTTGCACGCGCTCACACAATGAACGACCAGATCAAACGATTCTCCATGCTGAGGTGGCAGGGGGATGTGCCCTAAGATTCGTGCGTCATATCCAATGCTCCTCAGGTCGCTCGCACGAAAGACGCAAAATATTAACGTCAGATATGTAGCATTTGGGAATATAAACATAGTAGGTAAATCCAACATTCCTAACTCGCATGCGCATTTTGCCACTAAAATTTTGTAACTTGTATAAAAGGGAAGAAAATTAATTTTCCTTAATATATGCTTTTAATGAGGGTTCATACTATGGGAAGATATTAAATAGTTCCAATTTATTACTTGATGTTAACTGCAAGGGATAGGGATGACAGGCTCTCTATTCTCTCAAATCTCTCTCTATATATACGATCGAGTCATGGGTTGATTGGTAGCAAAATATTTCTCATCGACAACCAAGGATTGAGTGCTTGCCTAGCTACAGTTGTATCGAGTGGGGATATGGGCAAGCACATGATTCGCATGCTTGCACTAGCAGCCCTAGCGTCTCTACATCTCGTATGCTCTGACAATGTTGCTCAATGTAAGGCATCCAACACATCAATATTTCTGTATCTGCACAATGCTTAGTCTTTGTTCACTGGTTAATGTACTCAGTATAGTTAGTAAGGCCTTTCTCTTTTGCTTCTTGTCTAATCTACTGCGTCGTTTATTTATACTACTCTAAAAGAGTTGCATGACAATTATTGTCCGTTTCTTATAATTCCATGATATACAGGTCGAACCATGAATGGCATGGATAGCAAGAAGATCAATATACCATACGGGCTATGAGTTCATGTAGCAGATACCAAACTATGCGGGAGCAATGGGTGCTTCCGTTGTTTGACAAATGACGTCCTCTACCCCACTATGGATAGGTGTGTGAGAGGGTGCATGAGGACGTCCTCATCTTCACAAGACATGCTAGTGGCCATGAGGACGTCCCCTCCTCGTCCTTCACCTACTCCTTAATTTTCCAGCGTAGCTAGTCAAATTGGCTTACATATTTACAAGATTGTCCCAAGAAATAATGTCTGATGTGCGGAAAGGCAGTTGTGCAATAAGAGCTGAGTAGTTTGGTTTGGCAAATTGCATTTGAACTTCTACTAGCAGTTGTTGGGAGAGCTACGAAATGGCTCCCGAGCGCAAATTCTCCGGAAATCTGAGTGGTACAGCTTACCTTGGGATGTACCAGTTAACTTTTGTGCCACATATACGTTTTAGAATACAGAGGTCAATACACCTGCAGGTCTGGGCCATACTGTACCGAAGTACTCAGTTCCCGCACGTCTCCTCTCTTTAAGTCCATCCATCGATTTCTTGCGTAAAAAACAAAAGTCCATCGATCTCTCTGTCCTATGGCTATGGATGGCCAGGGGAGGCCGCCCCTGGCCAAGATCCGACGGCATTGAGTTCTTCTACACGGTAATGGAGGGTTCGCATCTACCCCGCCTCTCGCGAGGCATCGTGTTCTTGTCTTCCCCAAGCTCCCATACCCAAATCAGGGTTTAGGGTAAAACGAGGGGCTTCTTGCACCTTCCTCGTAAAAAAAAACATTGAGACGACTGCTATGTCCAGTGGGCTCTTTAGACGAATTAAAAAGAAAAAAAAAGACAAAATATGATAAGCCAATAAATGACATATGCATGCACTCGGCCGCCTCAAAAAAATGTGCTCGGTTGCGGCTCAAGGACCGGGCCACGCTCCAGGCAAAGCCCCGAGCCAAATAGTACTAGCTACTGTATTGAACAGCACAAAAAATAAATTCTACTATGCACAAAGGAATACACATTTTTTGAGGGAAGGAGGAATATCCACATGGAACACTAGTTTTTTTGGGTTAAACCAAGCTTTATTGATCAAAATCCATGTGGCGTGGAATACAAAAAGGATCATGTGGTGCGACCAGCCAAACCTGTCGCCCCTGATCAAGAGAGTGAGAAAACCTGTCTAACCTACCAGCGTATCTATTAGCCCCTCTACCTTCAAAAGTAAAAGTACAATTAGACATCAAAGACTTCTGTTTGATCTCCTTAATGATAGCTCCATTGGTTCCACAGCTCGATGCCTTGATGTCACTGACCACTTGTTTAGAATCTGATGCAATAACAAAATTTTGTATCGTCAGATCTTCTGCAAGAGATAATCCTTCCCGGCATGCTATAGTCTCCAAAGTGGCCACATCTGTTTATGCCCAGAATTACCAACGATGAGCTCCCCATATAATTTCCTTCGTGGCCCCGACACACCGCTGCAGCGACTCCTTTGTTCAATTTTTTTGAGACAATAGCGCCGACATGATTTTTTGCAAATCCTGCTGGTGGTGCCTTTGGCCTGCTCGTCCCATTAGTAGCTTCAGTTCTTCCTTGAATAGGCTTGCTTTGTAAGATGTCTAGCTCAGCAATGGAACGAGAAACAAATTGATGAGTGGCTGAAGGACTTTGATATATCTCTTCGCGTATTGCTTTCCTCCTCGCCCACCAGATCGCCCATAGAGTAACAGCTAGACGGATAAGCGAGGCATGTGATAATAAGTCGATCATAATGAATAACCATTGTCCTGCACTTGGTTCTATTGTCTCACATAGATGCTCGGCCAAGTCCCCATCCACTAGCGCCCATACGCACCTCGACATCAAGCATTCAAGCATGGAGCGGTGCCATGAATCCTTAGCACCCCAAAGTCCACAAGCACTGGTTGTTGACTTTTCTCTATGCTATGACATCTTCGTGGGAATTGAATGTTTTGCAGGACACCATAAGAACATCCGGATCTTACCTGGACTTGTGTTTTCCACAACAACTTCCATGAAACCGCATCACGATTAGCACTTGAGGATCTTGCCGTCCCATCTAGCCATGCTTCTCTCCTCGTTTTGGTTCCCACTAACATTCTATAAGCTGAACGAGCTGAAAAACATCCATTTTATTGAAGTTCCATGCCCATGTATCCAAGATGTTTGCGGTGCATAAAGGGATACTCACAACTGCGTGCATATCAATCGGCAGATAGACATTCTTGGTCTTTTCCAAGTCCTAAGATGCACATGTGTGGTCGTTCAACTCGGAAACTAGTACCGGTGGGTCAATAAAGCGGCTACCGTACAGTCTCATCATCTCCTTTCTTGGTATCCAGTTGTCCTCCTAGATCCTCGTGGGTTCATCATTGCCAATACGCTAATCTTACTGGACCGGTAGCATGAGTTCGTGGGTTCGAACTGCAGCAACGCAAGTTTTTCCATGTTTATTTGTTGTTTGAGGTTCTGTGGTTTTTCAAAGAAAAAACAAATTCGAGGGCTTTTTCGTGAGAAAATAAAATTTCAGAACTTTTTGTTTTGCAAAAAACCATGGCGCACGAGCTCACCCATGCCATCCAGCCAGTGACAGTGGGTCCCCCGCCACGCTGGCACGCCCTGTCAGCACCCTGAGTATACACAAATGTGATTAGCATCGTAGATGCATGCCCAAACCATGTTTTGTCACAGGTTCAATGTATGCCGCATGTTTTAGCAACAAACTGGCTTTTCTTGCCAAGTTCAGGCACTTGTGATGTAATTGACTAAAAAGATAATCATCGCATGATTGCTTCTATGGCATATTTCCAACAATATTCACATGTTGAGAGATATAAGTTAGTCGAGATCATAGTGTTGTGGTGTGAATTGGTTACTATTATTTCTGTGGGATTTGATTGTACAAAACATTAATAGCTGGGTTCACTATGAGAATTGAAACTAGGATTCATACAACTTATTATATTAGATGGAAGAGATAGTGGGGGAGGGGAATTTAGGGGTGCATGGACGCGTTCAAGACAAGACAAATAAGTGAGGGTGGCTCGTTCACGGTATGAATGAATAGATCGATCGGTTCTCCATGCTGAGGTGGCAGTGGGATGTGCCCTAAGATTCGTGCATCATAACCAATGCTCCCAGGTCGCTTCGCATACGAAAGACACAAAAATTAACGTCAGATATATAGCATTTGGGAGTATAAAAATAGTAGATAAATCCAACATTCCTAACTCGCATACGTATTTTGCCACTAAAATTTTGAAACCCGTATAAAAGGGGAGAAAAATTAATGTTCCTTAATCTATGCTTTTAATGAGGGTTCATACTATGGGAAGATATTAAACAGTTCCAATTTATTGCTTGATGTTAACTGCAAGGGATAGGGATGACTGGCTCTCTATTCTCAAATCTCTCTCTATATATACGATCGAGTCACGAGTTGATAGGTAGCAAAATATTTCTCATCGAACAACCAAGTGACCGAGTGCTTGCCTAGCTAGTGTTATATCGAGTGGGGGTATGGGCAAGCACACGATTCGCATCCTTGCACTAGCAGCCCTAGTGTCTCTACATCTCGTATGCTCTGCCACCGTTGCTCAATGTAAGGCAGCCAACAAACCAATATTTCTGTATCTGCACAATGACTAATCTTTGTTCACTGGTTAATGTACGTAGTATAGCTAGTAAGGCCTTTCTCTTTTGCTTCTTCTCTAATCTACTGCGTCGTTTATTTATACTACTCTAAAAGAATTGCATAACAATGATTGTCCGTTTCTTATTATTCCATGATATACAGGTTGAACCATGAATGGCATGGATAGCAAGAAGATCAATATACCATACGGGCTATGTGTTCATGTAGCAGATACCAAACTATGCAGGAGCAATGGGTGCTTCCATTGTTTGACAAATGACGTCCTCTACCCCACTATGGATAGGTGCATGAGAGCGTGTAAGACATCCTCAACTTTACAAGACATGCTAGTGGCCATGAAGACGTCCCCTCCTCGTCCTTTACCCACTCCTTAATTTTGCAGCCTAGCTAGTCAAATTGGCTCACATATTTACAAGATTGTTCGAAGAAATAATGTCTGATGTGCGGAAAGGCAGTTATGCAATAAGAGCTGAGTAGTTTGGTTTGGCAAATTGCATTTGAACTTTTACTAGCAGTTGTTGGGAGAGCTACGAAATGGCTCCCGGCGCACATGCTCCGGAAATCTGAGTGGTACAGCTTACCTGGGATCTACCAGTTAACTTTTGTGCCACATATCGTTTTAGAATACAGAGGTCAATACACCTGCAGGTCTGGGCCATACTGTGCGAAGTACTCAGTTCCCGCACGTCTCCTCTCTTTAAGTCCATCCATCGATCTCTTGCGTAAAAAGCAAAAGTCCATCGATCTCTCTGTCCTATGGCTATGGATGGCCAGGGGAGGCCGCCCCTGGCCAAGATCCGACGGCATTGAGTTCTTCTACACGGTAATGGAGGGTTCGCATCTACCCCGCCTCTCGCGAGGCATCGTGTTCTTGTCTTCCCCAAGCTCCCATACCCAAATCAGGGTTTAGGGTAAAACGAGGGGCTTCTTGCACCTTCCTCGTAAAAAAACATTGAGACGACTGCTATGTCCAGTGGGCTCTTTAGACGAATTAAAAAGAAAAAAATAGACAAAATATGATAAGCCAATAAATGACATGTGCATGCACTCGGCCGCCTCAAAAAAATGTGCTCGGTTGCGGCTCAAGGACCGGGCCACGCTCCAGGCAAAGCCCCGAGCCAAATAGTACTAGCTACTGTATTGAACAGCACAAAAAATAAATTCTACTGTGCACAAAGGAATACACATTTTTTTGAGGGAAGGGAGGAATATCCACATGGAACACTAGTTTTTTTTGGGTTAAACCAAGCTTTATTGATCAAAATCCATGTGGCGTGGAATACAAAAAGGATCATGTGGTGCGACCAGCCAAACCTGTCGCCCCTGATCAAGAGAGTGAGAAAACCTGTCTAACCTACCAGCGTATCTATTAGCCCCTCTACCTTCAAAAGTAAAAGTACAATTAGACATTAAAGACTTCTGTTTGATCTCCTTAATGATAGCTCCATAGGTTCCACAGCTCGATGCCTTGATGTCACTGACCACTTGTTTAGAATCTGATGCAATAACAAAATTTTGTATCGTCAGATCTTCTGCAAGAGATAATCCTTCCCGGCATGCTATAGTCTCCAAAGTGGCCACATCTGTTTATGCCCAGAATTACCAACGATGAGCTCCCCATATAATTTCCTTCGTGGCCCCGACACACCGCTGCAGCGACTCCTTTGTTCAATTTTTTTGAGACAACAGCGCCGACATGATTTTTTGCAAATCCTGCTGGTGGTGCCTTTGGCCTGCTCGTCCCATTAGTAGCTTCAGTTCTTCCTTGAATAGGCTTGCTTTGTAAGATGTCTAGCTCAGCAATGGAGCGAGAAACAAATTGATGAGTGGCTGAAGGACTTTGATATATCTCTTCGCGTATTGCTTTCCTCCTCGCCCACCAGATCGCCCATAGAGTAACAGCTAGACGGATAAGCGAGGCATGTGATAATAAGTCGATCATAATGAATAACCATTGTCCTGCACTTGGTTCTATTGTCTCACATAGATGCTCGGCCAAGTCCCCATCCACTAGCGCCCATACGCACCTCGACATCAAGCATTCAAGCATGGAACGGTGCCATGAATCCTTAGCACCCCAAAGTCCACAAGCACTGGTTGTTGACTTTTTTCTCTATGCTATGACATCTTCGGTGGGAATTGAATGTTTTGCAGGACACCATAAGAACATCCGGATCTTACCTGGACTTGTGTTTTCCACAACAACTTCCATGAAACCGCATCACGATTAGCACTTGAGGATCTTGCCGTCCCATCTAGCCATGCTTCTCTCCTCGTTTTGGTTCCCACTAACATTCTATAAGCTGAACGAGCTGAAAAACATCCATTTTATTGAAGTTCCATGCCCATGTATCCAAGATGTTTGCGGTGCATAAAGGGATACTCACAACTGCGTGCATATCAATCGGCAGATAGACATTCTTGGTCTTTTCCAAGTCCTAAGATGCACATGTGTGGTCGTTCAACTCGGAAACTAGTACCGGTGGGTCAATAAAGCGGCTACCGTACAGTCTCATCATCTCCTTTCTTGGTATCCAGTTGTCCTCCTAGATCCTCGTGGGTTCACCATTGCCAATACGCTAATCTTACTGGACCGGTAGCATGAGTTCGTGGGTTCAAACTGCAGCAACGCAAGTTTTTCCATGTTTATTTGTTGTTTGAGGTTCTGTGGTTTTTCAAAGAAAAAACAAATTCGAGGGCTTTTTCATGAGAAAATAAAATTTCAGAATTTTTTGTTTTGCAAAAAACCATGGCGCACGAGCTCACCCGTGCCATCCAGCCAGTGACAGTGGGTCCCCCGCCACGCTGGCACGCCCTGTCAGCACCCTGAGTATACACAAATGTGAGTAGCATCGTAGATGCATGCCCAAACCATGTTTTGTCACAGGTTCAATGTATGCCGCATGTTTTAGCAACAAACTGGCTTTTCTTGCCAAGTTCAGGCACTTGTGATGTAATTGACTAAAAAGATAATCATCGCATGATTGCTTCTATGGCATATTTCCAACAATATTCACATGTTGAGAGATATAAGTTAGTCGAGATCATAGTGTTGTGGTGTGAATTGGTTACTATTATTTCTGTGGGATTTGATTGTACAAAACATTAATAGCAGGGTTCACTATGAGAATTGAAACTAGGATTCATACAACTTATTATATTAGATGGAAGAGATAGTGGGGGAGGGGAATTTAGGGGTGCATGGACGCGTTCAAGACAAGACAAATAAGTGAGGGTGGCTCGTTCACAGTATGAATGAATAGATCGATCGGTTCTCCATGCTGAGGTGGCAGTGGGATGTGCCCTAAGATTCGTGCATCATAACCAATGCTCCCCAGGTCGCTCGCACGAAAGACACAAAGAATTAACGTCAGATATATAGCATTTGGGAGTATAAAAATAGTAGATAAATCCAACATTCCTAACTCGCATACGTATTTTGCCACTAAAATTTTGAAACCCGTATAAAAGGGGAGAAAAATTAATGTTCCTTAATCTAAGCTTTTAATGAGGGTTCATACTATGGGAAGATATTAAACAGTTCCAATTTATTGCTTGATGTTAGCTGCAAGGGATAGGGATGACTGGCTCTCTATTCTCAAATCTCTCTCTATATATACGATCGAGTCACGAGTTGATAGGTAGCAAAATATTTCTCATCGAACAACCAAGTGACCGAGTGCTTGCCTAGCTAGTGTTATATCGAGTGGGGGTATGGGCAAGCACACGATTTGCATCCTTGCACTAGCAGCCCTAGTGTCTCTACATCTCGTATGCTCTGCCACTGTTGCTCAATGTAAGGCAGCCAACAAACCAATATTTCTGTATCTGCATAATGATTAATCTTTGTTCACTGGTTAATGTACGTAGTATAGCTAGTAAGGCCTTTCTCTTTTGCTTCTTCTCTAATCTACTGCGTCGTTTATTTATACTACTCTAAAAGAATTGCATAACAATGATTGTCCGTTTCTTATTATTCCATGATATACAGGTTGAACCATGAATGGCATGGATAGCAAGAAGATCAATATACCATACGGGCTATGCGTTCATGTAGCAGATACCAAACTATGCGGGAGCAATGGGTGCTTCCATTGTTTGACAAATGACGTCCTCTACCCCACTATGGATAGGTGCATGAGAGCGTGTAAGACATCCTCATCTTTACAAGACATGCTAGTGGCCATGAAGACGTCCCCTCCTCGTCCTTTACCCACTCCTTAATTTTGCAGCCTAGCTAGTCAAATTGGCTCACATATTTACAAGATTGTTCGAAGAAATAATGTCTGATGTGCGGAAAGGCAGTTATGCAATAAGAGCTGAGTAGTTTGGTTTGGCAAATTGCATTTGAACTTTTACTAGCAGTTGTTGGGAGAGCTACGAAATGGCTCCCGAGCGCACATGCTCCGGAAATCTGAGTGGTACAGCTTACCTGGGGATCTACCAGTTAACTTTTGTGCCACATATATGTTTTAGAATACAGAGGTCAATACACCTGCAGGTCTGGGCCATGCTGTACGGAAGTACTCAGTCCCCGCACGTCTCCTCTCTTGCATAAAAAACATCCATCCATCGATCTCTTGCGTAAAAAACAAAAGTACATCTATCTCTGTCTCCTATGGCTATGGCTATGGATGGCCAAGATCCGGCGGCATTGAGTTCTTTTACCCGGTCATGGAGGGTTCGCATCTACCCCGCCTCTCGCGAGGCATCGTGTTCTTGTCTTCCCCAAGCTCCCATACCCAAATCAGGGTTTAAGGTAAAACGAGGGGCTTCTTGTGCCTTCCTCGTAAAAAAAACAATGAGACGACTGCTATGCCCAATGGGCTCTTTAGGCAATTCAAAAGAAAAAAATAGACAAAATGTGATAAGCCAATAAACGACATGTGCATGCACTCGGTTGCCTCAAAAAAATGTGCTCGGTTGCGGCGCAAGGACCGGGCCACGCCCCAGCCAAGCCCCGAGCCAAATACTACCTCTCTCTCAGTTTACAGGGCGTGCGCGTACCCCTAGATCGTCAATTTGACCTACCTAATACAAGTCATATATTACAAAAAATATACCAACATAAAGTTCGGAGTTTATACTTTCAAAAGGTATAATTTTTGTGTTATATAGTTTATATTAGGGTGATAAAATTGACAACCTAGATATACACGTAGGACTTGTAAACTGAAACGGAGGTAGTAGTACTAGCTACAAAGAAACTCGCCTCATGACCCAGGCCAGCGCTCGGACAACCTAGGGCCCGTTTTTGCCGTTGCATTCGCTCGGGTTGGTTCGACTTCTTGTTATGGTCATGCACCTGTCTCGGCTAGGTGCACCATTTTGACCAAGCGTTTTATTTCCTTTCTAAAGAAATCCCTAAGCTTGGTCTCTATGACCGTTGGGCCCCACCCGTCAAGAAACACTACAAGCAGAAATCTACTATGCAGCAAAAAAGAATGTCTGCTGCGGTAGTTCGAACCAACGACTGCTGGTTACAAGACAACAACGCTAGCCACCCCCACGAAGTCAAGCTATGTTTTTTGACGGGTCTATGCACATGGGGCTTAAGGGCATGTACAATGGTTCAATCTTAGTGATGCCATGTAGGATAATAATGAGGTGGAGGAAAGAGAAATCATAAGAAAAGGCTTGTCTTCTCTTGTTTAAAAGAAGACAAGAGATGATCTCTTAGCACAATATATCTCACCACATTTTTAGGAATAGCTAGTTGTTGAAGATAAGGCTAGGAGATGACCCATTATAGATTAGGTTATTTCACAGATTAGGTTATTTTCATTTGTTGTATACAGATTAGGTTATTTCACATATTTAATATGTGAAATAACCTAATCTGTGAAATAACCATATTATAGATTAGGTTATTTCACATATAGGCGGTACAAATTTAACAAACTATCATGCCAAAAATTGGTCGCGGGCTTTAGCCCATTTAAGCCCCATGTGTGCTTTCGCCTATAGGCCATTATACATAGCTTGACTTCGTGATGGGCGGTGGCTTTAGCCCATTTAAGCCCATGTGCTTGACTAAAAAATCACGTGCATGTCCGCTTGAAGGAAGTAAAAGGACACGTACAGATAAACAACCCACAAGCCTCACGTTAATAAGAAAGCCTATGCCTGATTGAAAAAGGGATCTCAATCCCCACGTACAAAAAGAAGGCTATGTAAGAATACACTAATGTACATAAATCTTTCCCTCATATATATATATATATGAAAAGAGCCCTAATGTTATACAAAAGGAGTCATCATGATATAGAAAAGAGAAAAAAACATCCACGACGTCCAAGTTCCAAAAAATCAGGTGCCTTCTCCCTTTTGATTAAAATGAAAAAGAATACGTAGAAATAAAATAACATATCCTCGCATCAAAAGAATGAGATTAATTCAGCCATTAGATTTAAAATTTATGGTTAAGATTTATTAGAAGGCTATGCCATATAAAAAAAGACATTCTACGTAAAGAATTAAACACATGGATACAAAAAGGAGGCACAACTTATTATTACAGAAATACATCACGTAAAAAAAGGAGACACGCAACTTATTATTACAGAAAGACATCACGTAAAAAAATTGTATTACTAATTAAAAAACACGTCCAACTTCCAAAAATAAGACGCGGCTTCTGCCTTTTGAATAAATAAAAGGAAAAGGATGCGTACAAAAAACATCTTCTCATGTTAAAAGGAAGAGCCCACATACCACTTCTCACCTTATAAAAAATCATTGCTTTTTTGATAGGGGTCAGCGAGGCAAGCCCTCAGTTTTTCACATAAGGATATTTCACAATTGTACTAACTAATTTGATTATATCTAGACACATTCTCAAGTAATTCAAAATAAAATATTGGAAGTTGAGGCAGGAGCACTGTCCAATGCATTAGGAAGAACCATATTTAAATGATAAGAGTAGAATTATTATTGCGGTACATATATATACGGACATGGCGCATGATAGATAGTGAAAAATCCATCACTGAATGGAACACATATCTATCACAAGTATTATCTTTAGAAAACACTCAATACCACTTCTAATAAAAAATCCAACTCTTTTGATATATACCTCATTTTATAAAAACTTGCCCATAGTTCATGCCTCTCAATTCAAGTATTGTTGAGTGCTGGTTCTATGTAGTGTATCTTTCTCGAAACTTTTACAAAGATCTGATATATGCTACAATGTGGATCTATATGTTTAATTTTGTATTTTAGGAAGACATATGGTTCTATGTAGCAGTAGTGTATCTTCCACGCGCTACCACTAAGTAGCAGTAGCACAGGCATACAAACCCGTGCTACTGCTAATATTCTATCTATAACCTTTTCCCTAGTAGTGTATGTATATTGCCATATTGATCGAATGATAACATATAATTCGGGAAGAGTTGTATTTTTCGATAATTATAGGAAAGGTTCATTCACACCAATGATAGAAGCTTGCAGATCAGGGAAAATAGACACACTCCATCCAAAAATAAAGCTCATAATATATGTACTTTTTTGATTGTTTGAGTAATTTAGCATTTGTTCAACTGTATGATATCTGGAGTTTAACCTCCTACATTTTACATGATAATAGACTTTCGTTAATAACTATTTATCCCGGTAGTACCTATGCCGTGCAAGGCATGGGTTGACGACTAGTTATAATTCATAATTTTTATTTTAGCTATGTTAATATTCTTTTCCAAATAATAAATTAATATTTTCAAGAATTACTTGAATATTATTTTAAATAATAATATTTCTCATAAATTGAATAGTTTTTTTAATGCATGAATATAACTAAAATACATTAATGCATGAATATTTTTATGGATATATAATAATATTTTATATTCACTAATACTATCTTATTTCTGTAAACATTGCCAAATAACATATGAATATTATTTAGAATTACATGTACATTTTTTAAACAGAAATAATTTATTTGTGTATATATTAATCTTAATTTACATATACCGAAATAGTACGTGAAAATACTTAAATGATTTAATTTATTTGTATGTATATGATTTATGATTTATTATTTTAATATATTTATTTTGTAATAAATTATATGTATATTAATAATTTACATGAACATATTTTTTAGAATTACATAAAAGCTGTTTTTACAGAATTTACATGAACATTTTTATTTTTTACCATTCTTTGAATTCTGTAAAAAAACTTGTATGTAATTCTAAAAAATATGTTCATGTAACCACACAGGTAGCCTTTAATAGGCTGCAGTCGCTGCAGCCTATTTTTCACATGTTTATTTTTTTATCTTTCTGCGACTGCAGCCTATTTTTCACATGTTTATTTTTTTATCTTTCTGCGAATTCTGTAAAAACGACTTTTACATAATTCTAAAAAATATGTTCATGTAAATTATAACTATACACATAATTTATTTAAAATAATAAAACATATACATACAAATAGATTAAATCATTTAAATATATTCACGTATTATTTCAATATATATAAATTAAAATTAATATATATACAAATAAAGTACTGGACCTGTCGCATGAGTTCGTGGGTTCGAACATAGCGACACAAGTTTGTAATGTTTGTAATGTTCGAACCGCAGCGGTCATACAAATGTATCCTGATGTTCTGTGTTTATTTAAAGATATGTGTCATACAAATGCAGCGGTCATACCATTCGTGCCATCCAGCCAGTGACAGTGGGTCCCCGCCACACGCCCTGTCAGCATCCTGTGTGTATACAAATGTGATTAGCACTGTAGATACACGCCCAGGCCTAGTTTTGTCACCGGTTCAATGTATGCCGCACGTTTAGCACCAAACAGACTTTTGTTGCCAAGTTCAAGCAATTGTGGTGTAACTGACTCAAAATATAATCATCACATGATTGCCTCTATGACATATTTCCAACAATATTCGCATGCTGAAAGATATACGTTAGTCGAGACCATAGTGTTGTGGTGTGAATTGGTTACTAATTATTTTGCGTTGGATTTGATTGTATAAAACATTAATAGCTGGATTAACTATGAGAATTGAAACTAAGATCCATACAACTTATTATATATTATACTCCCTCCGTTCCTAAATATTTGACTTTTTTTAGAGATTTCAAATGAACTACCACATATAGATGTATATAGACATATTTTAGAGTGTAGATACACTCATTTTGCTCTGTATGTAGTCACTTGTTGAAATCTAGAAAGACAAATATTTAGGAACAGAGGGAGTAGATGGAAGAGAAAGTGGGGGAGGGGAATTTGGGGGTGCATGGACGCGTTCAAGACAGGACAAATAAGTGAGGGGGGCCTCGTTCATGGTATGACCGACCAGATCGAACGATTCTCCATGCTGAGGTGACAGGGGATGTGCCCTAAGATTCGTGCGTCAAGTCCAATGCTCCTTAGGTCGCCGCATACGGAAGACACAAAAAATTGACGTCAGATGTATAGCATTTGCAAATATAAAAATAGTAGATAACTCCTAACTCACATGCGTATTTTGCCACTAAAATTTTGAAACTTGTACAAAGGGAAGAAAATTAATGTTCCTTAATCTATGCTTTTAATGAGGGTTCATACTATGCGAAGATATTAAATAGTTCCAATTTTATTGGTTGATGTTAACTGCTTGGGATAGGGATGACTGGCTCTCTATTCTCCCAGTCTCTCTCTATATATACGATTGAGTCATGAGTCGATTGGTAGAAAAGTATTTCTCATCGACAACCAAGTGATTGAGTGCTTGCCTAGCTAGAGTTGTATCTAGTGTGGGTATGGGCAAGCAAACGATTCGCATCCTTGCACTTGCAGCCCTAGTGTCCCTACATCTCGTATGCTCTGCCACCGTTTCTCAAGGTAAGGCAGCCAACACACAAATATTTTTGTATCTGCACAATGCTTAATCTTTGTTCACTGGTTAATTTACGTATTATTTCATGGTATACAGGTCGAACCATGACTGGCATGGATAGCAAGAAGATCAATCTACCAAATGGGCTATGCATTCATGTAGTAGATACCAAACTATGCAGGGGGCAATAATGGGTGCTTCCATTGTTTGACAAATGACATCCTCTTCCCCTCTTTGGATGATTGCAAGAGGGAGTGTACGTAGCACATCCTCGTCTTCACAAGATGTCCCCTCCCCCTCCTTAATTTTCCAGCCTAGTTAGTCAAATTGGCTTACATATTTATTACAAGATTGTCTCAAGAAATAACGCCTCATGTGCGGAAATCCAACTATGCAATAAGAATAATGCTCTAGCAGTTGTTGCTGAGTATTTTGGTTCGGCAAATAGCATCTGAACTTTGGAGAGCGTGAAATGACCCCAGCGTAGCTTGGATTTGTGCCAGTTTTTTAAAACTTTTGTCACATATATGTTTTAGAAAACAGAAGTGAATACGTCAGCAGGTGGGCCATACTGTGCAGAAGTACTCCTTCCCCGCGTCTCTTCTCCTTAAGTAGTCCATCGATCTACCTGTCCTGTGGCTATGGATGGCCAAGGGAGGCTGCCCTAGCCAAGATCCGGTGCAGCGAGTTCTTCTACCCGGTCATGGAGGGTTCGCATCTACCCTGCCTCTCGTGAGGCGTCGTGTTCTTGTCTTCCCCAAGCTCCCATACCCAAATCAGATCCAAGTTTAAAACGAGGGGCTTCTTGCGCCTTCCTTGTAAAAAAAACTGGTAGAAAGCGATGCAAAACATGGAACGATAGTTTTCTCATGATAATATGTGTCTCATTAATATCATAAGGATCATAGTACAAGTCACGTACATTCTGACCGGCAGAACTGAACAAATAATATAACGCTAGCCTTTGCACAAAGGAACACCAGCCAAGAAGTAAAAATACAAAGAAGACCGAAAAAACTTTTGAGCTTGACACTAATGCCCGTCCTGCCTCTGGCACCACCACAACAACCACCAAAGGAAAAATGACGGATCATCTCCACACCCGTGCTCGACATGGCTCCATCACTGATATGCAGCTTTGCGGACCTTTAAGGTGGCTCGCCAAATGTGAAACCATTACCGTTGAATTAATCCGACCAGGCCAACACCCCAGACACGCCATCGCACTAGTAGAAAAAGGGCCTATTGTCCCGGTTGGTAAGGGCATTTAGTCCCGGTTGGTGAACCGGGACTAAAGGGTCGGTACTAATGCCTCCCCCCATTAGTCCTGGTTCAATCCAGAACCGGGACTAAAGGCCCGCGGCCACGTGGAGCTCCACCTTTAGTCCCGGTTGGTAACACCAACCGGGACTAAAGGAAATTTTATGATTTTTTTTTGAAATATTTTTTTGAATTTTGTTTTGAATTTTTTTTGAATAACTTTTTATTTTCAAATTTCTGAATTATTTTAACCTCTAATCTCTAATCAACATCCCTCATCACTGCTCAATTTATCCTCTAATCTCTAATCACCCTCATCATTCCAAATCATCTAACTTCCCGACGGTCACCCATCCTCCCACTGCCCACTGAGCACGCTTAACTTCCGGGTTCTATTCTCACTCGTTTCCAAGTCTGCACTTGTTGTTTTCCTGACAATTGTAAGATGTCAATCCTATTAACCCTTAGGAATTTTGCTTGAGCATGAAGTGACACATTTCACTGTTTGAGTTTCAAACTATTGTTTTAAAAAACAATAATTATTTAGAAAACAATAGTTATTTGGAATAATTAGTTTGACCATTGTTTGACCATAGTTTGACCACAGTTTGACCACAGTTTGACCAGATTTGACCAAAATTCAAAATAGCTGAACAAATTATTTAGTAACACTAATATTCTAGAATAATTAGTTTGACCATTGTTTGACCACAGTTTGAAATATTTTCGATTTTTTCCACTCTAGATCTTAAAAGCCCCGTAACTTTTTTTCTGTTAGGTTTTTGAGGATTTTGAAAATGTTTAACGAGGTTCCGAGTAACTTTTTGAGTAGATGATTTTTCATATAAAAAACTTTTCGAGTAGATGATTTTTCATATAAAAAACTTTTTCATCCAAGTTAGTATGCAAAAGTTATGCCCATATTTACAAATTCGAGAGAGATTTTGCAAATAAAGTCGAAATTCACATTTGCAAATTTTCTCAACAACTAGACCACATATCACATGGGAAACTTATTTTCTTTTATTTTTTTGACATTTCCATCATTTTCTTTTATTTTTTTTAAAACTGAAAAGGCGATCGGGGGGGTAGAGTTTGAAAATGGGACCTTTAGTACGGTTCGTGGCACGAACCGGGACTAAAGGTCTCAACCAATTAGCACCGGTTCGTGCCTCAAACCGGGACTAAAGGTCTAATCTTTAGTCGGTTTGAGGCACGAACGGTGCTAATATATCGATTTTTAGTCCCGGTTTGAGGCACAAACCGGGACTAAAGGGCATAGGTGAACCGGGACTAATGCCTTAGCCGCACGAACCGGGATAAATGCTCACATTAGTCCCGGTTCGTGATTGACCCGCGACTAATGTGAATATTGGCCCGGAACCATAGCCCTGTTTTCTACTAGTGTCGAACTCCAGATCTGGTACCCCCATATGACTAAGACGTCATAGGAGGAAACCATGCCTTCCATCCACATACCACGAGCCCAGCACACGATCCACCATCTTCCCGATGTCGTACATGCAGAGCACAATCTGCATCCGCTCCTAGACTAGCTCCCAACTCTGTGCCGGTGCTGGAACAAATGCTGTGGCAATGACGGAGCCTGAGGACACAGGTCCACCACGAGGATGCCGTCGACGCCACACAATTCTTGAACATACTGGATTCCAATTCCATCCCTAGCCATAGGACCAATCGCCTCATTAGAGTAGGATCTGAAGAAATTTTATTCAGCGCCGACAAGATGATGTATAGCCTAGAAAACTAAGCTACTTTGATCTAAACCTATCCACACACGTGGATCCAGCGGCCCCCTCACCACCGACGATCGAGGTGGTCGGTGGAGGGGAGCTGCCGGAGACCGGCGGTGGAGGCGATTCCCTGGAGGCAGAAAGCAATATCGCTTTTCCTGTCTTTGGGGGGAAGGTCTACATGGAACCGACTAGGTGCCCCATTTTGACATGCTCACGTAATGCGAGCGCTCGTGTTGGTTCGACTTTCTGCTATGGTCACGCACCTGTCTCGGCTAGGTGTAGGGTTGGACTAACGAGCAGCTCGGCTCGTTAAGCTCGTACTCCTTAAGATCGTGCTCGTTAAGGCTCGGCTCGTTAAGCTCATTAAGATTAACGAGCAGAAAACCCTGCTCGACTCGGCTCGTTTGAAGCTCGTTAAGCTCGTGAGCGCTCGTTAACAGATTATAATGTGTTACGATATACATGATGAATGTGTAGGTATGGTTTTCAAGATAACATATTATGACTAAGAAAAGAAATGAAGTAGTATGTTGCCTCATATGTCGATTAGATTAAATAGATGGGCTGAGCTGCTACAAAAAGTTTGTCACGTAATATATAAATATATGTTGTGTTGTTACTAACGAGTTTAACGAGCTACTCGTGAAACTCGTTAGCTCACTCGTTAAGCTCGTTAAGCTTAACGAGCTAAAATCAATGATTGGCTTTGTTCATTAAGAAGCGAGCTACGAGCTTAATGAGCCGAACTATCGAGTGCTCATTAAGCTCGCGAGCTACGAGCTTTTGGTCCAGCCCTAACTAGGTGCCCCATTTTGACCAGGCGTTTTATTTCTATTTCACCAAATAAAAAAGGGGTATAAAATGTCTGCGTACCCACAAAAGTGTCCATTCTAGTTTCATATATACCAACAAAAAAAACGCACCAACAAGATTTTGTTCATTATATGAACAGGTGTTGACCGCGATTCCCTGACAAGTTTCTGTACTTGCCCCCAAACTAGCACGTGCTGGTATCAAGAAAAACAAATCGTGCATGATAACATAATCGTTGTGATGGGCCCCACATTTCTCTTTCAAACGATAATTGACCTTAAATAGACGGCCCCACATGAACATGACAGAAGGATGTAAATAGGGTTCACAAAAGTCCTACAGGAGACATGGACAGGCAGATACAATCAACATGCCCCCGCAAAAAAAAGATACAATCAAACAAGTCAAGGGTAAGCATATTCACTGTCACGCCACATTTTCTCTCTTCATATCATAAAGAAAAGAAGGGTAAGCAATCCAAACAATTCAAAAAAAGAAAAAGAGAAGGACCATCCATCCCCTAATTTGGTGAGACACACACGCCGTGACAACACTTTATTTTGTGGGACAAGGTATCCCAGCCCACCAGGGTTCAAGTCCTAGTGCTCGTATTATTCCTGAGTTTATTTCAGAATTTCCGGCGATGTGCTTTCAGTGTGAGGAGACGTTCCCGCCAACGACGGGGCATCTACAGTGACTTCATAAATCTCAAGATGATATGCCGGCTCAGTCTATCGAAGGTGCTCATAGGAATAGGATGCGCGTGTGTGTTCATAGGGATGAATGTATGCGTTTATGTATGAGCGCTTGCGTATGTACTGTGTTTAAACACTTTTTTGCGGGTGGCCGTGACAACACTTGACAAGGCCACATAAGACTGAGGATCGGTGCGGCTCCCAAGCTCCATTTTCCTTTTTTTGGAAAGCAGAGAATGTATTACCTGTTAGAATTGCACTAAAAAAATTAAATGTCGCTTGTACCCACCAAAAAAAATCAAATATTCTAAAACTTTCTTGCGGTTGTATTTTTGTTAAACAAAGTATCTCCAAATGAAACCAACTACAGTTCAACTGACATCTTCTTCCGTTAATAGTTTCTTACCGAGAAAATTCGCAAAAATATATGAGTGCGCATTGTTGACAACGTTTCTTTGATAGAAAAGTTTTCTATATGTGGCACCATAAGTTTAACTGTGAATTGGACTTGGTGAAGATCCTACAAAAGCACTGTATCGTGAAGATCCTACGCATGCTAGCCAGTTTTGACCCAGTTGCGCTTGCAATTTGTTTTGAAGATCTGTGCTCACGGAGGCCATTCTATGTAGCTAACGGACTTTCATGTCTATATAATTCTTGATGTAGCTGATGACTCAATCGTGGAATGCTAGGGTTCCATGAAAGGAAATGCATGTGCAAGATCAGTAGATTTTGTGATGGAAGGATTAGTAGATTTGATCTTATCTTACAACATGCAAGAATATTGCATAACGACGGGACATCCGAGGCAACGTTGGGAAGGAATTAGGCTACGCGAAGACGGGTGTTTTTCCTACGAAAAACCAACTAACTTCCGTACGCCCAACCGGGAGGATCCCTCCTCCCACAATACCGGAGGGTTTTAGCCACCCATGGGAACCGTGCCCTTCAGTTTGTGATGGAGGGGTACACTGTTTTGAAATGTTGCAGCGGTAGTGTTTTTCTGCCATCACATAGGTTTTAGTCGCCATGGCAGCATTTCTGGCACTTTGGTCGCTAGTTTTGGCGCGGTTTCCATGGTGTATGAGCCGTTTTTCCCGGACCCCTCATACCTTATTTTCCAACAACGTTTCCACAAATCCAGAATGGTTCTCACATTGAAAACATAGTTTGAGTGACATTGCAACATTGTGTATTTATTTGATCATATATTTTCGGGGAAAATTCATGTTTTTATGATTATATATTTTTGAGGGAATACTTATGATTACTTGGTTTACACTTGAGACGTCCTAAAACGAGGGCTGGCCTGTACCGTGGGGTGTTCGCGTGGGTGGACCTATCCTAGCGAACTAAAATGTTCGCTTGCCCCCCCCCCCCCCCCGCGCCCAGGTGGATCGAACAAATCATTCGAACTTCATGCGTATTTTGCGGTCCTATTGTAAATCTGTTGTTCAAATTCTAGACCTAACTAATGTTATTTCTAAGAGTAATGCAACATTTTCTCTAAAGAAAAAGTTGCTAAAAGTACTACACCATACAAGGCAATAAATATTGGAGAATCAAATACAATTCAGAAACATACAAATATACACATAGGAGATAAGTCTGACAATCCTAACCCGCTAACGTATTTGGCCACCAAATTCGAACTTGTCTAAAAAAGGAGAAAAATAGTCTGACTTGATTATGCTTTTAATGAGGGTTCATATTATGGGATTATATTAAATACAGTAAATCCAATTTTCTTGCTAGATGTTTACACAGCATAAGGATGACCGGTTCTCTCTTCTCTCAATCTCTCTATATATACGATCGACTCATGTGCTGATTGGTAACCCAACATTTCTCATCGACAACCATTACAAATTAAAAAATTGCCATTTAGAGAAAAAAACTCATAAAATTTTCATTTTTATTTTCAATCATGGCAAACCATGTGCACATAGTATATTTTTTATTTTCTATACACAATGTTTTTGCCATGTTATTCCTAACTGTTTTTTGCTTTGCACATGGCAAAATAAAGAGAAAATGATTTCACATAAATCATGGCTATTTTTTGGCAAAACCACATAGTAATTTTTTAGGATTTTTATAAAACATACAATCAGAATGGCTAATTTATTTGTTGTCACATGAAAAAACAACTTTTCTTGATTTTTCATGTTGGCAAATTATATTTTTACCATGGCAATTTTATTTTTTCTAGTATGGCAAGTTTTATTTTCCAACCATGGCAAATTCCTTCTTTTCTCTTACTTTTCCCATGATGGCAATTTTATTTTTGGTAACATGGAAAATTATACTATTGGACCATGGCAATTCTTTATTTTCTTACTTTTCATGATGGCGAAATTATTTTAGTTACATGGCAATTTTATTTCTTGTAACATGGTATATTATTTTCGTGTACTATGGCAAACTCATGTTTGTACATACCTCGCCATTTCCATTTTTTGATAATGTCAACGTAAATTCCTTTTTTAGTAAATTATTTGGAAACCAACAATGGAAAATTGATTTTCCTATTACCAATGCAAATTATTTGAACATGGCAACTTTTTGTTTTGTCTGTTTAAGATGAATGTTTTTAGTTACATGAATCTTCAACATGGCCAAAACAGTCTTTTCAACATATAGGTGATTTTTTATCATGGTAATAAAATCAAGATAATGGCGGTCGGGCTGGACCGCTGGAGGCCAAGTGAAGACGAATGATAAAATGAGGGTTGGACTGTATCGAGGGATGTTTGTGCGGGCTTACCTATCCTAGCGAACTAAAATGTTCACTCCCCCCCCCCCCCCCCCAGGTGGATCGAAGAATCGCTTGGTCGGACACCCTCCACTGGCAAACGCAAGGCGTTTATTGTGGTCCTAATAGACCTAATTAATTCTATTGCAAAAAGTACTAGACCATACAAGGCAATAAATATTGGAGAAATTTTTTTGACGGCTAAACCAAGTTTTATTCACCAAACACCACAGATGCGGGATACAGTTCTAGCCATGGGATTGGTAAAGCCAAATGTGATGTCTCGGGCGTAACAAAAGTGAAAACCTGACTTGACTATGTGCTTCAACATTGACAGCACGACCTTCAAAATTAAAAATACAGTCAAAAGACGACGCGTGTAACTTGATCTCGCTAATAATTGATCCTTTGTTTCCTCTCCCACCTTTCTGGATGTCCCCAATCCCTGTTTATCGTCGAGCGATGACCAACCGGTGGAGGTGAAGATCTGCAGCCAATGCTAATGCCTCATTGCATGCGATGGACTCGAACATTGTTGGATCGTCCACTCCTCCAATGATAAGTGTGGTACTTCCCAGGACCGTTACATCTCTATCACTACACACTGTTGTTGCCCCGTTCCTCCTACTCCCTTTCGAACACCAACATCGACGTGTACCTTTGCATAGCCCATTGGCGGGACCTTTGGGCGTTGGGCTAGCGATTTGGAATGGAGGGCCACCCCTCCGTTGTTGATGTCGGCACTTCCTTGATCATCTCAAGCTCGTCAATAAATATGTTAATGAAAAAATGAGTAGCTTGTGGACTTTGAAAGATACCATCATGAATCGCCTTCCATCGAGCAGCCCCATATGACCCATAGTGTGACTGAAAGCTTTACGAAATGCACATGTGATAATGAGTTCATCGGTGAGAATAGCCAATGACCAGCATTTGGTTCGGTCGTACAAATTATGGATTGAGCTAGCTCTTCATCGACCAGCCCCACGTGCATCTAGCGATCGTACATTCAACAGGGGGTTACTCCATGAGTAAGTTGATCCGCAAAAACCGCATGAGCTAGAGTCCACCATATGCCTGTGTGCCCCAACATCATTTGTTTGTATAGAATGTTTGGATAGATACCAAAGGAACATCCTCACCTTTCCCGGCACCTGAACTTTCCATAAACTTTTCCATGAGCCCTCTTCAACAGCCGAGGTGGAGGAACCATCCCTTTCCTCTAACCGCGACTATTGGAGAATTAATTACAATACTGAAATATACAAATATAGACATAGGAGATAAGTCCGACCAAATTTGGGAACTTGTCTAAAAGGGGAGAAAATTAGTCTGACTTAATTTATGCTTTTAATGAGGGTTCATATTATGGATGATATTAAATAAATCCAATTTTATTGCTTGATGTTTAATGGGATAAGGATGACCGGTTCTCTCTTCTCTCAATATATACGATCGACTCATGTGCTGATTGGTAACCAAACATTTCTCATCCACAACCAAAGTGATTTGAGTGCCTGCGTAGCCAGTGTTGTATCTGGTTGGGCATGGACAAGTACACGATTTGCATCCTTGCAGTAGCAGCCCTATTGTGTCTACATCTCGTATGCTCTGCTACTGTTGCTCAATGTAAGGCAGCTAGCACACCAATATTTCTGTGTCTTCACAACGCTTAATTTTTTCTTCACTTCTCCTGGCTGGAAGTATGTACGTAGTATAGCTATCGAAGGCCTTTCTATTCTGCTTTGTAACCGGTTCCGTTGTTTATATACACTACTCTAAAATAATTGCATAACGATGGTTGTTCGTTTGTTATTATTCCATAATATACAGGCCGAATCATGGCTGACATGGACAGCAAGAAGATCGAACTACCAGACGGGCTATGCGTTGAAGTAGCTCATGAGGATTGTTGGAACCGCGCTGGTTGCTTCCATTGTTTGGTAACTGACGTCTTCTACCCCACTATGGATGACTGCAAGAGCAATTGTAACAACTCCTCGTCTTTCCAAGAGCAATTGCCATGACGACCTCCCCTCCTCCTCCTTTACCTGCTCCTTAATTTTCCGGCCAAGACAATGGTTATATGTACAAGATTGTCCCCTGAAAATAATGCCTATGTGCGGAAACCAGTTATGCAATGAGAGTGATATACTGCAACAGTTGTTGCTGAGTATTTTGGTTTGGCAAATCGCATTTGAACCTTTACTCGCAATTGTTGGGAGAGCGATGAAATGACTCGCAAGCGCAGATGCTCCGGAAATCTGAGTGGTACAACTTAGCTTGGGATCTGTGTCAGTTAACTCTTGTCACATATACTTTTTAGAATACAGAGGTGAATACATCTGCAGGTGGGCCATACTGGACCGTAGTACTCAGTCCTCGCACGTCTCCTCTCTTCAAGTCCATCGATCTCCCATGCAAAATAAAATAAAATAACTCCATCGATCTCTCGCTTAAAAAAAGTCCTATGGCTATGGATGACCAGGGGAGGCCGCCCTTGGCCAATATCCGGCGAGGGTGAGTTCTTCTACCCTGTCATGGAGGGTTTCGCATCTATCCTGACTCTCATGAGGCGTCTGGTTCTTGTCTTCCCCAAGCTCACATTCCCAAATCAGCCCTCGGCCAGCCTTGGCGATGTCATCTTCATCCACTCCCGTACTCTAGCAGAGCCCCTAAAAATTAGAGTATTTGGCCGAGTAAACCTTATCTATACCTACTAATACTAATACTAATACTAATACTATACAAATACTAATCTATATCTATTCTATACCTACTAATAAAGCAAGGTGCGTTTCTTCAATTTTTTCATCCGTTCACCGCCGAAAAGTTTTTTCCTTATCCGAGGTGGTACTAAATTTGTGTGCGTCTGTTTGCTAGAAAAGAAAAAGCAATTTTCGTACATGGGCCGTGCACGTTGTGGCCCATCCAAGCAAGCCCACTTATTTCCCAGCGAAACAGCTAGGAAAACCCTATTTACCGCACGCGGCGACAAATAGTCTGACCTTCGCACAGAGTGCAAAGCTGGGCCAGACCGTTTTCTTTTTTTCTGTGTCTTACTTCTATTTTGTTTTTTGTTCCTTTCTCTATTTCTTTTTTCCTTTTTCTTGCAAACTTTAGAATTTTTTAGTTTTTTCCTTAAATACATTAAAAAAACAGAATTAAGATTTGTGTTTTCAATTTTGAGAAAATAATTCCGATTTCTGAACTTTTGTTCCTGTTCTAAAAAATGTTCGAAACTTTGAAAAAAAATTCATTCCAAATTTGTTCAAAATTACAAAAACAATCCAAATTTTTAGAAAATGTTTATGTTTTCCAAAAAACGAGGTATTCAAAATAAAATTGGATTTGAGAAAAGGTTCCATTTTTTCAAAAAAAATTGTGTTCTCCCAAACAAATGGGATTTTCAAAATAAAATGATATATATTCTTGTTTAATGAAATGTTCACAAATTCAAAATAACGACCGTGGTTAAAAATAAATACATTTTTAAAGATTGTTATAAATGTTCAAAACATGTTTCTATTAAAAAATCCTAAATTCAAAAAACCTTAGTGCTTTTTCAAAGTTTTATGTTTTTGATAAATGTTTGTGAAGTCTAAAAAAATCTCCCTATTTCAAATGGTGTTCACCTTTGTCCAAAATGAACGAAATTTTTGAAAAACTTTTCGGTATTTTAAAAATTGTTCATGTTTCAAAAATATTTTTCAATCCACAAATATTAATTTATTTTCGGAAAATTTGGGAAAAAAGCAAAATGAAAGTTTTGAATATGGTGATGCAATATGTTCTTTTCACAAAACTATATAATTTTTCATCCGTTCACCGCTGAAAATATTTTTTCTACTCGAGGTGGTACTAAATTCTTATATGTTTGTCTGCTAGAAAAAACAAATTCGTACGTCGACCACAGGTTGTGGCCCGGCGAAGCCAGCCCACTTATTTTTCTTCCCACGCAGTTTGGAAAATAATATATTTTCTGCATAGTGCGAGAAATAATCGGAGTTTCGCACAGCACAGCCAATAATGGGCTGCTATTTTATTTTTCTGTGTTTTACTTCTATTTTTATTCTCCTTTCCCTGCCTGTTTTTCCTCTTCCAAGTTTATTTTTATTTTTGAATTTATTTCATATATTTAAAACTTCACAACTGGAAAAATGTTCAGAATTTCAAAAAATTGTTACTATTTTGAAATATATTCGGAACTTGCAAAAAGTTAGCCATTTATTTTTTTTCAAAACTGTTTGAGATTTATAAAAAGAAAATGGCATTCCAAAAAATTCTCCAAATTTGAAAATATTCATGTTTGGTGAAATTTTCAAAATTAAAAATAATGTTCGCGTATAAAAGATACACATTTTCTAAAGATGTTTTATTTTCAACACATGTTCTCGTTTTAGAAAAAGTGTTCACAAATTCAAATAATGTTCACGTTTTCACAAAAAAAATTGGTGTTATCATAAAATGTTTGTGAATTTTAAAATATGTTTTCTTTCATATTTTGTTCGCATTTTTTTCCGAAAGTGTACATAATTTTCGAAAAAATGATCAGGATTTAAAAAATTCTTCATGTTTACGAGAATATTCAGAAACTTCATACCTTAAAGTCACCTCGATTGAAAGGATTGAAAGGAAGAGTAGATTGAATAACTCATGGGCCTTCTCTGGTGTACGATGACATAACAAAACTCTTAAATGACTTCGATCAATGAATGAAAAAAGTAGCGGATTGATTACTTCACACAGGCGAAACAGAGAAGCTAAATATTCCTTTTTCGTGTGCACACAGGGTTTTGCTTGCACATATAATTCTCACTGACTTTAAATGCACACTATTTTATCTGCTGTTGCAATGCACTGGCATATGTGCTAGTACTAATAAAGCAAGGTGCGTTTCTCCAATTTTTTCATCCGTTCACCGCCGAAAATATTTTTCTTATATCCGAGGTGGTACTAAATTTTCGTGGTCCATCTGCTAAGAAATGAAAAGTTCTGTCCGGAATTTCGTAGTGGGCCGCACGCACTAAGGCCCGGAAAAGCTACCCATATATGTCCTGCGCACGTAGCTGGGAAACCTTATTTGTCACTCAGCGCGGCATATAGTTGGAGCTTCCCGTCGGTCGCCGGGCCGGCCCATTTGTACTTTTTCTGTGTTCTTTTTCTAATTTTATTTTTTCCCTTCCAATATTTTTTTTCCTTTTCCCATAAATCAATTTAACAAATTTTCAAACATTTCGTTTTTGTACTATTTTTTGTTCAATCTTAGAATTTCAGAATCTGTTCCAACTTTCAAAAACATTTGGAAATTGAAAATTTTAATTTCGTTCTAAATTTGTTTGAAATTAAAAAATGTTTGCATTTTCAAAAAAAATTAGTAATTTTTTCTAGATATCTAAAATAAATTTCATTTCAAAAATAATAGAAATTCCAAAAATATTCATTTTATCGAAATGTTCACAAATTCAAGATAATGTTCGTGATTAAAAAGATATTTTTGAAAATTGATTTGGATGTTCAAAACAGGTTTCCATTTGAAAATGTTGTTCACAAATTCGGAAAGTGTTCGTTTCTCCGCCTTAAAAATGGTCATGTTTTCAAAAAGTGTTTGTGAATTTAAGAAAATCTTTCTATTTCAAGTTTTTTTCCTTATTCTAGAAATTAACCTTTTTTGAAAAAAAACTCACATATTTTAAAAAATATCAGGAGGTCACCACAACCTCGACAAGGAGGCGGGCCTGAAGGAAAAAAACGCACGAATTGGATAGTGGCCGCCACTCCCACCAACCCCATTACTATAAAGATCTCTATCGGGCCAAACATGACCATGAGAACACCTGACTCTCCGCTCTATCGACTCTTTATTGTGTGGAGACCGTTTTGATGGACACATTAATTATCTCTTCCGATGCTTCTCACTAAAAAACTCTCCCGTTGCAACGCACGGGCATATGTGCTAGTGGGAATAAATTTACTCCATTAAGTTTTGGTCGGTTCTAACCGATCCCCATAATTTAGTGGAGTAAAAACCAAATTTGTTAAGATGAACATAGATTCGATCTAAACAAACTTCTAAAACGAAATTCAACACATAATTTACATTACCATCCGTCGAAACATAGTTCAAACCGATACTAAAACTTGAACTTAAACATATACTAAAATTTAAATCTAACCAAAAATTTAGTCGCTATTCGACTTTGCTAGGGAGAGCCAGTCCTCCCTAGAGATGCCACCGCCCGTCGGGTCAGTCCCTAGGCCGTTGTCATCACAGCCAGGAAGGTCCTTCACCACTCCTCGATGTTGAAGTTGTCGTCGTTGCCGCCTCCTCTGCCACCATGATTGCCGCCACCGTCGTCCTCCTCGTCGCTTTGAGAGGACGATGATGTTCGCCCTATCATCCGCTCGCTCCTTGTAGAGCTTGTGCTCTACCTCCACTAGCTCACGGTACTTTTGGCGGAAGTCGGCCATGTACGCCTCGGCGGCGGCCTCCGGCCCAAGCCACCGCAGCGTTCACCACTCTCGGCAGTAGCGGATCGAGCAACGACATCTCGCCCCACACAAAGTTCAAGCGGTCATCGACGCCGTGCAGCCGGACCGGCCAAAGGTCATACTCGCAGGCGGCAAGCTAGGCGGTGTGAAACAACCCAAGCCAAAGCTTCTTGTGGGTGTACCGATCGGTGACTTCAGCCACCCACATCCCCCACGCCCGCTGCCAAACTCCACGGTATTTCCTCTGTGGCATAGATGGCACAAGGAGACCGGGGAAGCCGGCGAGCCGGCCTGCAGTGTCGCGGCGGCAGGGGCGTGACAGGGACGCGCCTACGCTGCGCTTGTGGTGGTGTGGATCCACGTTGTGGATGGGCGGTGGGGAATGAGCGACCACGGGATTCGCCATGGCGGCAGCGGTGAAGTCTTGAGGAACGCAGGGATTAGGGAGGAGGAGAGGCAAACAAGCCGTGGGAGTTTTACTCCGAGGCCGAGCGATGGAGTATATTTACTCACCGGTTAAGTGGTGGAGTAAATTTTATACTCCTCTATGGATGTTAGAAGATCGGGTAGGTCCTGGTTAGAGTTAAACCAGAGTTTTACTCCTCAAACCGGTTTTAGGGGATCGGCTAGAGTTGCTCTTAGCCACTATCTCATAGGAAGCGACTGATAATCTAGAGGATGTTGTCAAAAGGCCACCTTCTTCCAGAACCATGCTCACAGAATATTTTTGGATGAACCGGAAGGATCCTTCATCCTTACGTGACGTACTTCTTGTAGAAAGAGTTCCCAGAATTCTTTCGGTGTATTAAGAATAAGAAAAGGCGGCAAAGAAGAAAACAAAGGGTACAAGTTGATAAAAATTGTGTATGCGAAGCCAGCTTAAGGCGAAAGATACTTCTTCAGACTCCTCCTTAGTCATGTAAGAGGTGCGACTTAATACGATGATTTGAAAATTGTAAATGGAAACGTACTCTAGAAGTTGACAACACCTGCAATATTTGTGGCAATGGAGAGGAAGATGAATATCATGCGGTAATTTCCTATACGAAAAGTAAGGCCTTAAGAAGCGAAATGCGGAAAGTCTGGGATCTACCTAGCGAGACACTCTTTAGGTACTCAGAGGAGGACTGGCTTAAGATCCTCCTAGGAACCTGCAATACGGAGATGGGGACTAAAACTATTTTGCTGCTGTGGAGGTGTTGGTTCCTGCGAGATGATTGCATCCATAGTACGGGAAAGGAGTTGATCAGTAGATCGGCACAATTTCTGCAACAATATGAGGAGGAACTGATCAGCTACAACAGGAAGTTTTTTTCAGGACCAAAGGATAAACATGACAGGGAGCATACGGTTCTTGTTTCGGCCGAGCAAGAACGACCTGTCTCTGACGCTGGTGTGGAGAAGTTACAGGACAAGGAACCTGATTCAGGTGTTGCAAAGCAGTGGTACCCCCCAGACAGCGGAACTGTCAAACTGAATACCGATGCTTCTTTCTTTGCCGACAACGGGATTTCTCATGTGGGCGCAGTGGCTCGCGATCACCGGGGACTCGTTCTCCTCTCACTGTCCAAACAAATTGTTCGCTGCTCTTCAGTGGAGGAAGCCGAGGCTCGTGCTCTGCTCCATGGACTGCAGAAATTGGCGACGCTGTACAGAGGACCTGTCATCGCTGAGACTGACTGTTCATTCCTGGTGAAGGAACTACAACCTGATTCAGATAATCGATCAGCCTGTTTCTCAGTGCTACACGACATCAAGAAGGAGCTGCAGAATTTCCAAGGATCTCAGGTCATATATGCTAACCGTAAACAGAACAATTTGGCGCATTGCCTCGCGGCCAGAGCTAGGAGAATGGGCGACATGCAATGGGTGGCGACTGTCCCGGATGACCTGAAAGCAGTGTTAGCAGCCGACTGTATGTTGGCTCAAGAGTAATGTAATTTTGCTCTTTTCCCTCAAAAAAAAAAGACCTCATAGAGATTGACAATACCCTTGATGATTGCCTGAGTAAGGTTGCTACTTTCCAGATGCCTTGTTCTCCAAGGTCTTTTGTGACTATTATGGTGTTCTATGACGAGACTAACATTAGAGGATATCATGAATGGCGCGCGTTGCTGCGCCCATTCATTTTAACAATAGAATGTAGGAATTTTCATCAAGTACAGACCAAAAAATAATGATATGTTAAATTTTCATGGCCTCACATACTAAAATATGTATTTTGCCGTGAGCATCCATATTGAAAAAAGAACGTTGAAATGTTTAGAAAATATGAACAGTACAAACATTCAATATTTTGTAATTTTACGTACACTTGCTCAATATAGATGGTACATCCATATTTAAACTTAGAATGGATCCACTCATATAAATATTATTTATATCACCTAACACATGGTGACAATATTTTGATGAACAACCCCAAAGAAATCCAGTAAACTTCAAAAATAAACCGAGATGCATGAAATTTTTCAATATTTGGCAACAATCCACTGCATAACTGAATCACAATAACTCTGCAACAAAGGGTACATCATTGGTTCGGTTTAAGAATATGCTTAATTTTAAGAACACGTCCCATATTATATTCTATAAAGCTCTCTTGTTATACTTGGTCAAAAAAGAGCACAACATCAAGTTGAAGGTTTTTAAGTAACTGAGACAAAACACAAAAGAAAAATATTGCATAAAAGCATTATAACCATACCACAATGATTGTCGTAGGAGTGAAGCCCTTGTCTTTAACCTGTCGACTAATTGTACAGAACTTTCATCTCCATCCGTTCACTGTCATTATAGATACTTAAAGTTTGCTATATACTCCCTCCGTTCCTTTATGTAAGGTGCACTTTTTTACAAAAATTTCACAATGTGTAAGGTGTATTTGTTGTAGTCTCACTTAATCCCTCTTTTACCCCTCCACCGTCACATACATGGTACCTATCCTCCTGATGCTAAATTCAAGCCAAGCACTTAATGCGTTTGTTGGGAAATAAAGGGCCCCATCATTAGTTAGGAAAATGTATATCCTCCCGTCCCATGCAATCCCATTTTTAGTGTTTCCTCCTTGAGAGCGCAGAGAACATCTTTCTCTACCTGATCTAATAAGCATTCTCCTGAGAACAGAAAACATCACAAGAACAAAACTTGTCAACGGACGCCCTTTCTCTTCCACCATTGATCCGTTCACGCTAGAGGAAGATAGGTTCAACTCGTTGCTGCATGTTTTTAGCCAAGAGGATGATCCCGCTATGGAACTGTTCGGTCAGGTGGAAGAAAGATTCGTCCGTTTCTTCCACCTGACCGAACAGTTCCATAGCGGGATCATCTAAAAATATACACGATCGACAACCAAGTGATCGAGTGCCTGCCTAGCAGCCTAGTGTTGTATCGGGAGGGATATGGACAAGCACACGATTCGCATCCTCGCACTAGCAGCCCTAGTGTGTGTGTCTACTCCTCGTATGCTCCGCTACTGTTGCTCAATGTAAGGCCTTTAAAATCTCTTTTTGCTTCTTGTCTACTAATCCGCTACGTCGTTTGCTTATAGCACTCTAAAATAATTGCGTAACGATGATGGTTCGTCTGTCTCTTATTATTTCATGATATACAGGCCGAATCATGGCTGACACGGACGGCAAGAAGATCAATATACCAAACGGGTTGTGCGTTGAGATGGGTCCTGACGACTGCAGCGACAGTGGGAACTGCTTCCGTTGTTTGGTGAAGAAGGCCTACTATGACACCATGCGTGAGTGCAGGACAGAGTGTAAAAAAGCATCGTCTTTGCAAGACATGCTGGCGGCCATGACGACGTCTCCTCCTCCTCCTCCTCCTCCTCCTCCTTCTCCTTTACCTGCTCCTTAATTTTACAACCTAGCTAGGTATGTAATGTGACTATGTGAGGCCTAAACCAGAAGCACTTTTCTTGGATACATGTGCAGAGAATACTGCAGAAAAGAGGCGATGAGTGGGTCTGATGAAAACATGTCTGGATGATGATTATAATTACAAGGGTTGGGTTGGGACCGTAAAAGGTAAATTAACAAGTTTCTTCAGTCTCTCTCTATGCTTGGCAAGTTTCTTCACCCCCAACCTTTGCCCAGCACCCCAGCAGGGACGAGCTTAAATACACAAGCCTCTCCCTATAATCACCAACCATGACAAGTGGGAGAATACATGATCAAGGCTTTTGTGGGACCCAGGGCTCTAGCGAGCTCTTTTTTTTTACAAAACATGTACATATTACAATCCATAAGTACTAGAAGAGAACAAGAATAATGATTAACACAAGTAGACCCCCCACCCCCGTGTCGCCAACCATAGGCGACACGGGCGACGATAGCGCCACCGGCCTTAGGCCTCCTCCCCTCGTCTCCTTCATCCTATCGCCGCCTGAGGTTTCATCGGCGAAGCCTGGCCTATGATGGCGGCGGCAGGGCCTTATCCCTCGCGCGGTGGTGGTGATATCTCCGGGCGGCGGCGGCGCATGGTACGACGGAGATCCGGCAGCAAGGAGCGGCGGGGTCCCTTCGGCGTGTGTGACGGCGGCGTCATGAGGCGCGCACCCACGGCGGAGGCGCCCCTGTGGCGGCGGCCGGGATCGCAGGTCTTGTCTTGCTACAGGCGAGCGTGGTGAGCCTGGCGGCGCCGGCAGTAGGCAGAGATGGCGGTTAGGCGGCGGCCTGGATCCCTTTCGTCCAGTCCCCGACAGAGATGGCGGCAGTCCGTGCACGAGATGCTTGAGGGAGGCTCTTCGAACAGATCTGGGTGAAAACCTGCTATCGGCTAGCTGCCAAGGCTGACGGTGGCGGCGTTGTCTCTGTCGTTCCCTTCTTGAAGGCATCATGGTGGAGAAGTTCAAGGCCACTCTACGCTACCTCGGAGGAAACCCTACATCAAGAGATCAGATGAAGGCGGCGCTATGGTGTCATTTCCCTCTTGAGGGCGTCATTCGTGAAGGTGTACACGGGCTGAGGGACCAATGCAAGGCTTCTTTGGTGGAGCAGTGCTTCAGCTTACACATTGATGGCGGCGGTGAAGGAAACATGCCCTAGAGGCAATAATAAAGTTATTATTTTATATTTCCTTATTCATGATAAATGTTTATTATTCATGCTAGAATTGTATAGATCGGAAACCTAAATATATGTGTGAATACATAGGCAAATACTATATCCTTAATGAGCCTCTATTTGACTAGCTCGTTGATCAAAAATGGTTAAGGTTTTCTAACCATGGACATGAGTTGTCATTTGGTAACGGGAACACATGGACAAGACCCATCAGTTAGCTTAGCATCATGATTGTTCAGTTTTATTGCTATTGCTTTCTTCATGTCAAATACATATTCCTTCGACTATGCTTGGCAAGTTTCTTCAATCTCTCTCTATGCTTGGCAAGTTTCTTCACCCCAAAAATAACAAATTTGGCATCAACACGGTATAATCGACGTCGCTCATATACACGGACATACACTATCTTTATAAACGCACGCACGCACCTTACCCGTATGATCATCTTCGAGAGACGGGCGTGGTGAGCAATCTTTAAAAATCATTAAAAAAATACGTACCCACAAATTAACACATGCTGGCACCATGAAAACAATTTTTGTGTGTGTATAATTTATTCGATCTGATGGGCCTCACGTTTCTCTTGGACCCTTAATTAAATGGGCGGGGCCACATGACAACAGTGTAACTGGGTTCACAAAAGTCGTACAGGAGATATGGACAGGTAGATACAACGACATGATTTCACTGTCACGCTTTATATTTTCGTCTTCATAAAGAAAAGCCCCCCAATTTGTTGGGACACCTCAGACACGTGATGTCATTTTGGAGTACACCATTTTTCTAAAAACAAATGTAACGTGCACAGCCAGATCATGTATACAAGTCAATAAATATTGGATACTTAATTACAATTTGGAAATATGCAAATATAGACATAGTAGGAGATACAAATCCGACATTCCTAACCCGCATACATAGTTTTTCACCAAGATTCCCAAACTTGTCTTACAAAGGGAAAAAGATCATCTTACTTGATTTATGCTTTTAATGAGGGTTCATAATATGGGAAGACACTGAATAATTCCAACTTTATTGCTTGATGTTTACTCTTGTCTCAATCTTCTCCCTATATATACACGATCCAGTCATATGTTGATTGGTAGCAAAATATTTCTCCTCCACAACCAAGTGATCGAGTGCCTGCCCATTGCACTAGCAAACGTACAGGAGGTATGGACAAGCACACGATTCGCATCCTTGCACTAGCAGCCCTAGTGTCTCTACACCTCGTGTGCTCCGCTACTGTTGCTCAATGTATGTAAGGCCTTTAAAATCTCTCTTGCTTCTTGTCTACTAATCCGCCGCGTCTTTTATTTACACCACTCTAAAATAAAAAATTGCATAACGGCGATTGTTCGTTTGTTACTGCTCCATGGCATACAGGCGAATCATGACCGGCGCAGACAGCAAGAAGATCAAGCTGCCAAATGGGCTTTGCATTAAAGTAGGGCACGAGGACTGCAAAATTAGTGGGCTTTGCTTCCGTTGTTTGGTAATAGAGGACGGCTTCTACGACACTATGCGTGTGTGCAAGAGAGAGTGTAAAAAAAACTCGTCTTTGCGAGATATGTTGGTGGCGCCATGACGATGTCCCCTTCCCTTCCTTTGCCTGCTCCTTGATTTACCGGCCTAGCTAGTCAACAATCGGCTTATGTACTTACAAGATTGTCCCGAGAAATAATGCCTGACGTGTGGAAATGCAGTTGTTGCCGAGTGTTTTGGTTTTGCAAATTGCGCTTGAACTTTTACTACCATTTGAAAGCACGCAATTTGATTTGGTTTGAATTCTAGCACTTATTGCTTGGATTGGATTGGTTTGGTTTGGCTGGTGGATTTGTACATTTATGAGTTGGGCTAGGTTTGGTTTGAATTACAAACTATTCCGCCAGGTTTATGTGCAGCTCCCTTGTCAATCATTTGGTACGTGTCGACGAGCGACTATCTGATAACGTGAACCCTCGTGACACACCGACATCAGCGACGACACCTCATTGGTTATTGGTGCGCAAAGCTGACTACATGTCTTATATGTCTTTTTTTTTTCAAATGTTTGCCCAACATATATAGGTACAGACAGAAGCGGCGCATCATACGTGGACAGGCACATGTTAAGATTGGTGAACAGATTGTGCACATAAGAGCATCTCTCAGACGCCCATGGACGCGCCCGGCTAGTGACCGGACGGGAGTGAGAAGAAAAAAGTGCCCAACCGGACCCCTCATACTGTCCCCATACGTAGGACTCGCCGGACAAATGTAGGGAGATGTGAGGGCTCGCGGATGGGCCCGGTCAATTTGCCATGCAGGACGCGGCCCCACCCCGGACCACTTTTTCTCCTTTATTCATTCTTCTCTTTTTCTCTATTCATCTCCACCAATCATGTGTAAGTGACCAGACATATGAGGAAAAAAAGAGGAGTGTGACTGCGCGGACGGACAATTAAGGGCTCAAAAAGGACATGCCCGGTCGCTGACCTGGCGCGTCCGCAGGTATTTAAAGGGTCATATTTGCTAAGTCCGGATGTAGAGGCTCTAAGGCTTCAAAAGGTTTAGGTTCGAGCGGCGGGGTCGCGGTGGAGTTGGGGGAGGGCGGACGACCGGCTGCCGTGGCCTTCACAGCCGGAATTGCCGTCGGCAGTGGTCGGGTTGAGGCAGGGTCACGGCGCACGAATGTTCCCTACAGCGGTTGAGGTTGCACGTGCGAGGCGTTTTGTTTTGCAAATTTGCAACAATTGGTGCTGTATTTTACAACTGCCCTAAATTTTTTGTAAAAAAAGAAAAATTGCAACAAGGGCTGTTGTTGGAGCACTGTTTTTGCCTCCAAATGCCCTAAGAAACGATTATGCCCTATTTTAGGGCAGCTATCGGAGATGCTCTAATTTCATAGTAGTACAAAAAGATATATGAACAGTTGTTGACCGCAAGACTTGAGCCCTGATGCAGCCCACATTTCCCTTTCAAACGATGATGATTGACCTTAGACAGGCTGGCCCACATGAACATGACAGGGGCTGTAAATAGGGCTCAAAGTCTTCTACAGCGGACATGGACAGGTAGATACAAAACAACATGATTTCACTGTCACGCCATATTTTTTGCTCTTCGTAAACAAAAGAAATTTGGTGAGACACACGTGATGCCGTGCCAACAGGCGAATCCTAAACGGCGCCCGTTTCTAGTGTTTTCGCAATCGGGGGCGCACACAGCCCCTCCTCGCTGCGCCGGCCCGTCTAGATTCTTTTCCCAGTTAAAAGGCGATAAAAAAATGGTGCAAAACGACGGCTTTGAACCCAAGACGTATCGGTTAGGAGAGGACACTAACTTGTCTCAAAAAAAAAGGAGAGGACACTAACCAGTGGGACAACTCAACGCTTGTGATTTTACACTTCTTTTCTTCCATTTATTCCTTCTTGGATCGCATACACGCCAGCCTTTGGGGCAGAGAGATCATACCCACCGCGAACCTCACTTGGAAATCGAGAGCCCCGGCAACGTGCAAGTTCTTTACCTGGCTAGGCTAGCCCTACGCAATCGATGTTGGACATCGGATAGGCTGGCTAGAAGGGGACTACCGCATCAAGACAAGTGTCCATTTTATGATCAGGAGGATGAAACAATAGAGCATGTGCTCTTAACATGCGCCTTTGCTAGGACGGTTTGGGTGGGGCTATGCCAGGCGTTGAGGAAGTTGGATTGGACACCCACTTCGGATGAGTGCCTCCGGACTTGGTTATGCAGCAAACAAGGACTCCCCACCAATTACACACTACTGTTGTCGGCGCTAGGGAAATATGGAAACACAGGAATGCAGTCGTGTTTGACGGGGCAATGCCATCGGTTGCTGAGCTTCTACGCAAAATCTCCTCGGAAGGTAGAACATGGTTGATGGCTGGGCTCATTAAAGGAAATGTGGATCATGTGTTTGCAGGTCTAATACGGTGGAGCATTGGGAAGGAGTGGACTATGTTAGGGTGGAGTGGAGTTGTATGTGTTCTTGTGAGATGTAACACAATATGTTGTAAATAACTGGTGGAGGTGCTCTTCGCCTTTCTTCTATCAATATATGATATGCACACTCGTGCATATTTGAGAAAAAAATTCCTTCTTGGATCGCGGGAAGCCCCCGGTTTTGGGAAGCTTCCCAAACCGGGGTTTTCTGGTTCGCTCGACAGTTTCCGGTGCTTAATTGAGTTTTTCTTTTTCTATTTTCTTGTTCTTGTTCTTTTTTCTTTTTCTTCTGTCTTTTACTTTTTAAAATCCATGGTTTAAAAAACTATGAACTTTTTTCAAATTCACAGACTTTTTCTTCAATCCGATGCACTAATTTTCAGATTTGATGAAGTTTTTTACAAATTCAATGAACTAAAATCAATGAACTTTTTTAAATCAATAAACTTTATTTTCAAATTTGATAAACTTTTTTGAAATTCGATGAACTTTTTTGAAATTCGATGATTTTTTAAAAAATTCAATGGACATTTTTTTCAAGTAAATGAACTTTTTCTCTAAATCGGTGAACTTTTTCCAAAATCACTGTATTTTTTTAAATTTGATGAACTTTTCTTAAATTTGTGAAACATTTTTGAATTGACGGAATTTTTTTACATTTTTGCATTTTTATTTCTTTTTCTAGATTTCGTTTTTCTCATATGGTCAACCAGCCAACAAGTCCCTTCAAGCGCTATTAAGATCAGCGGTGTTTTTAGGGTATTCAACCAGATCAGGTGGAAGCGAGCGAGTTAACTTTTCTGTGTCACTTTCCGTGTGATCGACGGTTACTTGGGCGGGACCAGCAACATGTCCCTTCAAGCGCTATTAAGATAAACCGGCGCTGAGAGCGCCAGTTAGGAGTGATGAGTTTGTGCGGCTTCCAAGCTCCATTTTTGTTTTATTTTGAAAGTCATAGACGTATCACATTACATGTTAGAATGCATTAAAAAAAATTACCTTTTGTCCCCTAGAAAAAAGATTGAATGTCACTTCAACCCACAAGTATTGTTTTTAAAAATACCAAACGGTGACAGCACTGTTCCAATGTTCATATCTACGAATAATCGTGTGCCTTTTTTTTGCAGCTCAAAGGAAAAAAATCTAGATGTTTGTCTATATAAAAAGAATGAATATTTTTGAGCTTGTCTGGTTGTGTTTTCAAAAAAAAATTTTCCAATATGAAGCGCATACTACAGCTGAATATATAGTTCCTTATCGAGAAAAATCGCATGCTATATGAATGCGCCGACGATGACAACAACATTTCTTTAGATAGATAAAATTTTCCATATGTGTCACCATAAGTCTAACTGTTAACTGGACTTCATGAAGATCCGACAAAAGCGCCATAGCATGGACAAGTAGCTACACCAAACCAAGGTGATTTGACAGCCCGAATTTTATCTAATTTAATTGAGTGGGTACTCTTCTCTAGCCCCGGCGATGCCTCATGGGTGGAGATTTGGCTTTGAGGAGCCAGACGAGCGTCCGATCGCCCAGCAGCCGCCGCCTGCTCGCCTGACGATGTCTTGGCACCTCCTCCATCCTGCAAAGACAGCCATTGCATCACTCAGTCAGGTTAGAATCAATTGATCAAAAACCGAACACTTTCGACAGACAAGACAAGATGGGGGCGATGTGCTTGCGTGCGTACCGTGGCCCTCTTGGTATCCGCGGCATCAATGGCAGGGCCGGTGAACTCCTTGAGCATCATGGACGACACCGGCAGCAGCCTCCTCCTGCTTCACCAAACCAAACCACAAGTTGTGTCAACTATATTATGGATATTAATTACTTATCAAGCTGGTTTTCGCATTTAGGTGCCGCCTTCCATAAATACCCTCGCTCACCTTGACGGCTTTTTTTTTTTTTGAGATTTCCAAAATAGCACCTAGTGGTTCTGAGATCAATTCTAAAGCCTAATATATTTGTTTTTTTCTTTATTTGTTAATTTTCTTTTTTGGGTTGTCCAGAGGCAGAGGAGGATCATATGTGCCGCTCTCTCCGGCAGTCTGTCGCCCGAACGCGCACTTGCGGGGGATCGAATCCAGGAAACCTGGGGAAAGACACAGCGACAATACCGCTTCAGCTATCGAGCTTCACACGTCATAACGCCATGCAGATCCGAAATACTTTTGAAATTTCGAGCAATTTTTATATTTTTGAAGAAAACCTGAATGTTTTATGAAATGCAGCAACTTTCAAATTAGTTAACAAATTGAACATAAAAAACTGAAACATACCGTTAACAATATTTGTATTTGCAAACAAATTTCAAATGTAGGAATTACCCATATGAGCAGGTAGACACAGCACATGATTTCATGGTCACACCATATTTTTCTCGGCATATACGAATTACCCAATTTGGCGAGACACATGATGTCACTACAAAAAGGTATTTGCCATAGGTACGCATATATGTGTTGAAAATCTATTTGTTGCTAGTGGTGTGAACAACAGCAGATATTATGTGATGCAGGCTGTGCGTTGCTATTTTTTAAATAATATTTTAATTTAATATAATATCGATCAGACATAGTCCATATGTGCAGATCACATTTTATTATTCCATCACATGAATTAAAAAGGAAAAAGGGGCAAAAGATTATCGAACCAGCTACGCCACGTGATTTTCATTCAGATTTTCGCTATTTATTTATTTATTGAGGGGTCCAGATTTCCGCTAAAAAAAATTGAGACATCAGATTTCCGCTATTTTGTTTTTTGAGAAACAGATTTCTGCTGGATTTTTTGTTTTGAGGGGAAAACCAAGTTTTATTCATCATAGACCATAGAGTGTGGAATAGATCATCGGTCATGGGATTGGCCAAACCAAACGTTATGCCCCGGACCAAGAGTAAGAGAATACTTGGCTAGTTTATGAGCCTCAACATTGACCCTACGACTTTCAAAAATAAAACTACAATTGAAAGGTGTTGATTGGAGCTTGATTTCCTTAATGATCACTCCATATCTTCCTGCTGAATTGCTCTTTATATCCATAACTACTTGCTTGCAATCCGAAGAGACTACTATGTTCTGAATATGCGTATCCGCCGCCAGGTTAGGGCTTCCTCACCGCGTTGGCTTCAAGTATTGCTGGGTCCTGAACCCTACTATCACCAGAGCTGAACTGCCAATGAAGTTGTTGTTGCCATCTCTACAAACAGCTGAAACCGCTCCGCCTATGCCTTAATTGGCGGGTTGCTGCATCCACATGGATTTTGTAAAAACCCGTAGGTGGTCTCCTGGGCCTCAGCGCTCGTCCCTGAACTGGAGGTACGGTTTGCCTTGTCTCTTCCTTCTCAGATATCATTCCAAGTTCTTCAATATACCTATTGACAAAAGAGCATGTCGCATGAGGGCTTTGAAATATACCTTCGTGGATAGCCTTCCGATGAGCTGTCCAGATCGCCCACAATGTAACTGAAAGTTTGACAAACATGTCATGTGAAAAAAGCTCCATCAATGTGAACAACCAGTTCTTTGCACCGGGCTCCGTGGTTGATATCAATTGTTGTGCCATCTCATCATCGACCAAGGCCCAGATGCATCATGACATCGTACAGTTCACAAGTGAATGTCTCCATGAATCTGGCGTTCCACAGATACCGCAAGCAGGTGAGTCTGTCATGTGCCTATGAGCTCGTACGTCGTTTGTGGGTAACGATTGCTTGGACAAACGCCACAAGAACATTCTGACCTTTCCCGGCACCATGGTGTTCCACGGGTTTTTCCATGACTTCTCCTCTGTAGCCGTCCTAGAGGAGCCGGCATTGCCTTCGAGCCACGCCTCCCTCCGCTGTTTAATAGTCACCAACATTCTGTATGCCGATTTCACCATGAAATTTCCCTTATTTTCAAAGTTCCAACTCCAGAAATCCGGAATGTTTCTTTACAAAGGGGGATCCCAAGAATGATTGGGACATCCATTGGCATGAACACCTCCTCCACTCGTTCCCTGATCCAACTAGCAGATGTAGGGTCGATGAGCTCAGAGACAAAAGTGGGAGGGTTGGGAGACACACTTCCATAAGGACGTATCATTTCATCACGGGGGAGCCAATTATCCGTCCAGGTGTTTGTCGATTGTCCGTTCCCGATTCGCTTGATGAGGCCAAGTTTCAGCGTATCCCTTCCCTCTATCATGGCCCTACAGATCTGGCTTGGGTGTGTACCCAACTCGGCTTCCAGTATGGTACTGTTAGGGAAGTAAACTCACTTCAAGGTTCGGCCACTCAGAGAGTCTGGTTAAGCAAGAGCCGCCATGCCTGGCGAGCTAACATAGCAAGATTAAAGAGCTCAAAGTCTTTGAAACCTAACCCACCCATACCTTTGGGTTGCGTCATAGATTGCCATGATACCTAATGTGGTTTGCGCTGACCCTCTTTGCTTCCCCACCAGAACTTTCTGATCAGCTTATTCAGATGCTCACATAAACCCCTGGAAAGTTTGAAGCACGGCATGGAAAAGACAGAGACTGCTTGAGCAACCGATTTTACTAACACCTCTTTGCGTGCTGATGACAATGCTTTAGCAATCCATCCCTGTATTTTGCTTCAAAGACGGTCTTTGAGATACTTAAAAGCACCATTTTTTGACCCACCAATGTCAGATGGCATACCAAGATACTTTTCATTCAAAGTTTCATTCTGTACATTCAACAAGTTCTTTATGTCTTGTCTCGTACTGTCTGGCACCCCCTTGCTGAAGAAGATAGATGATTTTGCATTGTTTACTCGTTGCCCCGACGCTTGACAATATTGGTCCAAAACCAGGTTCACCTCATTAGCTCCCTCACTGTTTGCCTTGAAAAACAGCAGGCTGTCATCAGCAAATAGCAAATGGTTCACTGGTGGCGCCGAGGGTGCCACCTGTAGACCTTGCAAATTGGATGACTCTCTTCTGGATTTTAGTAGGCACGACAGGCCCTCTGCTGCTAGCAAGAACAAATATGGAGAGATTGGGTCCCCTTGTCTTATCCCCCTTGATGGTTCAAACTCTTCAAGTTTCTTACCATTGAACATCACTGAAAATTTAACTGTAGTAACCAGACTCATTACTATGTCCACCCACCTATTGGTGAAGCCAAGTTTAAGCATAATTGCCCTTAGATAGGGCCATTCCAGTCTGTCATAGGCTTTCATCATATCAAGCTTCAACGCACAGGACCGGTGCTTTTTTGCCTTGTTCCTCTTCATAAAGTGTAGGCACTCGTAAGCTATGATAATATTATCAGTAATTAACCTTCCTGGGACAAAGGCTGACTGCTTCTCAAATATGATGTTAGGCAGGACTACTTTCAGATGGTTAGAGATCACCTTTGAAGCAATCTTATAAAGAACATTACACAAGCTTATTGGGCGAAACTGTGTAAGCAGAGTAGGGTTTTTACCTTCGGGATCAAAACCAAGACTGTCTCATTGATACACTCAGCCGACTCTTTTCCTTCAACAATTTTCAGCACCACATTTGTCACCTCGTCCTTGCAAATTTCCCAATGCCTCTGGAAGAAGTGAGCCGGAAAACCATCCGGCCGGGCGCTTTGGTTGGAAACATCTGGAACAGAGCATGTTTGACCTCCTCCTGACTGTAAGGTGCATTTAAAGCCAAGTTCATATCTGCAGTTACCATACGTGGAACTGTTGCTAGGACTTGTTCCATATTATGAGTACCTTCTGATGTGTATAACTCGTTATAAAAAGTTGTGGTTAATGTTTCCATCTCGTCAGCGTCCTCGGTCAGTTGCCCATCTAGACGTTGTAGTCATTTGATTTGATTCTTTCTTCTGCGCCTACTAGCTCTGAGATGGAAAAAATATGTGTTTTTGTCTCCATGCACTAGCCAATCAATTCTTGCCCGTTGGCGCCAAAGGATCTCTTCTCTGTGAAAATGTTCGACTAGTCTATCCGTCACCTTCACCTCCGCATGGTTCGGCCTGCATGTCCTGGAATCTGGCGCATTACATCGAGCTGTCGCTTTAAATGATCAATCTCCCGCCTGACGCTACCAAAATGATTGCGTTCCCAGTTTGTCAAATCATCGGCCAGTCCATGCAGCTTTGCATTGATTGATTCGACCGAATCTCCCGGGATCTGCACCCATCCATTCTCCACCACTGCATGTAGCGCCGGATCCCTTTCCCAACACAACTCGTATTTAAAGGGGCGCGGGCCCTTCTGCATGCATGCACGTCGCGCAGCTGCAGTAGAATAGGACTGTGATCCGATGAAACCGCGCTCTTGTGCTCAACGTTGGCGTTAGGAAAAGCTGAGACAAATGATGAATTTGCGACTCCTTTGTCAAGCCGTACTGCTCTGGTATAGGTCCCTCCCGCTATCTTTTTTTCAAAAGTCCAACTTGCGCCTGTGTATCCAATATCAGTTAGCCCGCAGGTGTCAAGAGCGTCCTGGAATAAATCCCTCTGGGCTTGACTTCTGTTTCCAACTCCGTCATGTTCATGGGCGTAGATGACCTCATTGAAATCACCTATTGCTGATTTTTAATATCGTTGTGTTGCTACTTGCTACTTGCAATTTACTCATAAAATACATCTATTTGTATGAATTCTCAAAAAGAAAGGTTGCTATTTGTATGAATTCACAAAATCGTTCTTATAATCCATATGTGCAGATCACATTTTATTATTCCATCACATGAATGAAAAGGGAAAAAGGGGTAAAAGATTCTCGAACTAGCCACCTCACAGTAATTAAGAGAGTTATTACAAGCCACCTCAGATAGCTACGCCACGTGATTTTCATTCAGATTTTCCGCTGATTTTTTTATTTCTTTTGGAAACAGATTTCCGCTAAATGAACCAACGGGCATGCACCCTTTTTTTTTTTTGAGAACACGCTGACGCACCTGGGACTTAGCAAGTCCAGGCCCGCTTTCTCCAAAAAAAAGCAGTGCAAGTCCAGGCCCAGGAACGTATTGCACTTGCAATTGGGCCGCGGCTGATTTTTAACATCGCTCTGTTGCCACTTGCAATTCACTCACAAGAAATATCCATTTGTACGAATTCTCAAAAAGAAAGGTTGCTACTTGTACGTCACACTCAAAAAGAAGTTGCTACATTTTACGGTTCACTTGAAATCCAACATTTTATCGAATTAAGAATCTATTTATAAAAATACTTGTATTTTACTAATTTTATATAACTACGTCAAAAAATGAAGTAGTGCAAATTTTGTTCATGTAAGTGACACATTGTTCTTGTAATTTTTAAGAGTGTTCACGTTTCTTTGAAAAACATGGATTTAAAAAAAATTATCTTCGTGTATTTAAAAATGTTCATCATGCAATTAAAATAATTTTTATCATGTGTTTTATAAATGTTCATTTTCTATTTTACAAATTATACATGGTCTATGACAAGAAAACCTATCATGTTTTTAGCAATTGTTCATCGTATATATATTTGAATATTGTTCAACATGTATTACCAATAAGTCATAGTGTATTTTAAAAATATTTATTGTGCATTCCAAATGTGTTCATCATGTATTTAAAAAAATGTTCACATGTTTCAAAGGAAAATATGTATTTGAGAAAGAAAAAAGTCCCCCATGTATTTTAAACATGTTCGTTGTGTATTTGAAAATGTTCATCAAGTATTTCAAAATGTTTAATATATATTTAATGTTTATTGTCCTTTAGAAATGTCATCACATATTTAAAAAAGTTATTGCACAGTTAGGAAAAAGTTCATCCGACATTTAAAAGATTTCATATAAAAAATGCTATAAATAAATAAGAAAACATGAAAAACATACAAAAGCCTAGGGTCCCTTGTCACCGCCTTGTCATTGCCGCTATCTTTGGTCCAACAACCTCGTCATTGGCTTGAGGAGTGGTGACCTCTCCTTTCCTCTGTTATTTATGTGATGAAATTTTGTGTGATGAAATGACATTCGTGTAGTCTGGGCAAAAGAAAACGATTATCCGAAAAAACTATTGTTCAAAGCATTTTGGAGTATTAATTTTGTTCTTTTTGTCCATACCTCCACCAATATTATTTCATCATCCCCGCAAAAAAAACAATATTATTTCATCATGAAAATTTGCAAGAAGTTAAAACTTTCATCAATGTTTATTGCAAAAGAAAATTAAAAAATTCTATTTTTTTGGATGTTACTGTTCATCATGGAGCATGTGGGCTCGGGATGAAAAGAGCACTTCCGGCTCAAAAACTACAAATCTACGGTATGTGGGTGATAATATGTGGCGACCTGCAATTCTTTTATGGTATCTGCTACTTTACAAGATCTATTTGGAGCATTTTTTGCTAGAATTGTTATCTGTTACTGTAAATTTAGAGGTTTGACCACTTTTAGGCTATCTGCTAGAGTTGCTCTAAGAGTGAGGATTTGCACGGCTCCAAAGCTCCATTTAAAAAAAATATAGGTACTTAGTACTCCCTCTGTAAACTAATATAAGAGTTTTAGATCACTACTTTAGTATTCTAAATGCTCTTATATTAGTTTAAGGAGGGAGTACATGTTAGAATTCACCAAAAAAACTGAATGTTGCTTTTACCAAAAATAACAGTCTAACATTGTTATTTATAATTCCAAGCGGTGGCAACACTATTCATGACTATGAATAATCGTGTTTTCCTCTATTTTGCTGCTAAGAAAAAGAAAAATCAAGATGTTTGTCCACAAAATAAGAAGAATATTGTTTAAACTTATGTGTGTATTTGCTTTTAGAAAATGGAACAAAATGCAAAGTACGGCTCAGGTGCCATCTTCTTTTCAATATATAATTCCTCACTATCGGTAAAAAATCGCAAACTATATGAATGCACGATGATGATGAGAGCGTTTCTTAGATAGATAAATTTCCATGTGTCACCGAAAGTTTAATTGTGAACTGGACTTGGTGAAGATCCTACAGGAGCAACCCACCGTGGAGAAGAAATAATAACTACACCAAACCAAAATGATTTGACGGTCTGAATCTTATCTAATTGAGTGGGTGGGTGTTCTTCTCTAGCCCCGGCGATGCCTCATGGGCGGGGCTTTTGCTTTGAGGAGCCGGATGAGCGTCCGACCGCCCAGCAGCCGTCGCCGACTGCTCGCCCGACGATTCCTTGGCGCCTCCTCCGTCCTGCAGTAACAGCCATTGCGCCAGTCAGTTAGGTTAGAATCAATCGGTCCAAAACCAAACGGTTCACACGGACAAGGGAAGGAGGGGGTGGGGGTGGTGGGGGGGTGTGCGTGCCATACCAAACCAATGGCAGGGCCGGTGAACTCCTTGAGCATCATGGCCGACACCGGCAGCAGCCTCCTCCTGCTCCACCAAACCAAACCACAGGTTATTTGTGTCAACTATATTATGGATATTAATTATTTGTCAAGCTGGTTTTGCATTTAGGTGCGGCCTTCCATAAGTACCCTCGCTCACCTTGATGGCTTCTTTGTGTTTTCGCGAGGCTTCGAAGCGCAAAGGTCCTCATTTGCTTCTTCCTGGCAAAAGTTCTCCTTCTGGTCATCCGCGGTTCCTTCTTCCCGGCAGTCCTTGGTTGGAGCCTTGGCATAAGCAAGACAACCAAATCAGGAAATGCAACTGTAGAGACAAAATACGTGTGGTATGACAGCATTATTATAAATGACCCTGGTAGAATCTGTCAGCTGCATCTACGATCTCGCGCTGCATCACAGTATTTGGTGGTAGTAACCAAGGCAAACATAGGTCAAGACAAGCAGCGAAAGAGCTTACTATTGAAGTCTTCGTCTGGGGAAGCCCTTCATCTGGTACATGTCGGCCATGTGCTGCAGAAATGCACCAATGTTGATTAGGTGACTCAACTCATCATTTAATGCAAGCGACGTGAATATACCAAAAATTAGCGACCAAAGATTATGATGCACGACACTTGACGCCTACCGTGTTCTGCAGCAGCCTCCTTTACCGTGGGCTCGCAAATTTCTGGCTCAGGCACCAGTTCATCAGGATTCTGGTGAGCAGCACCCTAGAAGAGAAGAAGGAAAAGTTCAACCGATATGTCATACTTTCCAGTAGGGTAACTTGTATATTAAAATTAGAGAGAGGTGCATATATCAACCCTCAACTCTTTGGTGGGTCTAATATACACCCCTCATCTATTATACCGTCTAAGTTGCACCCTCGAACTGTCAAAACCAGAAAAATTTTCCCCCCCCCCCCCCCCCATCTCGCCTTAACCCTGGTTTTGGTCCTGTCAGCAATGTTGACCATTTGACCAGCATGCCACGTGTGACTTAGACGCCTGGCGCTAAGACCAGCGCCGCCGCCCCGATCTCTCCCCAGCACCGCCACCCCGATCTCTCCCCACCGCCGCCGGTATTGTTCCCGCCACCGGCAGATCTGCCGCCGCCGCCCCCGGTTATCCCCTCCACGGGCAGAGCTCCTACCCCAACTCCAAGCAGAACCCACAACTGATGCGAGGTTGAGGACGCGAAGAATTAGGTGAGCAATATTCCCCATCTTTCACAGAATAGTTTTTTGAAAGATTCACAGAATAGTTCATAAGGCCTCACTTAGGGATGATTTGGGTCCTCTGCAATAAAGTTATTTGATCTCGTTTATTTTTTGCAATCATAGGTTATGGATCCAGCAGATCGTATTGCTGTTCGTTTTCATTTCAATGGTGAATTTATCAATGACGGGAAGACAATCCAGTATGTGGGGGGATCCCTAGGGTTGTCTCAATGACCAGTGGCCCACATACTGGATTGTCTTCCCGTCATTGATAAAGTGGGGCAATGTCCTTTCTAGATCGAGCAACCTTGAGCTTACAGAGAATTCAACAATGTTTGAGTGAGCATTATGTCACAGTGGACGGACAACAATTGCACTGGCTTTTCCCTGGGAAGGATTTCTTTGATGGGTTGTTGATGTTGTCTGAGGACAAGTCTGTCGAAACACTGTCAGCATGTACAACAGATGCAGGTGTGGCTGATGTGTATGTGGAGGATCCGTCCGTGCAAGATGAAGAAGTTAGTGAGGAAGAATATTGGGCTGAAGAGGAGTATGTAGCTACTGCTGATGAGAAGAAGTCTGCAAAGAAAAAGCCAATTGATGTAGAAAGCAGCTCCGATGATAGTGACTTTGTGCCACCAGATTGTTCATCGGATGACGATGAGGCAGATGCTATTAGGCAAGATTACAAGAAATTCAAAAAGAGCAAGAAGATGGCAGCTGGAAAACTTGCACTTGAGTATGAGTTTGAAGCATTGAACGTAGTTAAACCTGAAGGCAATTATGAAGATGACTCAAGTGCCGAAAAGAGGATGAATCTTATGACGAGGACAGTGATGGTGAACTTATCAAGCGCGAGTCTGAATATGCTAGGTTTAATAGTAAAGCAGAAGTGATCAAGTTTAGCTTGGGTATGACACTTAGTGGGAAGAAAGAGTTCAAAGATGCAATCATTCGTTATGCACTGAAGGAAAGAAAAGAAATCAAGTTCTTAAAAGATGAGGGAGTCAGAGTAAGGGCAAAGTGCACAAGGAGGCGGGCCTGAAGGAAAAAAACGCACGAATTGGATAGTGGCCGCCACTCCCACCAACCCCATTACTATAAAGATCTCTATCGGGCCAAACATGACCCGCGAGAACACCACAGCTCTCCGCTCTATCGCCTCATTATTGTGTGGAGACCGTTTTGATGGACACATTAATTATCTCTTCCGATGCTTCTCACTAAAAAACTCTCCCGTTGCAACGCACGGGCATATGTGCTAGTGGGAATAAATTTACTCCATTAAGTTTTGGTCGGTTCTAACCGATCCCCATAATTTAGTGGAGTAAAAACCAAATTTGTTAAGATGAACATAGATTCGATCTAAACAAACTTCTAAAACGAAATTCAACACATAATTTACATTACCATCCGTCGAAACATAGTTCAAACCGATACTAAAACTTGAACTTAAACATATACTAAAATTTAAATCTAACCAAAAAATTTAGTCGCTATTCGACTTTGCTAGGGAGAGCCAGTCCTCCCTAGAGATGCCACCGCCCGTCGGGTCAGTCCCTAGGCCGTTGTCATCACAGCCAGGAAGGTCCTTCACCACTCCTCGATGTTGAAGTTGTCGCTGCTGCCGCCTCCTCTGCCACCATGATTGCCGCCACCGTCGTCCTCCTCGTCGCTTTGAGAGGACGATGATGTTCGCCCTATCATCCGCTCGCTCCTTGTAGAGCTTGTGCTCTACCTCCACTAGCTCACGGTACTTTTGGCGGAAGTCGGCCATGTACGCCTCGGCGGCGGCCTCCGGCCCAAGCCACCGCAGCGTTCACCACTCTCGGCAGTAGCGGATCGAGCAACGACATCTCGCCCACACAAAGTTCAAGCGGTCATCGACGCCGCGTGCAGCCGGACCGGCCAAAGGTCATACTCGCAGGCGGCAAGCTAGGCGGTGTGAAACAACCCAAGCCAAAGCTTCTTGTGGGTGTACCGATCGGTGACTTCAGCCACCCACATCCCCCACGCCCGCTGCCAAACTCCACGGTATTTCCTCTGTGGCATAGATGGCACAAGGAGACCGGGGAAGCCGGCGAGCCGGCCTGCAGTGTCGCGGCGGCAGGGGCGTGACAGGGACGCGCCTACGCTGCGCTTGTGGTGGTGTGGATCCACGTTGTGGATGGGCGGTGGGGAATGACGACCACGGGATTCGGCCATGGCGGCAGCGGTGGGGGTGCGGGAACGCAGGGATTAGGGAGGAGGAGAGGCAAACAAGCCGTGGGAGTTTTACTCCGAGGCCGAGCGATGGAGTATATTTACTCACCGGTTAAGTGGTGGAGTAAATTTTATACTCCTCTATGGATGTTAGAAGATCGGGTAGGTCCTGGTTAGAGTTAAACCAGAGTTTTACTCCTCAAACCGGTTTTAGGGGATCGGCTAGAGTTGCTCTTAGCCACTATCTCATAGGAAGCGACTGATAATCTAGAGGATGTTGTCAAAAGGCCACCTTCTTCCAGAACCATGCTCACAGAATATTTTTGGATGAACCGGAAGGATCCTTCATCCTTACGTGACGTACTTCTTGTAGAAAGAGTTCCCAGAATTCTTTCGGTGTATTAAGAATAAGAAAAGGCGGCAAAGAAGAAAACAAAGGGTACAAGTTGATAAAAATTGTGTATGCGAAGCCAGCTTAAGGCGAAAGATACTTCTTCAGACTCCTCCTTAGTCATGTAAGAGGTGCGACTTAATACGATGATTTGAAAATTGTAAATGGAAACGTACTCTAGAAGTTGACAACACCTGCAATATTTGTGGCAATGGAGAGGAAGATGAATATCATGCGGTAATTTCCTATACGAAAAGTAAGGCCTTAAGAAGCGAAATGCGGAAAGTCTGGGATCTACCTAGCGAGACACTCTTTAGGTACTCAGGGGAGGACTGGCTTCAGATCCTCCTAGGAACCTGCAATACGGAGATGGGGACTAAAACTATTCTGTTGCTGTGGAGGTGTTGGTTCCTGCGAGATGATTGCATCCATAGTACGGGAAAGAAGTTGATCAGTAGATCGGCACAATTTCTGCAACAATATGAGGAGGAACTGATCAGCTACAACAGGAAGTTTTTTTCAGGACCAAAGGATAAACATGACAGGGAGCATACGGTTCTTGTTTCGGCCGAGCAAGAACGACCTGTCTCTGACGCTGGTGTGGAGAAGTTACAGGACAAGGAACCTGATTCAGGTGTTGCAAAGCAGTGGTACCCCCCAGACAGCGGAACTGTCAAACTGAATACCGATGCTTCTTTCTTTGCCGACAACGGGATTTCTCATGTGGGCGCAGTGGCTCGCGATCACCGGGGACTCGTTCTCCTCTCACTGTCCAAACAAATTGTTCGCTGCTCTTCAGTGGAGGAAGCCGAGGCTCGTGCTCTGCTCCATGGACTGCAGAAATTGGCGACGCTGTACAGAGGACCTGTCATCGCTGAGACTGACTGTTCATTCCTGGTGAAGGAACTACAACCTGATTCAGATAATCGATCAGCCTGTTTCTCAGTGCTACACGACATCAAGAAGGAGCTGCAGAATTTCCAAGGATCTCAGGTCATATATGCTAACCGTAAACAGAACAATTTGGCGCATTGCCTCGCGGCCAGAGCTAGGAGAATGGGCGACATGCAATGGGTGGCGACTGTCCCGGATGACCTGAAAGCAGTGTTAGCAGCCGACTGTATGTTGGCTCAAGAGTAATGTAATTTTGCTCTTTTCCCTCAAAAAAAAAAAGACCTCATAGAGATTGACAATACCCTTGATGATTGCCTGAGTAAGGTTGCTACTTTCCAGATGCCTTGTTCTCCAAGGTCTTTTGTGACTATTATGGTGTTCTATGACGAGACTAACATTAGAGGATATCATGAATGGCGCGCGTTGCTGCGCCCATTCATTTTAACAATAGAATGTAGGAATTTTCATCAAGTACAGACCAAAAAATAATGATATGTTAAATTTTCATGGCCTCACATACTAAAATATGTATTTTGCCGTGAGCATCCATATTGAAAAAGAACGTTGAAATGTTTAGAAAATATGAACAGTACAAACATTCAATATTTTGTAATTTTACGTACACTTGCTCAATATAGATGGTACATCCATATTTAAACTTAGAATGGATCCACTCATATAAATATTATTTATATCACCTAACACATGGTGACAATATTTTGATGAACAACCCCAAAGAAATCCAGTAAACTTCAAAAATAAACCGAGATGCATGAAATTTTTCAATATTTGGCAACAATCCACTGCATAACTGAATCACAATAACTCTGCAACAAAGGGTACATCATTGGTTCGGTTTAAGAATATGCTTAATTTTAAGAACACGTCCCATATTATATTCTATAAAGCTCTCTTGTTATACTTGGTCAAAAAAGAGCACAACATCAAGTTGAAGGTTTTTAAGTAACTGAGACAAAACACAAAAGAAAAATATTGCATAAAAGCATTATAACCATACCACAATGATTGTCGTAGGAGTGAAGCCCTTGTCTTTAACCTGTCGACTAATTGTACAGAACTTTCATCTCCATCCGTTCACTGTCATTATAGATACTTAAAGTTTGCTATATACTCCCTCCGTTCCTTTATGTAAGGTGCACTTTTTTACAAAAATTTCACAATGTGTAAGGTGTATTTGTTGTAGTCTCACTTAATCCCTCTTTTACCCCTCCACCGTCACATACATGGTACCTATCCTCCTGATGCTAAATTCAAGCCAAGCACTTAATGCGTTTGTTGGGAAATAAAGGGCCCCATCATTAGTTAGGAAAATGTATATCCTCCCGTCCCATGCAATCCCATTTTTTTAGTGTTTCCTCCTTGAGAGCGCAGAGAACATCTTTCTCTACCTGATCTAATAAGCATTCTCCTGAGAACAGAAAACATCACAAGAACAAAACTTGTCAACGGACGCCCTTTCTCTTCCACCATTGATCCGTTCACGCTAGAGGAAGATAGGTTCAACTCGTTGCTGCATGTTTTAGTTAAGAGGATGATCCCGCTATGGAACTGTTCGGTCAGGTGGAAGAAAGATTCGTCCGTTTCTTCCACCTGACCGAACAGTTCCATAGCGGGATCATCTAAAAATATACACGATCGACAACCAAGTGATCGAGTGCCTGCCTAGCAGCCTAGTGTTGTATCGGGAGGGATATGGACAAGCACACGATTCGCATCCTCGCACTAGCAGCCCTAGTGTGTGTGTCTACTCCTCGTATGCTCCGCTACTGTTGCTCAATGTAAGGCCTTTAAAATCTCTTTTGCTTCTTGTCTACTAATCCGCTACGTCGTTTGCTTATAGCACTCTAAAATAATTGCGTAACGATGATGGTTCGTCTGTCTCTTATTATTTCATGATATACAGGCCGAATCATGGCTGACACGGACGGCAAGAAGATCAATATACCAAACGGGTTGTGCGTTGAGATGGGTCCTGACGACTGCAGCGACAGTGGGAACTGCTTCCGTTGTTTGGTGAAGAAGGCCTACTATGACACCATGCGTGAGTGCAGGACAGAGTGTAAAAAAGCATCGTCTTTGCAAGACATGCTGGCGGCCATGACGACGTCTCCTCCTCCTCCTCCTCCTCCTCCTTCTCCTTTACCCGCTCCTTAATTTTACAACCTAGCTAGGTATGTAATGTGACTATGTGAGGCCTAAACCAGAAGCACTTTTCTTGGATACATGTGCAGAGAATACTGCAGAAAAGAGGCGATGAGTGGGTCTGATGAAAACATGTCTGGATGATGATTATAATTACAAGGGTTGGGTTGGGACCGTAAAAGGTAAATTAACAAGTTTCTTCAGTCTCTCTCTATGCTTGGCAAGTTTCTTCACCCCCAACCTTTGCCCAGCACCCCAGCAGGGACGAGCTTAAATACACAAGCCTCTCCTATAATCACCAACCATGACAAGTGGGAGAATACATGATCAAGGCTTTTGTGGGACCCAGGGCTCTAGCGAGCTCTTTTTTTTACAAAACATGTACATATTACAATCCATAAGTACTAGAAGAGAACAAGAATAATGATTAACACAAGTAGACCCCCCACCCCCGTGTCGCCAACCATAGGCGACACGGGCGACGATAGCGCCACCGGCCTTAGGCCTCCTCCCCTCGTCTCCTTCATCCTATCGCACTTTGAGGTTTCATCGGCGAAGCCTGGCCTATGATGGCGGCGGCAGGGCCTTATCCCTCGCGCGGTGGTGGTGATATCTCCGGGCGGCGGCGGCGCATGGTACGACGGAGATCCGGCAGCAAGGAGCGGCGGGGTCCCTTCGGCGTGTGTGACGGCGGCGTCTGCGGAGGCGCGACCTACCCACGGCGGAGGCGCCCCTGTGGCGGCGGCCGGGATCGCAGGTCTTGTCTTGCTACAGGCAAGCGTGGTGAGCCTGGCGGCGCCGGCAGTAGGAACCGTGGTGGTGCCATGGCCGGTCAGGCGGCGTCAGCCTCGATCCCTTTTGTCCAGTCCCCGACAGAGATGGCGGCAGTCCGTGCACGAGATGCTTGAGGGAGGCTCTTCGAACAGATCTGGGTGAAAACCTGCTATCGGCTAGCTGCCAAGGCTGACGGTGGCGGCGTTGTCTCTGTCGTTCCCTTCTTGAAGGCATCATGGTGGAGAAGTTCAAGGCCACTCTACGCTACCTCTGGAGGAAACCCTACATCAGTAGATCAGATGAAGGCGGCGCTATGGTGTCATTTCCCTCTTGAGGGCGTCATTCGTGAAGGTGTACACGGGCTGAGGGACCAATGCAAGGCTTCTTTGGTGGAGCAGTGCTTCAGCTTACACATTGATGGCGGCGGTGAAGGAAACATGCCCTAGAGGCAATAATAAAGTTATTATTTTATATTTCCTTATTCATGATAAATGTTTATTATTCATGCTAGAATTGTATAGATCGGAAACCTAAATATATGTGTGAATACATAGGCAAATACTATATCCTTAATGAGCCTCTATTTGACTAGCTCGTTGATCAAAAATGGTTAAGGTTTTCTAACCATGGACATGAGTTGACATTTGGTAACGGGAACACATGGACAAGACCCATCAGTTAGCTTAGCATCATGATTGTTCAGTTTTATTGCTATTGCTTTCTTCATGTCAAATACATATTCCTTCGACTATGCTTGGCAAGTTTCTTCAATCTCTCTCTATGCTTGGCAAGTTTCTTCACCCCAAAAATAACAAATTTGGCATCAACACGGTATAATCGACGTCGCTCATATACACGGACATACACTATCTTTATAAACGCACGCACGCACCTTACCCGTATGAGCATCTTCGAGAGACGGGCGTGGTGAGCAATCTTTAAAAATCATTAAAAAAATACGTACCCACAAATTAACACATGCTGGCACCATGAAAACAATTTTTGTGTGTGTATAATTTATTCGATCTGATGGGCCTCACGTTTCTCTTGGACCCTTAATTAAATGGGCGGGGCCACATGACAACAGTGTAACTGGGTTCACAAAAGTCGTACAGGAGATATGGACAGGTAGATACAACGACATGATTTCACTGTCACGCTTTATATTTTCGTCTTCATAAAGAAAAGCCCCCCAATTTGTTGGGACACCTCAGACACGTGATGTCATTTTGGAGTACACCATTTTTCTAAAAACAAATGTAACGTGCACAGCCAGATCATGTATACAAGTCAATAAATATTGGATACTTAATTACAATTTGGAAATATGCAAATATAGACATAGTAGGAGATACAAATCCGACATTCCTAACCCGCATACATAGTTTTTCACCAAGATTCCCAAACTTGTCTTACAAAGGGAAAAAGATCATCTTACTTGATTTATGCTTTTAATGAGGGTTCATAATATGGGAAGACACTGAATAATTCCAACTTTATTGCTTGATGTTTACTCTTGTCTCAATCTTCTCCCTATATATACACGATCCAGTCATATGTTGATTGGTAGCAAAATATTTCTCCTCCACAACCAAGTGATCGAGTGCCTGCCCATTGCACTAGCAAACGTACAGGAGGTATGGACAAGCACACGATTCGCATCCTTGCACTAGCAGCCCTAGTGTCTCTACACCTCGTGTGCTCCGCTACTGTTGCTCAATGTATGTAAGGCCTTTAAAATCTCTCTTGCTTCTTGTCTACTAATCCGCCGCGTCTTTTATTTACACCACTCTAAAATAAAAAATTGCATAACGGCGATTGTTCGTTTGTTACTGCTCCATGGCATACAGGCCGAATCATGACCGGCGCAGACAGCAAGAAGATCAAGCTGCCAAATGGGCTTTGCATTAAAGTAGGGCACGAGGACTGCAAAATTAGTGGGCTTTGCTTCCGTTGTTTGGTAATAGAGGACGGCTTCTACGACACTATGCGTGTGTGCAAGAGAGAGTGTAAAAAAAACTCGTCTTTGCGAGATATGTTGGTGGCGCCATGACGATGTCCCCTTCCCTTCCTTTGCCTGCTCCTTGATTTACCGGCCTAGCTAGTCAACAATCGGCTTATGTACTTACAAGATTGTCCCGAGAAATAATGCCTGACGTGTGGAAATGCAGTTGTTGCCGAGTGTTTTGGTTTTGCAAATTGCGCTTGAACTTTTACTACCATTTGAAAGCACGCAATTTGATTTGGTTTGAATTCTAGCACTTATTGCTTGGATTGGATTGGTTTGGTTTGGCTGGTGGATTTGTACATTTATGAGTTGGGCTAGGTTTGGTTTGAATTACAAACTATTCCGGCCAGGTTTATGTGCAGCTCCCTTGTCAATCATTTGGTACGTGTCGACGAGCGACTATCTGATAACGTGAACCCTCGTGACACACCGACATCAGCGACGACACCTCATTGGTTATTGGTGCGCAAAGCTGACTACATGTCTTATATGTCTTTTTTTTTTCAAATGTTTGCCCAACATATATAGGTACAGACAGAAGCGGCGTACCATACGTGGACAGGCACATGTTAAGATTGGTGAACAGATTGTGCACATAAGAGCATCTCTCGTACGCCCATGGACGCGCCCGGCTAGTGACCGGACGGGAGTGAGAAGAAAAAAGTGCCCAACCGGACCCCTCATACTGTCCCCATACGTAGGACTCGCCGGACAAATGTAGGGAGATGTGAGGGCTCGCGGATGGGCCCGGTCAATTTGCCATGCAGGACGCGGCCCCACCGGACCACTTTTTCTCCTTTATTCATTCTTCTCTTTTCTCTATTCATCTCCACCAATCATGTGTAAGTGACCAGACATATGAGGAAAAAAAGAGGAGTGTGACTGCCAGACGGACAATTAAGGGCTCAAAGGACATGCCCGGTCGCTGACTGGCGCGTCCGCAGGTATTTAAAGGGTCATATTTGCTAAGTCCGGATGTAGAGGCTCTAAGGCTTCAAAAGGTTTAGGTTCGAGCGGCGGGGTCGCGGTGGAGTTGGGGGAGGGCGGACGACCGGCTGCCGTGGCCTTCACAGCCGGAATTGCCGTCGGCAGTGGTCGGGTTGAGGCAGGGTCACGGCGCACGAATGTTCCCTACAGCGGTTGAGGTTGCACGTGCGAGGCGTTTTGTTTTGCAAATTTGCAACAATTGGTGCTGTATTTTACAACTGCCCTAAATTTTTTGTAAAAAAAGAAAAATTGCAACAAGGGCTGTTGTTGGAGCACTGTTTTTGCCTCCAAATGCCCTAAGAAACGATTATGCCCTATTTTAGGGCAGCTATCGGAGATGCTCTAATTTCATAGTAGTACAAAAAAGATATATGAACAGTTGTTGACCGCAAGACTTGAGCCCTGATGCAGCCCACATTTCCCTTTCAAACGATGATGATTGACCTTAGACAGGCTGGCCCACATGAACATGACAGGGGCTGTAAATAGGGCTCAAAGTCTTCTACAGCGGACATGGACAGGTAGATACAAAACAACATGATTTCACTGTCACGCCATATTTTTTGCTCTTCGTAAACAAAAGAAATTTGGTGAGACACACGTGATGCCGTGCCAACAGGCGAATCCTAAACGGCGCCCGTTTCTAGTGTTTTCGCAATCGGGGGCGCACAGCCCTCCTCGCTGCGCCCGGCCCGTCTAGATTCTTTTCCCAGTTAAAAGCGATAAAAAATGGTGCAAAACGACGGCTTTGAACCCAAGACGTATCGGTTAGGAGAGGACACTAACTTGTCTCAAAAAAAAAGGAGAGGACACTAACCAGTGGGACAACTCAACGCTTGTGATTTTACACTTCTTTTCTTCCATTTATTCCTTCTTGGATCGCATACGCCGCCAGCCTTTGGGGCAGAGAGATCATACCCACCGCGAACCTCACTTGGAAATCGAGAGCCCCGGCAACGTGCAAGTTCTTTACCTGGCTAGGCTAGCCCTACGCAATCGATGTTGGACATCGGATAGGCTGGCTAGAAGGGGACTACCGCATCAAGACAAGTGTCCATTTTATGATCAGGAGGATGAAACAATAGAGCATGTGCTCTTAACATGCGCCTTTGCTAGGACGGTTTGGGTGGGGCTATGCCAGGCGTTGAGGAAGTTGGATTGGACACCCACTTCGGATGAGTGCCTCCGGACTTGGTTATGCAGCAAACAAGGACTCCCCACCAATTACACACTACTGTTGCTGACGTTGTGGGAAATATGGAAACACAGGAATGCAGTCGTGTTTGACGGGGCAATGCCATCGGTTGCTGAGCTTCTACGCAAAATCTCCTCGGAAGGTAGAACATGGTTGATGGCTGGGCTCATTAAAGGAAATGTGGATCATGTGTTTGCAGGTCTAATACGGTGGAGCATTGGGAAGGAGTGGACTATGTTAGGGTGGAGTGGAGTTGTATGTGTTCTTGTGAGATGTAACACAATATGTTGTAAATAACTGGTGGAGGTGCTCTTCGCCTTTCTTCTATCAATATATGATATGCACACTTTCGTGCATATTTGAAAAAAATTCCTTCTTGGATCATGGGAAGCCCCGGTTTTGGGAAGCTTCCCAAACCGGGGTTTTCTGGTTCGCTCGACAGTTTCCGGTGCTTAATTGAGTTTTTCTTTTTCTATTTTCTTGTTCTTGTTCTTTTTTCTTTTTCTTCTGTCTTTTACTTTTTAAAATCCATGGTTTAAAAACTATGAACTTTTCAAATTCACAGACTTTTTCTTCAATCCGATGCACTAATTTTCAGATTTGATGAAGTTTTTACAAATTCAATGAACTAAAATCAATGAACTTTTTTAAATCAATAAACTTTATTTTCAAATTTGATAAACTTTTTTGAAATTCGATGAACTTTTTTGAAATTCGATGATTTTTTAAAAAATTCAATGGACATTTTTTTCAAGTAAATGAACTTTTTCTCTAAATCGGTGAACTTTTTCCAAAATCACTGTATTTTTTTAAATTTGATGAACTTTTCTTAAATTTGTGAAACATTTTTGAATTGACGGAATTTTTTACATTTTGCATTTTTATTTCTTTTTCTAGATTTCGTTTTTCTCATATGGTCAACCAGCCAACAAGTCCCTTCAAGCGCTATTAAGATCAGCGGTGTTTTTAGGGTATTCAACCAGATCAGGTGGAAGCGAGCGAGTTAACTTTTCTGTGTCACTTTCCGTGTGATCGACAGTTACTTAGGCGGGACCAGCAACATGTCCCTTCAAGCGCTATTAAGATAAACCGGCGCTGAGAGCGCCAGTTAGGAGTGATGAGTTTGTGCGGCTTCCAAGCTCCATTTTGTTTTATTTTGAAAGTCATAGACGTATCACATTACATGTTAGAATGCATTAAAAAATTACCTTTTGTCCCCTAGAAAAAGATTGAATGTCACTTCAACCCACAAGTATTGTTTTTAAAAATACCAAGCGGTGACAGCACTGTTCCAATGTTCATATCTACGAATAATCGTGTGCCTTTTTTTTGCAGCTCAAAGGAAAAAAATCTAGATGTTTGTCTATATAAAAAGAATGAATATTTTTGAGCTTGTCTGGTTGTGTTTTCAAAAAAAAAAACATTTTCCAATATGAAGCGCATACTACAGCTGAATATATAGTTCCTTACCGAGAAAAATCGCATGCTATATGAATGCGCGACGATGACAACATTTCTTTAGATAGATAAAATTTTCCATATGTGTCACCATAAGTCTAACTGTTAACTGGACTTCATGAAGATCCGACAAAAGCGCCATAGCATGGACAAGTAGCTACACCAAACCAAGGTGATTTGACAGCCCGAATTTTATCTAATTTAATTGAGTGGGTACTCTTCTCTAGCCCCGGCGATGCCTCATGGGTGGAGATTTGGCTTTGAGGAGCCAGACGAGCGCGTCCGATCGCCCAGCAGCCGCCGCCTGCTCGCCTGACGATGTCTTGGCACCTCCTCCATCCTGCAAAGACAGCCATTGCATCACTCAGTCAGGTTAGAATCAATTGATCAAAAACCGAACACTTTCGACAGACAAGACAAGATGGGGGCGATGTGCTTGCGTGCGTACCGTGGCCCTCTTGGTATCCGCGGCATCAATGGCAGGGCCGGTGAACTCCTTGAGCATCATGGGCGACACCGGCAGCAGCCTCCTCCTGCTTCACCAAACCAAACCACAAGTTGTGTCAACTATATTATGGATATTAATTACTTATCAAGCTGGTTTTCGCATTTAGGTGCCGCCTTCCATAAATACCCTCGCTCACCTTGACGGCTTTTTTTTTTTTTGAGATTTCCAAAATAGCACCTAGTGGTTCTGAGATCAATTCTAAAGCCTAATATATTTGTTTTTTTCTTTATTTGTTAATTTTCTTTTTTGGGTTGTCCAGAGGCAGAGGAGGATCATATGTGCCGCTCTCTCCGGCAGTCTGTCGCCCGAACGCGCACTTGCGGGGGATCGAATCCAGGAAACCTGGGGAAAGACACAGCGACAATACCGCTTCAGCTATCGAGCTTCACACGTCATAACGCTGCGCAGATCCGAAATACTTTTGAAATTTCGAGCAATTTTTATATTTTTGAAGAAAACCTGAATGTTTTATGAAATGCAGCAACTTTCAAATTAGTTAACAAATTGAACATAAAAAACTGAAACATACCGTTAACAATATTTGTATTTGCAAACAAATTTCAAATGTAGGAATTACCCATATGAGCAGGTAGACACAGCACATGATTTCATGGTCACACCATATTTTTCTCGGCATATACGAATTACCCAATTTGGCGAGACACATGATGTCACTACAAAAAGGTATTTGCCATAGGTACGCATATATGTGTTGAAAATCTATTTGTTGCTAGTGGTGTGAACAACAGCAGATATTATGTGATGCAGGCTGTGCGTTGCTATTTTTTAAATAATATTTTAATTTAATATAATATCGATCAGACATAGTCCATATGTGCAGATCACATTTTATTATTCCATCACATGAATTAAAAAGGAAAAAGGGGCAAAAGATTATCGAACCAGCTACATACGTGATTTTCATTCAGATTTTCGCTATTTATTTATTTATTGAGGGGTCCAGATTTCCGCTAAAAAAAATTGAGACATCAGATTTCCGCTATTTTGTTTTTTGAGAAACAGATTTCTGCTGGATTTTTTGTTTTGAGGGGAAAACCAAGTTTTATTCATCATAGACCATAGAGTGTGGAATAGATCATCGGTCATGGGATTGGCCAAACCAAACGTTGCGTCCCGGACCAAGAGTAAGAGAATACTTGGCTAGTTTATGAGCCTCAACATTGACCCTACGACTTTCAAAAATAAAACTACAATTGAAAGGTGTTGATTGGAGCTTGATTTCCTTAATGATCACTCCATATCTTCCTGCTGAATTGCTCTTTATATCCATAACTACTTGCTTGCAATCCGAAGAGACTACTATGTTCTGAATATGCGTATCCGCCGCCAGTGCTAGGGCTTCCCTCACCGCGTTGGCTTCAAGTATTGCTGGGTCCTGAACCCCTACTATCACCAGAGCTGAACTGCCAATGAAGTTGTTGTTGCCATCTCTACAAACAGCTGAAACCGCTCCGCCTATGCCTTAATTGGCGGGTTGCTGCATCCACATGGATTTTGTAAAAACCCGTAGGTGGTCTCCACAGGCCTCGGCCGTCCCTGAACCGGAGGTACGGTTTGCCTTGTCTCTTCCTTCTCGAGATATCATTCCAAGTTCTTCAATATACCTATTGACAAAAGAGCATGTCGCATGAGGGCTTTGAAATATACCTTCGTGGATAGCCTTCCGATGAGCTGTCCAGATCGCCCACAATGTAACTGAAAGTTTGACAAACATGTCATGTGAAAAAAGCTCCATCAATGTGAACAACCAGTTCTTTGCACGGGCTCCGTGGTTGATATCAATTGTTGTGCCATCTCATCATCGACCAAGGCCCGGATGCATCATGACATCGACAGTTCACAAGTGAATGTCTCCATGAATCTGGCGTTCCACAGATACCGCATAGCGGTGTGAGTACATCATGTGCCTATGAGCTCGTCACGTCGTTTGTGGGTAACGATTGCTTGGACAAACGCATACAAGAACAGTCTGACCTTTCCCGGCACCATGGTGTTCCACGGGTTTTTCCATGACTTCTCCTCTGTAGCCGTCCTAGAGGAGCCGGCATTGCCTTCGAGCCACGCCTCCCTCCGCTGTTTAATAGTCACCAACATTCTGTATGCCGATTTCACCATGAAATTTCCCTTATTTTCAAAGTTCCAACTCCGAAATCCGAATGTTTCTTTACAAAGGGGATCCCAAGAATGATTGGGACATCCATTGGCATGAACACCTCCTCCACTCGTTCCACTGATCCAACTAGCGAGATGTAGGGTCGATGAGCTCGAGAGACAAAAGTGGGAGGTTGGGAGACACACTTCCATAAGGACGTATCATTTCATCACGGGGAGCCAATTATCCGTCTGTGTGTTTGTCGATTGTCCGTTCGATTAAGCTTGATGAGGCCAAGTTTCAGCGTATCCCTTCCCTCTATCATGGCCCTACAGATCTGGCTTGGGTGTGTACCTTTCGGCTTCCAAGATGGTACTGTTAGGGAAGTAAACTCACTTCAAGGTTCGCCACTCAGAGAGTCTGGTTAAGCAAGAGACGCCATGCCTGGCGAGCTAACATATCAAGATTAAAGAGCTCAAAGTCTTTGAAACCTAACCCACCCAAACCTATGGGTTGCGTCATAGATTGCCATGATACCTAATGTGGTTTATACCGACCCTCTTTGCTTCCCCACCGTAACTTTCTCGATCAGCTTATTCAGATGCTCACATAAACCCTGGAAAGTTTGAAGCACGGCATGGAAAAGACAGAGACTGCTTGAGCAACCGATTTTACTAACACCTCTTTGCGTCTTGATGACAATGCTTTAGCAATCCATCCCTGTATTTTGCTTCAAAGACGGTCTTTGAGATACTTAAAAGCACCATTTTTTGACCCACCAATGTCAGATGGCATACCAAGATACTTTTCATTCAAAGTTTCATTCTGTACATTCAACAAGTTCTTTATGTCTTGTCTCGTACTGTCTGGCACCCCCTTGCTGAAGAAGATAGATGATTTTGCATTGTTTACTCGTTGCCCCGACGCTTGACAATATTGGTCCAAAACCAGGTTCACCTCATTAGCTCCCTCACTGTTTGCCTTGAAAAACAAGTACATCATCGACAAATAGCAAATGGTTCCTTTGGTGGCGCCGAGGGTGCCACCTGTAGACCTTGCAAATTGGATGACTCTCTTCTGGATTTTAGTAGGCACGACAGGCCCTCTGCTGCTAGCAAGAACAAATATGGAGAGATTGGGTCCCCTTGTCTTATCCCCCTTGATGGTTCAAACTCTTCAAGTTTCTTACCATTGAACATCACTGAAAATTTAACTGTAGTAACCAGACTCATTACTATGTCCACCCACCTATTGGTGAAGCCAAGTTTAAGCATAATTGCCCTTAGATAGGGCCATTCCAGTCTGTCATAGGCTTTCATCATATCAAGCTTCAACGCACAGGACCGGTGCTTTTTTGCCTTGTTCCTCTTCATAAAGTGTAGGCACTCGTAAGCTATGATAATATTATCAGTAATTAACCTTCCTGGGACAAAGGCTGACTGCTTCTCAAATATGATGTTAGGCAGGACTACTTTCGAGATGGTTAGAGATCACCTTTGAAGCAATCTTATAAAGAACATTACACAAGCTTATTGGGCGAAACTGTGTAAGCAGAGTAGGGTTTTTACCTTCGGGATCAAAACCAAGACTGTCTCATTGATACACTCAGCCGACTCTTTTCCTTCAACAATTTTCAGCACCACATTTGTCACCTCGTCCTTGCAAATTTCCCAATGCCTCTGGAAGAAGTGAGCCGGAAAACCATCTGGGCCGGGCGCTTTGGTTGGAAACATCTGGAACAGAGCATGTTTGACCTCCTCCTGACTGTAAGGTGCATTTAAAGCCAAGTTCATATCTGCAGTTACCATACGTGGAACTGTTGCTAGGACTTGTTCCATATTATGAGTACCTTCTGATGTGTATAACTCGTTATAAAAAGTTGTGGTTAATGTTTCCATCTCGTCAGCGTCCTCGGTCAGTTGCCCATCTAGACGTTGTAGTCATTTGATTTGATTCTTTCTTCTGCGCCTACTAGCTCTGAGATGGAAAAAATATGTGTTTTTGTCTCCATGCACTAGCCAATCAATTCTTGCCCGTTGGCGCCAAAGGATCTCTTCTCTGTGAAAATGTTCGACTAGTCTATCCGTCACCTTCACCTCCGCATGGTTCGGCCTGCATGTCCTGGAATCTGGCGCATTACATCGAGCTGTCGCTTTAAATGATCAATCTCCCGCCTGACGCTACCAAAATGATTGCGTTCCCAGTTTGTCAAATCATCGGCCAGTCCATGCAGCTTTGCATTGATTGATTCGACCGAATCTCCCGGGATCTGCACCCATCCATTCTCCACCACTGCATGTAGCGCCGGATCCCTTTCCCAACACAACTCGTATTTAAATGGGCGCGGGCCCCTTCTGCATGCATGCACGTCGCGCAGCTGCAGTAGAATAGGACTGTGATCCGATGAAACCGCGCTCTTGTGCTCAACGTTGGCGTTAGGAAAAGCTGAGACAAATGATGAATTTGCGACTCCTTTGTCAAGCCGTACTGCTCTGGTATAGGTCCCTCCCGCTATCTTTTTTTCAAAAGTCCAACTTGCGCCTGTGTATCCAATATCAGTTAGCCCGCAGGTGTCAAGAGCGTCCTGGAATAAATCCCTCTGGGCTTGACTTCTGTTTCCAACTCCGTCATGTTCATGGGCGTAGATGACCTCATTGAAATCACCTATTGCTGATTTTTAATATCGTTGTGTTGCTACTTGCTACTTGCAATTTACTCATAAAATACATCTATTTGTATGAATTCTCAAAAAGAAAGGTTGCTATTTGTATGAATTCACAAAATCGTTCTTATAATCCATATGTGCAGATCACATTTTATTATTCCATCACATGAATGAAAAGGGAAAAAGGGGTAAAAGATTCTCGAACTAGCCACCTCACAGTAATTAAGAGTTATTACAAGCCACCTCAGATAGCTACGCCACGTGATTTTCATTCAGATTTTCCGCTGATTTTTTTATTTCTTTTGGAAACAGATTTCCGCTAAATGAACCAACGGGCATGCACCCTTTTTTTTTTTGAGAAACACGCGCACGCACCTGGGACTTAGCAAGTCCAGGCCCGTTTCTCCAAAAAAAAAGCAGTGCAAGTCCAGGCCCAGGAACGTGCGCACTTGCAATTGGGCCGCGGCTGATTTTTAACATCGCTCTGTTGCCACTTGCAATTCACTCACAAGAAATATCCATTTGTACGAATTCTCAAAAAGAAAGGTTGCTACTTGTACGTCACACTCAAAAAGAAGTTGCTACATTTTACGGTTCACTTGAAATCCAACATTTTATCGAATTAAGAATCTATTTATAAAAATACTTGTATTTTACTAATTTTATATAACTACGTCAAAAAATGAAGTAGTGCAAATTTTGTTCATGTAAGTGACACATTGTTCTTGTAATTTTTAAGAGTGTTCACGTTTCTTTGAAAAACATGGATTTAAAAAAAATTATCTTCGTGTATTTAAAAAATGTTCATCATGCAATTAAAATAATTTTTATCATGTGTTTTATAAATGTTCATTTTCTATTTTACAAATTATACATGGTCTATGACAAGAAAACCTATCATGTTTTTAGCAATTGTTCATCGTATATATATTTGAATATTGTTCAACATGTATTACCAATAAGTCATAGTGTATTTTAAAAATATTTATTGTGCATTCCAAATGTGTTCATCATGTATTTAAAAAATGTTCACATGTTTCAAAGGAAAATATGTATTTGAGAAAGAAAAAGTCCCCATTTATTTTAAACATGTTCGTTGTGTATTTGAAAATGTTCATCAAGTATTTCAAAATGTTTAATATATATTTAATGTTTATTGTCCTTTAGAAATGTCATCACATATTTAAAAAAGTTATTGCACAGTTAGGAAAAAGTTCATCCGACATTTAAAAGATTTCATATAAAAAATGCTATAAATAAATAAGAAAACATGAAAAACATACAAAAGCCTAGGGTCCCTTGTCACCGCCTTGCCGCCGTCGCTATCTTTGGTCCAACAACCTCGTCATTGGCTTGAGGAGTGGTGACCTCTCCCTTTCCTCTGTTATTTATGTGATGAAATTTTGTGTGATGAAATGACATTCGTGTAGTCTGGGCAAAAAGAAAACGATTATCCGAAAAAACTATTGTTCAAAGCATTTTGGAGTATTAATTTTGTTCTTTTTGTCCATACCTCCACCAATATTATTTCATCATCCCCGCAAAAAAAACAATATTATTTCATCATGAAAATTTGCAAGAAGTTAAAACTTTCATCAATGTTTATTGCAAAAGAAAATTAAAAAATTCTATTTTTTGGATGTTACTGTTCATCATGGAGCATGTGGGCTCAGGATGAAAAGAGCACTTCCGGCTCAAAAACTACAAATCTACGGTATGTGGGTGATAATATGTGGCGACCTGCAATTCTTTTATGGTATCTGCTACTTTACAAGATCTATTTGGAGCATTTTTTGCTAGAATTGTTATCTGTTACTGTAAATTTAGAGGTTTGACCACTTTTAGGCTATCTGCTAGAGTTGCTCTAAGAGTGAGGATTTGCACGGCTCCAAAGCTCCATTTAAAAAAAATATAGGTACTTAGTACTCCCTCTGTAAACTAATATAAGAGTTTTTAGATCACTACTTTAGTATTCTAAATGCTCTTATATTAGTTTAAGGAGGGAGTACATGTTAGAATTCACCAAAAAAACTGAATGTTGCTTTTACCAAAAATAACAGTCTAACATTGTTATTTATAATTCCAAGCGGTGGCAACACTATTCATGACTATGAATAATCGTGTTTTCCTCTATTTTTGCTGCTAAGAAAAAGAAAAATCAAGATGTTTGTCCACAAAATAAGAAGAATATTGTTTAAACTTATGTGTGTATTTGCTTTTAGAAAATGGAACAAAATGCAAAGTACGGCTCAGGTGCCATCTTCTTTTCAATATATAATTCCTCACTATCGGTAAAAAAATCGCAAACTATATGAATGCACGATGATGATGAGAGCGTTTCTTAGATAGATAAATTTCCATGTGTCACCGAAAGTTTAATTGTGAACTGGACTTGGTGAAGATCCTACAGGAGCAACCCACCGTGGAGAAGAAATAATAACTACACCAAACCAAAATGATTTGACGGTCTGAATCTTATCTAATTGAGTGGGTGGGTGTTCTTCTCTAGCCCCGGCGATGCCTCATGGGCGGGGCTTTTGCTTTGAGGAGCCGGATGAGCGCGTCCGACCGCCCAGCAGCCGTCGCCGACTGCTCGCCCGACGATTCCTTGGCGCCTCCTCCGTCCTGCAGTAACAGCCATTGCGCCAGTCAGTTAGGTTAGAATCAATCGGTCCAAAACCAAACGGTTCACACGGACAAGGGAAGGAGGGGGTGGGGGTGGTGGGGGGGGGGGGGGTGTGCGTGCGTGCATACCAAACCAATGGCAGGGCCGGTGAACTCCTTGAGCATCATGGCCGACACCGGCAGCAGCCTCCTCCTGCTCCACCAAACCAAACCACAGGTTATTTGTGTCAACTATATTATGGATATTAATTATTTGTCAAGCTGGTTTTGCATTTAGGTGCGGCCTTCCATAAGTACCCTCGCTCACCTTGATGGCTTCTTTGTGTTTTCGCGAGGCTTCGAAGCGCAAAGGTCCTCATTTGCTTCTTCCTGGCAAAAGTTCTCCTTCTGGTCATCCAGCGGTTCCTTCTTCCCGGCAGTCCTTGGTTGCAGCCTTGGCATAAGCAAGACAACCAAATCAGGAAATGCAACTGTAGAGACAAAATACGTGTGGTATGACAGCATTATTATAAATGACCCTGGTAGAATCTGTCAGCTGCATCTACGATCTCGCTGCATCACAGTATTTGGTGGTAGTAACCAAGGCAAACATAGGTCAAGACAAGCAGCGAAAGAGCTTACTATTGAAGTCTTCGTCTGGGGAAGCCCTTCATCTGGTACATGTCGGCCATGTGCTGCAGAAATGCACCAATGTTGATTAGGTGACTCAACTCATCATTTAATGCAAGCGACGTGAATATACCAAAAATTAGCGACCAAAGATTATGATGCACGACACTTGACGCCTACCGTGTTCTGCAGCAGCCTCCTTTACCGTGGGCTCGCAAATTTCTGGCTCAGGCACCAGTTCATCAGGATTCTGGTGAGCAGCACCCTAGAAGAGAAGAAGGAAAAGTTCAACCGATATGTCATACTTTCCAGTAGGGTAACTTGTATATTAAAATTAGAGAGGTGCATATATCAACCCTCAACTCTTTGGTGGGTCTAATATACACCCCTCATCTATTATACCGTCTAAGTTGCACCCTCGAACTGTCAAAACCAGACACATTATCCCCCATCTCGCCTTAACCCTGGTTTTGGTCCTGTCAGCAATGTTGACCATTTGACCAGCATGCCACGTGTGACTTAGACGCCTGGCGCTAAGACCAGCGCCGCCGCCCCGATCTCTCCCCAGCACCGCCACCCCGATCTCTCCCCACCGCCGCCTGTATTGTTCCCGCCACCGGCAGATCTGCCGCCGCCGCCACCGGTTATCCCCTCCACGGGCAGAGCTCCTACCCCAACTCCAAGCAGAACCCACAACTGATGCGAGGTTGAGGACGCGAAGAATTAGGTGAGCAATATTCCCCCATCTTTCACAGAATAGTTTTTTTTGAAAGATTCACAGAATAGTTCATAAGGCCTCACTTAGGGATGATTTGGGTCCTCTGCAATAAAGTTATTTGATCTCGTTTATTTTTTGCAATCATAGGTTATGGATCCAGCAGATCGTATTGCTGTTCGTTTTCATTTCAATGGTGAATTTATCAATGACGGAAGACAATCCAGTATGTGGGGGGATCCCTAGGGTTGTCTCAATGACCAGTGGCCCACATACTGGATTGTCTTCCCGTCATTGATAAAGTGGGGCAATGTCCTTTCTAGATCGAGCAACCTTGAGCTTACAGAGAATTCAACAATGTTTGAGTGAGCATTATGTCACAGTGGACGGACAACAATTGCACTGGCTTTTCCCTGGGAAGGATTTCTTTGATGGGTTGTTGATGTTGTCTGAGGACAAGTCTGTCGAAACACTGTCAGCATGTACAACAGATGCAGGTGTGGCTGATGTGTATGTGGAGGATCCGTCCGTGCAAGATGAAGAAGTTAGTGAGGAAGAATATTGGGCTGAAGAGGAGTATGTAGCTACTGCTGATGAGAAGAAGTCTGCAAAGAAAAAGCCAATTGATGTAGAAAGCAGCTCCGATGATAGTGACTTTGTGCCACCAGATTGTTCATCGGATGACGATGAGGCAGATGCTATTAGGCAAGATTACAAGAAATACAAAAGAGCAAGAAGATGGCAGCTGGAAAACTTGCACTTGAGTATGAGTTTGAAGCATTGAACGTGAGTTAAACCTGAAGGCAATTATGAAGATGACTCAAGTGCCGAAAAGAGGATGAATCTTATGACGAGGACAGTGATGGTGAACTTATCAAGCGCGAGTCTGAATATGCTAGGTTTAATAGTAAAGCAGAAGTGATCAAGTTTAGCTTGGGTATGACACTTAGTGGGAAGAAAGAGTTCAAAGATGCAATCATTCGTTATGCACTGAAGGAAAGAAAAGAAATCAAGTTCTTAAAAGATGAGGGAGTCAGAGTAAGGGCAAAGTGCACATGGCCTCATTGTCCTTGGGTGTGTTTGTTGAGTTAAACATCAAAGTTTGAAAGTTAGCAGATTACTTCATTTACTGAGGAACACACTTGTCCAAAAAGGAAAGATAGTGCACTAGTCACAAGTAGACAGATTGCAGAAAAGTTTGAGAGTTTGATAATGTCCAGTCCAGAATGGTCAATCCAGCAATTAAAGTCAACCGTGCAGGAAAAAATGTTTGCAAATGTGTCAATATCCAAAATCAAGAGAGCAAAAGCACTTGTCATTGGAAAAATGCTTGCGGCTAAAGAGGGAGAGTACAGCCAAGTGTTTGATTACCAACTTGAGTCCTATGTGTCAGACCTATTTGTGATACCTTTGTGTGTATCAGACCTATCTATATGTATGTGAGACCTATGTATGTGTGTTTCAGACCTATATATATATGTATGTGTGACCAAGTTCTGTTCAAGCCTTTTTGATGCTCAAATGGTACCAAATGGCACCAAAATGCTGCCAATTTTTGACCAGCAGATTAGGATATTTTCAAATTATCGATTTATGCATTATACATTCAGTTCATTGCTGACATGGCATGCTGACTGGACGAGTTGACCTGGTCAACATGTGCTGACTGGACCAAAACCAGGGTCAAGGCGAGACAGGGGGTAATTTGTCTGGTTTTGATAGTTGGAGGGTGTATTTTAGACGGTATAATAGATGAGGGGTGTATATTAGACCCACCCAGGAGTTGAGGGTTGATATATGCACTTCTCTCTTAAAAATATGCATCCTGCCGTTATGACCAACTAATACGCATCCTGCCATTATGACCAACCATGGCATACTAAGAATATTCCAAAAAACGTGTAGGGTAAACTTCCCTTTGAGTTGCAAAAACGAAAGGATCAAAGGATTACATACCATGCCTTGCAACTCTAAGAAAGGCTGATCGGAGCTAACGTCTTCAGCGCCAGAGTTCGGTTGCTGAGATGAACTTTGATAATCATGCTGCTTCATTTCTGTACAAAGATCAAGTGAAAGTTTAACAAAAAGAAGTACATCACTAGCAACAAAGAAACAAGCATAAGAAATGATTTTGAACCTTTTATGTCGACGTCATGTTGAATACTCTCCACTTCTGTATTGCTGCTTAACTCCTCTTCTTCACTTTGTTCCATGGGAGCTTTCTCGCTAACTTGTATATCAGTAAACTGTGCGGACAGATTACAGGGTACTATATGAAGTTCTGCAGAAATGATACATGTGTCTCAGTTGTTGTGTACCAGTGAGTTTAAGAGCTTTCAAGCAAAGTGGATATACAATTGGACCTGTATAGCTTAGCTCAGATGGATCATCCAAATGACTGGGTGCATGTGTTACACCACCGTCAGGTGCAGATGTTTGCTCGGAACAACTCTCAGAACCATCAGATTCCTTGTTGCCCACTTGTCCCATTATCTGAAATAAGAGAAACATAAAGTCAAAAATGATGTTGTTCAGTAACAACTACGATCAAATGCAACACAAAATGACTCTGCATTCATGAGAAAGTGAGAGAAAATTGCATGCCCACCTCAGTATTTTCCTTTTTCAGATCGCACTTGGGTTCAGTAAGATGAGGAGTGCATGATTCCTCTTTCTGAAAAAGTAGGACGGCATTGTATCAGTAGAAGATGAGGCGAAATTCTTCAACACTAGGTCGTATCACAAAAGGTTGAACTGTGTGGACACATTGCTCATGACGGAATGCAGAATGTTGAAGGATAAGTATAAAACCTTCAAATATCTGGAGCTCAACTCTTGTTCGTCTATCAAATTAGCTATAGAGGCATCACAGTCAACGGATTTCTCTGTTATAAGAAAATGGACTCAGAACCAAAACAAATATGTGCTGATATTGGTGGGGACATGTTTACTGTGAAAACATATAAACCTGTCATATCGCAATAGGCTGAAGACATTTCTGGATCAGAATATGTAGATTCTTCTGAGATCTTTTGTACCAACTCAGTGCTCAACTGTAGACAAACATAAGCATATCAGCAAGAAAGTTCCAACCTCATATGTATGGCTTACTTCAGATAACATGAAAACAAGCGTTTGCGTGTCTTTTCACAGAGTAGAAGCAAATATATGAAAAAGTTGTGCAAGAAAGTGCCGATTTCATACAACAAAGAACACCCTACAAGTCTACACAAGCAACACGAACACCATATGCTACTCCTAATGGCTGTTCAGGCAGCAAGTAAAATTAGAGTGTACGATCTCATGGCATATACAGTATTGAGATACAGACTTAAAAGGGGAGATATGTTGCTTGCTATTGAGGCACAAGTATGACTAGGCACAAGTAGTACACATGGCAGAAGGTGATATGAAAAAAAAATTACACATGAGCATTGGAGATATGGTAACTTGCTTATAGAGTTCTAATATTAAAGCATGCTTATTTGATTATTGCTTGAAATAGCAGAAAATCATATAGCATAGTATATACCTCCAAATCTAAGTCATTCATCATGCACACATAAGGCAGTATATGTAAATAGAACATCAAACGTCAGATATTATAATTTGAACCTGAACTTACATGGACATTGTCTAATGCAGCGTCACTGGCCAGGTCAGTTTGAGAAACCAAGCTTATAGCAATTGATGCAGCATCATTTTGCTTAACGTGTGAACAACGAGACTTCAGGTCATCCAACTCCTTTTTCAGCTCTAGAATCTCAATGTCTTTATCTTTGAGCAATTCTCGCATGCTTTTAGCAGCAACCTCAGACTCCTATGAACGAAATACCATGGATCAACACAATACAAAAAGAAACTCGAAGGAACAAATTACCAAAATCTTTTGCTGCTTACCAAAATCTTTTGTTTTGAAACTGTCCATAAAGCATTGAAAAGGTTCTTCATGATTTGTTCACTTCGAGATACTCTTTGCAGCTCCTTTTCTTCAGCCTGCAGAACACAACAAAAATGATAGTTCATTCAAAATAATTAACTATCGGAGCTGAAATGTCTATACAAGTGAGGCTCTGCGCCAGACAGAAATTAAATACTTAAATGTGACAAAATGATTGGAGGATTTAATCAATTTGTACCGTAACAACTTCAGGTTCGGGCTTGATAACCTTCCTCTTTTTCTTGTTCTCTTGGCAAACCAGGGAAACATTGGTTCTCTTTTGGGAAACCAAGTCAGAAGATTCATCAAGGCTGGTGTACCTGAAAAGATAACAGAATGATAAATATGCATATGTATCTATGTATAGAGGCCACCCAACGTACATGCGACATTTGACAAAACGGTCGGATTTCGAGTACAACATGGAGGCATTCAACTCATCAGCAAGGACATTTAACTACAGTGTCACGAAGAACAACTTCTTCGACACCGAAGCTAAACGAACTTCTTTGAAGGAATCAGTAAGTACACATCGTTGAACAGATAGAATCTACAGCCAAAGTCTTTCATTGGTTTTGTATGTACAGTGTGTTGCTACTTATACAACCCTGTCAATAGTACTATATTTATAAAAAAAATTACCTAGGAGTATATCACATATGCAAAGGACGTTTGACTAACGTAAATCAAGCATGAAATGGTACTATTGGCCACTGCATTCAATCCATTCAATCCAGACTGGGAGAAGAAAAAAATAAAGGGAATTACCTTATTTTCATGTAAGGAGATGCTTGTCTGAGCAAATATGATGTATCTGCGTAATCATCTTCTCCTGGTTTCACGTTCAAAATCTGAGAAACAATAGAAATGGTAATTAAAAACAGTGCACTTATCAAGTCAACATGCACTGTGTAGACCTCAGAGTAAGGGTGTCAATGACACTCTCTTCCAGCATAAAAATATAGAGATTGTGAATGACTTGCACAAAATGGGCCTTCGGTTGAAAAAGATTCAATAGGCATCCTTCATAATGGCCAATAGAATAATACTCCCTCCATCCTAAAATAAGTGTCGCTGATTTAGCATAACTTTATACTAAATCAGCAACACTTATTTTGGGACCGAGGGAGTAGTACATTTGTCAGGATCAAAAACACTTTAAACTAGTAAGATGTCATTTGAGGAGCTGTTGATAAGAAAAATAGACCATTTTATCTCAGAATGGCTTACCAGAGTCATCTTCTTCCTTCCTTCCAGGTAGTCTTTCAAGTACCTAGTCAACTTTGAAAACACAAAATATTTAGGACAAATGAAAATAATATTATTTCAAAAGAATACATTGTCAGCACACATACCATTGAGTTCTTAAAATGCTTCTCCAAGGTTTTCTTCTGATTTTTCTGATGATCTAATAAAGCCTGTAGTTACCAAAGTTGAAAAGCAAAACTATGATTAGCTGGCAGGCGCACCTCACTGATAAAAAATGCATTCTGCAAGCACCATCTGTTGTGCATAAAGGGCAGCAAATTTAAAAGCTAATTTTACCCTCAGACATAGACCGAAAACCATTGACGTATTGTTGATAAAGTTACTCTCCAGCAACCTTGAACCCTGCAAAATCAAAGATTAGAAGTTATTTAGACCATTATCCAGTAGAAGAACAGGTGTCATGACATGGTTATATGATCACTGCTATACAATACAATTAACGGTGATAGACGAATAGACCTTATTTCCAGTATTCTTTTTCCGCTCTGCCCCAGCAAGGTCTGCAATGGTCAGGACAGATCCACTAACACTAATAGGGTACTCACTTTGTTGTTCAATTTTTTTATGAACAGCACGTATAGTTATGATGCACTGTGACCGGCTGCAATACAATATGAAGTTAATATTAACATCATCGTATACAACTGCAACTAAAAAGTTCAGGATAAGTGGTATTTGTATTAAAGATATATGTTTTTGCAGATCTATCTATACAGAGAACATGCCTTGACTCGCTGTTAGCATCAGTTGCAGCTGTGCTGCGCTTAAGCATGCCACGTGAAACTAAACTCTCAGCATCCATGGCACTTGAAATGGCCACCTGCAAAATAAATAACAGTGAGCATCTAATTTTATGCTATTGCCAGAAAGGCGAGCACCTTACTGCATGCTACTACAAAAACTATACATATCAACTGGAAATGGAATTTGCCATTCCAAGACCCCGTCTTTGAGGTTGGAAGCCAAGGTTGATTACAGCAAAGAAGTGCAAATTCCTTAAGATACCAAATTCCTTAAAATGACACCAGAGTAAGACTACTATATATAATTATATATGACCCTATCAGGCATGTTCAAAGTGTTGTTCCAAGGGGCCTAATTTTAAGGAAAGTAGGCCAACTGAGATGGTAGATACCTCTTTAAGGCCTTTAATTGTTGCTGACTGCTGGAGGACCAGCTCTGCTCCATCAGACAAAAGATCAAGAATCCGTTCTCCTTTTCCTTCACAGAGAATCTCGAACATTGACAAGTAAAATGACCTGCAAGTATGACATGGAACTCATTAAAGGAGTGCTTGTGATTTAATTGCTTCCACCATAGCTAGAAAACCTAACAAAGAACTTGCATTTGCACATCATGTTAAGCTATAAGCTGCACGCGAGAGAATCCAAAACGGTAAAACTTTTTTAGTTTCAGAATTTTCAGACTTGCATGCTTCAGTAATCTTCTGAACATTTGCTATATTTCCGGCATTTGGCGTCAATCCTAGCACGGACCCAGTACTAGATATGCAGATTATACACTAAACTAGTAGAGTGTACCAAGCTGGCAGCAAAAAGGCCAGAACAGGTGTACCTTGGCGATTGGTTGCCACCTTCGGATTCATCTGCCGTGGCGAAGATCTTTTGTAGCGTGAGCGGTACCAGGCCGGGATTTCTCGCAGTACCAAAGACGGTATGCGTCTTGCCAGACCCCGTCGGACCCATCGCAACCAGAAGACCGCTCTTTCCTCCCAAGAACTCATCCACTAGCGGGTTCATCACTTGAGTAAAGATATCATTCTGCACGGAATTGCAAGGAGAGATTAATAGCATGCCAGCAAATGCATAGGTTCAGGTCCAGTAAATGTCATCTAAATCATAGCCCAGTACAGAAATACTCGTAGGTCTGTCCTGAAATCGATAGCATTGTACCACTAAGACAGTAATGCATCACCTCAAAAAAAAAAGAGATAGTATTGCAGTGAACAAATGTACTTTTATACTGGTTGACATGCCGACGACCAGTTGACTAGAAACAAGAATTTTCAAACCGACTTACCAATTGTGAATTGGTTTTTCAGTATTGCTAAGCATTAGTTCCATAACTTTAATATGCCTCAACATATAAAAACTGCACAGATGCCTACTTGAATAACAGGAACAAGAAAATAGAGATACGAAAAAAACATAACTCTGAAGATTTGGATTTCTGCGAGACCACACGACGCAAGAGTTTGGCCTGTCATGCATCACGATGATACACAAAAAAAATAAATGCATGGATTTTGGAGGAGCGAAGATATAGCCAGGGTATGTGCATTGGACTTCTAAAGGCTGAAATGAAAAGATCTATGAGACTGTATTCAGATTATACGGAAGGAAAATTCATTTTATGCGTCTTTCAGCCTTTGTGTGGGTTATGAAGAAAAATAGTTGTGTGGTACATAAATGAAAATCCATGGGTGGATTGGAAAAAATTACATCACATCATGGAGTGAAAAGAAAATGAATTGACGTCCGACGGATGAAAAATTCTCTCCATCCTTAGGAAAAATGCCAAACGAAACCCATAGGACAAAATGCTTAGGATTCCCACCCAACTACTTTACCTTAGTTTATCTTCAAAAATAGCCCATGGTCTCTAGAGTAAGGTAAACAATCGTAATAGCAAGGACAAGAAGTTCCTTATACTTGGCACAACTGTGAGGTGAAAGCACAGATCTGAAAAAAAGAAGATTGATGCTGCCTTTTCTTTCTTAAACTAGCATAATTAACAAGGATTATATGAATCGATGATCTTTAGTAATAGAACTATACTCATGTCATGTAGGAGCTTTCGTCGCATCATACAGCAAACAAAACTTCACCACTAAAAATGCATACAAAAGCTGTGCAAAGTAGACGAGTTGAACATCTCCAGTTAACTATAGTAGAAAATGTCCAGTTCAAACACTGTAACCACGAGTTCCTCACTGCTGCGCTGGGATGCTCACAAGATCCTCCCAGCAGAATCCGGCTGAGATGAGATCATAGCACAGTCATCTGTAGCCGGTCGAAGACCTCGGTTTGCAAATTGCGCAGGTGCAATGCAAAATGCAGGTCGAAATGGAGCCGAATCGTCGGGGTTTTGGTGCTTTTCTTGGGGTACAGCAACTTGTTCTAAGCGAGACATCAAAATGTGTAGATGCAAATGGGGCATTTTGCTGCTTCCGTGGGTTCTAATCGGGAGGGGATGAGGATTTGGGGGTTATACCTGCGAGGAGTCGGGCGGGAGGACGGCGGAGAAGCCGTCGAAGACCTCGGTGGCGGTGCGGCCGCGCCGGTGGTCGACGAGCTTGGCCTGGGGGACGGTGAGCGCGACGGAGCCGGGGCCGGTGGCGACGAGGCAGACCCCCGGCGGCTGCTGCTGCTTCCTGGGCGGCGGCGCCGGCGGCTGCTCCTTGGCCCTGGCGCGGCCGGCGGCGGGCCTGCAGCCACGCTCCCGCTCCGGCGCCGGGAGCGGGCGGATGCGGAGGTACACCTTGAGGCGCTCCTCCGCCGCCGCCGGCTGCGACGAGGTCGAGGAGGTGAGCGCTGTGGCTGCGGCGGCCGCGGCGGGAGGAGGGGGCTGGGGAGGGAAATGGCGGCGTCGGGTGGGGTGGGGAGGGGCGGGAGAGCGGTGGCGCCGGCCGCGGGAGTTGCTGCCGCCGCCGCCGCGGAGGCGGGTTCGTCGTCGAGCGGGCGGGAGATGACCGGGGCCTTCCGGCGGCGGGAGCGGAGGGTGGCCGTGGCCGTGGTCGGGGTCGGGGCCGGGGCCGGGGCGGGGGTGGGGCCCGGGGTCAGGGCCGGCCTGCCGCGGCGCGGGGGGTTCCGGCGGACGGTGGTCGGCGGCGGCGGCGGCGAGGCCATCGGAATAGAATGGGGATCGATTTGGTTTTCTTTTCCCTCCGCTGCTCTCCGAAACTGGTTTCGAAGTGGGAAACCAGCTGCCTCGCGAGCGAGTGTGGAGCTGAATTACAGGGCCACCTGCCCCCTCATATCCACCGTCCGTTCTCGGCAGATGCGATCCAACGGCACGGATGATCCAGCAGGGTTTAGCAAGGTTTTAGGTCTTTGAAATCTCATCACTCCAAATGTTTCCACCTCAAAGAAATATGGGAGGCAATGCTTAGTCTCTGTATCCCAAAAGAAAGATGTTTAGTCTCCCTATATCTTGATTTCAGTTGTATTATGTTACATTTCCACTGAAGCGGCCTTGATTGCTGCCGGCTGAATCACTGATGGATAACATGAAGTTTTATCATGGGTTTACCGCTAAAAGTCTTGCCATTCTTTATAAATGTAAGTGTGTACATATATTTACCTGTATCTGAAGCTGGCCCTCCATCGATCAATTTGATGATATCTTGATGCAATGCTTGTTTGCAGCTACTCGAGATCATGGCGGAATTTACCCCTTGATAGCAGCATGCATTCCGCCAGTTTATCATTGGTGCTTCTTAGCTTCCAACTGGGGGTTTGGCTGCCCTCGATCACGAGCTTACCATAGTTCAAAAAGGTGTCTTTTCAATTATATGGAAAATATGCATGGGTATAAGATCTTACTCTCACTGCCTTCATTTGTGCTTGGAATCTCACCTTGATATTAAACATAGTCTTGGAAGACACCCGTTATGGTGTGCTCACAACATGATGAAGTGGAGGATGTGTCCAAAATACGTTACGACAGGTCATGACTTGTATCGAGAGTCAGTTGTTCAATCGTTGGCCCTTATTGTCGTGCGGGGTTGCCTTAGTTATTAAGAATAACTTTAGACAAAGGCATTGGACGTTTAATGACTACACCTCATTTATCCTCAATGCATTATTTTTTGCTACTGTACCAATCCTTTCTGGTTATCAGAATATCATTCCACACATGATCGCTTCGTAATTCCTCCTTGATCGATCTATGAGAACATGGGTACTTGCAGGGCCTTATAATGAGAGGAAGACAAAAGACAACTCTATTGCAAATCATACATACAAATAACCTCGATCAAGCAAAATCATTTCAATGATCCATGCACAAATACATAGGGTTGTAAGGCCTTGTCTCAACTCATTGCCTCAATGAATTACTCAAGTGATCAGATCGCACAAAGAAATCATTGAAGAAATATGGGAGGCAATGCTTACTCTCTGTAGCCCGAAAAGAAAGATGTTTAGTCTCTCTATCTTGACTAGCAAAAAGGCCCATGCATTGCAATGGGAGGGAAAGAAATCATAATCTCCAATGGCGATGACCACATTTTGTTCGCATCTCATCACATGATTTTGAAAATTTGTTCACATATGCAGGAAAATGTTTCTTTTTAAAAATTTACTCATAAATTGAAGCATGTTCACATTTTCAAAAAAAATATCGTGGTTGTAAAAAAAACTTGGCAATTCAAAAAATTATTCTAAATTACAAGAAACATTTTTAAAAAACATACTATAATATTCCGATCCAGCCCTGCAGTTAATTCTACAAAAGTCATACGGGTATATAGTCACAAAGACTCAGGAGCATTACTGTTTAACTATATACCTTCGATCATTCATGAACATTTTTACAAATTTGGGAACATTTAAAAAATCATGAACATTTTTTACTAATTACAAACATTTTCTTAAAATTGTGAACATCCTTTTATATTGCGAATGGTTTTTAAACATTTTCTTTTGAATCGGCAAACAATTCTAGAATAGACGAACATTTTTTTCGAAATTGGTGGATTTTTTTAAATTCACGAACATTTTTTGAAATGCATGAACATTTTCTGAATCAGCAAATATTTTCTGAATCAATAAACTCTTTTGTAAGTCACAAACTTTTTTGAAAATATTAGGACATTTTTGAAAAGGAATGAACATTTTTTTTGAATTAGCCAACATTTTGTTCAAGTTCATTAATAGTTTCTAATACACATACTTTTTTTCGAAATGATGTACTTTTTTTATTTTACAAACAATTTTTCCAAAATTGCGAACGTATTTTTGAATATGCCAACATTTTTAGAAAAATACTGAGCATTTTTTGAATTCACAATCATTTTATGTTTTCTCGAACATTTTATTCCAAAGTTCACAGTTTTTTTAATTTCAAAAAAAATTGAAGTTCGAAATTATTTAGAGTAAAGAAAACAAAACGGAATAGAAAAAAATGAAACTAGAAAAACAGACGCCCGCACATGTGCCGATCCAAACGGGTGCGCTGTGCCTAGGGATGAAAATGGAGTGGAAACTTTCCGTTTTTCGGAGAAAAAATGGAAACAGAGAGGAAATATGAAAAAGGAAACGGAAATTTGCAAAACAGAAGTGGAAATGGAATTTTTTATGCGGAAAGGGAAACAAAAATGGAACGGTGTTTTCCGGTGGAACAGACATGGAAACGGAACTTTCCGTTTCCGTGAATATGGAATTTCCGTTTTACTATAGACCTATGTCTCCTTTGTGGCCCGACCACCAAACAACACACAATGACACAATTAGTAGAATGAATCTGAGGCACAACTTCTACTACCACACATGTACTCAGCTTGACTCTATACATAATTGTTCGGTACTACTGCAATACTACACTAAGTTGCTAACGTAATGATATTATTTTGTAGCCATGTTAACAACTCATTATATTTGTTTTTTTTTTGTGTGTATTTCTCTATGATTAAAGGGGGCTTTAAGTTCCGGTCAAACCCCACCTCTGTGTGTGTCCGCTTTGTATTCGCTCCATGTCTGTTTCCGGCAATATCTGTTTCCGTATTCATTTCCGGGGTTTCTGTATTCGTTTTCGCTTCTGTAAAAAAATATGAAAATAAATGTGGCAGCACGTAGAAGCAGTATAGTAGGTCTCTATGCTTGGGCCGGCTTTGAAAACCAGCTGCCTCGTGAGGGAGTGGGTGGAGCTGAATTAAAGGGCCTCTTGCCCCAACATATCCAGCGGCCATTTTCGGCAGATGCGTTCCAACGGCCTCGATAATCTAGCAGGGTTTAGCCAGGTTTTAGGTCTTTGAAATCTAACCACTCCAAATATTTTCACCTCAAAGAAATATGGGGGGCAATGCTTAGTCTCTGTACCCCACGTCCACCACGATGCTCGTGCGGGCGATTTGCTCCTCCGCGAGCCAGTGCTCGTCGAGGAGCCGGAGGTTGTCCTCTAATCAGCTTGCGCTTGTTGGAACACCACCTCCCGCTCTTCCTTCACCATGTCGGTGAAGTGCGCCAACACCGCCCATGGTGATGTGCGGCATGGACCGGCTCGTCGTCCATTGGCTCGTTTGCGTTGCTGCCCTTCGAAGAGCTCGCCGACAAGCCAGCCTGTATACGGCTGGCTCGGCGGGCCTGCCAGCGAGCGGCAAAGCCGAAGAGCTCCTTCTTTTGTTCGCCGTAGAGCCTATCCCATAGGGCTTTGGTGCTCGAGTCCAAGGTGGGTGTGGTGCACAAAGGAGATGGAGAGCCCATGTTTAAATAGCGGGCGGATGCCAGACGGTGATTAATGTCGGCCGAGAATGCCGAGTATGTGTGAAGCTTGGGCATTGCCGAGTTTACTAGAACTCGTGGGAGTCAATCATCGAGGACTGTCAATTGTGTTTGTTTCATTGACAAATCGGTTGCAACTAAAAATTTTAAGGAAGAAATCCATTTTGTACCACTCAACTTTGTTTTCTTGTGAGCTGCCGGCCTTTGGACTTCGTTTCTTTAGCTTAGCTTATGATAGATGCTCTGTCATTCTTTTAGGGGTTAATAAAAATAAATTAAATTAAAATAAAAGGCTCTCTCATAGTCTTTCATTTTGTTGAGCAACTCTCATAGTCTCTCATGAGAAGTTTTTTTGTTGAGGCATATGAAATTTTTTTTTGAGACATATGAGAAGGTATTAATTTGAATGCATTTTATGAGGAGGCGTGGGGACAATGATGGAGCCCAGGAAGGAGGCCGGCGCAACAGAGCCCAGTAGAATGGGGTTTTGAGAAACAAGAAGTATGGTCGAGCGCGAGAGGTGTTTCTGTCCCCGACCCACCCCAATTCCCTGGGTAGGAGTCCCTCGCCTTCTAACGTCAGGAGAATTCTCCCTGTTTCTTCTCGCGACGTGCTGCTCGCGATGCTTCGAGCATTTCTCTCCCCTCCGCTAGCCTTGTTACTAGCATAGCCCACGCGGCGGCACGCCGCGCCCATCGATACAGTGTGTTCATATGGATTGTGTTTACTATTTACAATTAAAGGTATCAATTTAAGATAACAGATCATTGTACATACAATTGTGGACGTAGCAAAATAAGTAAGAAATAAGAAGATTTATTGGCATCACGCATGTCGAATGTTGCTAAAGAGGGAAACACATGTTCATACATCTCTGATAGGGATCACCTTTTCTTGCGGAACTTGGCACGACTCTACTGTGGTAAGATAAAAGAAACATAGATAATTATTGTTAGATTAGAACATCCTGGTGTAGCTTCCTGCAGGATTAGTGCCCGTGATGAATAGTTTAAAGTAATAGAAACAGAAAATGGCTTGATTGGTCCAAAATGCCTGAAGTTTTTGGCTGTTGTGTTCACTATAGTTTAAAGAACACATAGTTCTGGAAATGATTGTGGCCAAAACATGCCTAAAGTTCTTGGCTATCTTGGTTGGGCTTCGGTCTCAGGAAAGGATTGTTTTTTACTTCATAGAGAGAGTCTCGGGAAATGATTTTTTTACTTCAGAGAGAGAGAGAGAGAGAGAGAGAGAGAGAGAGGGAGAGCAGAACATCAATTCCAATTATTTCCTAGCGAATATTCCAATGTTTGCCACGTGGTTTGATAACACCAAAATTGCAATTCAATTGGAGTAACTATTTTCTCTATGTATCTTAATTAGGTTCAAATAAATATACTAAAAATGCAAGAACAATGCTACAACAAATTGCAATATTTAATAACTCAATAGAAGTGAAACCTGAGGTTATTTTGTTATAATCAGTGATAAAATGTATTTTGGGGAACATGACAGGACTGAAGTTCCTCATTTTAACAGCATTGACGAAGAAAGAAAGAAGCCTGATACCGACCACAATTATTGTGAACATTCATGCATGTGAAATGTAAGAAACTTGTACCTCAACAACACTACATATATAGTTCTTATAGTACTTATCTTCTTTTTAATGGAAGTGATTATTTGATTTGATCATTAATTTTTTCATCCATGTTGTAGTAATTCCAAAGAGGCAGGAAATCTTTTATTCCGTATTTTGGAGTGTATTTGGTGTAAACTTTCCACCCTTTAGACCTATTTTAATGTCTTGGAAAAAAGGTTTAGAGTGATTGTAACATCTCATCAGATAAAAGCATAAATCAAGGTAACCGTACTGCCATGGTTAATCAGCACCTCAAAAGCTAGCATACAACCTGACAACGATAATTGATAAATCATTAGATAGCTGGTATCTTCAGAGGCAAGTAATATGCCATGGTTTATTAGATCGTCTGTTGAAAATAAAACCAAACAGTAACACAGAATTAATCAAGGATGAAATTCAGAGGCGTGACAGGAAAGAAAAGATCTCGTCATACTCGTACATTCACATGGATGCCAGCAGTAGCAGTGTGTTTGAATAGCAATTGGTATGGCACTGTCGTAGTAGTAGTACTGTGGCTGCGTTGTTCGCTGTAGCGATGGATCAGCAATGATGACGCCGTCGTTGTTGTATAATTGTGATGACACTGATGTACAGTTGTGCTCGTCGTTGAAGTAGTACATGGCGAATTGCTTGTGGAATCTAAGAGGCGGCTGGCTTGACGTGGTACAGAGATAAGAGAAAAACAGAGTTGTTTGCATGAGAAAGTAAAAGACTGGAAAGAAAAATATAGGAGACTGATAAATTTGGTTTTCTTGATGGCTTGCCTCCCATCCACCCTCTGCGCTGTCATTCATATTAGAGAAGCAGCGCCCATGTTTGGTTTACAGTGATTCAAACATTGTTTACATAATTTAAGCACTCTTTCTAGGTGCGAAAAATTAGAACTAATCTAAACACTTAGTATGCCGAAATGTGGACCATCAGATCGATGGGCAGCACTAAGCTTGCATCCTAGTCGTTCCATCTTTCCCTTATCTGTTTAGCTCAGTTATGAACATTCTGAACTTTTGTACACTTGCAAGTAACTTCAAATTTCAGGCATAAGGTTGAGCTTGGGACTGACAGGTCATAGGAGGAAATCTGCCGTGAGCGGTGCGCTGGCACGGAGTGGGGAGAGAAAAACTGAGACAACAACGGTAGTGGCGGAGCTGGCGTGGAGGCAACAGAGGACGTCGTGCTCGTGGCGGAGCTGGCACTGGAGCACGGCAATGACGGGAAGGAAGCCGCCTGACGGGTAGGTGTCCCAGGTAGCGACCTCGTAGGCGCCCTGCCGCACCGCGCTCTGCGCGACCTCACGAGGCGCCACGATCCACTCATGACACTTCACCTAGGCGAACTCGATGCTATGGTTGCATCGTCCCCTGAGGCCATGATGCCGGGCATGAGATCATAAAGACCCACGAGTCCTCCTTGCGTCTACAGCATGCAAGCCGCGAGCGTGAAGCAGCGCACGGGGCGCCACGCTAGGGTGCATGGCTAAGAGCGAGCTCGAGCCTGGACAGTCGTCGTTTGCTCACTTTCTTGCAGCTGCGCGGCGGCGGACACACAGGGAGCTGGAGGCGCCATATCGCGTCCCCTTCGACAGTAGCCTTGCCGAGGCGGCATCTCCTCACAACGCGGAGAGGGGAGCCGACGTCTCCAGTAGCACGAGATGGTGGGGCGCTGGCGGTCTGGGGGCGTGGGGTCGAGGCGCGGGCGACTTGAAGGTCGAGCGAGGTATCCTGGACGGATGGCGGGGTGCCGGTGGCCTAGGCAGGCGTCGCAGGCATGAGATAGAGCCGTCGGCAAGCTGCGAGCTCCAGGTCGGAAACATCATCATCGCATGCACCCGCGACGACGCCGATGACACCGACGATAGCGCGTCGTCGCGGCTTGAGTTTTGCCATAGCTTCCTCTCCTCGGCCGTGAACTCTGTGCATGCCTCCCGTACGCCGTCTCCACGGCACCTACCGCAGCGATCTGCTTGGTGATCACCATCGGAGGCGATGGGGCAAGTGAAGACCGGCAGGTCGCAGTGGTGGGAACAGTAGAGTCGTAGAGAAGCCCCTGCAGCCACCCTACCGACGGCGGATGACGTGTGATATACTGCTGCCCCTTATGCGACATCGCTCCTTGTGCCCGATAGCTGCTTATGTAGCGCCGTCATGTTGCTGGATATCTGCAACTGTGACGGACCATGAACTCGGCACGACATGGAGCGATCACAGAAAAGAATCATCAAGGAGGAAGAAGGAGGGAAAGAGAGACTTGAGGCGCGCGAGGGCATCTTCCAGCCGCTGCTCGCTTCTTCTTGCGCCCCCCTTATTTATAGACGAAGGATGCATCTGGAAAGAAGGTAACAACCGACAATCCAAAATGAACGAACAAAGCGGCGAGACAATGGGTCGACACAAGCTCACACACCCATGCATCAGCGGCAGCCCACCGAAAAGATAAACGTGTGGTGCAAATGCATATAAAACACCGGACCATCGCCACATGCAAAGTGCATTCAAAGGAACATAGTCAAATCAAATACGATGACATGCAACCCAATCAAATATGATGCATGCAAAGTCCATCCAAAGGAACGTAGTCAAATCAAATATGATGCCATGCAAAGTCCACATCAGACGCTAAAGCGATACGTCCAACCAAAGCGTATGTAGAAACAGAAAGATCAGTTAACAAAATCTACATCAAAAGTCTACAGTCACACGTGATTTCTACACTCCAGCCTCCCAAACTAAGCCTCCCAAACTAATGCACGTGTCCATATTCCATAGGCCTCCCAGTCCCTTTCACCCAAGTGGCGAGAGGTGGAAGCAAAAACACTCCCAGAAGTAGAGGCTTGGGTATGTTCAATCGGTCATCGCTGCCATGCTGTTTTTTCTTCTTGTCGATGTTTGTGCTTTCACATGTCCCTAGAATTTTCCGTTTTTATCGAGTGTTTTTTTTGTCATTTCCTATTGTTTTTTTCTTACAGGTCTCTTTATATCTTTAGAGAATTTTTTAGGGTGTTCTGTTTTTCTTTGTTTTGTATCATTTTTTCGTTTCTTTCTCATATTTCACTGCTTTGTTTTTCTACTATTTTATTTCTTGGATTCACTTGCTTTTTTTCTTTTATTTCTTTTTTCTCCACTATTCTTCAGTTTAGTTTCTTGCTTTCTCATTTTCATCATTTTCTTTCTTTCTTTCTTTCTTAGTCTTTGTAGTTCTCATTCGTTTGCATTGGTTTTCTTTGAGTTTTTCTTTTCTTGGTCGGTTTGCACTATTTTCACTCTTTTAACATTGGTTTGTTCTGTTTTTAGTATTTTCACCCTAGCCACGGGGAGGGGACGCGGCCGCGAGGAGCGGATCCGGCCGGATGGAAGGAAGGGCCTTCGCGAGGGGAGCACGCGCGTGTCCTGCGCGCCAGCGAGGGCCGACGGAACTCCCCGGAATCGCCCGGCGTAGGTGCCGGCAGCTGGTCGCGGGAGGCAGAGAAGGGAGGGAGGAGAGAACGAGAGAATGAGAGATGGTCTCTGGGCCGTTTCGTCTACACACAGGTGACACGCCTCAGGATGCGCTGCATGCATGCATTTCTCCCAAAAAGAAAAGAGGAATCTGATCCAATCGTTTTCTTTTTCCTTTTTCCTTATCTCCTACTATCTCAATGCAATCCTCATCTTGTCCCAAACAAAGCAAAGGGCGCCGCCGTCAACTCGGGTCGTGCGTGCTTCTTGTCACGACCAGCCACCCACCCAGTAAACGGCGGTCACCACGACGACGACGACGTCTGTCTTCGCCAATCGGCTTCACTTGCATTGTCTCTTCGGTTCGGTCAAAGTGCTTCCGCTGGCAATGCCCAAGGACGGCGGTATACAGAGTACATAGCCCGACTACTCCGAGTTGCCACACATCAACTATTAAATGAATTTATATATGTCGACACGGATAATCTATATATGTCGACACGGAAAGTAAAACGAAAGATGTAGGAAGAAAAAGGAAAACATAATGAAAAGCTAAATCCACTTCTGGTAGAACGGTTCATGTCCGGGCCGGTGGGGCGGGCACAAGCACATTTATTTCAAGCCTTTCCACAAGCTGACGGGCCTTGTCTATTCTGACTGTTAAGAAGTTAGATTCACCAACAGACATGGCAGATACCCAAGCAATGCATAATTGTTGTAGGCTGGAGCCGCAACAACGGTTGGCCCACATATATGTGCATGCATGCAGCCATTGAGCAGTCACTCCAACGACATGAGCTGCCAAAGAGCACTTCTTTTAGTCCCACCTCGCTGGGGGGAGGAGTTTGGCACCAACTTATAAGGTGAACTCCCCTTTCTTTCTAAAATGGTAGAACCACATGGAGGCAGCTAGTCTTGTGTTGTTACATGTATGCATATAGCGCGTGCGCTCGCGATCTTGGCACAACTCCGATCAACACCAGGCCCTAGAAAGATGAGATTACAATGAAGAACAGGTTGCCATTGCCATTGCTGCATATTTCTCCAAGATTAATCTGAGAGCAGGCTACCATCAAATACACATGCAAGAAGAAGACGAAGAAAAATAAACGGCATTCAAAACACACCACGGCCACTACCATTTCAGGGTGATGCCTTTTGGTCTCTGTAACGCGCCGGCAACCTTCCAGTGTCTCATGAACTCGATTTTTGGTCGCCACGTCCGCAAGTTCATCACTATATTCCTCGATGACATTCTGGTCTTCAGCATTGATTTACCGGAACACAAAGAACACTTGCGCACAGTGCTGGACCAGCTCCGGGCGCACCAGCTCTACGCCAAGGCCTCCAAGTGCTCGTTCGCACACCAGGAGATCGAGTACCTCGGGCATGTCATCTCCAAGAACGGCGTCGCCACGGAGGCAAGACCAGCGCCATGAGTGCCTGGCCCGTGCCCACGACGCCCACCGAGCTCCGCGGCTTCCTCGGCCTCACGGGCTACTACCGCAAGTTCGTGCCGCACTACGGCATCATCGCGAAGCCCCTGACGCGCCTCCTCACCAAGAAGGGATTCCTCTGGGACGACCAAGCGCAAACTGCTTTCGAGATGCTGAAGAAGGCGATGGTGAGCACGCCTGTCCTGGCACTTCCGGACTTCAAGCGCCTGTTCGCCATCGAGACCGACGCGTGCAACGCAAGACAACCACCCGATCGCATACTTGAGCAAGGCGCTCGGGGTGCGGAATCAGAAACTATCGGCGTACGAGAAGGAGTTCCTCGCCGTGATTATGGCGATCGACAAGTGGCGTCCTTACCTCCAGCGCGCCCTGTTCGAAATCGTCACCGACCACAAGAGCTTGTGTTCCTTGGGCGATCAACAGCTTGTCACAGACCTGCAGCGCAAGGCGATGTCAAAGATGGCGGGGCTCCAATTCACGTTCCGCTACAAGAAGGGCACGGACAACGGCGCGGCCGACGCGCTCTCTCGGGTGGGGCACCTACTGGCTCTCGATGCGCTCTCGGTGTGCCAGCCATAGTGGCTTCAGGAAGTGGCCAACTCGTACGATACGGACGCCGACGCGCAAGAACTGCTCGCCAAGCTTGCGGTATGCAACACCGATGATCAGGGTCGCTCCCTTCAGCAAGGTGTGATCAGACAGCGGGGACGGCTGTGGATCGGCACCAACACCGCGCTCCAGATGAAGCTCATCGCCGCGCTGCACCACAACGCCGTCGGCGGCCACTCCGGCGCCACTGCCACCTACCACAGGGTGCGCAAGCTCTTTGCCTGGACCAGACTGAAGTGCGCCATTGAAGATTTTGTCCGGCAGTGCAGCATTTGCCAGCACGCGAAGCACGGGAAGACGCACCCGGCCGGCAAGTTACAGCCGCTCCCAATTCCGCAATAACCATGGCAAGATCTCACCATGGATTTCGTCAAAGGCATGCCCAAGTCTGATGGCTACGACGCGATCATGGTCGTCGTCGACCGGCTCACCAAGTACGCCCACTTCGTTCCCCTCCGCCACCCCTTCAACGCCGCTCAGGTCGCCAGATCCTTCTGGGACAATGTCATCCGTCTCCACGGCGTGCCGCACTCCATCGTCTCGGACCGCGACAAGGTGTTCACCAGCGCGATGTGGCGGGAGATCCTCAACGCCACGGGCACCAAGCTCCTGTACTCCACGGTGTACCACCCCCAGACGGACGGCCAGACGGAGCGTGTCAACCAGTGCTTGGAGATGTACTTGCGGTGCTCCGTCCACGACACCCCCAAGCAATGGCGCCGGTGGCTCACCGCAGCGGAGTTCTGGTACAACTCCTCCCACCACGCCTCCCTCAACTGCTCCCCGTTCAAGGCGTTGTACGGCAGGGAGCCAAATCTCGGCGGCATGCCAGCGGTCAACACCAACTTACCCGCGGATGCGCCGCTCAACGAAATCGACTGGGCGACGAACATGGAGTTGCTGCGCGCCCAGCTCGCGCGCGCCCAGGCGCGATTCAAGAAGCAAGCGGATCGCCACCGCACTGAGCGCGCCTTTGATGTGGGCGAACAAGTCCTCCTCAAGCTTCAGCCATACGCCCAGTCCTCTGTCACCAACCGCCCTTGCCGCAACCTGGCATACAAGTTCTTCGGCCGCTTCACGGTCACGGAGCGCGTCGGCACTCTGGCGTATCGCCTGCAATTGCCGCCGGACAGCCGCATCCACCCCGTCTTCCACGTCTCGCAACTCAAGCCGTTCGTCTCCGACTACTCTCCGGTCTATGACAAGCTGCCAAAGATACCTGACCTCACGGCTGTGGACCGCGTTCCGATCGCCATTCTGGATCGCCACATGATGAAGAAGGGCGATGCCCCGGTGATCCAAATTCAGGTTCGGTGGAGCGCCACGCCACCGTCCGCAACGACCTGGGAGGACTACTATGTGCTACGACGGCGCTACCCGGACGCACCTCTCTGGGCAGAGGACGATCAGCCTGCTCGAGAAGGAGAAAATGTCACCTGGGCCGGTTTCTGGCCTAGACGTTGGAATCGTGAGATTTGACAAGTTTTTGCATTTTCTACCTAAATCTGGGCCGGTTTTAGGGCGTGCCTGGCCGTATCGCCTGGAATGTGGACGTTTTTTGGGCTGGCCTGGGTCGATGGGCGGAAGAAGGCCATGCTGCGAGCCGAAGGCACTCGCTCGTTGCATCAAATCGAATAGAAAAAAAAGAAGAAGAATGGAAAAGGATTCCTTCCTCCCTGTATAAGTGTGTATACTAGCAAAAAAAAAAGTACAAGTGTGTATACGCGTACAAATACGGCACACCTGACGTGGAGCCGAGGTCATGCGCACCTCGCGTGGACGGCTCGAAGATTCGCGGTTTTGCAAATAGTGAGTGACGACGACGCCCCCGATGCCGCACGCGTGTAGGTACGTGCATCACGAGTCCGTCCATCCATCGTCCTAGTCCTAGGTACATGCATGCATCCGCCTTGTGCTTGTGTCCAAGCAGGGTTACCTCTATGAGCCCGTCAAGCGCTGTCTCTGTCAAGTTTTGTTTTTTTTTCTTCGATGGAAGCATTGCTGTGGAGTGATGGCGAGATCGTGCAGCGAGATTAGGTTGGGCCGGTAGCTTCTCAAGATGTCCGACATCGCGTGGTAAATTAAACAACAGTTGCCATTATCACGTCACAAGGTCAGCAATGACAATGGAGTATATGGAGATAAGATCTCTCTGTTATGGGCAGCGGAGAACATACGGTATGCAGCGAGGACTACTCCAAGAGGATATTTACCACAACAGTCACGGGTAGGGTGCAGTGTACGCGGTTGTGATTTACAGTGAATGTTTGGTCGATGACTTTCTGCCTAACTGTGCATTCAACTAGTAGTGCGGTATAATTTTGATCTAGCTGAAAAAAATGTAAAACAAATGCTAGCAGAACTCTATTGTTTGCTCATTTGTTTTACTGATTCTCTTAGCAGGAAAGTCGTCATTGTGATTGGTCGAGCGTCGCTTATTGCATGATCGTTGGCGGCTCTTCAGAGCATGCACCAAGGTGTGCTCCAAGTCTTCCTGTCCTCCATAATGGCGAAGCCGTGGCGGCGGCGGCGGCACAGCGGAGCCGAATGCAACTCGGGGCGAGAGCAAGCTAGGACGGTAGCCGCTATAGACGTTCCACCGGTTCAGGTAAGCTACTCTTTCTTTCCAACCTACGTATGGTTGTGCGGGAGTCGCCGGCAGTTTAATCAGATGGCTCCATTCCTGCGCATTTGACGTGGTGTTGTACATGTAACACAACATGTCATCGCCGGCGTCGAACCAGGCGCCGTTCGGCGTGTCGTCACTATCGTCGTTCACGTGGAAGGTGTAGCGTAGCTCCCAGCCATGCAGCCGTGCGCTGTCGTCCCTGTGATCCTTCAGCGGCACGACCCAGAAAGTGATCTTTGGCTGGCGGGCGACGCGCACGGCGATGCACAGCTCGAAGGGTTGCACGTGCACAGTCGGCAGCATCACGCCGGCTTTCCCAGTGGTGTCCACCGGGAGGCGCAACGTGCGGCGTGCCTCGGTGGCCACGTCGATGACTAGCATCCGATCGGGAGTCCGGTAGTGCCCCCGCCGCTCCATCACCACGTATAGCTTGCCGTCGATGAGCACCGTCGGCAAGAAGAAGTCTGACACGGCGTGGTTCGGGAATGTACGTCGATGCCGTCGCCACCTATTACCAAACCCCACGCCCAAGGTGAGCACGTCCAAGTAGCTCTGTGGCGACTCCACGTCCCGCCGATAAGAGAGGCAGAAGAGCTTGTATTGATGGGAGGATGGGCTGAACCCCATGGCGTACTTGACGAGGAGCTGGATGTTGGGTGGAGGCAGGATCTTTAGGGTCTCGCCGGTGACGGGTTGCAGACGAAGACCGGCCAATGCGTGTACTTGCCTCCGTGCGCGGCGAGGAGGAGGTAGCCATTGCAGGCGTTGACGGGACTGTAGGCAGGGGCTAGATCGGTCATGCGGCCCATGGCCTTGGCCGTGATGGGGTTGAGGACAACCATGTCCAGGCCGATACCATGCCCGCGGATCTCCATGACGGCCAACGCCTCCGCTGGGGTGCCGCCGGGGGTGGACACGATGTGGACGGCATGACTGTGGAGGTAGAAGAAGAAGGTAGTAAAATAGCGAAGGATGGATTAATTAGTACAAACAACGGTAATACCCGCGTACAACCATGGCATCAAACTCCAGCAACAGCAGAAGGTTAGCCGTTCGTTAATGTTCGCTACCATAGCAAAACCTTTCCTACACTCAAAATATGTGCTTGGGCGAGTTTTTGTTATTGCTTTTCTAGGCTCGTTGTTATCCTAGTACAGGAGCTTGCAATGCCCCCCGCAAAAGAGGAGCTTGCAATGTCCACCAGCTTGTTCTAAACAGGTAGCACACCCAACGATGAGAGCACCTAATGAGACATGATGGAATTAGATCATTGGAAGGATTAGTTCATCAGCTCCTCCAACCCACCTTCTAATGATGGCCATCAGATGAGTGAAAGGGGAGCTTCCTGGCCTAAATGGATACGTGTTGGAGGAGCTAATCAACAGGACTAGAACATGGAGGAGCACATTGCAGAACGCATTAATATTGCAGGGAAGACTAGCAGTTGAACAAAGTCGAGGAAAAGGAGGAACGTGAGGAGATGAATGCATAGCAGAGAAACTGGTACATGTGATGACACTAAAATACCCCCACTTTCCAAATTAACAACGCTGCATAGAGAGAGATGCTGAAATGCAGTTAACGTTCACAGCCTGTGCCTAGTAAATGAGGTCTGCTCCTAGTAAATGAGTTGGGTCACGTTTTTCAAGCATGTGGACCCTTAAGCATTGATTGTTTTGTGTAATACAACCGAATACTGCAGGGAGGAGTATTCAATATGTGATATACACTGCTTATAGTATTAATACCACACGAATCTCAGAGATATGGATGGTGAGATAAAGACCTCGCCTGGCACCATGTTCACCTATGCATATTCGCTATTTTACTACCTGTTTTCATAGCATATAAAATATTATAAGCTTTGTGTCACAACCAAAATTTATGACACCATATATATCTTTTAGCGGTTCTTCTTATTTTAGCAACTACTAAATACATATGAGCATGTGTTTTTTTATTAACATTATTGTACATATATTATCTATGATTTTTTGTTTACTCCATAGTTCGACATGCATACATGTGATTAACATATTCCATTAAAACACGTTGCAACAACCGTTCTGCAGGGTTAGTTTATGCCGGTCTCCCAATCCATCAACACGTCGATATCTAATGCATCGATGCCCCTGCCAACATATGGGTGAGCTCCCAACCTCGATAAGCGTCGCGACTTAGCTCAAACTTATATGTGTACTTTTAGAAAAATTGTAAGATCGTTGAACTTGTTGAAATTTTTTTAAATGGTGGAAGCCTTCTCGTCTTTTCATTAATTCCCATATTTCTAGTTTTCTAGCCGAAACTTTTTTTACTTGGACTATAACATTCTAGTAGTCATCCTGAAATATCTTTAAATTCAACAATGAAATTTAAATGTTTGCTCGAATATTCAAAAAGCTCCCGTAAATTATTGGATGCATGCCTCTAAGATTTTTAAAGTTACTTTGTACTTTTTTTAATATTAATTGATCCTTATGACATCCCATATGAGCCACTTAGAAAAGTGGTGATGCTATCATTCTTTTGGCGATGCGTGCTAGCTGACTGGTATCCTAGTCTATGATATAGTGCTTTATCCGGCCGACTCCGATGCACACTCTCCTTTTTTAACTATTAAAAGAATTAATTAAGTGATCTTACATCATTGTGGTCTTATTCCTTAAATACAAAACTTAAACGACCCGCCTAAAGTTCTGAAAAATAATGGGTTTTCTTATGCGCTTGCACATTCGTCCGTGACACTGAGCCATGATATATATTTTTCTATCCGCTCCATGCATGCATCTGGTTTGTTTCTGGAAATAAAAATATTTTTTTAAGAATCTGCAGAACTTTAGTGTGCTAGCATATTTTAGTTTGGAAATTTCCTTCTTCTCTTTTTTATAGTCTGGACATTTCTTTCCTCTCGTTTAAAAAAACTGGGCGTTTCTTATATTGTAACATGTCCAGACTCTTGGGCCTTGTTTAATCCTGGACGTCATAACATATATGGACTCTTCGGCCTTGTAATCTGGCAGTTGTGGTCCTTGTTTAAGGAAAATTCTATTTGCCGCTCACTGCGTCAAACTGCCGGCGCTTCGCATAGGCGAGCGACCGAGCAGCGACGCAATGGGTCGGCCCGTTTAAACGTTCTAACACCCCCGGTTTTTTGATAAGCAGCAAAAGTGACCAATTACTACCCTTACAACATTATCATACAACATTACAGCAGCAGAAGTTTTGAGCAAAAGATAATCAACTACACCAAGTTATCATTTCACATTCAAAAAGCAATGCACTTGTGGACATTTATGATGGCAACAACACCTCTGTTTTCTCCTTCTACTCATTCCCCATGAAATGAAATTACATCACAGTTGAATCAATCAGTATATGCAAGAAACATAGGAAACAAGCACTTCAAAACAGTCAATAAATAGCAAAACAATTTGCTAGTACTCTATCTAAAATGGACCATATCTGCGCATGTGCCCATGTCTACTATAAAAGGCAAACACAGCTAGAACCATATCTACTATAAATGGACCATATCTAGAACCATATTTATAAATACAGCTAGAACCATATTTGATAAATGGACCATATGCATATCTACAAAAACTTGGCTCTAATCCAACTTGGCTCTAATTCAACTCTATCATATTTGATAAATGGACATAGTTGGAACAGATCCAAGTTTTTAGACATGAAAGAAAACTGAGAAAAAAAAGCAATGCACTTGTGCTCAACAACATCAACAACACTTAATTAATTTGGTAGGTTAGTTCGCAATGGTAATTGGCACCCTTCAAAACTAGGGATTTCTTTAGACTTGAAAGAAACTGAAAATGTTGAAAAACAGAGCATAGTAATAAAAAAATAGGAAAAAAATACACTTCTTCTTATTCCTCTTCCTCTTCTTCTTCTTCTTCTTCTTCTTCTTATTTTTTTCATCTTTCTTCTTTCTTCCTAACCTAAACTAAACCTAAGTAAACTAAATGTAAACCAAAACTTAAAAAACAGAAACAAAACCTAAAGTAAACCTAAACTAAACCAAGCCCAAATTAAAAAAAAACCTAAACTAAATCCAAAAAACAAAAAAAATACAAGGTCTGACCGGAGCAGGGGGCGCCGGAGCGGCGGGGCGGCCGCAGGGGTGGAGGAGAGGGGCGCCGGGGCGGGTGGGGTGGAGGAGGGGGCGCCGGAGCGCCCGGGTGGCCGCGATGGTGGAGGAGAGGGGTGCAGGACCAAAAGAAAATTCGAAAAAAATTGCGCGAAAAAACACATTTTCTTTTTTGTTTTCTTTCTCGAGAGTCACAGTTTTGCTTTCGCCAGAGTCACGGCCGTGCCTCTCGGAAACGAAGAAAACGTGTTTTCTGTTTTTTTCCTTCCGCGAGAGGCCTGGTTTTGCTTCCGCGGGAGGCACTGTCGGGCCTCTCGGAAACAGAAAAAGCGTTTTTTTGTTGTTTTCTTGCTTCCGCGAGAGGCACGGTTTTACTTTCGTGAGAGTCACGGTTGTGCTTTCACGAGAGTCACGGCCGTGGGCATGCCTCTCTCGGAAAGGGAAAAACTCGTGCTCCCGGTTCGGTTTTATCGGTCGCTTTTTTCGTGAGTTAAAAGTTCATCAAAACCTATCAACATGGGATCTACTTTTGAAGATCTTGATGCGAGAAATCCAATGGTTAAAACGGTTCGAGATTTGGACGCACGGTTTAAGAGATAAAATGTTTTGAATAAACGGATCTACGAAAAAAGGGAAACTCCCGGGTTGTGACAAGTGGCGCATTTACAGTGCGCCACTTGTCGCAACCTGAGAAGGTGGAAGTGATCTTTGCAATAAATAGTCCTCAATTACTGATTTCGTAAAAAACACACCCCATAAGAGAATGCAACAAGACCATTGTCGGTGTCAAAACCGGCGGATCTCGGGTAGGGGGTCCCGAACTGTGCGTCTAGGCGGATGGTAACAGGAGACAAGGGACACGATGTTTTTACCCAGGTTCGGGCCCTCTCGATGGAGGTAAAACCCTACTCCTGCTTGATTAATATTGATGATATGGGTAGTACAAGAGTGGATCTACCACGAGATCGAGAGGCTAAACCCTAGAGGCTAGCCTATGGTATGATTGTTGTTCGTCCCCACGGACTAAAACCCTCCGGTTTATATAGACACCAGATAGGGTTAGGGTTACACAGAGTCGGTTACAATGGTAGGAGATCTACATATCCGTATCGCCAAGCTTGCCTTCCACGCCAAGGAAAGTCCCATCCGGACACGGGACGAAGTCTTCAATCTTGTATCTTCATAGTCCAGGAGTCCGCCAACAGTGATAGTTCGGCTATCCGGACACCCCTAATCCAGGACTCCCTCGGTAGCCTGAACCAGGCTTCAATGACGCATTTAGTCCGCACGCATATTGTCTTCGGCATTGCAAGGCGGGTTCCTCCTCCGAATACTTCATAGAAGATTTTGAACACAAGGATAGTGTCCGGCTCTGCAAAACAAGTTCCACATACTACCGTAGAGAGAATAACCTTTGCACAGATCTGTTGACGTATTCCACGGCGTGACATCACACCCCGGCCAGGCCTTTATACAAATCGTTTTTATTGTTCCACCTCAGCGCATTTAGCGAGGCGGTTTCCTTGGCATGTCTTATCAGAGCGGAGATCGTGCCCCCTTATTCCGGGATTCCCATCAATACGGACATGGGTAACCCAACCGCGCCATTGATTACGGCGCTTGGGAGATAAGCGAGTTTTACCGGTGGCGGGGACGATAGCCGTCCGCCCATATAAGGGATAAGGATCCACCTTTTCACCTCGCCTTCTTCCTCCTTTGCTCATCCATTTCACAAGACTGAGCTCCAGCGCCCAAGTCCGCACATCCCACCTCAACCTTCTCCAACTATGTCCGGAGCGGAGGCAAGTGGATGGCCTCCTCCATCACGGAGGGGCACATCGAAAAGCTGCGGAAGGCCGGATACTTGTCCAGCGACATCGTGCACCGGCTCCCCGACGAGGGGTAGCTCGTTCCCACCCCCGGGCCCCATCAGAGGGTGGTGTTCCTCACCCACTTCCTCCGCTGGACTAGGTTTTCCACTTCACCCATTTGTCCGGGGCTCATGTTCTACTACGGCCTGGACTTCCATGATCTGGCCCAATTTCATCCTCAACATCTCGGCGTTTATCGTCGTGGTGCGAGGCCTTCCTTCGCATCCAGCCCCACTTCGCTTATGGCTGAAGACCTTCAATGTCAAGCCGAAGGTTGTGGGCGGCCGCCAAGCCGGAGTGCGGAGGTGCCATGGTTGGCAAGATGGCCAAAGTCCTATGGCTCGAGGGCTCCTTTGTGGAGACCATAAAGGGGTGGCAATCGGGGTGGTTCTACATCACCGAGCCGTGCGACTCTCAATGGGCGGCGGCCTCCGAATTCCGATCTGGCTTCCCCACACGGCTCACATCATGGAAAGAGATGGGCCTGATGTGGGGTGATTCGGAAGAGCTATCCGGACTCCAAACCTGCGTTCGAAACCTGGTGGACAAGAATCTCAAGCCTGTCAACGTAATCCAGGTGATGCTCATCCGCCGGATTCTCCCATGCCAACAGCGGGCCTTCAAATTGTGGGAGTTCGATCCGGCACAACACCAAACTCTGAAAAGGCTCTTCGAAACTACGCACGAAGATGCCTGGAAGGTGCTGTTCAAGGGCGCCGAAGCTCCCGCGTCCGCTACCGAAGATCGCAGATTCAGCTCGCAGCGTCAAGCCAGCGAGGTAAGTTATTTTACCCTTTATGGGACTCTTTTTTCATAGTTTGACTCTATGCGGGATCTAAAACTCCCTAACCTTTGACAGGACTGGCTGAAGACGTCCAGACAGATTAACTGTCCGGCCCCCTTGCCAGAAGACCCAGCGGACGCCCGATTGACGGGGTTGCTGGCTCCGGCACCTCACGTGGTGTCGGTGAAGAAGGCCAAGAAGAAGGCCATGGGAACTCGAAGGAGCTCCCGGCGCCAGGTGCTGTCGGACTCATCATCCGGCGGCTCTGAGGCGGAATCCTCCCCTGAGGAAGAGGAGGAGGAAAAAGAAGCCTCTCCCCCAGCGGGGGAGAGAAGAAAAGGAAGGCCGCTCCGACTGGGGAGGCCGGAGGGTCCAAGAAAGGAAGGACCCTTCCTCCGGACTTCTCCACCAACGCCGACAACGACGAGGAGGAGTGGCCACCAAGGGCCAAGCCTGGGGAGATCGTAAGTGTCCGGACTCCGGAATAGCTCATGACTTTTTATTTGTCGCATAGTGTCTTCTAACGCCGAATATAACCATGTAGCCCGCCTATGACGAGCTTGCCGCTTCGTCGAGCGGCTCCCTGGATTCGTCGAATGTGAATAGCACTTCACTTCCGACCGCCTCCTCTCCTCGTGACGCAGACGACACCGCGGTGGAGTCCCAAAAGGGGCTCAGCCAGGAGAAGGTGGTCCTGGAGGCGCCGCAAGGCGACCTCCCGGACTCTGGGCGCAAAGGGGGCGAAACCCCAGAGGGCTCTAAGTCCGCCCGGTGCGGACTCCGCATCGAACCTTCGGTGGTTACGAAGTCCGCAAGCGCCCCTTCGTAAGAAGGGCAAGACTGCGACGCCGATGACCTCCGTCCATCCGGAGACACCGGATAGCTTGCTGGAGGCGCTTAACGGCGCTTCCATCGACGAGGAGCACCGCACTGTTATGAGTGTGGTGATCCAGAAAGTTCAGTCTGCCAAGAGCGGGCTGACTGAAGCTGCATCAGCCTTCTAACAGGCTTTGAGGTAAGTTTAGAATGTGTAAAAGTATTACCGCATAGACAGTAGCCTGATGCTTAGTTCGGTGTTCGGAAAGAAAAACCGGACTGAGGATCTAAAAGATATACCCAGGAGTCTAACATAAGTATGTCAATATGGGAATGCAGGCTGCTGTTGACCTCTGCCAAGACCGATCATGGAGGTCAATGCATTGAAGCAGAGCCTCGAGCGGTCCAAGAACGAGCTCGGCCTTGCCAAGAAGCAGCTCGAGGACAAGGAAGGTAAGTAATACCTTCTTAAAGTAATACCTTATAGAAAGGATTTGATTGCAAAAATGACAGGACTAACATGGGTATTGTAGGGGCCACGAACGAGGTGGCGACCCTGAAGGAAGCGGTGTCCACGACCGAAAGCAAAGCGGCCGCGGAGCGCACCGAGCGAGAGAAACAGGAGGCGCGGGTGGCGGAGGTGCGGCAAGAGCTCCAGGCTCTTGAGCGTGACTCGAAGACTCGAGAGTCCGAGCTCGCCTCGGCTCTTGAGAGTGCCAAAGTCGCTAAGGCCGAAGCCCAAAAAGCCCTCCAGGAAATTGAATCATTCAAGAAGATAGCGGCGGGTAAGGCATTCTTTATGCAAAGCAAGCATGTGAAAGTGAATTATCTGTTACTTACCCGAATCCGGAGCTCTCCAGGAGCATTCGCGGATCTGCCCCGTAGTGTGTCTGATGCTGCCATGTTCTACCGCGCCAGGGAGGGGAGCTCGACGGAAAAGGTGTTATGGTCTCAGTATGCTGAGGCCGGACATCCGGTGCCCCTGAGCGACCAGCTGAAGCAGTTGGTCGAGCTCCACAAGGTCGCCGAACATGCCATGAAGGGCCTCATAATTCGGCTGTGGCCATTGGAAGCCATGCCTGGGAGCTACTTCGGGCTAGTGCGGCGGCTGGTGGACGCATGTCCATGAATTGAAGTCATCAAGCGCTCCGTCTGCATTGAAGGTGCCCGTCGGGCCCTTGCCCGTGCTAAAGTGCACTGGGCAAGCTGGATGCTGAGAAGCTTGTGACGGACGGGCCACCGAAGGGCAAGGAGCATCGCAAGCCCGAAATGTACTATGAGGGCGTCCTGAAGGGTGCCCGCCTTATAGCAGGTGAATGCTCCAAAGATGTAATTTTTGAATAGACTCGCATTTGTTGTCCTGTACGCTGAAAACTTATTCATATGTGCTAAGCAACGCTTGTGAATTTAAAATATTACCTTCTGTGCGGCTGTTTATCAAATTTGAGAGATGGCAAGTCATTGGCTTCAGCCCCCATGCCACGAGTGCTGGGGTGTTCGGGATAAACTTGAGCGCTCTTGTTCCCATTCTTGGGTCCTTCGAGGGAGGCGCTCAACGCAACGAACAAGGCAACCGGACTATAGTGCTTGAACACTCTCACTTAGCCATAGAATTCTATAATTTTAAATTTCGTGAAGCCCCTAGTATTCGGAAGACCGAGTTCGGGCGCTATCCACGCCTTGGCGGACAATGCCGACTCCTCGCTCTAAGCGGCATAAGTCTTTAGGGACCCGAAGAAACCTCTCGAACAGCGACCGGCTCTCGCCCTATTATGACGGTCAGTTTTAGCTTTCTCCACTGAGGTGCTCAACCCAGCTCAACAGGGGCACAATCGCAGTGGTTCTTCCAGCGCTACCTTAGCCGATATAACGGAACGTAAGGTACCAAAACATGGGAGCCGGGCAAACCCAACTATTGACCCAGGACATGATTCGGAGCCGATGCATATAATGCTATAAGTTCGGGGTGCCGCAATTGTGAAAGTGTTCGGACTTATCACACCATATTTTTGGGGTACTTAAGCCCCTGGTGTATTGGCCGTACCAAAGTGTACGGGTGCGACATGTCATGAATGAACATATATATATATAGATAAAGAAAGGAGTGCAATAATAGGCAAAACCTATGTATTGTTTATTCAAAAAGGTACTGCAATGAAAGCAGAACGATACAAATAGTGCGATAAGCAAGGGATGAGACTATTTAACATGTCCCCCTCCAAGGTAAGCTGTGGGATGGTATGTAAAACAGGTATAATGCTCGTAGTAGAGACCACCTGGACACTCGACGTAGCTTTCTGCTTCCCTGGCTGTTGCATCGTGAGTTCGGCAATTCTAGTGCCGGACAGGGCTTCTGGAAAACGGAGTCCTGAAAGTAAGAGAAAAGAAGAAAGAAAAAGAATGACACAATCGGGAGCCCCTGGTGTGGTTGAGTCGCATTCTGGGCGTGCCGTGGTCGTGCCCCTCCCCTTATGCCCATGGTATCTCCAGGGCATAGTTATGTACGCGTAGTACTGGCTTCGCAATTTTGCGAGGGCTGGGGTTGGGGCCTGATTGCTACGCGTTCTCGGATCGTGCCAGGCGGTCTTGATATAGGTTACTCCGGGCGCTTGACGGTGTCCGGGCGTTTAATAGCCGGACTCGAGAATTGCCGTGAGAGGCTGCTTTGCACCTCCGCCGCGAGGGCTGCCGTGTGCTCGTCCGTTCAGAGAGAGCGTTCGGTGTTTCCATTGACCGTGATTACTCCTCGAGGGCCTGGCATCTTGAGCTTGAGGTACGCGTAGTGCGGCACCGCATTGAACTTTGCAAATGCGATTCGTCCAAGCAGTCCGTGATAGCCGCTGCGGAACGGGACTATGTCGAAGATTAACTCTTCGCCGGAAGTTATCCGGGATCCAAGACCACTTCGAGTGTAATCGAGCATGTACAATTGGCCTCTACACCTGGTATGACGCCTTTAAAGGTCGTCTTTGTGGGTTTAATCCTTGAGGGTCTATGCCCATTTTGCGCGACCGTATCCCCGATAGAGCAGGTTCAGGTTGCTACCGCCGTCCATCAGGACTCTAGTGAAGTGGAATCCGTCGATGATTGGGTCAAGAACCACGCGGCGAATCCGCCGTGGCGGATGCTAGTGGGTGGTCCTTCGATCAAAGGTGATCGGGTAGGAGGACCATGGGTTGAACTTCGGGGCGACTGGCTCCATCGCATATACGTCCCTTAGTGCATGCTTCCGCTCCCATTTGGGTATGTGGGTTGCGTATATCATGTTCACCGTCCGCACTTGTGGGGGAAGCCCTTCATCCTCTATTGTTCGGCGGCCGGGGCACCTCCTCGTCATCGCTATGCAGCACCTTGTCATTGAGTTCGGCATTTAACTTGCCTGTCTGTTTGAAGACCCAACAATCCCTGTTGTTCTGGTTGGCGGGTTTTTCTGGGGTGCCATGTATATGGCACGCAGCGATCCAAAGATTCGGTCCAGATTGGACGGCCTCGAGTATTTCTTTTGAACGGCTTTTTCCGCTGACCGGGTTTAGAGCCTCTGAATCCGGCATTGATCGCCAGATCTTCAGCATTATCGCTCGCCGTTAATGCGGCGCTTGTGCTTGTTGCGGCGCGACCTGCCATTGCTGTCCTTGGTATCCGAACTACCAGGGTTTTTGATCAAGTTGTTACTACGAGTTAGCCAGCTGTCCTCTCCCGCACAAAAGCGGGCCATGAGCGTTGTGAGGGCTGCCATGGATTTCGGCTTTTCCTGTCCTAGGTGCCGGGCAAGCCACTCGTCGCGGATGTTATGTTTGAAGGCTACAAGGGCCTCTGCATCCGGACAGTCAACGATTTGATTTTTCTTGGTTAGGAACCGTGGTCCGTAATTGTCCGGCCGATTCTTCCGCTGCTGAATTATATGGCTGAGGTCATCGGCGTCGGTGGTCGCATACATATGTGCCCCGGAAGTTATCAAGGAATGGGCTTCCGTGTCCTCCCAACAACCAATTGATTCTGGCCGGCAAGCTGTTAAGCCAATGCCGAGCTGGTCCTTTAAGCTTGAGTGGGAGGTATTTGACGGCGTAGATCATCACCGCGGGCCATGTGGATATGGAGGAGGTAGTCCTCGATCCAAACCGCTGGGATCTGTTGTGCCATCGTATGATTCGATGTTTACGGGCTTGAAACCCTCGGGATTTGATGATCCATCACTTCGCCCGTGAAGCATAGTGGGTGTGCGGCGCCTCTGTATTGAGCTATATCACGACGCAGCGCAAATGAGCTTTGTCTACTGTGTTCGGCCCGGCCAGAATTGCTGTATCTGGCGTGACGGTTATCGTCGTGTGTCGTGGGGCTTCCACGCGACCCGTAGATCGATCTTGTTTGCCTTGCCTTATCCTTCAATATGTCTCGCAGGTCTGGCGCGTTTCCCCGTGCCTTGGTACTTTTCGAGCGACGCCGGGGTGCGGCTTGAATGGAAGGTCTAGAGGCCTCTCTGTCGCGGCCACGGGGTGGCTGGTCGGCCGCATCATGCGCTGTTGATGTAGGTTTGGGTGTTGCTTCCTCTAATTGGGGTAGCAGCCTGCGTTTTGGGTATCTTTTGGAGGGGCGTTCGAGTTCGTACTCTTCGGCTGCAAGGACTTGATCCATCCGCCGTAGCAAGTCTTGGTCAGCTCTAAGTTGCTGCTGCTTTTTCTTGAGGCTGCTTGCCGTGGCCATAAGCTCGTGTTTGAAACGCAGCTCTGACCGGCGGGATCCTCAGGCACGACAAATTAAATCGTCGTCGAGGCTTGTCTCATCTTCGGAGGGAGGCATATAATTATCGCCCTCCACCTCCCCTCGCCGCTCTATCATGAGGGCTGGCTTCTCCCTCCTCATCTTTGAATCCTGCCGAGGGGGGGTTGTCTTCGGCACTGTCCGGGGTGTTATTATCTCCTGTGCCGGAATCACCGTTTTTGCTGTGGCGGGATTTAGAGGGGCGCCGCTGACGCCGGCGCTTGGGCTGTTTCTTGGAGGGGTTATCCTCCGCTGTTCCATCGCCGTTCCCATCTTTTGGGATGTCCACCATGTATATGTCGTATGACGAGATGGCCTTCCAAAGGCCCTCGTAGGCGATGGTTCTTGGTCGTCTCCGCATCGCCGCCCATACCGTCGATGTCTTCGGAGTCGAAGTCGAGCATGTCGGTTAAATCATCGGCAGTGGCTACAAAGTGGGTGGTGGGTGGGCGTTGAATTTCTTCGCCGTCCGCATCCCAACCTTCCCGACCATAGTCCGCCAGGGCTCTCCGATAAAGAGAGAGACTTCAGTGAATTCAGGATGTTGCCAAAGGGCGGTGTCGAAAGATGTCCGCGACAGTGAACTCCATGACCGGCGCCCAATCGGATTCGATTGGTGGGGCGCGGAGGGTTCGGAGTCCGGATAGGAGTCCGCACCTTGGAGTCACGGTCTTCGCAAAGGGCGAGGATGGAGTTCGGCTCAATCGCTGTAGAGATCGTAGCCCCGAGGCGGTGTCCAACCACTCGCCCTCGATCGGGCGGAGTCGGCTCTGAGCTAAGGGTCGGAGCGGACGCCGGTGCGACCTTTGGCATCTGCTCGGGCGGCAGCGCTAGATCGTGCCCATCGAGACAAAGGCGCTGCTTGGGCGTGGCTCGAATCCGTCGAAGATCAAGTCTCCTCGGATGTCGGCCGTGTAGTTCAAACTTCCAAATCTGACCGATGGCGGGGGCATAGCTTTCGATCTGCTCCGGATGGCCAAGTGAATTGCCCGCAGCAGCAAAGCCACCGAATACGAAGATCTGTCCGGGAGAAAAGTCTCACCTGGACCGCGTCGTTGTTGATGATCAAAGGAGCCATCGGGCCTAAGGATGACGCATACGAGGAACTCTCAATGAAAGCACCAATGTCGGTGTCAAACCGGCGGATCTCGGGTAGGGGGTCCCGAATCGTATGCCTAGGCGGATGGAAACAGGAGACAAGGGACACGATGTTTTACCCAGATTCGGGCCCTCTCGATTGAGGTAAAACCCTACTCCCGCTTGATTAATATTGATGATATGGGTAGTACAAGAGTGGATCTACCACGAGATCGTAGAGGCTAAACCCTAGAGGCTAGCCTATGGTATGATTGTTGTTCGTCCCACGGACTAAAACCCTCCGGTTTATATAGACACCAGATAGGGTTAGGGTTACACAGTCGGTTACAATGGTAGGAGATCTACATATCCGTATCGCCAAGCTTACCTTCCACGCCAAGGAAAGTCCCATCCGGACACGGGACGAAGTCTTCAATCTTGTATCTTCATAGTCCAGGAGTCCGGCCAACGGTGATAGTTCGGCTATCCGGACACCCCCTAATCCAGGACTCCCTCAACCATGAAAACGCACCTCCGTCCCTTTCTATACTCGCGCAACAGACAGAAGTGCACCACTTGTCGCAACCTGAGAAGGTGGAAGTGATATTTGCAATAAATAGTCCTCAATTACTGATTTCGTAAAAACACACCCCATAAGAGAATGCAACAAGACCATGAAAAAGCACCTCCGTCCCTTTCTATACTCGCGCAACAGACAGACCACAACAGAAGTAAAAGATAGGCCAAGCCCACCTAGCCGTTACTTAGCAACCCTAGCGAATAACGAGAGCAACTACTTAACGAGCGCTCCTTCGGGAGCCTCGCAACGATCAGCGCCACTTGGCGTGCTTTCAGCCGTTCGTCACATGCCGCGGTCTGGGTGCTTCCTCCGAATTCTGTTTTTTATTTTTCGACACATGTTTTTGGCTTTTTAAATGGTTTTTTCCGGGTTTTTTCAACGTTTCGGTTTTCTACGGGTCTTCTTTAGCTTTTGGTCAAAAAAATTCGAAAAAAGAAATTTTTGCACCAAAAAACGCATTTAATTTTTTTTCTTTCACGAGATTCACGGTTTTGCTTCTGCGAAAAGCACAGTTGTGCTTTCGCGAGAGTCAAGGCCGTGTCTTTTGAAAATGAAAAAAAAACGTGTTTTTTGTTTTTTCCTTCCGTGAGAGGCACGGTTTGGCTTCCGCGAGAGGCACGGTTGTGCTTTCATGAGAGTCACGGCCATGCCTTTTGGAAAAGAGGAAAAATCACGTTTTCTGTACTTTTTTCTTCTGCGAGAGGAACGATTTTTCTTCCGCGAGAGGCACGGGTGTGCTTCGCGAGAGTCACGGTCGTGCCTTTCGAAAATGGCAAAAAAAACAACGTTTTTTCTGGTTTTTTTCTTTCGCGAGAGGCACGGCTTTGCTTCCGCAAGAGGCACGGTTGTGCTTTCTTGAGAGTCACGGCAGTGCCTCTTCGAAAACAAAAAAAACGCGTTTTCTGTTTTTTCTTTCGCGAGAGGCACGGTTTTGTTTCCGCGAGAGTCACGACCATGCCTCTCGGAAACGAAAAAAAAACGCGTTTTTTATTTGTTTTCCTTTTGCGAGAGGCATGGTTTTGCTTCGCGAGAGTCACGGTTGTCCTTTCGCGAGAGGCACAGGCGTGCCTAAAAAACCCGTGCTCCCGGTTCGGTTGTTTCGTCCGGTTTTTGCTTAAAAAAAGTTTGTCAAAACCTATAAACATGGGATCTAGTTTTGAAGATCTCGAAGCGAGGAATACAACGGTGAAAGCGGTTTGAGATTTGGACGCACGGTTTGAAAGATAAAATGTTTTGAATAAACAGATCTACGAAAAAAGGGAAAACTCTCAGGTTGCGATAAGTGGTGCACTGCATGTGCTCTACTTGCTGCAATCTGGGGGTTTGGACTGATCTTTGCAACGAGTACTCTTTAACTAGTGATTTCGGCGAATAGCACACATGCCTCACCAACGGTGGGCGGTGGATCATATTTGTCGCCCGTGAGCGTCAAACTTCCACGGCATCGCTAATGCGAAGTGAGGGGCCCATGTTACATGGGCACAACTTTATTTTTTCCATTATTGCTATGTTTTTCCCTTTTTATGTTCTTTCTCTTTCTCTTTTTTTCCTTTGCTTTCTTCCTTTTCATTTTCATTTTTCTGTTTTATTTATTTTCATTTTCATAATTTAACAATTTTATAATAAAACATAATTAAAAAATTTCTTTCAGTTATAAAAAATTGAACTTCCTAATTTTGTTAAATTTTTTGCTGTTCTTTTTATCCTTTGTATGCTTTTCCAAATTTTCAAAAAAAATCATGATTTGATAAAACTTGGTCACAATCCCAACAAACGTTCGTGTTTTAAAGTAATTTTGATAAAATTTTAAAAACGTTTATGTGTTAAAAAATACTCATTTCTTTAACTAATGTCCTTTTTTCAATAATTATTCACAGAATCAAAATTGTGTGCAGTATAAAAGTTTGTCGGAAGTTTATCCCATTTTAAAAAATGTTCACGTTTTTTAAAAATTGTTCACTTAAAAAATTCAAATTCAAATAAAGTCATTTTTTACACTGTTAACTATTTTAGAAACAGTTTGAGTTTTTTTTAATGCATATTTTAGAAAAGATCAAAATAAACCAACCAAAAAAACCGGTTTCCAACAGTGGATTGGGAACTACTGTGACTGAAATATTGTTGGAAGTTTTTCCCATTTTGAAAAATGTTCACGTTTTTTTAAATTTTTTTCTTAAATTAAAGAAAAGACACGTTTTGAAATATTTGGTCACTATTTAAAGAAAATTATGTTGAAAATTTGCTCGAATTTTGTATTTTGTTCACCATTAAAAAAATAAAGTTTGAGTTTTGCGGAAATGTATATTTTTAGAAATGATTGAAATATACAAACCAAAAAACTGGTTTCCAATAGTGAACTAGGAACTACAGTGCCTATCAGTCGCTACAGTGCCAGCCGTGCTGGCTTCGTTAATTTCGCTACGTCTAAAAATTGCCGACTGAGTAGGACCGCTATCTGTGCCAAGTGTCGTTAAATTGACGCATGCAAGTGTCATACAGGAGGTCTTGCCGTGAGCATGGTGCATGGTGCATGGTGCATGGTGCTTGAATCTATGCGTTGATCGATCTAACGATGGACAACTCCATTAAAACTTTGCTAAATCCGAGTCTGACTAAAGTTTTAGCAAAGCCCAATTAAAATGTGGTTAGAGTTTTAGTATACTCTATGCATAATAAAAAAATAATATTAATATAAAATGCATATTCCAAGTTCTTTTACCCCAGTCCAAAAGAATTTTTGATGCGCTGACCATGCAAACCAAAAGGCTCAATGGATCAATCACCATAAATTTCATAGAGGAATTTAATTTCACACATCTCACGAATTACGTTAAGCACTAAACTCTCCAACATTTGGAAATAGTTTTTTTTTCAAAATAATTTTTTTAAAAATGATCGAATTAAACCGACCAAAAAAATGGTTTCCAACAGTGAACTGGTAACTACCATGCTTACCGGTCGCTACAGTTACTGAAATATTGTTTGGAGTTCTTCCCATTTTAAAAAATGATCATGATTATTCAATTTCTTTATCTTAAAAAAATCAAAATTAAAAAATACATGTTTTTTAAATATTTGTTAACTATTTAACAAATATCATGTCGGAAATTTGCTCGAGTTTCGAATTTTTTTCATCATTAAAAAAAGACAGTGTGAGTTTTTTGAAAAACGCATATTTTTAGAAATGATCTATATAGGCCAACTAAGAAACCGGATTCCAGCATTGAACTGGGACTGGGAACTACAGTGCCTATCAGTCACTACACTTCAAGTCCTGGCTTCGCTTATTTCGCTACGTCTAAAACTAGTCAGCCAAGTAGAACTGCTCCCTGTGCCAAGTGTCATCAAATTGACGCCTCCAGGTGTCACACAGGAGCTCTTGCCGTGAGCGTGGTGCTCGAGTCTAAGTGCTGATCGATCTAACTAAAACTTTGCTAATTCTCAGTCGACTGAAATTTAGCAAAGCTCAATTAAATTGGGATTAGAGTTTTAGTATACTCTATGCATAAGAGAATAATCTCAATAGAAAACCATATTCCAAGTCCTTTTATCCCACTCCAAAAGAATTTTTGATGCGGTTGATCATGCAAACCAAAAGCTTCAGTGGATCAAGCACCATAAAATTCGACGGAGAAATCAATTTCCGGTTTGTTATCTCTTACACATTTCCATTTTTAGTCATGTTTTTATGGTCTTTTTTTACTTTTTTTCCTTTGCTTTCTTCCTTTTTCTTTTTTGTTTTTTCTTTTTAATTTTGTTTCTATTTTCATAAATTCAGAATTTTATGAAAAACATAATTAAAATTTATTACAATTGTCAAAAAATTGAACCTCAAATTGCCATATTTTTCCTATTCTTTATATTTTTCACAAATTAAAAAAAACATTACTTGATAACTTGAAAAAAAATGTAAATCTCAATAGATGTTCTAATTTAAAAGAAATTTAATAAATTTGAAATAATGTTTGTGTTGTCAAACATACATGTTGCTACAACAAATTTTCATGTTTTTAATAATTGTTCACAAATTCGAAAATGTGTGTGCTGTCAAATTTTGTTAGATATTTCTCCCAGTTTTCCAAAATTGTTCAATTTTTTTGCAAAAAATTCGAAATATAAATAAAGTCATTTATTATATTTATGCGCTATCTAAAGAAAATAATGCTGGAATTTTTCTCAAATTTTGAATATTTTTCATATTAAAAAGTAGTTTGATTTTTTTTCAAATTAATATTTAAAAATGATCGAATTAAACCAAGCAAAAAAACTTGTTTCCAACAGTGAACTGGGAACTACGTGCTTAAATATTGTTGGAAGTTCTTCCCATTTTATAAAAAAATTCACATTTTTTAAAAGCTGTTCATTTTTGCAAAATATGTTTGAGAACTCAAAAAGGCATGTTTCTAATATTTGTTTTCTAAAGAAAATCATGTCAAAATTTTGCTCAAGTTTTGTATTGCGTTCACCTTTAAAAAAGACAGTTTAACTATTTAGAAAATGTATATATTTTCAGAAATGATCGGAATAAACTAACCAAGAAACCGGTTTCCAACAGTGAACTGGGAACTACAGTGCCTATCAGTTACTACCGTGTCAACCGTGCTGGCTTCGGTTATTTCGCTATGTCTAAAATTGACCGGCCCAGCAGGACCGCTCACTGTGCCAAGTTTCGTCGAATCGACGCCTGCAACTATCATACAGGAGGTCTCGCTGTGAGTGTGGTTCTCGAATCTAAGTGTTGGTCGATCTATAGGTGGACAACTCCATTTAAAATTTGCTAAATCTCAGTCGAATGAAATTTAGTGAAGTCCAATTAAACTAGGGTTAGAGTTTAAGTATACTCTATGCATAAGAGAATAATCTCAATAGAAAACCATATTCCAAGTTATTTTACCCCACTCCAAAATAATTTTTGATGCGGTTGATCACGCAAACCAAAAGATTCAGTGGATCAATCACCATAAGTATCTGGTTTGTTATATTTTAAACATATTCCCATTTTTTGTCATGTTTTATGTTTTTCATGTTCTTTTTCTTTGCTTTCTTCCTTTTCAATTTTTGTTTTTTCTTCTCAATTTTTTTTGTTTTCATAATTTTCAAGAAAAATCATAATTACAATTTTTTCAACTATCAAAAAAGTTGAACTTCCTAATTTCGTCATATTTTCCTATTCTTTGTATTTTTTTTTCAAAATTTTCAAAAACAAATCTTGATTTGATGAAACTTGAAAAAACTGAAGTCTCAATATATGTTCGTATTTCAAATTAATTTCATAAAATTAGAAAAAATGTTTGTGTTTGAAAAAATACACGTTGTTTCAACAAATATTTTTCTCAATAATTGTTCACACTTTGAAGAATGTGTGTAGTTTTAAAATTTCTTGCAAGTTTCTCTCAATTTCAAAATGTTTCAATTTTTTAAAAAATTTCCACTTTTCTAAAAACTCAGAAATTCAAATAATGTCAGTTTCTAATATTTGTTCACTATTTCAAGAAAATCATGCTGAAAACTTGCTCGAATTTTGAATATTGTTCCCATTTGAAAAAAGATTGAGTTTTCTCATAATACATATTTTATAAAATGGTTAAATTAAACTAACAAAAAAATAGTTTACAACAGTGAACTGGGAACTACCATGCTTACCAGCCGCTACAGTGATTGCAATATTGTTGGAAGTTCTTCCCATCTTAAAAAATGTTGATTTTTTTTCAAAAATTGGTCATTATTTCAAACATTGTCTAGAAATTCGAAGAAGACACCTTTTCAAGTATTTGTTCACTATTAAAAGGAAATCATGTTGAAAATTTGCTCGAATTTTGAATTTTGTTCAACTTTAAAAAAGACAGTTTGAGTTTTTTGAAAATGCATATTTTCAGAAATGATCGAAATAAACCAACAAAAAATCTTGTTTCTAACTGTGAACTAGGAACTACGACTATAGTACCAACCGTGCCGGCTTCGCTTATTTCGCTACGCCTAAAATTGGTCGGCCCAGTAGGACCGCTCTTATGCCAAGTGTCGTCAAATTGACGCCAGTAGGACCACTCCTTATGCCAAGTGTCATCAAATTGACGCCTGCACGTGTCATGCAGTAGGTCTCGCCGTGAGCGTGGTGCTCGAATCTAACGGTGGACAACTGCACTAAAACTTTGCTAAATGTCAGTCGACCGAAATTTAGCAAAGCCCAATTAAAACTTCGAAAGAAATTTTGATGCGGTTGTTCATGCAAACCAAAAGCCTCAATGGATCAACCACCATGCATAAAGTTCGAGGGAGCAATTAAATTTCACACATCTCACGAATTACATTAAACACACTGACCAATATAACGTCTGAATAATATGCAGTTTCATCAAGTAACTTAGATCGTAATGGAATGATGCATTACGTCACGTTGATGGCGTCACGAAGAAGCGGTGTGGGTACGGCGGAATGGACCGGCGTCGGCGATCAGCCTGTGGTGGTGGCGTTGGTGGCGGCGCACGGGGTGAAGTCGCATGGCAGCTTGGTCCGGCCGGCGGGCCCGCCGCCGCCGGTGTTGGCGCGGCGGAAGCGGGCGCCCTCGATGAGCACGCGCTGGGCGGAGCTGAGGAGCGCGCCGTTGAGGTGGTCGAGGACGCTGGCGGTGGTCGGGTAGAGGAAGGGCGACCCCGGCGCGTTGTAGTAGGCGTTGAGCAGCGCCGCCGTGGCCTCCCGGAGCAGCGTGCGGTAGGGGTCGCCGCGGCCGTCGAGCGCCTCCCGCAGCGTCATGTCCGGCCCGTACCGCTGCGCCGCCAGCGGGCCGAACGCCATGGCCACCGTCGTGTTGGGCGTCACCACCTTCCAGTGGCACCGGTGCTCCGCCAACGTCCACTGGTCGTACGCGCACGCGGAGCCGGAGCTTGAGCCCTCAGCCGGCGTTTCGGTTGAGGAAGGCGCGGGCGGCGAGGGGAGCGGCTCCGGCTCTGGCTGCTGCGGCACCGTCGGCGGGCGGCGCCAGACGGGAGGCAGCAGCCGCGGCCTGCGGCGCCAGAAGATCGGCACCGGGGAAGAAACCGGGGCCGGCGCCACCGTCATGGGCGGCGAGGGCGTGGCGGCCGCGGCCGCGGGGTCCTGCGGGGGCACGGGGCCGGCGCGGGGGCAGAAGTCCATGGGCTGCTCCGGCTGCGAAAGCAGCGGCAGGACGGTGTAGAGGGCGAGGCCGAGCATGCGGAAGGCGAGCGTGAGCTCGCGCGGGTCGGCGTTGGCGGCGGCGGCGGAGCAGTGGCCGGTGGCGTGGACGACGCGCGCCGTGCAGCGGTTCATGTCCGGCGACCCCTCCATGCGCACGGAGAAGCCGCCGAACCAGTTGGTGTTGCACTCCCGCACCGTGATCGGGGTGTCGCCGCCGCCGCACTGGATCGCCACCCGCGCCCCTGCATCCATCCATCCATCCATCCATGAAATCGCCATGGACGCACGTACGCATGCGCGTTGCATGTTGGGCTGGTTAGTAGGTGGGCGGCCATGGAGGCGTGCGTGCGTGCGTGAGTAGGAGCGGGGTGGGTTACGTACCGTAGAGCGGGTAGTCGAAGAGGCCGCGGGCGCCGTCCTTGCACTGGTCGCAGAACACCATGCCGGCGACCACCGTGCTGCTGGTCGCCGCGTCCGCCACTGACGCCGCCGAGACCAGCAGCAGCACGGCCACCGCCGCCACGCTCCTCGCGGCGCCGTCGAAGGGACCCGCCATGGCGTACAGATGCGCTCTCTGACGACGGTGGATGGTGGGGGGTTACGGATCGGATGTGCAGGGCGCCGGCGGCGATGGATTTATAGCCGGCCAGCTGCCGCGTGCGTGGGTACTACGTGCAGCTTTGTGTGATGATGTGCAGCTAGCTAGAAGCAAATGGGCTTTGCGTGCCCACCGGTTAAAAACCTAGCTTTTAGCTACCGATTATAAATATTTACACTTGGATGAATGGGTCCGTCGCTCACTCACTCACTGGAATGTTCGGACACGTACGTACCAAGCACATCATCGGAGCAAAAGGTTGTGAGCTGATCGATCGGTCCTCACTGTGAGCATCAAAAATTCTTTTGGAGTAGGGTAAAAGAACTTGGAATATGCTTTTATATTGAGATCATATTTATTCTCTTATATGCGCACTAAAACTCTAAACCCAGTTTTCTTCAGCTTTGTTATTATTAAATTTCAGTCGACTATTCTAGTCGACTAAGATTCAACAAAGTCTTAACTGAGTCGTACACCGTTAGATCGATCTGCACTTTGAATCGAGCACCACGCTCAGAGCGCGACCTCCTGTATGACACCTGCAGGCGTCAATTTGACGACCCTTCGCACAAGGAGTGATCCTACTAGGCCGGCCAATTTTAGACGTAGCCAAAGAAGCGACGTTTGGCACTGTAGTGACAGATAGCCACAGTAGTTCCTAGTTCACTGTTGGAAACCGGGTTTTTTGGATGGTTTATTTAAATCCGTTAACAAATATTAAAAAATAATGATTTTTTGACTTAACAAACAATTTCGGAAAACGTGAATATTTCTTAAAATGCGAAAATATTCCAACAATTTTTGAAACCACACACATTTTTTGAATTTGTGAACAATTTTTTAAAACAAGAACATTTTATGAAACACCGGATATTTTCGGAAACGCAATTTTCTTTCATATTCTATGAAATATTTTTTTGATAATTGTGAACATTTTGGAAAAAATACAAAGAATAAAAAGAAAAGGAAAAATGTGACAAAATTTGGAAGTTCAAACAATTTTTGATAATTGAAAGAAAATTTGAAATTCTACACAAATTTGTAAAATTCTGAATTTACGAAAATAGAAAAGAAAAAAAAGAAAAAGGAAGAAAGCAACGAAAAAACGAGAAAGAAAAAGAACACGAAAAGCAGAAAAAGATGAAATTTTTTTTGGAAAACCCTGGTTAAATATAAAAAATATCATGAAAACTACATTCAAATATGAATCCTCAAATATATTTAGTATGACATGCACTAAAATTTCAATAGTTATATATGTGGTCAAACTTCAACATAAAATATGATGGAACTATTAAACCCATACAGTGGTAGTACTAGCTTAGTGTTGCAAAGTGGTTTCACTGTTGTGTGATATTTTTTTTATCATTTGCATGTATTTTGCCATCATTTTTGTGAAAGGGTTTTCTCTGACTAATGAGGGTTGCCAAATATATACGCCAAAAAATTTACTCTATTTTTTAGGACTGACATACATAGACAACAAAAAGATGAGGGGCAATATTACATGTGCATATAATTTGTTGATAGTTTCTCTAGTACGTGGATGTAGCATTTAGCATCAGGAGGACTAGTACCCATAGGCACTTTTTGTTGGGGCTCCATGCACTCAGCTGCCGCACTCAACGGCCATCGACCCGGCTTATCCATCGACCCACCAGATCGCGTAATATGGGACTTTTTATTTATAAAGATGACGGCATGGAACTCCATGTTAGTAACATCAACACCTCATGGGCATGTACGACATCAAGATGATGGAAGATTCTTTGAGTATTGGATTATAATTCCCTTTTATTTGAAGGGTAATTCATATTTTGTAATGGCTCAGCCATGGTTGCTTGTGTTATGTACCCTGTTTAATAACTAATAAAAATGTATGTGCGGTACATTGATGCAGAGGCAGGGGTTTCAATCTTCATTTCGAAAAAAACGAACCTTAAGTTCCTTAAAAAGGTAAAACAAAAAGGAAACTTTGTAGACCTAGCCACCAAGGTGAACAACCCACCACCTACGTCGTGGAAGTGGGGTCCTTAAAAATAAGAACACCCATATCTGCATGATGTTCGGTCTAGGGACCTCCTAGACCGAACAAAACGTTCGCTCAGGAGGCATGTTCTAACGAATGAAAACGTTCGATTAAAGAGCCCTCCCAGCGCGAAGGACCCACCTCTGTTGGGCGAACAAAAAAAGCCTAATAGCCCATTTTGTTGGGCTTCTTCCCAACCGTTAATAATCGCACAAAAAACAGAAAAGAAAATCCAAAAATGAACAAATAAAAGAACTCCTATCCAGAGAAACAAAAACAATAGTTATACCTACATTTATCTTTGCAAAAAATAAAAAGAAAATCATAATCCATGTCAAAAACTACATAAACACCTAAAACACGGGAAAGCACATAGAAAAAATAGCCTCATTTTGTGATGCCATATGAAATCTAAAAATTCCTAATATGCCATGTAAAACAAAAGAAAATAGTACAAGTGGTTATAGGTAAATTTTCCATGTCAAAAAAGTTAAACTTGCCATGGCAAAATAAAGAGAACAAGTTTCACGGGAAAAAGTGGTTTAAAAAATGTGTGAGGGCGTTATACAAATTTGCTAAGTCAATATAGGAAAAATTGCCATGGCAAACTAAAGTAAATTTTGCCATTTTTTGTACTTTAAAAGGTGATTGATGCGGAAATATAAGTATACTTACCATGTCAAAAAGGTAAAATTTCCATGGAAAATAAAATGTAAAATTTTCAGAGAAAAAGAAGAGGCTAAATGAATTTGCGAGGACGTTATACCTAAATTTTCCATGTCAATATAGGAAAAACTACCATGGCAAATAAAAGGTCAATTTTGCCGTCTTTATTTTTTATAAATTTCCATGGCAAATTCTAGAAAACTATAATTTGCCAAGGCATAAAAGAATAATTTACCCATGGCAACTCTCACAACATTGTTCACTAAAATTTGGTGGTTTGTCATCATAATTTGCCATGGAAAAAACATGCTGAAAAAAATTATTTGCCAATAGCCATCTGATGGAACTTTTTCAAATAATTAAAATAGAAAAAATGAACAAAAATTGAAATGCTATGTGAAAAGCATGGCAAAAGAAGCTCTGTAGGTCAAGTCAATTGTGTGTGAAAACAAATTTCCTTGGTATGTAGAGTATTATTTTGTCATGGGTTGTTAATTTTTTTCCCATGGTCCAAGTGATACATTTGCCTTGGAACATTGACATGGAAAAAACTATCTCTGGAAATGAATAGCAACTTGCCCTAGTTTATGAAAAAAATGGCAAATTCATAAAAAAAAATCTCATGGTAGCTATTTTCTAAACGAAAATATGGTAGCTATAGAAGGATTGTAAATTTGTCATGTCAAACGATAATAATTTGCGGCAAATAGTCTCTAAATTCATAGTGATTGCTCATTGTATATGAAACTAAATGATGTGTAATTCATGAGAAATGTAGGATACAAATGGTACGAAGTATTCATCATTTGTCATGGCAAAATTTACATATGTCTAATAGAAGGCAAAAAATTAGACATCATAGTGCGTTGAAAAAAAAGACAAAGGTGATCTATGAAAGAAGGAATATCAGTTTGGCATGGAGAAAAAATTTGTAGACGAAAAGATATCATGGGAAATTTTGATAAACAAATTGCCATGGTATATAAAAATGATAGGAAAATTCATAGCAATTTTCTCATGGAAACTACTCCAGAATTATGCCATGGCAACTACTCTAGAATTTTTCCATGGCAGCTACTCATAGCCAATTCCATCAATGACAACTACTCATAGCAATTCTGACATGGCAACTACTCCAGAATTTAGCCGTGGCAACTACTCTAAAATTTTGCCATGCTACACTGCTATCGTAACTAAACATGTCGACATGATCTAATCCATATTAGGCATTCAGTTACAAACAAAGATTAGGCAAAATAAATTGCCGTTTAAAAGGCAAAATTCTTTTCAACATAGCAAAATAATAGTCATCATGGCAAAAAACATATCTAAGTGTTCATGTCAAAAATTTAAACTAAACTAATGGGGACAACATGCATATGGGGTGAAAAAAATTTCATGTGCCCACAAATTGCCACGATTTTCAAGATAAAAAAGGTCACCTATGCACATACAAAGTCGCCACGTTGATTACATAGATCATGAAAATGTACATCATCTAAATTTCATGTTTATTAAGAAAAAAGGAATAAATAAATTTGACACATATATGACGATCACCTCATTGATAAAATGATGACACAATGTTGCTCAAACTAAAATGGCATCTCTAAGATGCTACAAGATTAACAAGTTCCTAGGAGCAATAAACACAGTAAGAGTGGACATCTAAAGTAGATGCCATGGCAAACATATGCTTATAGTTACCATGCATTTACTGATACAAATTAACTAGAATTACAGTGAGTTTGGAATATACATGAGGAACACCTCATTGAAGAAATTATGACACAGAGTCGTTCAAATGAAAAAATTTCATCTATAAAGATGCTAAAAAAAGTAACTACACACACAATATGAAGTTCCCAAGAGAAAAAAAAACCCAGCAATAGTTGGCATCTAAACTTGTGGCCATGGCAATACGTCATGGCAAGCATATGCTTTTAGTTCCATGCATTTAGAGATGCCAAATGTGTAGAATATAGCCATATTCCACACCATTTCGGCTTCAAATATTTTGTGAATATACATACATATGAAAAGATAATGCCTAGAGTTAGCCATTTTCGCTATTAAATTTTGGCAGTAACCATTTCCACACAGGGGCAAGTACTAAAAATGTGTAGGAAATGGTAAACAATGGGAAACCAAAACGCATGGGGAAGGAGGGGGAGGACCTGGGTTTCGAAGGTGGCAAGCGGGCGAGCAGGTTGCAGTTGGGTAGAGAGCAGACAATCTCCATGGTGGCGCCGGCCATGGCGACAACACTACAACAGTAACATCCAATAGAAGAGGATGCTGCCACGGGGACGGCTTCATGCGCCGTGGGGCAGTTGCACGTGAGAATGAAACCCCCACTGGCGACCCTCATGGAGAGGTGGCATTGATGGGCGAGCGGGGTCCTCGGAGGAAGCCAGACCCGTCACCGTCGGCCTAATCAACTTGATGTTCACCATCGCCGCGGCCCCCGCCCACCACCACTCGCCGTTGGTTCTGATCCACCTGATGTAGCGCTCCATGTCTGTGTTGCCCGCTCCTTGGTTCTTGGGCCCAACCACCATCGCCCAAATCTTCGGCTAGGGGCACACAGCATGGGGCCGCCGCGGATAATGAGGGTGGCTTCCGGGAGGGCGTCTTCTGTTGGCAGGAAGATGCGGCTGAGTCACCTGCTGCAAAATCCCGGTGGATGCCGGAGGATGATTGTCTCCAATGTATCTACTTATCCAAACACTTTTTATTTTGTCTTGGACACTAATTTGCATGATTTGAATGAAACTAACCCGGACGGACGCTATATTCAGCAGAACTACTTTGGTGATATTTTTGTGCAGAAATAAGAATTCTTGGAATCAGAAATTTTACAGAGAATTATTTTGGAATTAACAAAAAATACTGACGGAAGAAGTTATCGGAGGGGAGCCACATGTGGGCCACAAGCTCAGGGGCGCCCCTTGGGGCGTGCGTGGTGCACTTGTGTGGACCACAGAGCTTCGTTTGCCCTACCTCTCCAAGTCCATTAGGACTGTCTTTCCGCCAAAAATTTTTTAGAGAGAATGAATCATCATGTTTTACCATTCGGAGTCCCTGCTACCTGTTGTTCTTCGTCGAGAGGTCTGATCTGGAGTCCGTTCGGGGCTTCAGAGAGGGGAATTCCTCGCTGTCATCATCATCAACCCTTCTTCATGAACAATTCCATGATGCTCACCACCGGGAGTGGGTAATTCCTTCGTGGACTTGCTGGACGGTGATTGAGATGGATGAGATTTGGCATGTAATCGGGTGAATTTGTTAGGGAGTGGCTATCTGTCGCTAGAGTGCCAAACGTAGGATCACTCCCTGTGCGAAGGATAATTCTTTTGGAGTGGGGTAAAAGAACTTGGAATATGCTTTTATATTGAGATTATATTTATTCTCTTTATGCATAGAGTATACGCACTAAAACTCTAACCCCAGTTTTCTTCAGCTTTGTTATTACTATATTTCAGTCCACTGGTCGACTAAGATTTAGCAAAGTTTTAATGGAGTTGTCCACCGTTAGATCGATCAGCACATTGATTCGAGCACCATGCACCATCCACCATCCACCATGCTCACGGCGAGACCTCCTGTATGACATCTGCAGGCGTCAATTTGATAACACTTGGCACACATAACCAATTTGATGACACTCGGTCGGCAATTTTAAGATGGGAAACGTTTATAAACGGCGCGCCGGCCGAACCGTTCTGCCGGACGCCTCGGCATGCACTGCAGCTCGCGGGCCCATGCGCCACACGTCCTGCCCAAACGCGTCAAGTGGCTGGGAATCACGTGGGGTCACGTGGCCCACTCCACACCACACCTTATCTCTTTCGTCTCTGACCATACCTTATCTCATTCATCTTTCTTCTCCCTCCCGTAGCATCCATTCTTTCTCCACTGCTTTTTCTCTTTCTTCCTCCCGCAACGAACCACTCCGCGAGCTGCCGGTGATGCACGAGGGGCGGTGAGTTATGCTACAAGGGGGTGCCGGTGCTGCACTCCAGCCACCTCACGGCGAGCCTTCTCTTTTCCCCCACTGCTGCCACACCCCACGCGCGAGGTCAACAAGCATGAAGAGGTAGCGGCCGCCATGGATGTTGTGCTGCAAACTGCAGCGAGATGCTACAACCACTCGCAAGAAATGCTACATCCGATGGCGGGGGATGCTACAACCGACATTTTTTTGCTGGAACCAACCATCGGAGTTTTTCCTGAATTTTTTGTTTGCTGAAAGCGACATTTTTATTTGTTGGAACCGGCTAATTGTTTTGTTTCAACAGGCAATTGAGCTTTCGTTTTTTGCTGAAAATTTGAAAATGATGCTGCAACATAGTCTTTTTTTGCTACTACCGGGGCAGTGTTTTGCTACATCCATCAAGCAGAAGATGCGACCTCGCGACGGCGGCGACGACGTTTTTGCTGCAACCGTAATTGGTTGTTGCTACTACCAGCGAACATTTTTGCTACATCCATCAAGACGGAGCAGCGACCTCGCAACGACGGCGACGACGTTTTTGCTGCAACCGTTGTCAGATTTTGCTATGACCGGATAAGTTTTTTGCTACATCCGTTCAATGGCATGATTGGCTGGTGGGAGTCGTCGACGTAGTTCCGTTCAGCGAGCATCAACAGCGAGGGGCGGCGGCGGAGCTACAACCGGAGCCGCTGAGAGCTGCAACCGCAGGTGCAGCTATTGCATGGGTCGAGGCAGTGACGAGGAGGACCGGCGAGGGTGGGAACCAACGACGAGGACGGCCGACGGATGCTGACAGGCGATGAGGAAGGCCACCGGAGGGGAGATGAGGCACCGGAGGGGAGCTGCGCGAGACGGCGGAGATGCGGGGATCTGCGCAAGCGTGAGATGCACAAGGAGGAAGAAGATCTGGGATGAATCGTTTTTTTCCCACTAGATCGAACGGCCAGAACAAGTGGCATCATGCGGCTAGGGTGCAACCAGCCCAAACTTTGGGCCGGTGCGCCGACGCAGATTATTCACCTTTTTAGACGTAGCAAAATTATAGAAGCCAACACGGTTGGCATTGTAGCGACCGATAGGCACTATAGTTCCCAGTTTACTATTGAAAACCGGTTTTTTGGTTTGTATATTTCAATCATTTCTAAAAATATACATTTCCACAAAACTCAAACTGTGTTTTTCTAAAGGTGAACAAAATACAAAATTCATGCTCTTTCCAACATGATTTTCTTTAAATAGTGAGCAAATATTTTAAAACATGTCTTTTCTTGAATTTTTGAACAATTTTTGAAAAAAAAACGTGAACATTTTTCAAAATGGGAAAAACTTCCAACAATATTTCAGTCACTGCAGAGACCGATAGGCACAGTAGTTCCCAGTCCACTGTTGGAAGCCGGTTGTTTCGGTTGGTTTATTTTGATCTTTTTAAAAATATGCATTTAAAAAACTCAAGCTGTTTCTAAAATAGTGAACAGTATAAAAATGACTTTATTTGACTATGCATTTTTTTAAAGTGAACAATTTTTTAAAAACGTGAACATTTTTTAGAATGGGAGAAACTTCCGACAAACTTTTAAACTGCAAACAATTTTGAATCTGTGAATAATTGTTGACAAAAACAACGTTTGTTAAAGAAATGTGTATTTTTGAAAACAGAAACTTTTTTCAAATTTTATCAAAAATACTTTAAAACACGAACGTTTGTTGGGATTGTGACCAAGTTTTATCACATCATGATCTTTTTTTGAAAATTTGGAAAGAAATACCAAGGATAAAAATAACAGTAAAAAATGTAACAAAATTAGGAAGTTCATTTTTTAATAATTGATAGAATTTTTTAATTATGTTTTTATAAAATTATAAATCATGAAAATGAAAACAAATAAAACAGAAAAATGAAAAATGAAAAGGAAAAAAGACAAAGAGAAAGAACATAAAAAAAGAAAAACACAGCAAAATGGAAAAAAGCTAAAAGATAACAAACCAGAAAAAAAAGGTTTAGTAAATCTTCCCAAAAGCAGTTGCTCGCTCAAGCTGGTTGTGCCTATGTCACGTGGACCCCTCACTTCGCTTTAGCGAAGCCGCAACAGTTTGACGCTCACAGGCGGTAAATTGGATCAACCGCCCACCATTGGTGAGGCGTGTGTGTTCGCTAGGGTTGCTAAGTAATGGCTTGGTAGGCTTTGCCTATGTTTTACTTTTGTTGTGGTCTATCTGTTGGGCTAGTATAGAAAGGGACCGAGTGGCCTTTTCATGGTCTTTTTGCATCCTCTTATGGGGTGTGTTTTTACGAAATCGCTAATTGAGGAGTACTCATTGCAAAGATCACTCCCACCTCTCCTGGTTGCGACAAGTGGCGCACTGGTGCACTGCATGTGCGCCACTTGTCGCAACCTGGGAGTTTTTCCTTTTTTCGTAGATCCGTTTATTCAAAATGTTTAATCTCTTAAATCGTGCGTCCAAATCTTGAACCATTTTCACCGTTGGATTCCTCGCGTCGAGATCGTTAAAACTAGATCCCATGTTGATAGGTTTTGACGAACTTTTAATTCACAAAAAAAACTGACGATAAACAAAATTGCGAGCACGGGTTTTTTCCCTTTTCGAAAGAGGTATGCCCATGCCTCTCGCGAAAGCACAACCGTGCCTCTCGCGGAAGGAAAAAAACAAATGACACTTTTTTGCTTTCTATTTCCGAGAGGCATGGCCGTGACTCTCGCGAAAGCACAACTGCGCTCTCATGGAAGCAAAACCGCGTTTCTCGCGGAAGGAAAAAACAAAAACACATTTTTTCCATTTTGAGAGGCACGCCATACCTCTTGCAGAAGAAAAAACAAAAACACATTTTTTGTTTCCGAGAGGCACGGCCGTGACTCTGGCGAAAGCAAAACCGCAACTCTCGTGAAAGAAAAAAAAAGAAAATGCATTTTTTCACGCAAAAGAAATTTTTTCGAATTTTTTTTAATCCAAAAGCTAAGTAAGACCGGTGGAAAACCGAAATGTTAAAAAACCCCAGAAAAATGGTTTAAAAAGCCGAAAATGCGTGCGGAAAAATATAAAAATAAAATCCGGAGGGAGCGCCTAGAGCGCGGCACGTGGCGGGTGGCTGAGAGTGCGCCAAGTGGGGCTGATCGTTGTGAGGCTCCTGAAGGAGCGCTCGTCAACTAGTTGCTCTCGTGATTTTAAGTTTATTTTTCCAATGGCAAAATCTTTTGATTGTAACAAAATTTTCTTTTTTTCCTCTCTACCCTCTTTTTTTAACACAGTACGAACGCATACGGTCATATATATGGACATACTTACCTATATGAACGCACGCACACATATGGTACCCCTATGAGAACTTCTGAGAGACTGGACATGCACATCATCTTGAGATTGACGAAGTCACCGCAGGCGCCTTCACAGTTCACGGGAACGTCTACTTCCACTGGTAGCACATCGCATGAAGGCCTGAAATAAATCTAGAAAAATGTTAGGACTAGTGTCAAGTCTATCACTACTGGAATCTGGCACTTTGCCATCTGCCATGGCAGATGGCAAAGGCATGGTCGGCGGATGGCAAAGGCTTTGCCATCTGCCAACAGATGACAAACAGTTTGTCCGAAACCCTGCCGGTAAAGGCTTCTTTGCCGTCTGCTGGCAGATGGCAAAGCCTCTTAACGGGGTTAGCCCCGTTAGAAGGCTAACGGCATACTTTGCCATCTGCTGGCAGATGGCAAAGAGCCCAAATAGGCTAGCCCAAATTTTACATGTAGATGACACGTGGCCTCTTTGCCATCTGTCAGCTGATGGCAAAGCTCTTTGCCATCTGCCAGCAGATGGCAAAGTGACTATATTGCCCCATTTAATTTTGTTTTTTCTTATATCAATTCATTTTCACAGAAAATCAAACACAAATATATTTATATGACCAATATAGCATATTCAACACATATTACCAATAGTCATGAACACATATATATCCAACACATGTTATCAGTAGTAGCAAGTTTCATCCTTACATATACATAGTTTCATCAATATTACACAGTTTCATCCATAGGTAGCAAGTTTCACAAGGTCAAAACAAAAACTAAATACAAGCACTCCATCAACCCAAGCTTACGTGATCTTAAGAAAATCTGTAAAATGGGAAAGAAGAAAGTTAGAAGAAGAAGACTAGAAGAAGAAGATTATTATGATGCAACTAAAATGTGAAGATTATTATGATGCAACTTATATCTGTAAAATAGGTCATTTTGGAGCTAAGTATGGTTATTATGTCATTTTTGAGCTAGCTAAGCATACTAAGTCATTTTGGTGTAAAACATGCTAAGGTCACTAGTCGTCAACCCGTGCCACTGCACGGGCTAGTTATTTAAAAAGCATATAAAAACAAAAGCATTGACAATATCTATGATATAATACTTTTTACACGTCCTTTGTTTTTCTTGCCAGGAAAATATATTAAAATTTTGCATGAGAAATATTTCAATGGCAAATATGTTGATTGGATGCTTGCGAGAACAATTATAATGAATAATTTGAAATTGATCAATCATTTTGTAAATATATAAGTAATTCATGGATCAAAATATATGTATATTACTCACCAAACCGCAAATAACAATCTTCATAGGTGAACTAAAGCACCAATAAGAATCTGGTCCCATTAAAATTGAAAATAAATTACTTATTTCCCTATAGGCAACATTCTAATGGGGAATTTGGCATCCGAACTATCCTGTTTGCTGTACTGGATGGGCCTTACTAAGTATGCAAATACACACACAAAAAATATGGGATCTAGTCACAGAGATTTGAAATGATGTACCTACAACCAAAGCTACATTTACTACAACATTGTATTGTTGAATAGGCGATGACCATAAATGCAGATCTCAACGTCGGTTGATGTATGAAGATTTACATTCTTACTTATATTTTTCTAACCTCTTTCACTGAAGTTCAACATGCGACACTATTTAGCATATATATGTGCATGGGTAGCAAGTAGTTAGCTAAATTTTTTTTTACGTGAGCTGCAAAATATTGAACTGAAATACGTATGAGAAGGCACTGCCTTCACACAGTTCATTCAGTTATAGCTATATAAACGTATCAAACTACCATTTAACAGAAGGACACTTATATATTTTCTGGGCCACATAATATATAATACTGGACAGTTACCATGAATGCATAATTTAGTTCCAGAAAAAGCAATGAACGAACAGATGTTAGAGAAGCAAAAGTTGTGGTCTGAAGTTGCAGTAGCTGATTATATGTAATACAGGCCATTGCTTTATCACACGCCAGAATCAATATACCTTAAAAAGTAGGGTTGGTAGCGTGGGAAAAAGATAGGGGAGACATGCAGCCTTCGAGTAAACTTTGTTTTGCAGCTAGAAGCAGGCTTTGTAGTAATACCCTATCACATTAGATCAGAATTAGACCAACATTTCTGATGATGCGCAATTCCATAAGATAAGTGTGATTTATTCCTCGGCAACAAATGGAACTTGTTCTTCCACAGAAGTTGTTTAGGATCTGAAAATTGAACCAATAAAACATGAATGAATATTATCTTCATTCAGAGGAATATATATGGTGCTCCTTTTATGTCACTGAAAACTAAAGTAGCAGCATACAACAATCAACTATCAGAAGTATTCCGGTATTACATTTACCAAAGCTTTTCCCAAGGAGGATACAACATTAAGATGACGGTGTGAACCATTAATTTTTATAAGCAACAGTACCACGTAATGAGAACTGCTAGTGCAACGGTTCAAAGGCATGCATGATGTAAACGATGGAATAGATACAACATTATAGAAGTTGGATCTTCAGATAGAGCAGATAAAACACACTCACCTATATAGCAATAGGGCCAATTGTAATATTGGAGAAAACGTTGACTGCACAGACATAATCTTGATATGGGAAAGTTACAAATAAATGTTAGGAAAATTCATGGCGTCTGTACCAAATACATGGAAACAACTAATAATACTAACAGTGTATATGTTTTCCTTATTGCAGGCCACCCCAGAGTCTGAATCCATAAATATTTCTCTGTTTGTTCACTAAGAAATAACATATTGGTTTAAGATGAAGCGTATTTAAATGATACTACAAGATATAATTAACAACAAATAATAATTGCATGCATGTGTACTAAATGATCATATGCATGGACATCTTAACCTGGAGTGTGAATTGACCCGCATATTTTAAATACTAAACCTACCGTGCAAATGCATATATGCAAGCTTTCCTTATGAGATGGAAAGGTCAACCAAGTTCATATGTTAAACTGAACGCCCCAATGGAAACACTTCCGCAATGTAGTAAAAAAACCCCAAACTATCAATGGTTTTCACTCCCCCAAAACGTGTTCATATATGAATGGAAAAAATAACCTTTTAACTGATTGAAGTAGCAGCATATATGGTAAATTTTTCTTAGCTAATAGCATGAGTGTAGGAGCTCCATATGTAAAATAAATAGATATGGCATCATCACAGCACCTAGGAAAAGAAATTTAAATCACAGTCTCCCACCTAGGCTTTTAAGTTTTAATAAACATGTGATTTTCAATGTTAACCTTGCATAGCTAAGCTAGAGCTGCCCCTTGCCTCACATCCAAACACACCCTTGGTATCTAACTGTCCATGGTCAACACATACAAAATGTACATACATACTGGCAGTCTGCCAAATACAAAAAGAGGAAACGCTAACTAATATGTAGAACACATATGAATGATTATGAGTTGTGAGTCTATGGCTACGTGGACTTTTCTTGAGGGATTCATATAGCTGAAGGGATTAGCTGCCAAAATATAATAAAACTGAAGTTCATGGTGTGCAACCAACTTCCAAAAATTCAGAAAATGGCTTCGCGAAGTAAAACCATGCATGTCAAGTCTACATTGACAGCCACTGCTTGGGAAGAATTAGACTCTGCTATTAGTCAGTAGGTATGGTACACATATAGTTAGAGTTGAACTGTTACCTGCCAAATTTGTAATCTTGAGTATAAAATTTTCAGAAGAAGAAATGGTAATGTGGTTCAATTTTCAAAAGAAACATGGAGATTGCAAGGCTGGTTTGAAGAAACTAAGGCTGAATGATCCATGGAACTTTAATGATGGTGAAGAATCTAAACTGAAATAGCATACCGCATTTAATAAATAATCACAAAGAGATCAATTACCAACGTCATATATTTACCAGTAACCACAAATCATGAAATCAATGTCAGAGGACCAAAATTTTCACAAGCTAGGGAAATAATGCTCTTCACCAAAACCTTGCCATAACTTATTCCTCTTATTTCTTTGTCAGAGCTACACATTGCAAATTCAGAGAAATTTTGGAGAAATAAAAGAAAGCATCATGAAAGGGAGGAGTGGGCAGGCATATGAGAAATGAGCGCTTGCACGCATATTCTTACTCCGTGAGAATTGCCACCAAGCCCTTTGAGGGAGTTCCGGACTAGGGGGTGTCCGGATAGCCGAACTATCATCATCGGCCGGACTCCAAGACTATGAAGATACAAGATTGAAGACTTCGTCCCGTGTCCGGATGGGACTTTCCTTGGCGTGGAAGGCAAGCTTGGCGTCTGGATATGTATATCTCCAACCATTGTAATCGACTCTGTGTAACCCTAACCCTATCCGGTGTCTATATAAACCGGAGGGTTTTAGTCCATAGGACGAACAACAATCATACCATAGGATAGCTTCTAGGGTTTAGCCTCTTTGATCTCGTGGTAGATCCACTCTTTTAACACACATCATCTATATTAATCAAGCAGGACGTAGGGTTTTACCTCCATCAAGAGGGCCCGAACCTGGGTAAAACATCGTGTCCCTTGTCTCCTGTTACCATCCGCCTAGACGCACAGTTCGGGACCCCCTACCCGAGATCCGCCGGTTTTGACACCGACATTGGTGCTTTCATTGAGAGTTCCTCTGTGTCTTCACCGATAGGCTCGATGGCTTCTTCGATCATCAACAACGACGCGGTCCAGGGTGAGACTTTTCTCCCCGGACAGATCTTCGTGTTCGGCGGCTTTGCACTGCGGGCCAATTCGCTTGGCCATCTGGAGCAGATCAAAAGCTACGCCCCTGGCCGTCAGGTCAGATTTGGAAGTCTAAACTATACGGCCGATGTCCGCGGAAACTTGATCTTCGACGGATTCGAGCCGCAGCCAAGCGCGCCGCACTGTCTCGATGGGCATGATCTAGCTCTGCAGCCGAACAGTGCCCTGGAGGCCGCACCAGAATCCGCTCCGACCCTTAATCCGGAGCCGGATTCCCCGATCGAGGACGAGTGGTTGGACACCGCCTCGGGGGCTTTAATCTCTACGGTGATCGAGCCGAACTCCATCCCTGTCCTTTGCGAAGACCTCGACTCCAGGGTGCCGGACTCCTCTCTAGACTCCGAACCCTCCGCGCCCTTGCCAATCGAATCCGATTGGGCGCCCGTTATGGAGTTCACGACCGCGGACATCTTTCAGCACTCGCCCTTGGGCGACATCCTGAATTCACTAAAGTTTCTCTCTTTATTCGGAGAGCCTGGCGGACTACGGTCAGGAAGGTTGGGATACGGACGACGAAGAAATTCAATGCCCACCCACCACCCACTTCATAGCCACTGTCGAAAGCTTACACAACGTGCTCGATTTCGACTCCGAAGACATCGACGGTATGGACGACGATGTAGGAGACAACAATGAACCAACACCTATAGGATGCTGGACAACCTCATCCCATGACGTATACATGGTGGATACACCTAAAGGAAATGAAGACGAGGAGCAACGGGACGCTACGAAGGATAAATCCTCGAAAAGCAGTCAAAACGGCAACGTAAACGCCGAACAAAGTCCCGCCTCAACAAAGACCCAGCCATAGAGCAGGGCGAACCGGTGGACAACGAACAAGCTATCGAGCAATCGTCCGAACAAGACAACTTGGATACACAATCTGTCCCCGGCAAAGACAACAGTCCGGACGATCTCACGCCGGACAAACTATTGGAGCAAAATGACCTCCAGAAAAGGCTCGTCGCCACTACGCGTAGCCTGAAAAAACAGAAGCGGAAGCTCAAAACAGCGGAAGATGCACTCAGGATCAGATGGAGCAAAGTATTCAGCACCGCAAACAAGTACGGCGACAGTCGCTGAACAAAGAGCTACTCAAAAAGAAAGCTACTGCCCGAATTCGACGAGGAGGCCTTAGAGCCCCCACAATTAAAAAGTAAGAAGGCCACCCGGTCGGATGGACGAGCCCACGGCAAAAAGAGAGCGGTGAATGGCGCCGCATACAAGCCAATATGCGATCCGCATAAGGATTCACATCAAGAGGATGGCCCAGTTAGGTTCATCTATGGGCCAAGAAAGCAGGCTCGTCAAAGCAATGCAATACGCCAAAATTCCGAAGATCACGGCACACCCAAATATAGGGACGCCGCACACCCCCTATGTTTCACCGATGAGGTGCTGGATCATGAATTTCCAGCGGGATTCAAACCCGTAAACATAGAGGCATACGACGGAACAACAGACCTCGAGTTCGGATCGAGGATTACATCCTCCACATACACATGGCTAGAGGAGACGATCTCCACGCCATAAAATACTTACCCCTTAAACTCAAAGGGCCACCTCGGCATTGGCTTAAAAGCCTCCCCGAAAGTACCATTGGAAGCTGGGGAGAGCTCGAGGATGCATTTCGGGCAAATTTTCAGGGGACTTATGTCCGCCCTCCGGATGCAGACGATCTAAGTCACATAACTCAACAGCCCAGAGAGTCAGCCCGGGAATTCTGGAATAGGTTCCTTACTAAAAAGAACCAAATAGTCGACTGTCCGGACGCCGAAGCCTTAGCAGCTTTCAAACACACCGTTCGAGACGAATGGCTCGCCAGACACCTCGGCCAAGAAAAGCCAAGAACAATGGCCGCACTAACAAGCCTCATGACCCGCTTTTGCGCGGGAGAGGACAGCTAGCTGGCTATATGCAGCACCAGCGACCCGAGTACATCCGAAATCAGGGATGGAAATGGGAAATCACGACGCAGAAAAGATCAGCGCCGAAATAAAGAAAATGGCCCAAATAGTACGGCGGTCAACGCCGGATTCAAAAGCTCTCGGCCGAACAACAAAACACTGCCCCTAAAGGATAACAGTGACGAGCTATCCAACCTAAACAAGATTACGGATAGATCATGTCAAATACATGATACCTCCGGGAAGCCTGCAAACCATACCCACAGGGATTGTTGGGTCTTCAAACAGTCCGGCAGACTGAACACTGAACACAAGGGGCTCGACACACCAAGTAAAGATGACGACGAGCACCACAAGCAGAACCCCGGAAAACAAAAAACTTTCCCACAAGAGGTTAAAACAGTAAACTCACTTCACGTGATCAAAAGGAAAAACAGAGCGGCGCCCACTAAAAGGCGCTACCGCATTAATCGGGTTGTCAAAACCAATCACCTTCGACCATCAGGACTATTCCGATAATATCCGGAACACAGGATGGACTGCCTTGATATTGGATCCTATAATCGACGGATTCCAATTTACACATGTCCTCATGGATGGCGGCAGTGACATAAACCTGATATATCAGGACACTATCCGCAGGATGGGGATAAACCGACCAAAATTCGCCGTAGCAACACCTCCTTTAGAGGAGTACTGCCCGGCCCATACGCCCTCTGCACGGGCTCCATACTGCTAGAAGTTGTGTTTGGTTCATCCGACAACTTCCCTCGTGAAAGGTTACTCTTCCATGTCGCCCCGTTTAAAAGTAGCCATCAAGCGCTATTGGGGCGCGAAGCTTTTGCCCACTTTAACGCAATACCGCATTATGCATCTCTAACACTTAAAATGCCCGGTCCACGGGGCATCATCTCGTTAAAAGGAAGTATTAAGTGTTACTCGAGCACGGAAGAAGGGGAGACTGCATCGACAGCTCCACAGCTATCCGGCTCCACTAGGCAAAGAACCTGAAATTGGTCATTCAAACCCCGGACACGGCTAGACGAGTCCGGCGCCTACTAGCGGCATACCCCCATACGAGGGGCTGCATGCATGTATAACAAGAGACAATAGAGCTCAATTTTATTCTTCGAACCGTACTCTATTCATTTAATGTTAAGTACATCTTTCGCACGATCCTTTTTCCTTCAAACTAAGTTCCTCTCTTTTACAGATGAACAACGTGCTACACCCGTCCAGGATACGGCACAACGGAGACACAGGCACAGACGTGCAGTAGGGACCCGTTGCAACGATTCTTTTCAGATTAAGACCCTGCGTAAACCTTTTTTCACTGTCTCCTGTTGATATACATCCCCCCGGTTCCTTAATATAACCGAGGAGGAGGCTGGTGCTTTGGCATTGGCCGCACCAGAATTTTTGCGCGTACCTGGACACCAGGGGCTTAGGGCATTATTCTGCCCATTTTCATAAAGACCGAATACCTTAGGGAGTATTCGGGGTCTCGAGTTAGGCCTTATATGCATCAGCTCCGAATCATGTCTTTGGTCAAATGTTGGGTTGCCCGGCTCCTGTGTTTTGCTGCCTTACGTTCCGTTTTCACGGCTAACGCGGCACCAGGAGAACTACTGCGATTGTGCCCCGGTTCGGCCGGGCGAGCACCTCAGTAGAGAAAGCCGAAAACTGACTGTCATGATATAGCGAGAGACTGGTCAACCACTCGATGACTCACAGGAATGTTTAGAATTCCTCCGCATTAACGAAGGACCGGTTTTCGGTCAGGCACACACGCACCCCAAATTCGGGAGAGTGCGGTGCCCCCAGGGGCTATATAGTAGCCCCACCCTCGAACTCCTATGGCTAAGTGAAAGTGATAAAGCATTATAGTCCGGTTGCCTGGTTTGCTACGCTATCACCTCCTTAACAGGACCAAGACGTTGGATTAAGTGTGAAAAAGCGCTTTTTTTTGCAAACACCCCCGCACTATGTGCGTGGGGCTGAAGCCAAGGACTGCCATCTTTCAGGTTATATACACATATACACAAACGGCCGCACAGGGAGTAGTTTACTACTTGAACGCACAAGTATAAAAAGCACTTATATTACATTGAAACATTGTTTTCATAAATCATACATGTCATTTAAACATAATATCCTTCGAGCACTGCGTCTCTATTAAACGAGCGCCCGGCAGGACTTCTTCAAAGTAGTGCTCGGCAGGTACTCGACTTCTGTCCGAATCTTGGGATGCAACGTCGGTGGCCTTCATCTCTGCCCAGTATGTCTTGACACGGGCCAGAGCCATCCGCGCCCCCTCAATACACGCCGATCGCTTCATTGCGTCGATACGCGGCACCGCACCAAGAAACTGCTGCACTAAACCAAAATAGCTCTTCGGCTGGGGTCCGTCCGGCCACAAGTGAGCCAAGACATGCTTCATGGCAAATCCGGATAGTCGATTCAGCTCGGCCCATTCGGCCAACCGATCGGTCAGCGGCAGAGGACGCTCCGGACTATGGAATTGCGACCAATATAGCTCTTCCCTTACGTGCCTTGGCCCCGGAAGTGCTCAAGCGGCGTCCTGGCGCTTCGCCGCCAAGTCCAGATAAGCATCCTCTGAACTCCACAATTTATCCAACCGAGCATACTTTGGATCTGTATATTTCCTCCGCAGCAGAAACGGTTTTCCAGCCGCAATTGCCCCGGCCTGACTCAGCTCCTCCTTGGCAGCTCTCAAAGCCGATTGGGCCTTCTTGGATTCGGCGGCGGCCTTCTTTAGGTCCTCTTGTTCCGCTTGACGTTCCTTTTCAAGAACCGCGCAGCGTTCGGTAGTATTCCTTAACTTTTTGGCCATCTCGGCCATCTCCTCTTTGCTTCGGCAGTGAGCAGCCCGTTCGGCTTCTTGCTCTTTGGCCGCCTTTAAGGCGGCCGCATTACTAATTCTGGCTTGCTCTTTCGCTCGGGCGAGTTCTGCCCGCAGCTCTTCCACGGCAGCGACACCATCTGCATTAAGCATATGATTAGTAAGACATGGGCGTCAAGCTCCCTTACCAGGTGTCCGCATAGAAGTCGCATACCTTGTGACTCGTCAAACCGTTTATTGACCAGCGCGATGTCCGCATCCGCCTCATCAAGCTGCCGCTTTAGTTCGGCATATTCATCAGTCCGGCTGGCCTCCGGACGCCCCGCCACCTGTTTAGGAGCGGCGATATGTTAAAACTGAGAATTTGATCCTCGGCAGTCATCAATTTTGACAACATACCGAGTCTCAGGGGCTACTATCTATACATGGCGCATTTTATATGCACAACTGTCAAAAGGTACATTATTTTTTGCGTACCTCAAACCCCGTCAGTAAGCTTCTGACGGCTTCGTGCAATCCGCTCTCAGCGGATGCAATTATTTCAATCACCGTACCCATTAGAGCACGGTGATATTCTGAGATAGCCGCCGCCTGAAAGCAGATCCTTCAGCTCCTCCGACCGCACACCACTTGGCGCCGGACCTTCCGGCCCCGCTGGACTTGGGGGAACCCTCCGCGACGACACCTCCGGGTCGTCTGCTTCACATGAGGGTGCGACAGGTGGAGGCGTTTCGCTCTCCATCATCTCCGGAAGAAGACCCCCCGAAGACGAGCTCTGCTGAGAAGGGCTGAGGTCCGAACTACAAGGTACAATTTTGGTTATCTTCATAAATAAATACAGGGATGTTCCTTATTTACAAGACCCCTTATTTTTTACTTACGGCTCGCTGGAGGGCTGATCCCCTCGGGGAAATAATGCGGCTGAGTTGCTTCCCAGCGCCGGACTCTCTGCCGAAGATTCCCTTCCCTTCTTTGAGGCCTTGACCTCCGGATCTTCTGAAGCGGTCCTCTTCTCTCCTCGGAAGGTGGGACTCTTAATCCCTCCTTCCTTGATATCCTCCTTCGCGGAGGCAGTTGCTTCCCCGCTCCCCCCTTCGCCTTCTTCAAAAGGCGCGACCTTCAACATCTTGGTCAGCATGGGATCCGGCGTGGTCTCTGGGAGGGGAGCCGGACACCTTATTAACTTTGCCTTGGCTATCCACTCCTGTTCAAGAAACGGCTCCTTTAAAGGGCATATATGTATGAAATAAATGAATGAACAGCTTGTCCGGTTACATGACTACTTACTTGAATATCTGGGCGATTGCAGCTTAGTCCTGCGTCCTCGGTCAAGTCCGGACACTTCTCTTGTGGTCCGAAGAACAGTTTATACATCTCCACGGGCGTCGTGCCCATAAAATTTTGGAGAGCTCGTGGTCCCTCGGATTGAATTCCCACAGGCGGAGGCGGCGTTGCAGGGCTGAAGGCGCGGATCACCATAACCTGCGCCACTTTGCAACCAGATTGATCCCTCTTTCTGGAGATCTTGAATGCGGCCTGGAGCAGGGAGGCGTCCTTGGACGGCCCCCAGTCGAGCCCCTTGTTGACCCATGATGCCAGCCGCTGTGGTGGACCTGAGTGGAAGGCAGGGAGCGCCGCCCATTTGGTGCCCCTGGGAGCGGTGATGTAAAACCACTCCCGTTGCCACGAACCAAGATCCTCTTGAAAAGAGCCCTCGGGCCACGGAGCATCAGCACATTTGCTTATGACTGCCCCTCCGCACTCCGCTTGCTGCCCCTTGATCATCCTTGGCTCCACCTTGAAGGTCTTGAGCCACAATCCAAAGTGGGGGGTAATATGGAGGAAGGCCTCACATACAACAATGAATGACGAGATATGGAGGATGGACTCCGGATTCAAGTCATGGAAATCAAGCCCATAATAAAACATGAGCCCCCGCACAAAGGGGTCCGTCGGGAAGCCTAAACCCCAAAGGAAGTGGGACACGAACACCACGTTCTCGCCGGGCTCAGGAGTGGGAATGACCTGCCCTGGAGCAGGCAACCTATGCGATATCTCGCGGTTAGATACTGGCGTCTCGCAGTTTTAGCACATCTTCTTCTGTGACGGAGGAAGACATCCATCGGCCGTGCTGGTCGGAGCCGGACATCGTCGAAAGTCCGAAGCGCCTGAATCTGAAGCTTTGGGTGTTGGAACTCGAAAGCGCGAGGCGAACTCGATGGAGGGTGTAAAAATAAGAGGGCCTTGGTCTCATTATAAAGAGGTTGAATACCAAGAGCCCGCCCCGTGGTCGATTAGGACCCGCCTTCGATAGAGAAGGCAGGCCAACGGGCATGGTTGGGTTACCCACGTCCGTATTGATGAGAATCCCGGAATAAGGGGGCACGATCTACGCCTTGATAAGACGTGCCAAGAAAACCGCCTCGCTAAACACGCTGAGGTGGAACAATAAAAAACGATTCATATAAAGGCATGGCCGTGGTGTGATGTCACGCCACGGAATACGTCAGCAGATCTGCGCAAAAATTATTCTCTCTACGGTGTTATGTGGAGCTTGTTTTGCAGAGCCGGACACTATCCTTGTGTTCAAAACCTTCTATGAAGTATTAGGAGGAGGAACCCGCCTCGCAATGCTGAAGACAATCAACGCGCCGGACTCATCGTCATTGAAGCCTGGTTCAGGGGCTACTGAGGGAGTTCCGGACTAGGGGGTGTCCGGATAGCCGAACTATCATCATCGGCCGGACTCCAAGACTATGAAGATACAAGATTGAAGACTTCGTCCCGTGTCTGGATGGGACTTTCTTTGGCGTGGCAGGCAAGCTTGGCGATACGGATATGTAGATCTCCTACCATTGTAACCGACTCTGTGTAACCCTAACCCTATCCGGTGTCTATATAAACCGGAGGGTGTTAGTCCATAGGACGAACAACAATCATACCATAGGCTAGCTTCTAGGGTTTAGCCTCTTTGATCTCGTGGTAGATCCACTCTTGTAACACACATCATCAATATTAATCAAGCAGGACGTAGGGTTTTACCTCCATCAAGAGGGCCCGAACCTGGGTAAAACATTGTGTCCCTTGTCTCCTGTTACCATCCGCCTAGACGCACAGTTCGGGACCCCCTACCCGAGATCCGCTGGTTTTGACACCGACACCCTTCAACACCTGGTCAATGACCATGACCGCCTAAGTTTAGAACACCGCATCAGGTTCCTTTGCTCTAACCCCATGACCTGCCAGCATCCGACGCCGCAGTTGGTGCCCAGCACGCCATCCTGCCAGCAGTTCTTCCGCTGCTGGATGCCGTCCCTGCATATGTGAGCCAAAACTGAAAAATGTTCAGACCAACACTTGCTTGCCATCACTCACACTGAACCCATGACTGTAATGACTCAGCCTGCATATGAGAGCAGTGTGGGGAGTGGGGAGTGAGCATACCAGGTGATGAGGAGCGGCTCGTCGAGGCTGTTGAGGACGTTGATGGCGACGTTGTAGTTTGTGGTGACGTTGACGACGGGGCCACGTCGCAGCCGCCGCCTCTGGCTGCCTGACGGGGCTTGCTGGAGCCGGACTTGGCGGTGGCGGTGGCATCCGGGTCGTCGGAGAGGTCGACCGTTGCGAGGGCCTCCGTGGTAGCCGCGACCGGGTCCGGGTCCAGGTCGTCCCTGTCGAGGCTGCTGTCGGGCGGTGCCCGGGAGGGAGGCCGCGAAGGAGGTGGAGGAGGAGGGGAGACACGGCCCGGGGAGGTGAAGCCCGTGCTGCTCCCGCTGCGCTGCCGCCCGCACACGGTTCATGGCGGGCTCGCCGAAGCGGGGAGGGGTCTGGGTAGAGGCGGCGGTTGATTGGGTTAGGTTGGGCTGTGAGGGTAGGGATAGGGGCGGCGACGTATTGAGATCTGAGGGAGGGAGAGGGTTAGGATTGGATAGTGGGTTGCAATAGTCGGCGTCGGGGCGGAGGAGCGCGGACGCAGTGGGCGCGCCGGCCGACGACGGACGCAGAGCACCGGCGCAGCCATCACGAGGAGCAGGCCGTGACGTCGTGGCTGCGGCGGCGAAGGACGGGCGCTTGGGTTGGATCTGGATCGGGGAGAGGCGGCAGAGAGGGGGAGAGAGAGGCGGGCGCGGGCTGCTTAGGGTTTGGATTGGGCTGCAGAGAGGTGGACGGTTCAGATCGGCTAGAACGGACGGTTCAGATCGGCTAAGGGGGTGATCCGTGGGAAGAGCCCTGATTGGTTCAGAAAATTTATGGTTTAAAAAAATAACCCCATCTCTTTGCCATCTGCCAGCAGATGGCAAAGAATCTTTGCCGTCTGCTGGCAGATGGCAAAGAGGTGGGGCTGGTACGTCGTTACACTCTTGACGGCCACATGATTTGCCAACCTCTTTGCCATCTGCTGGCAGATGGCAAAGATTATTTGCCATCCACTAGCAGATGGCAAAGAATTGGCTGATGGCAACCATGTTCTTTGCCGTCTGTCAGTTCTTTGCCATCTGTTTTTTATAAGCAGATGGCAAAGACGTTCTTTGCCATCAGCTGGCAGATGGCAAAGATTATTTGCCATCGACTAGCAGATGGCAAAGAATTGGATGATGGCAACCATGTTCTTTGCCGTCTGTCAGTTCTTTGCCATCTGTTTTTTATAAGCAGATGGCAAAGACGCTCTTTGCCATCAGCTGGCAGATGGCAAATTCCCAGTTTCCAGTATATGACTTAGAACCCTGGTGGGCTGGTGATACCTTGTCTTCCTAACCATCGAATTATAGGTTTGTTCGCTACACTCGCTTTTGAAATCAGCCACATCACGCACACAATTACATAATGTGTTTTTTTTGTGAAGCCAGACCATCGTGTTGCAAAGCCAGTCGCATGGTGCTGCAAGGGCGGCCAATGCTGTTATAAAGAATTCTCCAGTAAATATTTGCTGCTCCTCATACTACCTCCGTCTTGGTTACTTGTCCTCCTCATATATTGGGTCATGTTTTAATCATAATTTTAACTAAAAAAATATGAGTTATACATACAAAAACAATATCATTGAAACAACATTCAAATAAGATTACACAAAGATAATTATTTACGGCGTGCACTAACATTTTCAAAGTGAAAAATGTGGTCACACTTCGACTCAAAATATGATGGGACTAATAAACCCAGACAGTGATCGTACTAGCTTAGTGTTGCAAAGTGGTTTCACAAATGTGTTATTTTATTCTTGTAATTTGCATGTATTTGGCCTATATAACACAAAACAAAAAACACATTGTTTTGAAAGGATTTTTTTGCGACTAATGAGGATTGCAAAATAACGCTAAAAAATGTACACTATTGTTTAGGTCTTTGACATATATAGACCACAAAATAATGAGTGACAATGTTACATATGCATATAAGTTGTTGATAGTTTCTCTAGTAGGTGGATGTGTAGCATTCATAGACACTTTCTGCTGGGGCTCCATGTACTCAGCTGCCGCACATGAGCAGCGAGCCAGCCACCAGAGAGCAGGGTCTACCGACGTGGTTCAGAATCCTTTCGAATCACAACTCAGGGATCCTAGCGCCAGAAGCACATCATCCATCGGCCATCGACCCGGCTGATCCGCGCATAGGATCAGCCGGATGACACATAGTATTTGGCATCTTTATTTTGCCCTTTAAAAGGTTAAAAATTACCGTGGTAATATAAGTAAATTTTCCATGTTAAAAAGGGTAAAATTGCCATGGCAAAATTTAAAGAAACAATTTCTAAGAAAAAGAAGACTTTAAAGGAATTTGCCAAGGCGTTATATGTAAATTTGCCATGCCAATATAGGAAAAATTCCATGGCAAATAAAATTAAAAATTTCCATCTTTTTTCCATTTTATAAAATAAGTTGCCATGGAAACTTATGCTTAAAAAGACAATTTTCCCATGGCAACTCTGACAACGTTGTTCATTATAATTTTGTGCATTGTAATCATAATATGCCATGACAAAACATGCCAAAAAATAATTTGCCAATAGCCAGCTGATGGCATTTTTTTAGAACATTAAAAGATAAAAATTTGAACAAAAATTGCCATGATATGTGATAAGCATCGCATAAGAAGCCCTCTAGGTCATGGCAATTGCGTATAAAAACAAAATTCCAAGGTATGTGGAATATGATTTGGTCCTTGGTTTCTAATTCTTTCCCCATGGTCCATGTGATATTTTTGCCATGGTACATTGAAATGGCAAAAACATGAAAATTAATATTAATTTGCCATGGTTTAATGAAAAACATGGCAAATCCATATCAAAAAAATGTTGTGGTAGCTATTTACTAAACAAAAAGTTGGTCGCTATAAAAGGATTGTAAATTTGTCATGTTAATCTATGATAATTTGCCATGGCAACTAAATGAAGTGTAATAAATGAGAAATGTAGGGTACTAAATCAAGTATACATCATGTGTCTCAGCAAAATTTACATATGTGTAATACATGGCAAAAAAATAGACAAAATGGTGGATTGACCAAGAGGCCAAGGTGATCTATGAAAGAATGAATAACACTTTGGCATGGCAACAACAAATAGTTGAACGAAAGCGATCATGGCGACTTTTGATACACAAAAATCATAGCAATTTTCTAATGGAAACTACTCAAGAATTATGCCCTGGCAACTACTCATAGCAATTCTGTCAATGAGAACTACTCATAGCAATTCTGCCATGGCAACAACTCCAGAATTTTGCCATGCCACACTATTGTGGGAACTGAATGTGTCAACATGATCTAATCCAAATTAAGCATTCAGTTCCAAAAAAAATATAAAGGCAAACTATTTATTTTCTGTTTAAAGGGAAAAATTATTTTCAACATAGAAAAATGATAGTTGTCATGGCAAAAAACATATATATTTTAGCATGTCAAAACATTAAACTAAACTAATGGGGACAATATGCATATAGGGTGAAAATCAAATTCATGTGCACACAAATTGCCATTTTTTTTCAAAATAAAAAAGGTCACCTATGCACATACAAAGTTGCTATGTCCATTATATAGATCATGAAAATACAGCTGACCTAAAAATGAATAATAAATTTGGCACATACATGAGGATCACCTCGTTGGTGAAATGATGACACAAAGTTTGTCAAATGAATAATAAATTTGGCACATACATGTGTTGGGGAACGTCGCATGCAATTTCAAAAAAAATTCTTACGCTCACGCAAGATCTATCTAGGAGATGCATAGCAACGAGAGGAGAAGAGTGTCCACGTACCCTCGTAGACCGAAAGCGGAAGCGTTTGTTAACGCGATTGATGTAGTCAAATTCTTCCCGTTCCGACCGATCAAGTACCGAACGCACGACACCTCGAGTTCTACACACGTTCATCTCGATGACGTCCCTCGAACTCTTGATCCAACAAAGTGTCGAGGGAGAGTTTCGTCAGCACGACGGCGTGGTGATGGCGATGGTAAAGTGATCCACGCAAGGCTTCGCCTAAGCACTACGTAAATATGACCGGAGGCGTAAACTGTGGAGGGGGGTGCCGCACACGGCTATGAATCAATATTATGTGTTCTACGCGCCCCCTCCCCACGAATATAAAGGAGGGAGGGGAGGGAGCCAGCCCTAGGCGCGCCCAAGTAGGAGGAATCCTACTTGAGCTCCTAGTAGGATTCGCCCCCCCCCCTTTCCTTTTACCAGAGGGGGAAAGAGGGGAAAAGAGAGGGGGAGAAGGAAATAGGGTGGTGCCGCCCCCTCCTCCTAGTCCTATTCGTCCTCCTTCCGGGGGGGGGGGGGCACTCCTTGTGGGCTGGTGTGACTCCCTCCTATGGCCCATTATGGCCCATATCTTCCCCCGGGGGATTCCGGTAACCCCTCGGTACTCCGATATGTACCCGATACAATCCAGAACACTTCCGGTGTCCAAATACTATCATCCAATATATCAATCTTTACCTCTCGACCATTTAGATACTCCTCTTCATGTCCGTGATCTCATCTGAGACTCCGAACAACATTCAGTCACCAAATCAGGTTCGAGAACTATGTAGACATGACCGAGACACCTCTCCGGTCAATAACCAATAACGGAACCTGGATGCTGATATTGGCTCCCACATATTCTACGAAGATCTTTATCGGTCGAACCATTTTGAAAACATACGTTATTCCCTTTGTCATCGGTATGTTACTTGACCGAGATTAGATCGTAGATATCTTCATACCTAGTTCAATCTCGTTGCCGGCAAGTCTCTTACTCGTTCCGTAATGCATCATCCTGCAACTAACTCATTAGTCAATTTGCTAGCAAGGCTTCTTATGATGTGCATTACCGAGAGGGCCCAGAGATACCTCTCCGATACTCGGAGTGACAAATCCTAATCTTGATCTCTGCCAACCCAACAAACACCTTCGGAGATACCTGTAGAGCATCTTTAAAATCACCCAGTTAAGTTGTGACGTTTGATAGCACACAAGGTATTCGTCCGGTATCCGGGAGTTGCATAATCTCATAGTCAAAGGAATATGTATATGACATGAAGAAAGCAATAGCAATAAAACTCAACGATCATTATGCTAAGCTAACGGATGGGTCTTGTCCATCACATCATTCTCCTAATGATGTGACCCCGTTCATGAAATGACAACACATGTCCATGGCTAGGAAACTTAACTATCTTTGGTTAACGATCTAGTCTAGTAGAGCCTTAGTAGGGACACTGTGTTTTGTCAATGTATCCACACATGTATCAAGTTTCTGGTTAATACAATTCTAGCATTAATAACCAACATTTATCATGATATAAGGAAATATAAAATAACAACTTTATTATTGCCTCTAGGTCATATTTCCTTCAGTCTCCCACTTGCACTAGAGTCAATAATCTAGTTCACGTCGCCATGTGATTTAACACCAATAGTTCACATCTTTATGTGATTAACACCCATAGTTCACATCGCCATGTGACCAACACCCAAAGGATTTACTAGAGTCAATAATTTAGTTCACATCGCTATGTGATTAACACCTAAAGAGTACTAAGGTGTGATCATGTTTTGCTTGTGAGAGAAGTTTAGTCAACGGGTCTGCCACATTCAGAGCCCTATGTATTTTGCAAATTTTCTATGTCTACAATGCTCTGCATGGAGCTACTCTAGCTAATTGCTCCCACTTTCAATATGTATCCAGATTGAGACTCAGAGTCATCCGGATCAGTGTAAAAGCTTGCATCGACGTAACTCTTTACGGCGAACTCTTTATCACCTCCATAACCAAGAAATACTTCCTTAGTCCTCTTAGGTAACTAAGGATAACTTTGACCGCTGTCCAATGATCTACTCCTGGATCACTATCGTACCCCCTTACCAGACTCATAGCAAGGCAAATAACTGGTCTGGTCCACAACATGGCATACTTTATAGAACCTATGGCTGAGGCATAGGGAATGACTTGCATTCTCTCTCTATCTTCTACCGTGGTCGGGTTTTGAGTCTTACTCAACTTTACACCTTGCAACACAAGCAAGATCTTCTTCTTTGTTCCATTTTGAACTACAAAATCTTGTTAAGGTATGTACTTACTGAAAAATCTTATCAAGCGTCTTGATCTATCTCTATAGATCTTGATGCCAAATATGTAAGCAGCTTCACCGAGGTCTTTCTTTGAAAAACTCCTTTCAAACTCTCCTTTATGCTTTCCAGAAAATTCTACATCATTTCTGATCAACAATATGTCAATCACATATAATATTAGCAATGTTATAGAGCTCCCAGTCACTTTCTTGTAAATACATGCTTCTCCAAAGGTCTGTATAAAATCATATGCTTTGATCACCTCATCAAAGCGTATATTCCAACTCCGAGATGCTTGCACCAGTCTATAGATGGATCGCTGGAGCTTGCACATTTTGTCAGCACCTTTAGGATTGACAAAACCTTCTGGTTGCATGCTACCTCTTGAGCATGCGTTCGTTTTCCCTTGAAGAGGAAAGGGTGATGCAGCAAAGTAGCATAAGTATTTCCCTCAGTTTTTGAGAACCAAGGTATCAATCCAGTAGGAGGCTACACGCAAATCCGTCGTACCTGCACAAAAAAATAAGAACCTTGCAACCAACGCGATAAAGGGGTTGTCAATCCCTTCACGACCACTTGCAAAAGTGAGATCTAATAGAGATAATAAGATAAATATTTTTGGTATTTTTATGATATAGATTGAAAAGTAAAGATTGCAAGATAAAATAGACCGGAAACTTATATGATGTAAAATAGACCCGGGGGCCTTAGGTTTCACTAGTGGCATCTCTCAAGATAGCATAAGTATTACGGTGGGTGAACAAATTACTGTCGAGCAATTGACAGAAAAGTGCATAGTTATGAGAATATCTAGGCATGATCATGTATATAGGCATCACGTCCGCGACAGTAGATCGAAACGATTCTGCATCTACTACTGTTATTACACACATCGACCGCTATCCAGCATGCATCTAGAGTATTAAGTTCATAAGAACAGAGTAACACATTAGGCAAGATGACATGATGTAGAGGGATAAACTCAAGCAATATGATATAAACCCCATCTTTTTATCCTTGATGGCAACAATACAATACGTGCCTTGCTGCCCCTGTTGTCACTGGGAAAGGACACCGCAAGCTTGAACCCAAAGCTAAGCACTTCTCTCATTGCAAGAAAGATCAATCTAGTAGGCCAAACCAAACTGATAATTCGAATAGACTTGCAAAGATAACAAATTATACATAAAAGAAATCAGAGGAGATTCAAATATTGTTCATAGATAATCTTGATCATAAACCCACAATTTACCGGATCTCGACAAACACACCGCAAGCAGAATTACATCGAATAGATCTCCAAGAAGATCGAGGAGAACTTTGTATTGAGATTCAAAGAGAGAGAAGAAGCCATCTAGCTAATAACTATGGACCCGAAGGTCTGAGATAAACTACTCACACTTCATCGGAGAGGCTATGGTGTTGATGTAGAAGCCCTCCGTGATCGACTCCCCCTCCGGCGAAGCGCCGAAAAAGGCCCCAAGATGGGATCTCACGGGTACAGAAGGTTGCGGCAGTGGAAATAGGGTTTCGTGGTGCTCCTGGATGTTTTCAGGGTATATGAGTATATATAGGTGAAAGAAGTCGGTCAGGGGAGCCACGAGGGGCACACGAGGGTGGGGTGGCGCGCCTCCCTGCCTCGTGCCCTCCTCGTTTCGTTCTTCACGTCCACTCCAAGTCTCCTGGATTGCGTTTGTTCCAAAAATAACTCTCCTGAAGATTTCATTCCGTTTGGACTCCGTTTGATATTCCTTTTCTGCGAAACACCGAAATAGGCAAAAAAACAGCAATTTGGGCTGAGCCTCCGGTTAATAGGTTAGTCCCAAAAATAATATAAAAGTGCATAGTAAAGCCCATTAAACATCCAAAACAGATAATATAATAGCACGGAACATATTAAAGGCAATTTTACTAAAGGGGTATTTTTCATATTATTTTTTATTAATATTATGGCAAACTCTTTTTATGAGCATGGACCATGAAAATTTTTCCATGGCAACTTTTTGATAACAAACTAGAATTATTTGTCTCCGTCTACAAAATTTGCCATGGCAACTTTTTCTAAAAACAACTTAAGTGCAAATAAAAATGTCATGATATGGGACCATGGCAAAAGAACTTCTTTTTTTAGGCCCATGGCAATTTAAGCGCAAGGATCGTGGCAAATGTACTCTACATGTTATGTCAATTTTACTTTCTGGACCATGAAAATTTTCTTTTTTTCCAACTTGGCAAAATTTCTTTAAATATGGGACCATGACAAATTTAGTCGAAATATCATGTCAAATTTAGTTATTGGAGAATGTCAAATTTGGTGGCAATTTTTTTTTGCAACATGGCAACATTTCTTTTAATAAGGGACCGTGGCAAATTTAGTTAATGGAGCACATACAATTTATTATATGGGCCATGGAAAATTTAGTTTCTGGACCATGGAAAATTTCTTTTTTTCAACATGGCAACATTTTCTTTAAATATTGGAGCATGGCACTTGTAGTTAATGGGCATGGCAAATTTAGTATATGGACCATGGAAAATTTATTCCACATATCATGGTAAATTTAGTTAATGGAACATGGCAAATATAGTTTCTGGATCTTTGGCAAATTATTGAAAAGATGATAATTTTTATTTTTACCGCGGTAGTGTACAGATATTTTTAATATTTTTTTGCTGCAACATGGCCATGTCCTGTAGGTATTTTACTTATTCTGTAATTTATCATCACATTTTTTGCTGTTGGTACATGTTGTTTACTTTTTTTTGGCAGCTTTACCAGGAAGGCCCATCTAGGAAGACACAGGCCTACTTAGTCCAACTGGCTGGCCGTTCGGACGGAATGCGCTACCGCACGAACGACCACGAGCAGTTCGGTCGCAGTTGGTTGGGCCCGAACAAATCGTCCAGGATGACAACTCCCCATACCGAACGTCAGTTCGTTATCGGGGTCCATAAAAATAGAGGAGTGAAATTTCCAAACTAAAATATGCTAGCACACTAAAGTTCTTCTGATTCTTAAAAAAAGTTTTTTATTTCCAGAAACAAACCAGATGCATGCATGGAGCCGATAGAAAAATATATATCATGGCTCAGTGTCACGGATGAACGTTGTCCTCTTCGCTAAAAGTCTGCGAACATTATTTTAATGTGTAATGCGTATATCTAGGTACCTGAACTACTCCCTCCGTTCCTAAATAATTGTCTTTTTAGAGATTTCAACAAGTGACTACATACGGAGCAAAATGAGTGAATCTACACTCTAAAACATGTTTACATACATCCGTATGTTGTAGTCCATTTGAGATGGCTAGAAAGACAATTATTTGAGAACGGAGGGAGTACTTTTTATCACTCAGAAATCGCCATGAAGACAACCATATTGGATATACTCATTGAAAAATTAAACCCTGTCGACAAATCACAAACACATATATACTCCCAAATTCGTTTGGGACATCACATGTTTGCTGAGAATGGAAAAAGGAATAGTGCCAATCTTTTAAAAATCTATGTCACAAATATAATAATGAACAAATCCTAGATTATATTAAAGATTGAAATTTGCTGAACTGCGCAAGCGCATAAGAAATCCATTACTTTTCAGAACTTTAGGCAGGTTGTTTAAGTTCTGTATTTAAAGAATAAGACCCCAATGATGCAAGAGCACTTCATTAATTTTTTTAATAGTTAAAAGGAGAGTGTGCATTGGAGTCGACCGGATAAAGCAATATATCATAGACTAGGACACCGGTCAGCTAGCACGCATCGCCAAAAGAATGATAGCATCACCACTATTCTAAGTGGTTCGTATGGGATGTCAGAAGGATCAATTAATTTTAAAAAAAGTACAAAGTAACTTTAAAAATCTTAGAGGCATGCATCCAATAATTTACGGAGCTTTTTGAATATTCGAGCAAACATTTAAATTTCATTGTTGAATTTAAAGATATTTCAGGATGACTACTAGAGTATTACAGTCAAAGTAAAAAAAGTTTCGGCTAGAAAACTAGAAATATGGGAATTATTGAAAAGATGAGAAGGCTTCCACCAGTTAAAAAAAATTCAACAAGTTCAACGATCTTACAATTGTTTTTGAAAGTACATAGATAAGTTTGAGCTAAGTCACGACCCTTATCGAGGCTCGGAGCTCACCCATATGTTGGCAGGGGCATCAATGAGTTAGATATCGACGTGTTGATGGAAGCATAAACTAACCTTGCAGAACGGTTGTTGCAACGTGTTTTAATGGAATATGTTAACCACATGTATGCATGTCGAACCATGGAGTAAACATGCCAGTAGTAATCGGACAGAGAAAAGTCATAGATAATATATGTACAATAATGTTAACAGAAAACACATGCTCATATGTATTTAGTAATTGCTAAAATAAGAACCGCTAAAAGATATATATGGTGTCATAAGTTTTGGTTGTGACACAAAGCTTATAATATTTTATATGCTATGAAAATAGGTAATAAAATAGCAAATATGCATAGGTGAACATGGTGCCAGGCGAGGTCTTTATCTCACCATCCAGTCCTCTGAGATTCGTGTGGTATTAATACTATAAGCAGTGTATATCACATATTGAATACTCCTCCCTGCAGTATTCGGTTGTATTACACAAAACAATCAATGCTTAAGGGACCACATGCTTGACAAATGCGACCCAACTCATTTACTAGGAGCAGACCTCATTTACTAGGCACGGGCTGGGAACGTTCATTGCATTTCAGCATCTCTCTCTATCCAGCGTTGTTAATTTGGAAAGTGGGGGTATTTTAGTGTCATCACATGTACCAGTTTCTCTGCTATGCATTCATCTCCTCACGTTCCTCCTTTTCCTCGACTTTGTTCAACTGCTAGTCTTCCCTGCAATATTAATGCGTTCTGCAATGTGCTCGTCCATGTTCTAGTCCTGTTGATTAGCTAGCTCCTCCAACACGTATCCATTTAGGCCAGGAAGCTCCCCTTTCACTCATCTGATGGCCATCATTAGAAGGTGGGTTGGAGGAGCTGATGAACTAATCCTTCCAATGATCTAATTCCATCATGTCTCATTAGGTGCTCTCATCGCTGGGTGTGCTACCTGTTTAGAACAAGCTGGTGGACATTGCAAGCTCCTCTTTTGCGGGGGGCATTGCAAGCTCCTGTACTAGGATAACAACGAGCCTAGAAAAGCAATAACAAAAGCTCGCCCAAGCACATATTTTGAGTGTAGGAAAGGTTTTGCTATAGTAGCGAACATTAACGAACGCCTAACCTTCTGCTGTTGCTGGAGTTTGATGCCATGGTTGTACTGGGGTATTACCGTTGTTTGTACTAATTAATCCATCATGTCTAATTTCAGAGACAAAGACTTGTTTCACGTAACCTTCCTGTGTTTTTTGTTATTACAACAACGCATGTAGTTTAAATCCATCTTCGGGAAGATATTACATCATCCATGAGGTAGTACTGCAACATTAATATGAACGCATGGCTCTGATGAACTGATAGAGCAGTACACCTCAGTCCTCAATTATAGACATGAAAATTAAACTTGGCAAAACAAACAAAACAGAAACGGCAGGCCGACACTTGCTAAGTGCCATTAAAGGCCGACCTGTTCGACACAGAACTTTTAAACGCAGCTGACCAACATTTTTAAATGGCCTGACATTAACACAACAGAGCAGCTAGAACCATATTTTGCATGTTCATGAACGTGTATCCAATTCCATTTAAGATGGTTAGCCACCAACCCCTGTACGTCGTATTTGTCGAATTAACCTGGCATATCGTTGAGGTATTCATTCAATCACTATATTAATTTCTAATCTCATAGCATGGATGGGCTGCCCAGATAACATCCTCGCATGCCATCATGTCCCAAAAATTCGCGTCCGTAAAATAGTAAAATATAATTTAAAGATTTTGTATTTTATTTCCTACAAGACTTTAGACAAAACAATACTTTAAAAATTAATAAATAATATAATAATTTTCCATGTAGTAGCCCATGCAATATTCAAAATTGCTAGCCTGTGCAGTAGCATGGGTTGACAACTAGTTACTCAAATTCACTACGCTATATTTTCCAAAAAAGTGCCGGCAAATTGTAAAGTTAAATTCATTCCTTTTTTCCCCATGGGTGCATGCTAGATAACCAAGGAAAATAGACACGATCATGACGACACGGGTGTACAAAATCGGATTGCTTAACTGTTTCAGTGTCCAAATCGGATTGCAACGGAGCCCCGAAACGTTTTTCTAGGGTTTCGAGTGGCAGGGTGGCGCACGAGGCTATCTCGGTGGCGAAGTATTAGGGTTTTGTAATCGCCGGCTCTTCTACTCTCCGATCGCCGGATCTTGTCAGCAGGTCTACTCGGGGTGATCAAGGGGGGACCTGGCGTCCTTTCCCACCCTTGGCGGTGCTCCGGGTAAGGAGATCGGGGGAGGCTGGGCGAACTGATGGCGGAGTCAAGCGCCATGGGAGGAGCGAAGGGGAAGCCGAAGGAAGCGGAGATGGTGGAGCAGATGATGGACAGACTGGATCTAACGGAGAAGGAGAAGACGAAGCTTATCATTGATGAGGAGGAGGAAGAAAGAGTTGAAGAACCCTACGCACTCATAGGGAAGGTTTTGTTTCGGAAGTCTTCTCACGTGAACACCATCGAGGAGGCCCTGCGCCCTGTGTGGGGAAATCCGAGGGGACTGAGCTTCAGGCCAAAGGGGGAGAACATTTTTCTTGCTAGTTTTGCCATAAAGAGGGATTGTGATCGGATCTTCGAGGGAGGTCCATGGATGGTGGGAAAGCACTGTGTGGTCCTGGAGAGGTTTAACATCAGATCGTGGCCGTCAGAGCTAAAGTTTGACAAGATCAAAATCTGGGCACGGGTGATCAACCTCCCGTTTAACCTGTTATGCCCGCCATGGCCAAAACGTATAGCAAGCATGGTGGGAGATGTGGTTGCGTTGGATGCAGATGAAAAGGGTTTTGCATTTGGAGATTGCCTCAGATTCAGGGCTTGGATCAAGGTTGATGAACCGTTGATGCGTTGGGTGCAATTGGAGAAGTCAAAAACAAAAGAGTCTGAATTCTTTGATATCCAATATGAAAATCTACCATACTTTTGCTTCTCATGTGGGCTACTGGGGCATGTTGAACTGATGTGCCCTACACCCGCTGGGAGAGATGAGCATGGATGGCCGCCGTACCGGGAGGCTCTCAGATTCACAGTTAGTAAAAATAGGAACTGGGGCAGACAACCAACATACAAGCAGGAGGCCGCCCAGGACATGGGAAGACAGCAGGAGACAAGAGGAGGAGAGGATGATGTGGAGCCTGGTTTGGAAGTAAACTCGCCTGAGAAACCCCCAAACGGCAGAGTTAAAAGTACGATCTATCAATTTAATGCAAGGGGGAGAGGTGTTAATGGCAGAGGTGGCAAGGCGGGTCGAGGAACAAACCCTGTTTATCGCAGGGTAGACATGAACAACTCATATGCGAGGGGCGGTGGTAGCGGCCCTATGTTACTGCAGGATAGTGAAACAGTCATGAGGAAGAGACAGAATGAGGAGGATGAGTCGTCCGGGTCACGAGAGGACAACAGAGACTCTAAGAAGAAGAAGGCGGTGGAAGAAGAAGCAAGGAATCTCGCAGAGGCTGGTTACCATCCCCGCGGAGAGCAATGAATTGTATATCTTGGAACTGTCGCGGGCTTGGGAACCCGGAGACAGTTCGTGAACTTCACGACTTAGTGAAGAGAGAAGTTCCCACCCTAGTCTTTGTTTCAGAGACGAAGATTGAGGGTAGAAGGGTCAGTGATCTCACTACCCGACTTGGTTTTGAGGGTTGTTATCTAGTTAGCACTGATGGCTTAGTGGCGGACTTGCGTTGTTTTGGTCGAGGGAAGTAGAAGTGACACTAAATAATTTCTCAAATCAGCATATTGATGTATCGGTTAAGAACACACGTGGTGATAATAAAAAGTGGAGGTTTACGAGCTTCTATGCGAAAGCTAGAAGAAGTGAACGTGTAGAAAGTTGGAACTTATTGAGATGGTTGAAAGCTCAAAGTGATGCTCCGTGGTTATGTGGCGGTGATTTTAATGAAATTCTTAATAGCTCGGAGTACTTTGGAGCTCATGATCGCCCGAAGTGGCAAATGGAGGGTTTTAGGCAATGTGTGGATGACTGTGAACTTCAAGATCTCGGTTTCCAGGGTGGTACCTTTCACCTGGGATAATATGCAACATGGCGATTCAAACGTAAAAGTTCGGCTTGATAGGTTCTTAGTGAACCAGGCGATGACTTCAATGTATCCAGCTTCCTTTGTGAGGCACTTTCCATTGCCAAAATCTGACCATTGCGTGATAGTGGTGAAGTTGAAGGGAGTACCAGTTCAGGATGAAAGGAGTCAGCGCAGATTCATGTATGAGGAGGCGTGGCAGCAGGAAGAGTCATATGATGCCGTTGTACTACAGGGCTGGCGCAAAGGAGCAGGTTTGCAAGGTTTGCAGGGCATAGAACATGCCCTGTCGGACATGCAAGTACATCTTACGGACTAGAAATTAAAGAAGTTTGGAGATGTGAAGAGGAAAATTAAGAAGGTGCGCAGGGAGTATGAGAGGGAAAGATCCAACTCTCTGTTTCGAGGACCAACCAAGAAAGAAAAAGACCTAGCCAGGCAGCTCTCGGAGCTTGTTCACAAGGAGGAGATCTTGGCGCGGCAGAGGTCTAGGGCAGATTGGCTTAAGGCAGGGGATTGGAACACGGGCTTTTTCCAGGCTCGTGCGGCGGCACGTAAAAGCATAAACAGGATTCGCAGCCTTCAAAATGCGGATGGGAAGATCTGTGAGACAAAAGAAGAGGTTCATGCCGAGGTGCAGCAGTTTTATACTAGCCTGTACACAGCGCAAGAGAACACGGACGTGGAGGCAGTACTTCACCATGTGCCACATAAAATAACGGAACCAATGAATGAAAGACTCATTCGGGCTTTCAGAGAAGAAGAAGTGAAGGCTGCGCTCTTTGCTATGGGGCCAACAAAGGCGCCCGGATGTGATGGTTTTCATGCTGGATTCTACCAACGCCATTGGGAGTTGATAGGACCGGATGTTACAGCAGCGGTGCTCGGTTTCTTGAATGGAGGGCACATGCTGACTTCGGTGAATAGCATGGTGATAGTGCTTATACCAAAGGTAAAAACCCGCAAAATATTACACAGTATAGACCGATCTCCTTGTGCAATGTTATATACAAAATTTGCTCTAAAGTGCTTGTTAATCGCTTTAGGGAGATCCTTGATGAGATTATTGCAGAGGAGCAGAGTGCTTTTGTCCCGGGACGGTTGATCACTGACAACGTCCTAGTGGCATCTGAAAGTGCATACACTTTCGATGAAAAGGAAGAGAGGAGAACATGGTTGGTGTGCGGTGAAGATCGATATGATCAAGGAGTATGACCGTGTGGAATGGGAATATCTGGAAGGAATAATGCGCCAACTTGGGTTTCATGAGCGGTGGATCACCTTAGTCATGGCGTGTGTGACAACAGTGAGTTTCAAGTGAAAGTTAACGGAGAATTATTGCCGCGGTTTTCACCATCAAGAGGTTTTCGTTAGGGGGACCCGATCTCACCCTATTTGTTTTTATTGTGTGGGGAAGGCCTCTCCTGTATGCTGCAAAATTATGATGGAGGTTGGATTGATAGGGGAACCAGAGTTGGCAACACCGCCCCTTGGATTTCCCACCTGTTATTTGCAGATGATTGCTTAGTTTTTATGAAAGCTGACTCCAGGAGTGATATAAGGCTGAATGAGATATTACACAACTACTCAATATAAGCTCCGGTCAGAGTGCAAACAAGCTAAAAAGTTCGGTGTTTTTAGCCCTAATAGTGGCGCCTCAGTTAAGATGGGAGTCAAGGCAGCCTTACAAATCCAAAGAGAAGCAATGTCGGAGAAGTATCTTGGACTCCCAACAGCAGCGGGAACAATTACAGAGCAAAGCTTTGAGCATATTAATGAACGCTCGAGGGCAAGGGTGCAAGGATGGTGCGAAAGGAAAATGTCATGTGCAGCAAGAGAAGTTCTTTTAAAGTCAGTGGTCCAAGCTCTACCGGCCTACTCTATGAGTTGTTTCAAACTCACAAAAGGTCTGTGCAAGAAAGTGATGACAAATATGTCACAATATTGGTGGGCTGGGTCACTGGATAAAAAAGGAATGCATTGGCAATCTTGGGATAAGATGTGCATTGCAAAGTCACAGGGAGGAATGGGCTTCCGAGACCTGGAAACGTTTAATGACGCGCTATTAGCAAAGCAAGCTTGGAGAATACTTGAGAACCCAGCTAGCTTGTGTGCACGTGTGCTTAAAGCACGATATTTCCCTAATGAGGAGTTTTTAGCGGCGGGCTGTCCAACTAGTGCATCCAAGACATGGAAAGCAATTATAAAAGGAAGAGAGATGCTAAAGAAGGGACTCATCCGTAGAATTGGTAATGGAGAGACCACCGAGGTGTGGCATGATCATTGGATAGATGGCACCATATCTATGAGACCGATGGGAGCACTTGTGCCAAACTCAGTTCAGCTAGTCTCGGACCTCATAGACCCAACTACAAATCAATGGAACACGGAGTTGGTCCGGAGTATCTTCAATGCACCCGACGCCGCAACTATTCTTGCCATGGTAAGACCGCGTGTAGGAGGTGCAGATGTGTGGGCATTGGCCAGGGAGAAATCAGGCCTTTTCACGGTCAGATCGGCATATAGGCATGAGATGCAGACTAAAATTCAGGTGACTGAAACTACTGGTTCATCATCAGGTGATACGGCCATTTGGAAGGCATTGTGGAAAATCAATGTGCTCCCGAAGATCCGGGTGTTTTGGTGGCGCGTGCTAAAGAACTTCTTGCCGTCCTATGGGGAGCTTCAAAGGCGGCACATTAAGCAGCTACCTCATTGCCCGATGTGTGGACATGACAATGAAACGCTGTTTCACTCGTTGATGGAATGTGAACATGCAAGACGTTTTTGGGAGGCAGCAGAATGATTCTTTAGTATAGATATACCAAGATTGCACCCTGAGACTTGGTCTCGAGATCTATTAGATCATCGATTTTACAAAAAGGAAGTGGCAGCTATTATGATCACCGTGATGTGGGCTGTGTGGCATTCCAGGAACAACTATACTCATGGTGAGTTGGTGTACCAGCCGATCAAATCAATGGTGATCACTGAAGAGATTATCAGGGCGCTTGAGATACCTGAGAGGCAGAAGACCAAAACTACTGCCCATCCGAGGTGGCTACCACGGGAGGAAGGATGGATAAAAATCAATACCGATGGTGCGACGGATATGGGGCAAATGCGTGGAGGAGCATGCTTTATTGCTCGAGATCATCATGGAGGTTTTGTTAGAGCGGGAGGTACAAGATATGACGGGGTTCTTGATCCGTTATCCATTGAGGTACTTGCATGCAGAGATGCGATCCAAATGGCGCTAGAAATGGGCTTGCAACAAGTAGTGTTGGAAACGGATTGTCAAGAGATCCAGCGGCTATGGGAGCTACCTCAAAAGTCGTCGTGTTTTCACTTGATCATGGAGATGAAGAATCTATCTTCCTTTTTCCAGGGATTTGAGCTACGGTTTGCAGGTCGCCAGTCTAATATGGTGGCACACCGTCTAGCTAGGCATTCATTGCAACTTTATGTTTCTATGATTATGTATGATGCAATCCCTGGGTGGCTGACTGATTGTTTGCAGTCAGACATGCTGGCGCCTAATGAATAAAGAGCTGGAGGGCGTTTAGCTTCAAAAAAAGTGTCCAAATCGGTTTGTTCACTGTCCGACTCTGTTTTGACCCTGTTTCAAGAAGCGAGGCTAGCTATATATATAGTGATGCTATTCATCACTCAGGGTGCAGAATAACTTATTCTTCACCCGAGGTAATCTTACGATCATTTCATAATTAAATTATGTTTGGAATTCAAATAGTTACATTCATATTCATTCACTACGTAATATTTGATATAAGAAAATAAAAATATAGGTCATAAGACAAGAAAATTTACAGTTTATGTGTATTTTACACTATGTTTTTACGTTTGTAATTTTACATAACATAAAATATTTTTTACGACGATTATATATTTTCTTACGGTCTCTTTTTATGTCGAAAATAAGACAAAACTTACGAAACGTAAAATTACGATGCATTGATGGTAAAATAGAGGGGGATGAAGAATAACTATTCCTCACCCAGGGTGACGTTTGTCTATTCACTGTAAATCATCGACCAAACATTCACTGTAAATCACAACCGCGTACACTGCACCCTAATCACAACCGCGTACACTGCACCCTACCCGTGACTGTTGTGGTAAATATCCTCTTGGAGTAGTCCTCGCTGCATACCGTATGTTCTCCGCTGCCCATAACAGAGATCTTATCTCCATACTCCATTGTCATTGCTGACCTTGTGACGTGATAATGATAACTGATGTCTAATTTACCACGCAATGTCGGACTTCTTCTTGCCGTTGACAGTGCTTATCGGCGACAAGCTATATGCATGGTGACAGAGCGTCAGAAGCACTACCGGAGGCCCGATCGGATGCGGTGACGGGCACGGTGGTCTGGGACCACGCGGCCAACCGCGGCATGCCCAACACGTTCCGGGGCGGGCGCGCATGGACTTCGACGAACGGGCGGCCCTGTTGGGGTCCGACGTGGTGTACAACCAGGAGATCGTGAGCTCCGCAACGGTGAGGAATCCATCCCATCCGTCGTCGATGCATGCTTGTTTGCCGGATCAGTCGAGCTGCTGCTGACCGTCGATCATACATGCGTGGTGCTGGAGTGCTTCCTGGAGCCGACCATGTCAGACTTCATGGTCGCAGGTGCACGGGGAGGAGAAGTGGATCCCCGGCTTCCACACTAACTGTGCAACTATCTCGTCCTGGTGAAGAAACCGGCACAGCGGCAACATGTTGCCCCGGGTACCATATAACGCTTTGAGGCAGAAAACATATGCTGTTGGGCAGGGATGCGTAAGTGTTAATAGAGCAATCAGATTACAAACATTTGGCTAGTTAGCTTGAGCTTGATCCACACGTTATACCTATACAAAGATAGCTAGGGATCATATGTCAGCTAACTAACCATTTACAGCAACAACTCACGCACGCCCCTTCTAGAGTATATGTTCCGTATATACAATACCGAATACACATACAATATTTCCAAAAACTATTAAAGTTATATATATACTTATATCATTGGTATCAATAGAAGCCCCAGCGTTTGATGGCTCATCCTTGACGGATTTTTCTTGCCAATGAAGCCCAACCCACAACAACATGCATATAAGCTCAATCATAAATGTGGTCAGTGAATGAGAACCAGCAAACCCTCCATTTCCTGTTGAACAAGAAGCCACAAAAGACAACCCACAGACCTAGTACAAATCCTATGCACATGCTGAGGTACAATGAAACCACATCGCTCATTCCTTCCTCATGCTCTTGAGGAGCATATGGAACTATGTCAGTTCGTGAGCAATTCCTTGGGAGAGGTGGACCACATAGACCTGGGTTGCCAATGTAGATGGACGCTTGGTCCTCTAGTGCTCTTAATTGGTTCCCAGATGGTATTGTTCCAGTAAGATTGTTGTATGACATGTTCAAGTGGCTTAGGGATGTTAGAGCTGATAAACTTGTAGGAATTTCACCAGAGAGCTCATTATGTGAGAGGTCAAAAGATTCCAGTGCTCGTAGCTCACCGGTACTTTGGGGTATTATGCCGTCAGACTATTCCAAGAGAAGTTTAAGTTCTTTAATGCAAGGAGCATGCCAATTTCTTGAGGAATCTGCCCAGTCAAACTATTGCAAGAAAAATCCATGTTCACCATGTATGCGATATTTTGGTATATTCAAGTTGTTGACCCTTGACGTTCACTAACAAACTATCAGTATAAGAGGGACTATAAGTAGGAGCGTACATGTACATAGATGAAAGACTATAACCAATAAGGTGGAAAAGGCCACCACTGTTATCGGAAGTAAGAGTCATGGCAATTAGATTCCCAAGTGAATGTGGTATGCTCCTGAGATGTTGTTGGATGCATTGTCTAAAAATTGAAGTCCCTTCATACCGGCTAGTTGATCAGGGATGCCACCAACAAACATGTTTGAGCATAAACTCAAAACTGCCAATTGTGGTAACTTCGACCCAATCCATGGTGGTATGCTCCCAGAAAAGTTATTGTAAGCCAGATCTAGAAATTGTAGCTTTCTGCATCTCTGGAGAAACAATGGGAATGCTCCTGAAAGACGATTGTTGTTCAATTTAAGCAAGCTAATATTTGAGTTTTTCAATCCTTGATGGCCGTTGGGCAGTGTCCCGTTTAGCAAGTTTTTTGATAAGTCCAAATATACCAAGTGTTGCAACTGAAGCAATGAGCTGGGAATAGTTCCGAAAAAGGAATTGTTGAAGAGAAGCAATACTTCTAGCATTGGTGATCCTATATCTGTTGGCAGTGTGACTGATAGATTATTTCTAGACATGTCCAATAAGAGTAGATTGTTTGGAAGTGCTGGAATCGGGCCAACAATCTGGTTAGAACTAAGATCTAGCATTTCCATGGTAGATAGCTGGGAAAATGTAGGAAGCTTGCCAACAAGGCGATTTCTTGACAAATTCAAATATTGAGCAGAGGAATTACCAATCTAGATAGGTATGTCATCGTGTATGCTTGTGTTCGAAACGTCAAGATAGGAGATCGTGGGTTGGTTCAGCCAAGCAGGAAACTGGGACCCTAGCACGCAAGATCTTAAGCCCACTGAGACTAAGTTGAATGGAGATTTCCATGTGCCATTGACCTTCATAGTTAAGGAATTATCAGAAATATCTAGGTATTCTAAGGTGGTCAGATTTGTGAAATGATCCTCAGTGATTGTACCGTGTAGGTTGTTGGAGGCTAGCGATAACGACCTCAAATTTCTGAGCTCCCGTATACTAACTGGTATCACTACAAGGATTCGGGTCTATTGCAACAAAATCTTTCGTCGCAATTTACATCAACACGTTATACCTATACAGAGATAGCTAGGGATCATATGTCAGCTAACTAACCATTTACATCAACAACTCACGACGCCCTTCTAGAGTATATGTTCCGTTTATACAATACCGAATACACATACAATATTTCCAAAAACTATTAAAGTCATACTTATATCATTGGTATCAATAGAAGCCCCAGCGTTTGATGGCTCATCCTTGACGGATTTTTCTTGCCAATGAAGCCCAACCCACAACAACATGCATATAAGCTCAATCATAAATGTGGTCAGTGAATGAGAACCAGCAAACCCTCCATTTCCTGTTGAACAAGAAGCCACAAAAGACAACCCACAGACCTAGTACAAATCCTATGCACATGCTGAGGTACAATGAAACCACATCGCTCATTCCTTCCTCATGCTCTTGAGGAGCATATGGAACTATGTCAGTTCGTGAGCAATTCCTTGGGAGAGGTGGACCACATAGACCTGGGTTGCCAATGTAGATGGACGCTTGGTCCTCTAGTGCTCTTAATTGGTTCCTAGATGGTATTGTTCCAGTAAGATTGTTGTATGACATGTTCAAGTGGCTTAGGGATGTTAGAGCTGATAAACTTGTAGGAATTTCACCAGAGAGCTCATTATGTGAGAGGTCAAAAGATTCCAGTGCTCGTAGCTCACCGGTACTTTGGGGTATTATGCCCGTCAGACTATTCCAAGAGAAGTTTAAGTTCTTTAATGCAAGGAGCATGCCAATTTCTTGAGGAATCTGCCCAGTCAAACTATTGCAAGAAAAATCCATGTTCACCATGTATGCGATATTTTTGGTATATTCAAGTTGTTGACCCTTGACGTTCACTAACAAACTATCAGTATAAGAGGGACTATAAGTAGGAGCGTACATGTACATAGATGAAAGACTATAACCAATAAGGTGGAAAAGGCCACCACTGTTATCGGAAGTAAGAGTCATGGCAATTAGATTCCCAAGTGAATGTGGTATGCTCCCTGAGATGTTGTTGGATGCATTGTCTAAAAATTGAAGTCCCTTCATACCGGCTAGTTGATCAGGGATGCCACCAACAAACATGTTTGAACGCAAACTCAAAACTGCCAATTGTGGTAACCGACCCAATCCATGGTGGTATGCTCCCAGAAAAGTTATTGTAAGCCAGATCTAGAAATTGTAGCTACGCATCTCTGGAGAAACAATGGGAATGCTCTGAAAGACGATTGTTGTTCAATTTAAGCAAGCTAATATTTGAGTTTTTCAATCCTTGATGGCCGTTGGGCAGTGTCCCGTTTAGCAAGTTTTTGATAAGTCCAAATATACCAAGTGTTGCAACTGAAGCAATGAGCTGGGAATAGTTCAAAAAGGAATTGTTGAAGAGAAGCAATACTTCTAGCATTGGTGATCCTATATCTGTTGGCAGTGTGACTGATAGATTATTTCTAGACATGTCCAATAAGAGTAGATTGTTTGGAAGTGCTGGAATCGGGCCAACAATCTGGTTAGAATTAAGATCTAGCATTTCCATGGTAGATAGCTGGGAAAATGTAGGAAGCTTGCCAACAAGACGATTTCTTGACAAATTCAAATATTGAGCAGAGGAATTACCAATCTAGATAGGTATGTCATCGTGTATGCTTGTGTTCGAAACGTCAAGATAGGAGATCGTGGGTTGGTTCAGCCAAGCAGGAAACTGGGGACCCTAGCACGCAAGATCTTAAGCCCACCGAGACTAAGTTGAATGGAGATTTCCATGTGCCATTGACCTTCATAGTTAAGGAATTATCAGAAATATCTAGGTATTCTAAGGTGGTCAGATTTGTGAAATGATCCTCAGTGATTGTACCGTGTAGGTTGTTGGAGGCTAGCGATAACGACCTCAAATTTCTGAGCTCCGTATACTAACTGGTATCACTACAAGGATTCGGGTCTATTGCAACAAAATCTTTCGTGCATAATTTACATCAACACGTTATACCTATACAGAGATAGCTAGGGATCATATGTCAGCTAACTAACCATTTACATCAACAACTCACGACGCCCTTCTAGAGTATATGTTCCGTTTATACAATACGAATACACATACAATATTTCCAAAAACTATTAAAGTCATACTTATATCATTGGTATCAATAGAAGCCCCAGCGTTTGATGGCTCATCCTTGACGGATTTTTCTTGCCAATGAAGCCCAACCCACAACAACATGCATATAAGCTCAATCATAAATGTGGTCAGTGAATGAGAACCAGCAAACCCTCCATTTCCTGTTGAACAAGAAGCCACAAAAGACAACCCACAGACCTAGTACAAATCCTATGCACATGCTGAGGTACAATGAAACCACATCGCTCATTCCTTCCTCATGCTCTTGAGGAGCATATGGAACTATGTCAGTTCGTGAGCAATTCCTTGGGAGAGGTGGACCACATAGACCTGGGTTGCCAATGTAGATGGACGCTTGGTCCTCTAGTGCTCTTAATTGGTTCCCAGATGGTATTGTTCCAGTAAGATTGTTGTATGACATGTTCAAGTGGCTTAGGGATGTTAGAGCTGATAAACTTGTAGGAATTTCACCAGAGAGCTCATTATGTGAGAGGTCAAAAGATTCCGTGCATCGTAGCTCACCGGTACTTTGGGGTATTATGCCCGTCGAGACTATTCCAAGAGAAGTTTAAGTTCTTTAATGCAAGGAGCATGCCAATTTCTTGAGGAATCTGCCCAGTCAAACTATTGCAAGAAAAATCCATGTTCACCATGTATGCGATATTTTGGTATATTCAAGTTGTTGACCCTTGACGTTCACTAACAAACTATCAGTATAAGAGGGACTATAAGTAGGAGCGTACATGTACATAGATGAAAGACTATAACCAATAAGGTGGAAAAGGCCACCACTGTTATCGGAAGTAAGAGTCATGGCAATTAGATTCCCAAGTGAATGTGGTATGCTCCCTGAGATGTTGTTGGATGCATTGTCTAAAAATTGAAGTCCCTTCATACCGGCTAGTTGATCAGGGATGCCACCAACAAACATGTTTGAACGCAAACTCAAAACTGCCAATTGTGGTAACTTCGACCCAATCCATGGTGGTATGCTCCCAGAAAAGTTATTGTAAGCCAGATCTAGAAATTGTAGCTTTCTGCATCTCTGGAGAAACAATGGGAATGCTCCTGAAAGACGATTGTTGTTCAATTTAAGCAAGCTAATAATTGAGTTTTCAATCCTTGATGGCCGTTGGGCAGTGTCCCGTTTAGCAAGTTTTTTGATAAGTCCAAATATACCAAGTGTTGCAACTGAAGCAATGAGCTGGGAATAGTTCCGAAAAAGGAATTGTTGAAGAGAAGCAATACTTCTAGCATTGGTGATCCTATATCTGTTGGCAGTGTGACTGATAGATTATTTCTAGACATGTCCAATAAGAGTAGATTGTTTGGAAGTGCTGGAATCGGGCCAACAATCTGGTTAGAACTAAGATCTAGCATTTCCATGGTAGATAGCTGGGAAAATGTAGGAAGCTTGCCAACAAGACGATTTCTTGACAAATTCAAATATTGAGCAGAGGAATTACCAATCTAGATAGGTATGTCATCGTGTATGCTTGTGTTCGAAACGTCAAGATAGGAGATCGTGGGTTGGTTCAGCCAAGCAGGAAACTGGGACCCTAGCACGCAAGATCTTAAGCCCACTGAGACTAAGTTGAATGGAGATTTCCATGTGCCATTGACCTTCATAGTTAAGGAATTATCAGAAATATCTAGGTATTCTAAGGTGGTCAGATTTGTGAAATGATCCTCAGTGATTGTACCGTGTAGGTTGTTGGAGGCTAGCGATAACGACCTCAAATTTCTGAGCTCCGTATACTAACTGGTATCACTACAAGGATTCGGGTCTATTGCAACAAAATCTTTCGTCGCAATTTACATCAACACGTTATACCTATACAGAGATAGCTAGGGATCATATGTCAGCTAACTAACCATTTACATCAACAACTCACGCACGCCCCTTCTAGAGTATATGTTCCGTTTATACAATACCGAATACACATACAATATTTCCAAAAACTATTAAAGTCATACTTATATCATTGGTATCAATAGAAGCCCCAGCGTTTGATAGCTCATCCTTGACGGATTTTTCTTGCCAATGAAGCCCAACCCACAACAACATGCACGTAAGCTCGATCATAAATGTGGTCTGTGAATGAGAACCAGCAAACCCTCCATTTCCTGTTGAACAAGAAGCCACAAAAGACAACCCACAGACCTAGTACAAATCCTATGCACATGCTGAGGTACAATGAAATCACATCGCTCATTCCTTCCTCATGCTCTTGAGGAGCATATGGAACTATGTCAGTTCGTGAGCAATTCCTTGGGAGAGGTGGACCACATAGACCTGGGTTGCCAATGTAGATGGACGCTTGGTCCTCTAGAGTTCTTAATTGGTTCCCAGAGGGTATAGTTCCGGTCAGGTCGTTATATGACAGGTTCAAGTGGCTTAGTGATGTTAGAGCTGATAAACTTGTAGGAATTTCACCGGAGAGCTCATTATGTGAGAGGTCAAAAGACTCCAATGCATGTAGTTCACCAATACATTGGGGTATTATGCCAGTCAAACTATTCCAAGAGAAGTTTATATTCTTTAATGCAACGAGCTTTCCAATTTCTTGAGGAATTTGTCCTGTCAAATTGTTGCAAGAAAAATCAATGTTCACCATGTATGCGATCCCTTTGGTATATTCAAGTTGTTGACCTTTTATGTCCACCAATAAACTATCAGTATAAGCCTGAGCATACGTGGCCGCAGATAAAACTTTATAATCAGTGAGGTCGAAAAGGCCACCACTATTGTTTGAAGTAAGTGTCATAGCTATGAGATTCTGAAGCGAGCGTGGTATGCTCCCTGATATGTTGTTGCATGAAATGTCTAAAAATTGAAGCCCCTTCATCATAGTTAGTTGACTAGGGATGCTACCAGAGAACATATTTGAGCGCAAACGCAAAAGTGCCAATTGTGGTAACTTTGACCCGATCCATGTTGGTATTCTCCCAGAAAATTTATTGTATGCCAGATCCAAAAACTGTAACTTTCTGCATCTCTGAAGAAATAATGGGAAGGCTCCTGAAAGACGGTTGTTGTTCAAGTTAACTAAGGTAGTATTTGAGGTTTTGGGTTGGTCAATGTCCCGTTTAGCAGGTTTTTTGATAGGTCTAGAAATAGCAAGTATTGCAACTGAAACAGGGAGCAGGGAATAGTTCCAGAAAAGGAATTATCAAATAGAAGCAGTACTTCTAGGTTTGATGCTCCTATATCTGATGGCAATGCGCCGGATAGATTGTTTCTAGACAGGTCCAGTAAGCGTACACTATTTGTAAGTGGTGGAATCGGGCCAACAATATGGTTAGAACTGACATCCAGTACTTCCAATTGAGTAAGTTGGGAAAATGTAGGAAGCATGCCAAAAGGCCGATTTCTTGACAAATCCATATACATAGTATTGGAATTAGCAATCCAGACAGGTATGCTATCATGTATGCTTGTGTTTGAAACATCAAGATAGGTGATCGTTGGTTGGTTAAGCCAAGCTGGAAACTGGGGCCCTACTATGCAAGATCTAAGCGATAATCTACTCAAACTTTTGAGCTCCCGTATACCAACTGGTATCTCTCCAGAAGAAGAAAGCTCGTTTGAGTCGAGGAAGAGCGTGTTCAAGCTGTTAAAGTGCCTTAGACGAGCTGGTAAGCTCCCTGTCAAATTGTTGTTATCCATAACCAGCTCCTGCAGTGCATCTGATGGCAACCGGTGCAGTAGATCTGCCACATCCATGTTGATAAAGTTGTCTTGCAAAAAGAGTTGTTGTAGTGTCTTCAGTTTCTTGAAGGTCAATGGCATGGTGCCAGTGAACTTGTTCGAATAAAGATACAAATGTTGAATGGATGTCAAGTTCCCCACCGCGTCAGGGATTGGACCATCAATTCCACAGTGAGATAGGTCGAGCATTTGGAGGCTAGGCAGATCCCAAAACAAATTTTTGGCTCCAAGGGATGTGTTGAAGGAGTTTCCAGCAAGGGTGAGGGTCTCCAGAGATGTGAGATTAGAATGTGACGGGGGAGGCATAGTGTTGTGAAGCCTACAAGAACTTAAATCAAGGTCTATCAAACTGGGGAGCATGTTGATAGCATCGCTGAGGTCCACCTCAGTTATGATGAGGACCTGCAGCTAGCTTCGTGAGGCGTGACAACCACGTGAGATCAGGCGAGTAGGAGCCATGTGCCATGTAGTTGAGCTTAAGGCTCACCAGGTTGGAGAGGTTGCCGAGGTGGGGAGGAATCCGGCCGCCAAAATTTGAGTAGGAGAGGTCGAGGTGCGTGAGGCGGCCGCGCCCGAGGGAGCCGATGAACTCCGGGATTGGTTGGCCGCCGAAGTCATTGTATGAAAGCTTCAGATGCCCTAAGGTTAGCAAGGAGGAGCGTATCTCACCTTCAAGTTGGCGAGCGTACATTTGAAGCATGACGACGTGGCCGGTCCAGTTGCTGCAAACCACTCCCATCCACTGGCAGCACTCCACACCTCGCCATGACGACAGGAAGTTGATCGGGTCGGTGAGGCCGGCCTTGAAGTCCAGAAGCGCGTCCCGCTCATAGGGGACGCAGAGGGTGCCTGGTGGTGTTGGTGGGAGTGCTGACGATCGAGCTCCGGTGGAAGAGGAGGAAACACATGGTTAGGAATAAGATCGGGAGCAGCTGCCTCAGCTGGGCCATTTTCGTGGTGGGCAGCTTGCCTGTATTGATTGATGCGTGTGGCTTCTCTAGCTTGATTGGTTCCTTGGGTATTTGTAGGAGTCATTCCACGTACGTATACAAGTCCAAGTCCGCACATATGTAAAGATCCAAACCAAACAAGTCCAAGTCCACACATACGTACGTACGTACAGACCCCGTCCATGAGGCTAGCTTGACTTGAGAGTGATAATTAGCACTGTGCGGTTGTGTGTCCACTCTAGAGTCTAGACCGTGACGCGATTGTCTTCACCGGAGCAAATTCCACAAGCAACGATGGCCACTTAACACCCTTGACCGATGGGCACTTAATTTCAGAGTCATGGCGTGGAATTCCAGACGTGCAAAGAATCTTAATCTTTCCTCTGGCGCGGTCTCATTCCGGCAAAGAATCTTTACTTCTTATGTTTTCTTTAGAAAAATCAACTTAATTCTACGGGGAAAATACATCTACGTATACGTACATCGCACATATCCAAACCAGCTTGGTACGTGACAAGTAAAATTCCCCGTCCATTAAGTTAGCATGACTTGAGTGTAGCGCCTGGAATTCCACAAGCAACTCGGAGCTTGTACACGGGAGTCATGGTCTGCAAGCCACGCCCTGGAACTGTGTTGTCATGTGGTTATCAGCCGTCACGTTTATCGCAAAAAAAAAATTTAAAAAAAATCAGCCGTCCTGTTGGGTGTGACGGTCTTCCCCTCGTACTGGTCTCATTCCCAGCATATATAAGAGCATCTCCAACAGCGGTGCCAAAATCGCGTGCACGGGAAACAGCTGGTTTAGCGCGCGCGGAGAGTTTTCGCACGCTCCACCTGGCGCGGGAAATTCCGGCGCACGGCGAAGAATCGCGCGCGCAAGAGAAAAGACGACCCAGCGAGCGGCAGGTTTAGCGCGCGGCGTCCGGCGCGCTCTATAAAACGCGCGCGCCAGAGCCGTCGACCACACACTCGAGCCCCGCCATCCCACGGCGGTGGTGACCACGTCCCGACGGTGGTGCTGCAACCTGTTTGTTTTTCTGCTACAACCAACCCCATTTTTTCCTACTACCGTCTTCGGATTTTGCTGGAAACAACCAATTTTTTTGCTACCGGCGTTTTGATTTTGCTACAACCAGTGTCTGGTTTTGCTTCCACCGTATCATGTTTTTGCTGGAACCGGTGTTTCATGTTTTTGGTTCCACACACTGTGTGAGTTTTTTTGCTGGAGCCCATGCTCCATTTTTTTTTGCTTCCATGGTGTGTTTGTTTTGCTGGAATCAACACTGGTTTTTGCTACCACCACTTTTTTGGTTGTAAGCGACGCGACTATGCCATTTTGATGCTACAACCGGCGACCAGGATGGCCGGCTGCATCGGAGTTGTGCCACCGCACCAGAGCTGCGCCCATAGCCATGGGGAGCTGCAACCGCGGGAGGAGGCTGCTGCATGCCCGAAGACGGCGACGGCTACCGACAGCGACGACGGCGACCGGCGACGAGGGCAGCGACGACGACGGCTGGAGAACGTGCAAGCGGTTCTTCGAGGCTGGGGGCGTCGCACGGTGTTGGTTTGACTTTTTCTTTTGTTTCTGTGTGGGCGAGAGGTGAACGAGGACGAAGATTAAACTGTGATCGAACGGCTATTAGCAGGCGTATCGGACGGCTGTGGGCCGACCGGCCCAAATTTAGGCCGGCGCGCCCGCGCAGAGTAGTGCCAATTAAAAAATCAGCCGTCGTGTTGGGTGTGACGGTCTTCCCCTCGCACTGGTCTCATTCCAACATATATAAAACCTTTCCTTTTTCTAATTACTGTAGAAAATCACTGCATTCCTTGTCCAAATTCTCCAGGAATCAGCTCTGGAGCTCCCTCTGGGTCGGTCCGCCATAGTACTGCTAAAAAAAATGCATAACTGCGGGTACACCCGAGATCTCATCTCATGGCGCCCATCACTTCCGACTTACTCCACCACACGACCGAGGATCATTCTGTGTGGTACGATGTACTAGAGAGATCAATGAATGTGATTGTCCAAGTACCAATTCTGAAGGTGCTATCCCACTAATTGGCCCTGGAAGAAACATCAAATTTCTGTTGTGACTATGTTCAAAAAAATGAGCGAAACAACAGGAGTCTGCTAAGTATATTTATTAATTTTTGTATAAAAAGAATACAAGAGGTTCCACAAATCATAAAAAGGAGCTATATACAGAACAAGGCAAACTAGGTAAGAACAAACAGGGACTATAAAACAAACAGAAACTATCCTCTATAACACTAAGCTCCCTTGTTTAAAGAGCTCACATTCAATTGAGGTCTTCAATTAGGATTGGGTCACTCGATTTTGACCGGGGTCAACAATTTCTCAAAGCTCTCAAATTCAATTCTTCTGTACTATACACTATCCTTTCTAATTTTTAAGGCCTCACGATTAATTGAGGTATTCAATGTACAGTTGAGTCAAGCGATTTCGACCAGGTCAACACTTTCTCAACTTCTCCCATTCAAATATTTTAATTCACTATGTTCATTAATTTTGAAGCTCTTTCATTCAATTTTTAATCTGGTTTACGATTTTGACCGTGCCAACGATTTTTCAAATCAATCAGCAGCAACCGACCTATAAAAACATACCAACCCCACACACACGTGCACCATCTGGAAAAAAGAAGCGTCACCATGTGATATTGTAGCACCAATATAGTAGCATGCGACCACCGACAGAAAAATTTCCTTACATAAATAGGTTGGTTAGTGGATAACAAATAATCACACCACGAAAGCCCACCAAATCACCACATTATAAATAAAATAAAACACACTATTATCTATCCCACCGGCCAAACTAAATATTCCATCAGTTTCAAAATATAAGGGGTGTCAGTTTTGTAGGAAGTCAAATTTGTTGAACCTACAAGTTCAGAGCAAAAATATCGACGTCCAAAGAAATTCATTTCATGGTGAATTCAAAAATATCGGCTTGATATTATTGATTTTAATATATTTCTCTACCAATTTGATCAAATTTAAAAGGTTTAACTATTCAAAAAAGTAACACGCCTTGTAGTTTGAAACAGAATGATTATTTTTTTAAGAAACACAACAATTCCAGCGGGGTAGCAAATCACGCACAACCCTTCCAGTACAAAGATGAAACCCCAATTGAAGTAAATTTTACTTGCCACTGTTAGAGATTGGTGCACTTGTTGTGAGCAGATTTTCGCCTGTAAGATTAGAAAAATTGCATCTGAAGTACTTGTCGATTCTTATAGGCAAGATGAGGATTAAAAAGGGTGGCAGAAGGCAATTGAAAAGAGAAAATAGATTCGGTTCGGCGGAAGGTGCTGAGAAGGCGGTGAAGGTGCTGTCGCAAGCGAGGCGCCGCGTGATTGTCGTTCGGCGGAACGATCCGTAAGAGGGCGACAGGGCTGTCGTCGGCAAGGCGTCGGTGATCGTTGATGGTTATGGAGGTGGCGAAGTTGCGACACCGAGGAAATCACCAAGATCATCGTTGGAGGGTGCAAGGTGGAGATAGCGAAGTTGCGAGCCGTCATCAAGGTGTGCACATGAGTTCTTGTAAGGTGCGTCCAAGAGCTCAGGTGTGTGAATCTTCTACTGCAGTTGAGATGCAACACCGGTGGAGGAGAATTGAGAGTGAGAGAGGATGGAAAAAGGAAATTGTGCCTGCGTTTCCGTTCGTGATCAAGGAGTTCCGGCGAGTTCATATACGGTGAAGTTGAATTGCGCGTATATGGCGAGTTGTGATGCCGTCGGACGGGAAGCGTCGTTTGGTAAGTTGTGTCACCAGCGGCAAAGAGATGAAGTGAAGATGCGGCGGGTGAAGAGATGTGTCTCCCCGTGTACACGAAACCGATGTGAAGATGAAGATCAACGTGAAGATGGACGCGGACCAGTTAAGTTGAGTTCCTGCATGAGGCTATGCGTTTAGTCTGCATGTAGCATGCTAAGATGTGGCAGCGTGGCTGGTAGTCCGGGTAATCGTTGATTTCAGTTTTTCAGATCGGCATAAAAGAAGGATGGTGATGAAGTGGTGACCATCATTGCGAGACGAGAGAAGTTGTGGTCCGGTAAGTTGCGTCACCGAAGGCGGAGGCAGTCGGCGTGACAAGATGAACTGTCTCGTTCGTGTAAAGAGTTGGATGTTTGGATTAAGGGGTGTGTAAGATCGAGGATGTCGCCTAGAGGGGGGGTGAATAGGCGCTTTAAAATAATTACGATTTAGGCTTGAACAAATGCGGAATAAACCTAGCGGTTAATTTGACAAGAACAAAACCTAAAGCAACTAGGCTCACCTATGTGCACCAACAACTTATGCTAAGCAAGATAATCAACTATGTGATAGCAAGATATATGACAAAGAACAATATGGCTATCACAAAGTAAAGTGCATAATAAAAGAGCTCGGGTAAGAGATAACCGAGGCACGCGGAGACGACGATGTATCCCAAAGTTCACACCCTTGCGGATGCTAATCTCCGTTTGGAGCGGTGTGGAGGCACAATGCTCCCCAAGAAGCCACTAGGGCCACCGTAATCTCCTCACGCCCTCGCACAATGCAAGATGCCGTGATTCCACTAAAGGGACCCTTGAGGCGGTCACCGAACCCGTACAAATGGCAACCCTTGGGGCGGTCACCGAACCCGTACACTTTGGCAACCCTTGGGGGCGGTCACCGGTACCCGTCAAATTGCTCGGGGCGATCTCCACAACCTAATTGGAGACCCCGACGCTTGCCCAGAGCTTTACACCACAATGATTGAGCTCCGAACACCACCAACCGTCTAGGGCGCCAAGGCACCCAAGAGGAACAAGCTCTAGGGTGCCCAAACACCCAAGAGTAATAAGTTTCTCAAACTTCACTTCCACGTATCACCGTGGAGAACTCAAACCGATGCACCAAATGCAATGGCAAGGGCACACGGAGTGCCCAAGTCCTTCTCTCCCAAATCCCACCAAAGCAACTAATGCTAGGGAGGAAAATGAGAGGAAGAACGAAAGAAGAACACGAAGAACTCCAAGATCTAGATCCAAGGGGTCCCCCTCACTTAGAGGAGAAGGTGATTGGTGGAAACGTGGATCTAGATCTCCTCTCTTTTCCCTCAAGAACTAGCAAGAATCATTGGAGGGATTGAGAGTTAGCAAGCTCGAAGAAGGTCAACAATGGGGGAAGAACACGAGCTAAAAAGGATAAGGTTCAATGGGGAAGAAGACCCCCTTTTAAAGGTGGGAAAAAAACCAACCGTTATGCTCACAGCCTGCACGGAGCGGTAGTACCGCTCGACATCACGGTACTACTGCTAGGGGTAGCGGTACTACTGCTTGCGAGCGGTACTAAAAAATTACATCCGTGCCTACCACCGCTGGACTTGTGACGAGTTTTTGGTCCCGGCGGAAGTAGCCGGAAGTAGCTGCTTGGTAGTACCGCTCGAAGCGGTAGTACCGCTCCCAAGAGCGGTAGTACCGCTCCCAAGGGCGGTAGTAAAAAATTACTTCCGCTCCTACCCGCGGTAGTACCGCTGCAGCCTTTTCAGAACACCAAAACTACCATAACTTCTGCATTCGGACTCCGAATTCAACGAAACCAAGTTTGTTGGAAAGCTAGAGACAAGGGCTAACACAATCTTGAGAGAAATACCAATAATAAGCAAATGAGAAAAGTCCCAAAAGAAAATGGTGAGAACCCTTCCTCGAAAAAGACCGGTAAAGCCTCCAACAACCGAAAACATCATAGAAGACGCAAGCAAACTCCGATTACGATGAACTCAAGCTTGTCATAAAGATGACCATAAGCTCTAAGACTCACAAAGAGAACCAAACAAGAACCAAGAAACATGACGCAAGGATGCAATGGTTTGAGCTCTCAACGAACGATACGATCAAGCTACTCACTTGAGAGCCCTCCTTGATAGTACGGCTATCGATCCTATAACCCGGTCTCCCAACTACCACCATGAGACTGGTAAAATAGAAAACCTATCAAGGGAAACCTTTGCCTTGCACATGATCCACTTGAGCTAGATGATGGCGATCTTGTCCTCCTCAAGATGGACCACCTTTCTTGATAGCGTTGGGTCGATGGAGACTAGATGATTGCTCCCCATACTCCACTATGGGTGAGCCACTCTTGACACATCTTCACAAGTCCATTGACACCACAATGGATGGCAAGCTTCAAGCACTTGATCTCTTCGTGATGCTCCACTTGAACTTGCACACGGCAATCTTGATGACGATCACCACTTGATGTCATCCTTTCCATGGGTTGTATGATATCTTCCTATTGACGCAAGCCCATGGACACGTACCTAACCGCACATAGACTCTCACATAGACCATGGGTTAGTACACAAAGTGCAATGGATAATTCTTACCATACCATGGGATCACTTGATCCCTCTCGGTACATCTTCTACGCTTTGTGAGTTGATCAACTTGATTCACTCTTGACTTAGTCTTGATCAACCTTGAATCTTTCCAACTCTCTTCGTTTGGATGATGTCTTGAAGGTAAACATGAATGATCACACAATCTTCTTCTTCAAGACATGCTTGCAATAAGCTCAACACTCACATGACCAATCTTTGGATAATTCCTTAATAGCACCTTGGTCAACACATAAACTCCTTGGAACCAACACATTGACTTCAAGAAATGCCTATGGACAAATCCTTCAAATATAACTCAATGCAACCATTAGTCCATAGAGAATGTCATCAATTACCAAAACCACACATGGGGGCACCGCATGTCCTTTCAATCTCCCCCATTTTGGTAATTGATGACAATCACTTTCAAGAGAGTTCATATAAGGAATTATGCATCACCATGCAATGCAACAACCAATAATGCATGCGTATGAGATGCAAATGCTTAGGAACAAAACCAAAGCAAGGAGAAAACTCTGAAGACTTATCCACAAAACTCTCTGAAACTTCTCCCCCATTGGCATCGATTGCCAAAATGGGCGAAAAGCTAAGAAGACTAATATAAAAGGTGTTCCTCCAAAAGTTGTATATTTCTCAACAAGAGAGTGGAATGCCATACACATATCCAAAGGTAATACTTGGGGGAAGACCAACTATATTGAGGCACCAAGATTGCAAAAGAATGATATGCCACAAAGACATAACAAAGAGAGAAACAAGCAATCAAGCAATCAAAAGATACCAATTGAAGCAAGCTATCAAAAGATATCAACTGAACCAACTAGACCAAAAGATCCTACGAGCCACATGAAAAAGATATTATGATATGAGCAGAGGATTGTTCTAAAGAAACTAGAGAAGCTCCCCATGATTTGTGCACATCAAGAATTTTTGTATTTGGATACAAAGTGCACAAAATAGGATCATAGCTCCCCCAAAGTCAACAGAAACTAACAACAAGTGCAAGAGAGCATATAGGAAACTAAGCCTAGCGCTTTGCAACAAGCACATGGTTGAGCAACATTGTAAAAGAGGCAACTTAAGAATAGGCTCAACCAAAATGATGTGTGTGAGTAATGGCAAAGCACATGATAAGACTAATATACGGATGAGCATAAGCATCAACATAGTCTCGAATGAATGAGATACACGGTGCAAAGCCTTTCATTCTCACACACAACTAGCAAATGGGTTCACAAGCTTAATAATAAGAAAATAGAGAACCTATGCTTGTGACAACCCGTGGTGAAGATAGACGATGAGAGGCTCATCAAGACGAGGGGTACCAATTAAGATGGCAAAAGCCTCGTAAAGATGAAAATAATCTTCACCACACAAGAGTGCATCAAGATGCAACGATAGAGGACACACACTCAAGGCAAAAGCTTTCACGGAGCCACCAAAGAAATAACATAAGAAAGACAAGGTGGACGTGAAAGAAAGGATATCAACTAGAGATGTAATTTCTCTCAAGTGTATAAGGTTCTAGGTAGATAAACTCATGATGATATATATCTACAAAGAGGGATGTACACCCGAAATAGTTACAACGTGAAGGAACAAGATATCCACAAGGAAGTCATAAATATACCAATAAGATATTTGCTTGAAAGCATAGCACTTGGCTAGATATGGTCTTATTGCATAGAAATGAATTCCTACCCATGAACATCAAAGACATCACAACTAGCAACATGAGATCATCGTTGAGATGCTTTGAGAAAGGAAACAAGTATCACAAGAAAGAATGAACTACACAAGGTTGATGCAAGTAATGTGTGCATGTAGTAGATGATGATACTTATTACCGAGATACCATTGGAAGGATGTAGTAGATACCAATTGAAGGTAGATAGTAGTTCATTGATCATCCTAGCTTGACTCCAATATGCACATGGTGACAACACCTTCCTTGTGAGTGAGCCGAGCATCCAATGCATCTCCAAATGTTCCTATAAGAACAACACAAACTAAACGGTACCCAAACTCATCGGGACCAAATAGTTATAAACACCAATACATAGGACAAACTCCACATAAATATGTGCATATAGATATGAAAATGAATATCATGCACATCTCATCCAAATTGAGACTAGGTGGAGTTTCTCCCATATATTGAGTAAAAGAAAGAAAGCATGCCAAATAAAATACATGAAGAAAACATGCATGCTCAAGACTTCAAAACCCAAAACCAAAAGACAAAGAAATGCCAAGTGAAAAGGATACCAAATGAATAAAAAATCACTTGGAGGATATCCATAAAAGATACATCAAGGAATGAGATATCCATTGATACACTCAAAATAAAAGATATCAAACTCCCAAAAGAGAGGATGGTTCCAAACAAACCAAGCTCTCTACAAAATTTCATGATAGCACAAAGTACCAAAACGAAAACGGCTTGCCTTCCACCAACACACACTTGATAAGGATCGCAAGAAGAGTATTCTATAGAGAATAGGATAGATCCCACAAGACTAGTGCATTATAGAGAATTTGCATTTGAATACAAAATGCACAAGGTGGGATCACCACTTTGACTATATCTAGAAAACACTAGACAAGGACGAGAAAAAAAACAAGATCCACAAGTGGTAGGGAAGACAACGGGAGTTGACACAAACCTTGGCAAGAGAAAAGGCAAATAAAAATAAAAGCCAATGTAAAGATGATCAATAAATTCTACCACACATAAGTGAGTACCAATTGTCAAAAGACAAGAAGTATTTGGAAATAATTCCCGGTGGTAGATAGCAAGGATATTCGACATCATCTTCACACCAAACACACGCAAATTGCAACTTGTAGAGCTATCATGCCACCTAGGAACAAGATAATTTACAATATCAATTCTAGGTGACAATATCTCAAATGTACACATTTTCTAGGCTAGTAATACACACATAGCATATTACTCCCCATAATGTGATACCAATTAAAGATATACAAGAGGCAATTAAAAGGATCCAACAAGAGATAATTAATGGAAAATTTAGAATTTGAATTTCTCATGAGAGATATACCACCTAGAGACTAGATAATCTTGAAATATCAATACTAGATGGTATTACTCATGTACACACATTTATAGGATTGTGAGGTGCACAAAGCACATCACTCCCCCATAATGGGATATTCCATTAATCTCTCACAAGAGCCAACTAAGAAATAAACAAGATGCAAAAGGCTCAACACACAACACACATGTACATGATGTGCAAACCAACATGCACATACTTGATTTCTCAAGATAAGCAATTTGGAAGCACAACATATACAAGCACATGCAAGATACAAAACCACAACATGCTAAGGGACAAGTAACTTTTAATGTAAGCAATTTAAGCACGAGTTACCGCAAGGAGGAACATTGGATATATGTTAGAAAGATAATCCGAATGACTTGGCTTGACACAATATGAATGATGAGGACCCCTTAAATCTTCATAATGTAGCCAAGTCTCCAATGACCTCCAACAACACCTATTGATCAAGTTTGAGCTAGTTGGTCCCCAACCAAGTTGGGTCCTAAGAGGTTAGTCACAATAGGCTTGGCCACCCAAATGGTTCTTTTCTTGACACCACTTTGAGTACCAACAAACTTGGCAAACACATTGCCAACCTTATCCTTCCCAAGAGAATAGACATCATCAATAATAATTGGGTTGGATAAGTTACCACTAGTGCATGAAGAAGCGAGGTGACATTTCTCACGACATATGTAGCAACGTCTACTCTTCACTTTCTTCTCACTTGATTTCTCAACTTGAGAAGCATTAGCTTGAGTCTTCTTGGGAAGAGGCCTTTCTTCAACTTGAGGTTGAGCATGAGAATGCACTTGTAGCCGCTTCCCTTGTTGCTTGTCACTAACGGCCTTCTTCTTCAATGGGCAAGATCTAACATGATGCCCTTCAATTTTGCACTTGAAGCAAATAATCTTGGCGAATTCTTGACGTGTTCTTGGCCCTTCTTCTTGTTCATCTTGGACTTCTTCTTCTTGTTGGAGTTGAATCCAAGTCCACTTTTGTCATTGGGGATTTTTGCACACTCAAGATATTGTTGAGTGTGGATTTCCTTCATGACACTTTTCCATGTCTTTCTTCAAGGAAGTGACTTGGGCCTTGAGTTCTTTGATTTCCTCTAAATGGTTAGTCTCAACACAAGTACTAGAGGAAGTATAAGCTTCATCATTGGAGCAACAAGGCAAGGAAAGCAATTCATCACAAGATGTACCAATGTTATGCATAGACGAATTACGAGGACTAGCACAAGGCAATATATCATTTTGACTAAAAGTAGTGCTAATGTCCACATGAGTCTCACTCGATGTTACCTTAGCAATCATAGCCTCGTGAGCTAACTTTAGCACATTATGGGATACTAGGAGATCATCATGAGAGCTTGTGAGCTTTACATGATTTTCTTCCAACATCCCATAATTGCTAGATAGCAACTCAAGTTGAGCCCTTAGCTCAACATTCTCCTTCAATATGGATGCTTCACAGGAGATAGAGTTAGTAGCACAAGCATCATCATTAGCAACAAGAGGAGAAGACAACTTGGCAAGCTCTTTTGAATATGACGCTTTAAGTTGAGCATGAGACTCGGTGAGTTTGATGAGCTCACCCTTAATGACCCTTGAGCCATTTTCGAGGTGCTCAAAGTCCTCAAGGAGTTTAGCATGCGCCACTTCAAGCTCCTCATTTTAGTTTCAAAATCATTGGCCACCTCAAGAGCTCTATCACGAGATTCCCTCACTCTAGATAATTCTAGAGCAAAAGTCTCCTCAAGAGATTCCTTGGTGGTTTGTTCAAGTTCAAGAGCTTGAGAGAGGTCTGCAATCTCATTAGCGTAATCACGCTCATGACCTTCCATTTGATCAATGGTGACCTCATGCTCCTCAAGACGAGATTCTAACTCATCAATATATTTCTTGCCCTCAATAGCAATAGACATGATTTCCATGAAGTTGGAGCGAGCAATTTTATTCTTAAGAAGAGCTTTAAAATCATTTCCCCCTTAATTTTTAAGGAGGCAACATTATCATTATCTTCATCATAATCAACATCATCATCATTCTTGCCATCATCAATATCATCACAAGATATATTGGGATTCAAAGTGGGAGATACCTTTGAAGCCTTGGCCATAAGGCAAAATGCAATAGATGATGGTGTAGGATCCCTTGAAACACCATTCAAGACCACATCTTGTTCCATGGAGTGTTGGGTTTCCTCTACATTGTTAGCACAGCAACTCGAGGAAAAACATGCATTTTTATTATGGCAACAAGATATAGCAAGCATATCATCATGAGATTTAGTCAAGCAATTTCTACATGATATGCAAGGACTATCAACACAAGCATGTGAAGCATGTAAGGTGCTCGAAGTGTTAAAGTCCAAAGATAGACCATTGCAATAAGATAATGATGAAGGATCACCAAGAACAAGCACACTATCATCATTGCAATGACCACCACTACTCACCCCAGCATTACCTTGTGGCAATCCACATGTAGGTGAAGTAGAAGAAGTTGAGAAGGCAACACGGCCGGAGGTGGAGGGAGAACAATCATCCCCACAAATCTTGGACACACCATATTTATCTTGAAGCTTTGTCCATAACTCATGAGCATCCCGGAACGGCATGAGTTGAAATATAACTACATTGCTCAAAGCATCGAAAAGCACATTAGAAGCTTGAGCATTGAGATAAGAGTTTTTCTCATCCTCTAAAGATAATCTTTGGGGATCCTTTGGAGGAGAAAAACCCATATCTACAATTCGCTCTAGATTTGGGTCCATGACCCTAAAGAGATTAAGCATGCAAATTACCCAAACATCAAAATTTGTGCCATCGAAACTAAGAGTGTCAGAGAATCCTAATCCCCTAGTAGACATCTTTACTCTCTAGGCGGTTAAGCCTAACAAAGAGAGACGAGGCTCTGATACCAATTGTAAGATCGAGGATGTCGCCTAGAGGGGGGGGGGGTGAATAGGCGCTTTAAAATAATTACGATTTAGGCTTGAACAAATGCGGAATAAACCTAGCGGTTAATTTGACAAGAACAAAACCTAAAGCAACTAGGCTCACCTATGTGCACCAACAACTTATGCTAAGCAAGATAATCAACTATGTGATAGCAAGATATATGACAAAGAACAATATGGCTATCACAAAGTAAAGTGCATAATAAAAGAGCTCGGGTAAGAGATAACTGAGGCACGCGGAGACGACGATGTATCCCGAAGTTCACACCCTTGCGGATGCTAATCTCCGTTTGGAGCGGTGTGGAGGCACAATGCTCCCCAAGAAGCCACTAGGACCACCGTAATCTCCTCACGCCCTCGCACAATGCAAGATGCCGTGATTCCACTAAGGGACCCTTAAGGGCGGTCACCGTACCCGTACAAATGGCAACCCTTGGGGGCGGTCACCGAACCCGTACACTTTGGCAACCCTTGGGGGCGGTCACCGGTACCCGTCAAATTGCTCGGGGCGATCTCCACAACCTAATTGGAGACCCGACGCTTGCGGAGCTTTACACCACAATGATTGAGCTCGAACACCACCAACCGTCTAGGGCGCCAAGGCACCCAAGAGGAACAAGCTCTAGGGTGCCCAAACACCCAAGAGTAATAAGCTTCTCAAACTTCACTTCCACGTATCACCGTGGAGAACTCAAACCGATGCACCAAATGCAATGGCAAGGGCACACGGAGTGCCCAAGTCCTTCTCTCCCAAATCCCACCAAAGCAACTAATGCTAGGGAGGAAAATGAGAGGAAGAACGAAAGAAGAACACGAAGAACTCCAAGATCTAGATCCAAGGGGTTCCCCTCACTTAGAGGAGAAGGTGATTGGTGGAAACGTGGATCTAGATCTCCTCTCTCTTCCCTCAAGAACTAGCAAGAATCATTGGAGGGATTGAGAGTTAGCAAGCTCGAAGAAGGTCAACAATGGGGGAAGAACACGAGCTAAAAAGGATAAGGTTCAATGGGGAAGAAGACCCCCTTTTAAAGGTGGGAAAAAAATCCAACCGTTATGCTCACAGCCCGCACGGAGCGGTAGTACCGCTCGACATCACGGTACTACTGCTAGGGGTAGCGGTACTACTGCTTGCGAGCGGTACTAAAAAATTACATCCGTGCCTACCACCGCTGGACTTGTGACGAGTTTTTGGTCCCGAGCGGAAGTAGCCACGGAAGTAGCCGTGGTAGTACTGCTCCAAGCGGTAGTACCGCTCCCAAGAGCGGTAGTACCGCTCCCAAGGGCGGTAGTAAAAAATTACTTCCGCTCCTACCCGCGGTAGTACCGCAGCCTTTTCGAACACCAAAACTACCATAACTTCTGCATTCGGACTCCGAATTCAACGAAACCAAGTTTATTGGAAAGCTAGAGACAAGGGCTAACACAATCTTGAGAGAAATACCAATAATAAGCAAATGAGAAAAGGCCCAAAAGAAAATGGTGAGAACCCTTCCTCGAAAAAGACCGGTAAAGCCTCCAACAACCGAAAACATCATAGAAGACGCATGCAAACTCCGTTTTCGATGAACTCAAGCTTGTCATAAAGATGACCATAAGCTCTAAGACTCACAAAGAGAACCAAACAAGAACCAAGAAACATGACGCAAGGATGCAATGGTTTGAGCTCTCGACGAACGATACGATCAAGCTACTCACTTGAGAGCCCTCCTTGATAGTACGGCTATCGATCCTATAACCCGGTCTCCCAACTACCACCATGAGACTGGTAAAATAGAAAACCTATCAAGGGAAACCTTTGCCTTGCACATGATCCACTTGAGCTAGATGATGACGATCTTGTCCTCCTCAAGATGGACCACCTTTCTTGATAGCGTTGGGTCGATGGAGACTAGATGATTGCTCCCCATACTCCACTATGGGTGAGCCACTCTTCGGCACATCTTCACAAGTCCATTGACACCACAATGGATGGCAAGCTTCAAGCACTTGATCTCTTCGTGATGCTCCACTTGAACTTGCACACGGCAATCTTGATGACGATCACCACTTGATGTCATCCTTTCCATGGGTTGTATGATATCTTCCTCTTGACGCAAGCCCATGGACACGTACCTAACCCCACATAGACTCTCACATAGACCATGGGTTAGTACACAAAGTGCAATGGATAATTCTTACCATACCATGGGATCACTTGATCCCTCTCGGTACATCTTCTACGCTTTGTGAGTTGATCAACTTGATTCACTCTTGACTTAGTCTTGATCAACCTTGAATCTTTCCAACTCTCTTCGTTTGGATGATGTCTTGAAGGTAAACATGAATGATCACACAATCTTCTTCTTCAAGACATGCTTGCAATAAGCTCAACACTCACATGACCAATCTTTGGATAATTCCTTAATAGCACCTTGGTCAACACATAAACTCCTTGGAACCAACACATTGACTTCAAGAAATGCCTATGGACAAATCCTTCAAATATAACTCAATGCAACCATTAGTCCATAAAGAATGTCATCAATTACCAAAACCACACATGGGGGCACCGCATGTCCTTTCAGGGTGAATGTTAGCTTAATCCAAACAAATTTGAGTTCTGTTAGGAGGCTAGTGTAGCCGTGGGTGCTAGTGTGTTTGGTTAGGATTAGTATAAGTGTGATCAAGGTTGCCGGATAATTAGTAGTACTAGTAATATAGGAAAGTATAGACAAGTCGGTTTAGAGTTTCCTTATGTTAGCGTGAGTTCTATTTGGACTAGGTAGCTTGTCCGTATAGGACTTGGATTCATGATGGTCATGGTTGTGTATATATAGACAGCGAGGTGCGTGAGTTTATTGTAACGGTGAACACATAGAAAACAAGAAAAGATATAAAGAGAAAAGAGGGCACGACAAGGGCCCTTGGCTATCAGTTTTTTGTGCGTGTGTGTTCGTGTAATTTTATGTGATCGATCATGAGGGTGGGTTTCCAACAGAAAATATATTCGGTTGTTCGAAAGGTGAAACTTATCTATTGGTGTGACTAGCAAAAGAGCCCGTGCGTTGCAACGGGATAGAAAACATAACACACACTCTTAACTCAACAACCATCACTCAAGACCACAATAGGTCCATCTTCTTTATTTTTACGAGGCATCATATTTGTGTTGCCGCTTATCCTTCTTATCACCCTCGCCGGCGATGGCCTCGGTGTTGCCGTCGGACGGGAAGCAGTGAGGCACTATATGTTCGTGATCCCACGAAACGATCTTCCTGTTGGTTCAATGTAGTCTGTGGAGATATGTGTGAGATCGTCCTGAAGCTACCCGCAATGGACGTCGCACGTGGCCGCTGTGTGTTGAGGCAATGGCGCGACCACCTCACTGGCCCATTCTTCATCAAGCTCTAAGACCATGTTATATCCATCGCTTGCGGTAGAGGCGCCATCTCGAAGACCTGCAAGTAGGTGTGCGATGGCAGAAAAATTAGGGCAATAAATTCTTGGAGGGTTTCAGAAGTATATGAAGGCATGGGAACCGAGAGGTGGTAATTTGGAGCACCAGGGGGCCCTCGCGGCAGGGCCACTCCCCCCCCCCTCCCCCGTGTGGGTCCCATATGCGACATACATGGTGAGAGTCCGAGCCTAACTATAAGTCCACTGCAATGACAAACTGCTTCAATTTGTCACATGGGCCAACAGGGATGTGAGTTAGTAATATAGTACGCCGACGCGAAAAGGATAGAGGCAACCCCCCCCCAATTGATATGTGTTGCCCACTTCGATTGCCCATGTGATCTCGGGCATGGGCCGACCCATCAAGGGCTACCAAGCGTTCTTCTCAAGCGGGTTTCCAAAGTTTCTCGGATTTTCTCAGCAGGTCTTGGGAAGTTTCTCGGCTAGGCTTTTTCTTGCTGTTTTTTTTTCATTGGTGTTCCTTTTTTCTTGTTGATGAGCGTCGACGCTGAACGCATTCACTGGTGGAAAAACAGGCTTCCATCCAGCCCCATAAGTCGCGAAGCTGTAGGAACCGCGACTAATGGGACCTTTAATCATGATTACGGAGGTGAACCGCGACCAAAGGCCTGGGCCCAGGCGCTCGGTGGCAGTGGCGCCGCGTGAGGGTCTTTAGTCAGCGGTTTGGCAGGACAACCGCGACTAAAGGCCTTCGGCACCTTTTTAGTCACGGTTTGCCGTGCCAACCGCAACTAAAGCCCTCCCCTATATATACCCATCCAGCAGCCAACACTTAGCCATTTGGAGCCATTCTCTTCACAAGTGGGTGTAGGTTTGCTTTTGGTTCCTCTTATGCACATAAGGTGTTTGATGAAATGCCCCAAGAGCATGAAACAAACATGACATGAAGTGTTGGAGCCACACTCCTCGATCGCGGTTAGCAACTTGATGAACCTTTGATGTGTCATTGATAAAATATGCATGTGTGTAGTTCATTGTTTAATTTATATTGTTTGTAGCTAGTTAGTTTAACAAATACATGATGGTTAATTATATATTTTATATTATAATAATGCAGATGAATCGGCAATGGATGTACGGTAACCGACTCTCCGGCGAGTTCACTACGGGTTTGAAAGATTTCCTCGTAGTGGCTAATGCGAACAAGCGGGGGGTTTTTGTTATCTGTCCATGTGTTATCTGTAAGAATCAGAAGGGTTACTCTTCCTCAAGAGATGTTCACATGCATCTGCTTCGGCACGGTTTCATGCCAAGCTATAATTGTTGGACCAAGCATGAAGAAAGAGGGGTTATAATGGAAGAAGATGAAGAAGGGGATGATTTCATCGATGAAAGCTATCTTGCTCATTTCGTGATACTTTCATGGAGGATCTTTGAAGGTGAAGGGAAGGTGAAGAAGAGGCACGTGATGATCCCGTTGATGATCTTGGTCGGACCATTGCTGATGCACGGAGACGCTGCGAAACTGAAAAGAGAGGGAGAATTTGGATCGCATGTTAGAGGATCACAGAAAAGGCGCTGTACCCGGATGCGATGATGGTCTGAAAAAGCTGGGCTGCACAATCGGATTTGCTGAAATGGAAGGCAGAGGCAGGTGTAGCTGACTCGGCATTTGAAAACTTGCTGAAAATGTTGAAGAATATGTTTCCAAAGGATAACGAGTTGCCCGCCAAAGACGTCTGAAGCAAAGAAGGTTATACGCCCTCTAGGTTTAGAGGTTACGAAGATACATGCATGCATCAACGTTGCATCCTCTACCGCGTGAATACGAGAATTTGAATGAATGCCGGTATGCAATGCATTGCGTTATAAGATCGAGGCGATGACCCCGGTGGCGATGTTGAGGGCGAAACCCGGAAGAGGGTTCCCGCCAAGGTGATGTGGTATGCTCCTATAATACACGGTTGAAACGTCTGTTCAGGAACAAAGAGCATGCCAAGTTGTTGTGATGGCACAAAGAGGACCGTAAGTCGGACGGGGAGTTGAGACACACCGCAGATGGAACGCAATGGAGAAAGATCGACAGATGGTTCAAAGATTTTGCAGCTGACGCAAGGAACATAAGATTTGCTCTAAGCACGGATGGCATGAATCCTTTTGGCGAGCAGAGCTCCAGCCATAGCACTGCCCGTGACTCTATGCATCTACAACCTTCCTCCTTGGTTGTGCATGAAGCGGAAGTTCATTATGATGCCAGTGCTCATCCAAGGTCCGAAGCAACCCGGCAACGACATCGATGTGTACCTAAGGCCATTAGTTGATGAACTTTTACAGCTGTGGGGTGGTGTCCGTGTGTGGGATGAGCACAAACAAGAGGAATTTGACCCACGGCGTTGCTTTTCGTAACCATCAACGATTGGCCTGCTCTTAGTAACCTTTCGGGACTGTCAAATAAGGGATACAATGCATGCACGCACTGCTTACATGAGACTGAAAGTGTACATTTGCCAAATTGTAAGAAGAACGTGTACCTTGGGCATCGTCGATTTCTTAGAAAATTCATCGAAGAAAGAAAGGCAAGCATTACAACGGCAAGGCAGATCACCGGCGAAGCCTGCGAACGCACCGGTGCTGAGGTATTTGATATGGTCAAGGATTTGAAAGTCATCTTTGGAAAGGGTCTGGCGAACAATCAGTTCGAAGGGAGCTGACGGGCACGCTGCCATGTGGAAGAAGAAATATATATTCTGGGAGCTAGTATATTGGAAAGTCCTAGATGTCCGCTATGCAATCGTCGTGATGCACGTTACGAAGAATATTTGCGTGAACCTCCTTAGCTTCTTGGGCGTGTATGGGAAGACATATGATACAAAGGAAGCACGGCAGGACCAGCAACGTTTGAAAGACCACGATGACCGGCATCCGGAATGGTTTCAAGGTCGTGCCAGCTACGCTCGACCAAAGAAGAGAAGGTCATCTTTTTGAATGCCCGAGCAGTATGAAGGTCCCGTCTGGATTCTCGTCCAATATAAAGGTAATAATAAACATGGCGGAGAAAAAGTTCCAAAACCAGAAGTCTCACGACTGCCACGTGATTATGACGCAATTGCTTCCGATTGCTTTGAGGGGGCACCTGCCGGAAAATGTTCTAGTAGCCATTGTGAAGCTATGTGCATTCCTCAATGCAATCTCTCGAAGGTAATCAATCCAGAAGTTCTACCACAGTTCTGAGCGATGTGATCCAATGTCTTGTCGATTCGAGTTGGTGTTCCCGCCATCCTTCTTCAATATTATGACGCACCTCCTGGTTCACCTAGTCGAAGAGATTTTCGTTCTTGGTCCTGTATTTCTACACAATATGTTCCCCTTCGAGAGGTTCATGGGAGTATTAAAGAAATATGTTCGTAACCGTGCTAGGCCAGAAGGAAGCATCGCCAAGGGCTATGGAAATGAGGAGGTAATTGAGTTTTGTGTTGACTTTGTTCCTGACCTTAAGCCGATTGGTCTTCCTCGATCGCGGCACGAGGGGAGACTAAGTGGAAAAGGCACGATCGGAATAAAATCAACGATATGTATGGACGGCCATTCTCCGATTGAAGCACACCACCTTTATCTTGACCAATTCCAGCTTGGTGGCTCCGTACTTTGAGAAACACAAGAATATTTTACGTTCGACAACCCGGGAAGCCTGAATCCTGGATTAGGAAGGCCCACATGGAGACTTTCGGCAGTTGGTTGAGAAAACATTTAATGAATGACAATGATGTTGTAGATCAGCTGTACATGTTGGCCAAGACACCATCTTCGACTATAACGACTTTCCAAGGGTACGAGATAAATGGGAATACATTTTACACGATCGCCCAAGATAAAAGAGCACCAACCAAAACAGTGGTGTCCGCTTTGATGCAGCAACCGAGAATGGGCAAGAGGTCACATATTATGGTTACATAGAGGAGATATGGGAACTTGACTATGGACCCTCCTTTAAGGTCCCTTTGTTCGGTGCAAATGGTTCAAGCTAACAGGAGGTGGGGTAAAGGTGGACCAGCAATACGGAATGACAATGGTGAATTTCAACAATCTTGGTTACCTTGACGAACCATTCGTCCTAGCGAAAGATGTCGCTCAGGTTTTCTATGTGAAGGACATGAGTAGCAAACCGAGGAAACGGAAAGATAAGAAAGCGATCAGTACATCATGCGATGATCCAAAGCGCCACATTGTTCTTTCAGGGGAAAAGAAACATCGTGGGAGTGGAGGACAAGACAGACATGTCGAAGATTATAATATGTTTGCTGAAATTCCGCCCTTCAAAGTGAACACCGACCCAAGCATTAAGTTAAATGATGAGGATGCTCCATGGATACGGCACAATCGTAAGCAAGCAGGGACACAAGGGAAGAAAAATGATGTGTAATAATTTATTGTACCAAACTTTGTTGAATGGATCATGTGAATTATATTACCCGTGATGTGTTTGGTGTCCATTTTCGAATGATTCGAGATACCACTGATGATACATGAAATTTGGAGTGATTTAGTCATACTCCTGCCTAGGCGTATAATATGCATACCGTAGTCTTCATAGCCGCCGTCGTCGTTGTCTTTGGTAAATGCCGCCTTCTAAGTTGCCGCCGATAAATGCGTCTGCTTTGTCGTCGCTTTGTCGTCATTGTCGTCGGCGGCGCTCGTGGCTCGAAGCGAGGGTAGCGCAGCGGGGGATATCGCCGGCCGTGATGTAGTCCATGACGCTCTGCAGAGTCCGCCATACCACCATAGCCGACGGCCGGCCTCGTGGAAGTTCCTGTGAGGTAGACCGTCCTCCTCATACTGGCGAGCGCCCTCTCACGCCGATTGATGAAGAAGGCGTCCCAAGTATCTTGGTTATCGGGATGCCGCCGGGATTCATCCGCTGCTCCGGCGTGAGGTCGAGGTAGTAGTGGTTCGTGATGGCCGCCCGCCATGATACTGAGGGACGGGAGGGACTGCACGCCGCCGGCGCTTAGGCTCCAGCCGGTGGGGACGCCTTGGTAGCCAGTGGACAAGGGTAGTTCGAGGCGCAAAGCTCCTCCACCTGCTGGTAGGTTAGAGTGGGTGCGGTGGAAGCCATGAGAGAGTGATGAGAGATTGTAGAGATGTGATAATGCTGGCCAAGCCGGGCTACATATATGTAGTGAGAAATGGCGGAAAAATGGGAGCGGGAAGACAGGAGGCGGGAAGAAAGTGGCGGGAAGAAAGAGGCGGGAAGACAGGGAAGAAATGGCGGGAAGAAGAGGAATCCAGAGCTGGTCATCTAACCTTTAGTCCCGGCTGGTTGGTGCAACCGGGACTAATTATGTGTTTTGGCATTTGAAATGCGAAGAAATTTTATGTGCAAACAAATTCTTTTTCATGCATTTACTGATTTTTTTCCAGCTAAATGACCCCGAAATTGAAAAGCATTTGAAATGAACTCAGAAAAGGTTGAAAGTTGGCATGGAATCATAATTTCATACAAATAGCATGTGCAAAAAAGTAGAGAGGGTTACGGCAAAAACTGGATACACTTAGGTGTACAAAATGGACAATCTTTTTCAAGTATCGGGGTTTAATTTAAAACTGAAATGTTACAAAGGCATTTCATTTCTTAAATAACCTAAGCATTACCAAATTGAATATAATGATAAAACACACTAATATTAAACATAAGAAAAAAGAATCACCGAAAAATCTTTTTCCAAAGTTAAGTTATTCACAAACTAGTGATTCACACAAATTTCAAATAATTCAAAATTTAAACTATTCAAATTTGAAAACTACCGGCACTAACAGATCAAAGTTTGTAAATTTTTGTACCTAAAGCAAAAATATTTACAAAGAAACTCTAAATACAGCAAAAAACAACTCAAAAATAAATAAAACAAATAAAAAAGCAAAAAAAAATTAAGAAAATAAAAAAGCCCTCCTACTGGGCCAAAGAGGCCTGCATACGACTAGAAACTCAACCTTTTGTTGGGCCAGGATGCAGGCCCGCAAAGGCCGAGTAGGCTCACATGGCAGCAATGAATTGGTAGGCCCAGTAGGCCTGCTTAGGAGAGGAGCTCGAGAGAGCTACATGACCGGGCTTATAAACCAGTGCGGTAGCCCTTCGACTAGCGAGGTGGGACTAAACTTCGCCAAAAACCCTTTAGTCGCGGTTGGGCAGGCGACCCGCGACTAAAGGTTCGCCTAAAACCCTTTAGTCGTGGTTGGGCAGGCGACCCGCGACGCAAGGTACCCTTTAGTCATGTGGTCGCCCGCCCAACCGCGACTAAGAAAGCGTGAGGAGCATAAAAACCCGCCAAAAACCCTTTAGTCGCGGTTGGGCGGGCGACCCGCGATTAAAGGGTACCTTTAGTCATGGGTCTAAATGCCAACCGCGACTAAAGAGGCTATAAATACAAGGCTCGATTCTCGTCTTCTCCGATTCGATTCTACTTTGTTAGTCTCTGCGCCCTCGCCTCGGCGCGCCCGTCGCCCTCGCCCTCGGCGCCGCCGTCGCCTCGCCCTCGCCGCCCGCCGTCGCCCTCGCCTACAGCCAGCAGCCGCCCGGCCCTCGATCTTGCCGCCTCGCTCGCCCGCCCTCAACGCGGCTACTTCTGTCTGCCATTGGCACTCGCCCGGCCCGGCCCGCGCTTCGCCGTGGTGGCCGACCCTCCCTCTACCTCACGGTCTCACAGTGCGTCGCTGCTCCCGGTGGCCTCGCCTTTGCCTCGCCTTCCCGGTCGGGTTCGGCCTGCTGGTGCGCCTGAACCGCAGGGGCGCCAAGACGCTTCAAGCATAGGCCTTTGGCCCATTGACAAAGGGCCCCACGAAGCGAAAAAAAAAAAAAGGAAAAGGAAAAGGAAAAGGAGAATTAAAATAAAATTAATAAATAAAAATAAAATGATTAATAAAATTAATTATTAATTAATTAATCAACTAATGAATTAATTAAGTTAATTAATCCGGTTTAATTAATTTAATTAACTAGTTAAGTTTAATTAAACTGTAATTAGATTAACCTAAACCCTAATTAACCTAATTAGAGGATGACAGGTGGGTCCCCCCTGGACCCACATGTCAGGTTGACCAAGTCAACTCTGTTGACTGCTGATGTCAGCATGACATCATGCTGATGTCATTAATCTGTTTTCCGAATTAATTAAATAATTAATTAAATTCCAGAAATTAATAAAATCTTTAGAAAATCATATCTTTTAATCCGTAACTCGGATTAAAATATTTTCAACATGAAAGTTGCTCAGAACGACGAGACGAATCCGGATACGCAATCTGTTCGTCCGCCACACACCACTAACCTATCGAACCCGCAAATTTCCCCTCGGCTCCTCCGCCACCGCCCCCTTCTTCACTTAATTAATTTGTTTTTACTACATGTTTTCAGGGACTGACATAATGGCGGACGATAGAGCTGACCCGATTATGGACAACTATGATCCGGACGGTGAAGCACATATGTTACGGCATCATAAACGGCGATATTCTATATGTGCCGACCGGAGAAGAAGAAGATGATATCTCTTCTTATCTGAACCTTGACGGTGAAGATGAAGGGCGCCGTCGACAAGATGATGCCGAACAAACGCGTCGATAAGCGACGATCTTCAAATGGAAGTAGCAACCACCTCCGGTAGCCGAGGTATATATATACATTGAGCCTACGGTGATACAAACTAACCGATTTGAATAAATATGTGTGTACTAACGCGCGACTCTCTTTCTTATTTTAGCCCTCGGCCGGATCGTCGAAACAATCGAGTACGTCGTCAAAGCGTGGCGCAACCAAGACGATGAAACAAGGAGAAACATGCACCATCGAGGTTGTCGACAGTGCAACCGGCAGGCCGCTGGAGCCCCACAAGAACGCCACCAAGTTTGTCAGCCAATGCGGAGCCATTGTTAGAGACAACGTCTCGATCACCGTCCAGGAGTGGAATGAGCCAAAGAAGGCACGAATTGATGGTTTCACTTTTGTCGATAAGAGAACAAAATGAGATTGCTTCAAGAAGCTTATGGAACATTTCGTTCTACCTCCGGAATACAAAAAATTCGATGAGGAGGGTAACAAGATTGAGGAAAACAAGGAGAGGAGGAGGCTAGTCAAACAGTTCGCTCTTCATAAGATGGCCGACGCATTCCGGAAATTCAAGCAAAATCTAGCCCATGACTTTGTCAAGCAGAACAAGACTCCGGATTTCAAAGGACAATATGAGAAACTGAAACATGATTGGCCAGAATTTGTGAAGCAAAAGAAATCGGAGCAGTTCATTCAAATATCGAAAAAAATAAGGAAAATGCGGCTAAGAAGGAGTACAATCATGTTATGGGGCCAGGAGGGTATCGCATTTGGGTGCCTAGGTTGGAGAAGATGGAGAACGAGCTGAGGGCGCGAGAATCCGTCCAGTGCACGGAGGGATGGGACCCAAGGGCCAAAAGCTGGTGGTACGGGCATGGGGAACGCTGAACCCGGAGACAGGGGAGTGTGTTTACCGGGCAAATTAATTAAACCCACCCAAGCCCTTATTGGCGCAATGAAGGATGCTCAACGAGGGAAGATCAAGTTCAACAGAGAGAACGACGCAATGACAAAAGCCCTCGGGAATCCACGAACACGGAGGGCGTGTCACGAGGCATGGGGCACATTCCGTGGAAAATAGGGTTCCCCGAGCGATGACCCGTCACGATTCTGAAGCCGTAAGAGAAAGATGGATCGGGAATCGATGTTGTGGCGCGGTTGGCATCGGAAATGGATGTGATGAAGAAAACCATGAGTGTACTAGTAGCGAAAGAGATGCAGCTCGGTGCAGCATGAAGATCATCCAGCGGATCTCGGAAGCCAAAGCGGAGAAGCAGCGTGGCTTCCACGGAGGCCCCACCGGCTGGTGCAGATGCACCGACGATCGAAATTACTGCACCGGAGCCTCCGGTGGTCGAAATTACTGCACCGGAGCCTCACGGTGGTCGAAATTACTGCACCGGAGCCTCCTCGCTACCCGTGGGCGATATAAAGGAGATGAAAGAATGTCATCTGTATTATCCTATCGGGAACATGTCCATGAAGGTAGCCATCGGCAGTGCTTTACCATGTTTACCTGGAGCACTCCACCACAACAACCCCATTCAAGATGGCTATGCTCGTGTCACGGTGGAGGACATAGTCCAAGGGTTTGAGGACACGGAGATTGACATTGCTACACCTGAAGGGGAGAAAAGACTTGGAGATGTCAAGCGCCATTTCATTCTATGGCAAAAGAAGTTTATCAAGTTTCTGTGCGAGGCGCCAAGGACAACAAGTCCACCCCTACGGTGGTGGTGGTGGCGGTGGCGGTGGTGGTGGTGGTGGTGGTGGTGGTGGCGGTTCACCTACACCTCCACACGCCACCGACGCCGCCCCGATCCCACAACGTCCGGCGGTGATCAGCCGCCGCCGATCCTCGTCCGGGCGGGTGATCAGACGCCGCCCCCCAATCCACCTCCGACAAAGAAGCAGAAGCAGTCCTGGATTATTAACCCGGACCCTTATGTACCTAAGACCACAAAGGTACCGGAGCCATCATTGAAGCCTCTCCCCACAAGGCCTTGGGAACGTAGTGCCGAGGAAGTCGACGCGGCCGCGGCTTCTGATTTGGAGAAATGGAAGGCGGACTGCAAGAAGAAAAGAGAGCCCGAGCCCAAGCCAGTATTTTCTGATGAGCAAAAGAAGTGGGCTAAGTCATTTTTGAGCCCACCGTCCCAAGCCGCGAAGAATCTGCCTAACGACTATGCACGTGAACTTCACAGGCAGGCACTCATGTTCAAGGAGAACAAAGAGCGGGAGAAGGCCGAAAGTAAAATAAGCGGGAAACAAGTTGCCCAGCTCGGGAACAAAGTAAACAATCGATTGCCCCGCTTATAGTGGAAGCCACGTCCGGATGCCCCGAGATCATACAAGCTGCGGCCAACTTAGGTATTATCAGAACGAGTGCGGAGAACAAGCGGCCAACTTAGGTATTACTCTTCGTGAACTGTTAGGCCTTGATGAGGCGCGATGAAGGAGGTAGTAATTACATATGTCAAGAATGGGCCTCTCGTCGAGCCTGCTTGAGAAAAGGATCTACCTCCACAAATGAAAGGTCTGCTGAAATGGTACAAGGGTTACATAAAAATAAAAACGCCAAAGAATATATTTATGCGGAAGTTAGACATGAGCATCACTTCAAACATTACTATGTACAAATTGAACTGAGTGAATTGTTCCAGCTTTTCAATCTGCGCGAGCTCGACAAATCTATCATCGGTTGCTACGTTACGTAAGTGATTTATTAATTTCTACCCCATCTCGTTCATATTGCCTGCACTATATATATGTCCTAACTATATTGTTGTGTCCGCTATTATACATGCAGAATGAAGATTAAGGAATGCAGAGTAAGGAACATCCATGATGTTGGGTTCATTGACTCACACATCGTTAATGGACATGTGTTGGAGCGTCACCCCGCCGACGTGGAGGCAGACCTGTGGCAGTTTCTTACAAAGCAGGAACTCAAAAGTGATATTCTATTTCCTTACCATTTTGGGTGAGTGTTTCTGTCTTGAGCACATTCTCTTTTGTTTACTCCATGCATGGTATGTGGCGGCTAATCGATGAGTTATGCATGACGTCTTGTGCATGTATCGTGTCCGCAGGTTCCACCGGATTCTGCTAGTAATTAAAGTTAACACCTCAGAATGTCTCGTCCACGACTCTCTGAATATGGATCCAAAGCTTTGGGGCGGCATGAGAAGAATGCTGCAGAAGTAATTATTTTCATTCATTTGCGCTCTATATCGATCGGCCTATTTCGTTCATTTCCTAATATCAAGTAACTAATAACTCTCTTGTTCATTTAATTTTCTTTGCCTCGTAGGGTTTGGAGACGGTTCGTAGATACAAAGGTCGGTGAATTCAAAAAGAGCTAGAATTTAAAAGGTCAAAGCCTAAGAATGCTGGGGATATTCAGCCACCGGAGACCAATCTATGTGGATACTATGTTCGTGAGATGATCCGAGATACACCTCTGAGCGGGTTCCGAGTGATACCAATGCTCAGAGGAATAACCTCCGGATGATGCTTAGTCCGTAAGCTCGCTTCCGACCACTTCAAGAGGAACTAGCTGGATGGTTCAGCAGGGAAGTCCTCCATCCTAAAGGAGAACACTATTACGAGGACGTAGAACTTTATATGCATTAAATCATGTATGGAAACTTGTTCAAAATTGTATATGGTCATCCGATGATATTGAATATATATTGTATATTCCTCTTGAATTCTTTTTAGTTCTAATTTCAAATTTATTTGAAATTGTACATTCATATGCATGTATGTAGTACCGTAGAATATATGAAACTCCTTCAAAATTAAAATAAAGCACAAAAGAAATAAAACAATACAAATTAAACAGAAAACAGGTTTAGGGGGGGGCTAAAACCCTAAACCTGTGGCGACCTTTAGTCGCGGTTAAAACAATACAAATTAAACAGAAAACAGGTTTAGGGGGGGGGGCTAAAACCCTAAACCTGTGGCGGCCTTTAGTCGCGGTTGGCCAGAAGAACCGCGACTAAAGGTCCTCCGCCCCGACGGCCGCCTGACGCCCACGTGGACGGACCGTTAATCGCGGTTCTTAAGCAGCCGCGACTAAAGATGGAGGACATTAGTCGCGCTTATTTGGTCGCGGTTGCCCAACCGCGACTAATGGCAGTTACGAACCGCGACCAAAGGCTTTTTTTCCACCAGTGATTCCCTGGCATCGCAAGAGGCCCGGGTGCAGACGCCAGTCGTCGCTAGCGGCAGCGTCTAACGTGAGCACATACATGTAGCTCGCGCGCTCCACCATCCCATGCGAGTCAGAGAAGGAGAGGCCGAAGAGCTTGTACTGACACGTCGACTGGCTGTACATGTGCCAATTGTTGGGGATGATGAGCGGTGGCTTGACCTCAAGCTTGTCGTTGGTGATGGGGATGCAGACGAAGACCGGATTCGAGCGGTCCGTCATGGCAGCAAGGCACAAGAAGTCGTTGCAGGCGTTGGCGGGGCTGTACCCGCCATCCAAGCCGACGAGGACGCACATGAGATTACTGTTCCCGGTTGACACATTGAACACCTTTAACGGGGTTGTACCCACCATCCTTTGTATCAGATACGAGTAGGGCCATTCAGGAGGTCCAGGTCGACCATTATCATGCTGACATGTGGAAATGGTCTCTCGAGCCATCTGGTCGTTTCTCCTCTAAGTCGGCATACTTGTCTTTCTTTGAGGGGCTTCCTGTTTGCACCTTGGCAAATGCTATTTGGAAATATGTTGGGCCCCCTTTCGTTGTAAATTTTTCATTTGGTTGGCTGCCCGTAAGAGTATTTGGACTGCAAATCGACGTGCGAAACATGGGCTTCCACATAATGACTCATGTGTTTCCTGCCACAGCCATTTTGAAGACGTTGATGACCTTCTTACTGGTTGTGCGGTCGTTAATATCCTTTGGAATAGAGACTTAAACTGGCTCGGTCTTTGGCGGTGGCTCCTTCAATCGGCAGTACCTTCATTGAATGGTGGACCTTGGCAAGGGAGGGTGTCTCGGCGCAAGACAGGAGAGGCTCAATACGACTATCATGTTGGTCGCTTGGTCCGTTTGGAAAGAGCGTAATACGAGAGTGTTTGAGGACAAGTCGGTCCCGATGGACACCTTGGTTAACGTCATCAAGGGTGATGCTATTGCTTTTGAATGGTTTAAGGTAGGGGCTAAGTGCTTTGAATCCTTGTTTGTATAACTAGTCATAAACCCGTGCACCTGCACGGCCTAGCTATTATTGGATATTTAATTGTTATTAAGAATCTATTAACATGTAAGTTTTGAATATTTTAAATTGCGTATATCATACAACTAAACACATGCTAAGTTATTGAATCAACAATAACAGATACTACCACATGTATTGCCTGCTCAATTATTGGAGTTAATGCATCTGATTTACCATTTATGTTCCACAAACCACCATCACCGGTCTGAATGATGCATCCATGTCATGGTTGCAAGATAAACCTCTTTCTGAATTTTCCGCCACAATATGTGATGGAGCGAGTATGAATTAATTTGACGCATATGGCAAGATACGCATCTTTGTGTCTTGTTTGATCTACATTGTAGCATAGCTCACATAGGTCAACAAAAGTCGGACGAAAGATACACTACACACGCCCACTGCTAAAACAAATTATGTGTGAGATGCTAAAGAAATTCTAGTCACTACAACTTAGGTGGATATGTCCATTTACTGTTGGAGTTCATGATTTAAGGTTGTATTACTTGTCGAGGTTGTTGTATATACTTACCGCTACTATAATGCTACTAACATTTAAATATTTTGTATTACTTCTAAAAGCATTGAGAAGTTATCCCTCCTTGGCATTCAAAATAACAAAACAATGCTATAAAAAATTAATGGATGTTTGTGAAATATCCCTATTTAAAATAACCAAGAGTGTGCCTTGCCAACCTTATATTAGCACAAAAGGCAATGGTATTCCTTCAATTTATATTATTAATAGTTCCACGGTCGTATATGATTTCTTAATATTCGTGGTAATGTATGCATTTTTTCTTACTTGTGTTATAGTTAGGTGATTTGAGGTAAATTAATCAAATTAGAAGTAGTGATATAAGGAAGCAATAAGGGATTTTTGTATGTTCATGTCTGAAATATTTTTATCCTGGATAAGCCTTCTTTTTTATGTTGGAATTGAATCTTATTTTCAACTGGCATAGGCTCTATTTTTGGTGTGAGGCTTGAGGAAACCTTATTTGTATGTCATTTTGCTTGTTCAGGAGGACGTGCAAGTGGTTTTCGATTTTTTGGAAATTGCAATGCATGCTCTTTTTTCATTGTGGGAACTAAAAATGTATCCTAGCATCAAATTAAACTGTGAGCTATCCCTATTTAAAGTACACAAGTCTGCGTGCCAACCCCTTTCAGAAGAAAAGAATAGTATTCCTTCAATTCATATTTATTAATATGTTTAGGTTCGAAAATAATTTTTTATGTGTGGGAATTTGTGCAAATGTTCCTACCTGTAGTACAATTAGGAGATTTCAATTATTGAATTACTGACCTTAGCGGTGGTGATACCTGGAAGCCATTAAGGAAAGAATTTCGTATGTTCATGTCAGATTTATTGTAACGTTGCTTATCTTATTTTTTACGGTGGGCTTGAAATTTCGTTTTCATTAAGTCGGGCATAGACTCATTTTTTGACGTCAAGGTCAATGACTCCCTATTTGTATGGACCATCTTATTTTCTTTGAGTCGCCATGTAAGCATTTTCTGTTTTCTTCCGGAATTGTGACATGTGATTTCTCTTATATGTTATGTACGAAGATTATTTGGTTGTATGGTGACTGTCACATTTTTTTATAGAAAAATCCTTTTTCTCCATTTGAAATCTTGGACGTGGGTTTTTCCTGACTATTTTTTAATTCATGTGCTGAAGACTGTTTTTTCACTCATTTGTTAACGTGACACGTTAGAACTCCTTTTTTCTTTTCAGGGTATGCTTTAGGACTCCTTATAACTTTTATTTCTTTCAGCAGACATGCACGTAATTTTGTTTTCTTGGGAATTGAGAAATGGGGTGTGTTACTTACGTGGTGTATGAAGAGTATTGGTTGCACGTGTCTCTATTTTTTCGTCCAAAAAAAAGCATGTCTATTTATTTCCGTTTGCAGCTTGATTCTTTAAATCTTAGATTAGACGTGTGGGACCCCTCAACAAAAAAGACCAGACGTGTGGGTGCTCCGGGCTCTATTTATTTTTTTAACACCGGACTCTGTTTTTCTAAACGTAGGTGGTGCAGATTAAGTACTACTATTTTGTATGATGTGTGAGTTTTTTTTTTGAACTTTGAGTTTATATTTTACATCTACGTGGTCTTTTTCCTGTGTGCACGTCATCCTTTTTTTGGTACGTGTGGGTTTAATCCCTTGAAGACATGGTGCTTTTTTTTTTCTGTATATACATGTAGGCACAATGAAAATGTTCAGAACTCGAAATATCGTAAATTTTCATTGTTTTATAAAATATGTTCATGCTTTTAAAAGCAATGACGTTTTTAGTTTTTTTCACCTTTTAAAAATTAATAAAAATGAAAAAAACTTGGACTTCGAAATTTGTTCGCAATTTTGAAAAATGTTCACAAAATTAAAATTAAAAAATGAAAACTGAGGAAAAACCGGGTTGCCAAAGTACCGAGCCGTTAATGTGATGTTTCTGTACATCACCAGTTCAACTTAAACTGCGAATGCAAAATGGGCCCGCCCAATGTGATCACCCTCTGTGCGAAGCCTCTACTCCTTGACGCACACTAGGAGTGACTAGGGATTCTCTGAAACGGCAAGTCACCTTGGCGCTTCCTATTCAGGGCGTAGGGCCCTCGCGCGCTAGATGTCGTATGGGGTGGCCAAAATTACGTTATATCCTTTCATTTGTTCCTTCTTTTCTTTTTTCGTTTTTCATTTTCATTTTTCCTGATTCCCTTTTAGTTATCTCCTTTCTCCTTTAGTTTTTTCACTTTTTTTGTGAATTTTGTTTCAAATTTGCAAACATTTTTTTGTTCATCCTATTCAAAAATGTTAGTCAATGTAAAAACAGGTACATCAATTCAGAAAATGTTCAATGACTTCATTTTTTTGTTCATCAGTATTAAAAAAATGTTCATCAAATTCAATTTTTTATGAAATTGAAAACAATGTTTGTCGAATTCGAAATTTGTTCATCATTTCCAAATAATGTTAAAAACCTCGAAATTTGTTCATGAATATCCAAAAATGTTCATCAATTTCAAAATTTGTTCAAATTGTTTTTTCAAAACAAATGTTCAGCATATCCAAAATTTGTTCACCATAATTTCTAAAGAATTACATTAAATTCAGAAAATTTCCATTCATTTTTGAAAAATTTCATCATATTTTTCAAAAAAAAATCTTTAATTGAGAATTTGTTCATCGAGTTCAAACGATGTTCATCAAATTCAAATTTGGCTCATCTGATAAATAAGAGATTCATGAATGTTTTTGTAATCGCAAACATTTTTCAAATTCGTGAACATTATTCAAATTCAGGGTTATTTTTTGGCTCCATGAAGTTTTTCAAAATTCTCATTTCAGTCTCCATCCCAGCATGATTCTATTTATTTAAGTGGATGGATGGAAGGCCAGATTTAGATACAGGTAAATGTACGGACACTTACATTTATACTGGCAGGACTTTTAGCAGCAACCCCGTAATCAAAGTTTATGTTATCCACCAGTGATTCAGCCTGCAACAATCAATGCATCTCTAGCAGATCCCACAAATTGGGCTGTCCACCATAACAACCCCATAATACAACTGGAATCAAGATAGAGAGACTGAACATCTTTCTTTTGGGGTACGGAGACTAAGAGCATCCCTAGTGTCGGGGAACGTAGTAATTTCAAAAAAATTCCTACGCACACGCATGATCATGGTGATGCATAGCAACGAGAGGGGAGAGTGTTGTCCACGCACTCGTGAGACCGAAAGCGGAAGCGTTAGCACAACGCGATTGATGTAGTCGACGTTTTCACGATCCGACCGATCAAGTACCGAACGACGGCACCTCCGAAGTTCAGCACACGCTCTGCTCGATGACGCCCCTCGAACTCCGATCCAGCCGAGCTTTGAGGGAGAGTTCCACAAGACGACAAAGGTGGTGATGATGATGATGTTCTACCGACGCAGGGCTTCGCCTAAGCACCGCTACGGTATTATCGAGGTGGATTATGGTGGAGGAGGGCACCGCACACGGCTAAGAGATCCAAGGGATCAATTGTTGTGTATATGGGGTGCCCCCCTCCTCCGTATAAAAAGGAGGGGAGGAGAGGGCCGGCCAAGAGGAGGAGGCGCGCCCAAGGGGGGAGTACTACTCCCACCGGGAGTAGGACTCCTCCTTTTCCTATTTGGAGAGGGGGAGGGAAGGAAGAGGAAGGAGGAAGGAAGGAAAGGGGGGGCCGGCCCCTTTACCAATTCAGATTGGGCTTGGGGGGGGGGGCGCCCCCTCCTTTCCACTAAAGCCCATTAAGGACCATATACCTCTCGGGGGGTTCCGATAACCTCCCGGTGCTCCGGTATTATCCCGATCTCACCTGGAACCATTCCGCTGTCCAAATATAGTCGTCCAATATATCGATCTTTATGTCTCGACCATTTCGAGACTCCTCGTCATGTCCGTGATCACATCTGGGACTCCGAACTACCTTAGGTACATAAAAACACATAAACTCATAATATAGCCGTCATCGAACTTTAAGCGTGCGGACCCTACGGGTTCGAGAACTATGTAGACATGACCGAGACACGTGTCCGGTCAATAACCAATAGCGGAACCTGGATGCTCATATTGGCTCCCACATATTCTACGAAGATCTTTAGCGGTCAAACCGCATAACAACATATGCTGTTCCCTTTGTCATCGGTATGTTACTTGCCTGAGATTCGATCGTCGGTATGTCAATACCTAGTTAAATCTCGTTACCTGCAAGTCTCTTTACTCATTACGTAATGCATCATCCCGTAACTAACTCATTAGCTACATTTCTTGCAAGGCTTATAGTGATGTGCATTACGGAGAGGGCCCGGAGATACCTCTCTGACAATTGGAGTGACAAATCCTAATCTCAAAATACGTCAACTCAACAAGTACCTTTGGAGACACCTGTAGAGCACCTTTATAATCACCCATTTACGCTGTGACGTTTGGTAGCACACAAAGTGTTCCTCCGGTAAGCGGGAGTTACATAATCTCATAGTCATATGAACATGTATAAGTCATGAAGAAAGCAATAGCAACATACTAAACGATCAAGTGCTAAGCTAACGAAATGGATCAAGTCAATCACATCATTCTTCTAATGATGTGATCCCACTGATCAAATGATAACTCACATCCATGGTTAGGAAACTCAACCATCTTTGATCAATTAGCTAGTCAAGTAGAGGCATACTAGTGATACTATGTTTGTCTATGTATTCACACACGTATTATGTTTCCGGTTAATACAATTCTAGCATGAATAATAAACATTTATCATGATATAAGGAAATATATAGTAACTTTATTATTGCCTCTAGGGCATATTTCCTTCAGTCCACCACTTGCACTAGAGTCAATAATCTAGTTCTTCACATCACCATGTGATTTAACACCAATATTCACATCTGTATGTGATTAATAACCATAGTTCACATCGTCATGTGATAACACCCAAAGGGTTTACTAGAGTCAATAATCTAGTTCACATCGCTATGTGATTAACACCCAAAGAGTACTAAGGCATGATCATGTTTTGCTCGTGAGAGAAGTTTAGTCAACGGGTCTGTCACATTCAGAGCCGTATGTATTTTGCAAATATTCTATGTCTACAATGCTCTGCATGGAGCTACTCTAGCTAATTGCTCCCACTTTCAATATGTATCCAGATTGAGAATTAGAATCATCTGGATCGGTGTAAAAGCTTGCACCGATGTAACTCTTTACGACGGGCTCTTTTATCACCTCCATAATCGAGAAATATTTCCTTAGTCCTCACTAAGGATATTCTTGACCACTGTCGAGTGATCTACTCTTAGATCAAAATTGTATTCCCATGCCAAACTCAGAACAAAGTATACAATAGGTTTGGTACACAACATAGCATACTTTATATAACCTATGACTGAGGCATAGGGAATGACTTTTCATTCTCTTTCTATTTTCTGCCATGGTCGGGTTTTGAGTCTTACTCAACTTCACACCTTGCAACACAGGCAATAACTCCTTCTTTGACTATTCCATTTTGAACTACTTCAAAAACTTATCAAGGTATGTACTCATTGAAAAATCTTATCAAGCATCTTGATCTATCTCTATAGATCTTGATTCTCAATGTGTTAGCTTCGCCGAGGTCTTTCATTAAAAAACTTTTATTCAAGTATCCTTTTATGCTATCCAGAAATTCTATATCATTTCCAATCAACAATATGTCGTCCACATATAATATTAGAAATGCTACAGAGCTTCCACTCACTTTCTTGTAAATATAGGCTACTCCAGAAGTCTGTATAAAACCATATGTTTTGATCACACTATCAAAGCGTTTATTCCAACTCTGAGAGGCTTGCACCAGTCCATAAATGGATCGCTGGAGCTTGCACACTTTGTTAGCACTTTTTGGATCGACAAAACCTTCTGGTTGCATCATATACAACTCTTCTTCCAGAAATCCATTCAGGAATGCAGTTTTGACATCCATTTGCCAAATTTCATAATCATAAAATGCGTCAATTGCTAACATGATTCGGACAGACTTAAGCATCACTACGGGTGAGAAGGTCTCATCGTAGTTGAGGGAGTACTGGATTAGGGGGTCCTCGGACAGCCGGACTATATACTTTGGCCGGACTATTGGACTATGAAGATACAAGATTGAAGACTTCGTCCCGTGTCCGGGTGGTACTCTCCTTTGCGTGGAAGGCAAGATGTAGATCTCCTTCTTTGTAACCGACTCTGTGTAACCCTAGCCTCCTCCGGTGTCTATATAAACCAGAGGGTTTAGTCCGTAGGACAACAACAATCATAATCATAGGCTAGCTTCTAGGGTTTATCCTCTACGATCTCGTGGTAGATCAACTCTTGTAATACTCATATCATCAAGATCAATCAAGAATTCCCAGAAGGGTTTACACCCCCTATGCTTCACTGATGAAGTAATGGGTCATGAATTCCCAGAAGGGTTTAAACCCGTAAATATTGAATCATATGATGGCACGACAGACCCCGCGGTATGGATTGAAGATTTCCTTCTCCACATTCACATGGCCCGCGGTGATCATCTACATGCCATCAAGTACCTCCCACTAAAACTCAAAGGACCGGCTCGGCATTGGCTAAATAGCCTGCCGGCAAACTTCATTGGCAGTTGGGAGAACTTGGAAGACACATTCCTTGACAACTTCCAGGGCACTTATGTGCGACCATCGGATGCTGATGACCTAAGTCACATAACCCAACAGCCCGAAGACTCAGCCAGGAAATTCTGGACTCGGTTCTTAACTAAAAAGAACCAAATCGTCGACTGTCTGGATGCCGAAGCCTTAGCGGCCTTTAAGCATAACATCCGTGACGAGTGGCTCGCCCGACACCTCGGCCAAGAGAAGCCAAAATCCATGGCAGCCATCACGACACTCATGACCCGATTTTGTGCGGGCGAGGACAGCTGGCTGGCTCGCAGCAACAGCACATCAAGAAATCCTGGCACTTCCGATGCCAGAGCTAGCAACGGCCAGCCACGACGCAACAGACACAAGCGTCGCAGCAATGGCGACAACACCGAAGACACGGTAGTCAATGCCGGATTCAGTGGCTCTAAGTCCAGTCAGTGGAAAAAGCCATTCAAAAGAAACAATCCGGGCCCGTCCAGTCTGGACCGCATACTCGATCGCTCGTAAAATTCACGGCACCCCGATAAACCAGCCAACCACACCAACAAAGGATGATGGGTGTTCAAACAGGCCGGCAAGTTGAATGCCAAAAACAAAGAAAAGGGGCTGCATAGCGATGAAGATGAGGAGCACGACCGCCGAACACAGGAGGACAGAAGAAATTTCCTCCCCAAGTGAAAACAGTGAATATGATATACGCAACCCATATCCCCAAGCGGGAATGGAAGCGTGCACTAAGAGACGTCTATGCCATGGATCCAGTCGCCCCAAAGTTCAACCCGTGGTCCTCTTGTCCGACCACTTTCGATCGCAGGGATCATCCTACCAGTATCCGTCATGGCGGTTTGGCCGCATTGGTCCTCGACCCCATCATTGATGTTCGAAGCAATGTACAGGAGAAGAGGCACCTGGAGTAGTTTTTGTAACTTAGGCAAAGCTGGTTCGCGGCTAAGCCCCCAAGTGATAGGATCACTCGTCACTTGGAGTAGTTCTTTAACTTAGGAAGGCTTGTTCGCAGCTAAGCCCCTGAGTGAGAGGATTGCCCTTGGAGTAGTTTTTTAACTTAGGCGAGGCTGGTTCGTGGCTAAGCCCCCGAGTGAGAGGATCGCTCTTCACTCGGAGTAGTTTTTAACTTAGGCGAAGCTGGATCGCGGCTAACCCCCCAAGTGAGAGGATCTCTCTTCACTCGGGGTAGTTCTAGTGAGAGGATCACTCTTCACTCGGAGTAGTTTTTTTAACTTAGGCGAACCTGTTTCGCGGCTAAGCCCCCGAGTGAGAAGATCACTCTTCACTCGGAGTAGTTTTAGTGAGAGTACCGCTCTTCACTCAGAGTAGTTTTTTAAGTTAGTCGAAGCTGGTTCGCGGCTAAGCCTCTGAGTGAAAGGATTGCTCTTCACTCGGAGTAGTTTTAGTGAGAGGATCGCTCTTCACTCGGAGTAGTTTTATAACTTAGGTGAAGCTGGTTCGCGGCTAAGCCCCCGAGTGAGAGGATCGCTCTTCACTCGGAGTAGTTTTTGTAACTTAGGCGGAGCTGGTTCGCGGCAAAGCCACCCACTGGGGGATTTGAACACATGCTTATGCAAAAAACAATCATTAAGAGACTGCTGGGGGCATGTCTTCATAAAAAAACTAACAAGTAATTTTATTACATCTTGACAACCCGACTGTCAAGTATAGAAACGACGAAGTAGATCCGCGTTCCAGGCGCGCGGCTCGTCCTTCTTCTGAGCTAAGTTGTAAAGGTGATAGGCTCCATTGTGAAGCACTTGGGTGGTGATGAAGGGGTCTTCCCATGCAGGGGCAAGTTCATGTGGTCGCTGTTGGTCCACTCGGAGCACAAGGTCTCCTTCTTGAAACGCTCAACCCTTAATGTTCTTTGCATGGAATCGACGGAGATCTTGTTGGTAAATAGCCGACCGGATCAAGGCCATATCCCGTTCCTCCTCCAGAAGGTCTACTGCATCCTGACGTGCCTCCTCCGCCTTGGCCTCTGAATAAAGTTCCACTCGGGGTGCATTGTGAAGCAGACCGCTAGGCAGCACAAGTTTCGGGACTGCCGCAGGAACTGCGATGGATTTACCCGGAAGTAAGTACTACTAGCTAGCTAGTTCCGCGCATCTCCCGTTGATTCTAACTACTTTCATCAATGCCCATTTATAATGCTTCATTATCAGTTTGATTGACCTCTATTTCTCGTAAAGTGCTTGTGGCAGGAAGCCGAATAATTACTGTGGATACTACGCTCATGAAGTTCATCTACAACGCGACGGCCAAGAATAGGCGGGGCTACTCTAAAAGACAATATGAAGTGCGTAAGCAAAAGTATTCATAAGTTTATTTTATAACCATCATTTCTGTTGAGTTTCATTCATATATATGTATTGACCCCCTTCTTTAAATTAGATGTGGGAGATGCGGAATGAACTCCTACCACAAGATCGCATGCGAGCAATTCAAGAGGAATTGGCTGGATTCTTTCGTGACCACGTCATCAATAAAGCCGGAGAATACCACCATGCATGTGAAAGTTGAGTTCATATGTTAGGGTATTATAAGAGATCTTACACATTGTATATATATATATATATATATATATATATGTATATGTATATATATATATATATATATGTAGCCAGTAGCGTCGGATAGATATACGATAACTTGTTGTTCGACCAATCTCTCGGAGAAGGAGAGGTCAATCACTTCTGTATATTTTCATGACGATCTTCTGTACTTAATAGTTTCCTTCATTTGCTTATAGCTAGCTAGCGTGTTGAGTTCTCTCTATACGTAGCGTCGACCAAGCATGGAGATAAGAAAGGACACTTTTCTCTATTAGCTAGCTAACACAATATATGAAACCCCTAAAGTAACCCTACAAACACTTCCCCAACCCCCCCATCTTTTATAAAAGAAACAAAAAACCCAGCAAGACTTTTGGTCCCAGTTGGTGGCACCAACCGGGACAAAAGCCCCCCCTGCCTGGGAAAGCGGCAGCAGCCACGTGAAGCCCCAATATGTCCCGGTTCCCGGGCGAACCGGGACTAAAGGGACAGGGCTTTAGTGACAACCCTTTAGTCCTGGTTCCAGAACCAGGACTAAAAGCCCTTACGAACCGGTACGAATGGGTCTTTTTCTACTAGTGTTAGTGGTTTTGTGAATATTATGAAATATCATTTTAAATTGAATGATAGTTCTTGAAATATGGTTGGGGAGCTTACAACGCATCTTGCAAGATCATGCATGTATTGGGCGTCGAGCAATGCATGGTCTTTGGCTGGGCTGATACGACGTGATGCGGGAGGGGTTGATCAGGGTCAGAAACATAAGGCCTAGAAATACTAGTGGATCGACGTGTGGTCATTCCAAATAGCAGAAGGTGGTGAGATCAATGACAAAAACATATGGGCATGATGGTGATGGTGACCATCTGTTGGGTGTTGTGCAATTTAACGTGGCAATGGCTAAGTGTAGATTTGAAGACGGTATACACATGGGAGGTTGGTGTCGACAGGTGTGGCGTGACCTCGTACAACTACTGTGGAATTATTTAAAGGTGGAGTTGGAGTTTGATGAAAGACTTCATGTAGGTTGATGGACGGCCTACAACGTAATTTGGTAGAGTTGAAGCCTATTTCAGTGGGACAAGTGGGAAGCACGTGGTTCGGAGCATGGCCTAGTGGTCCGATGGAAATGTGAATCTTGTGATCGGTCGATGAACATTGGTGGTTCTCGAAAGTGAAGGTAGACACTAGAAGAAAATCGAGCATTAGCAGTGGCCCTGAGAAGCGGTTGTCACCAAGAAAAACAACGCCACCTGTAATAAGCTCAAAGGAGTTAGTTATTTTTCAAATATGCAGATCAAAAGTCGGTTAGAAATACTAGTCATCAACCCGTGCTTCTGCACGGGCTAGATATTGTTCCGCCTTAAATTTTTGTATAATGACATGCTAATTAAATAATGCAATTTTAAAATTAGAGTGAATGACATGTACGAATAAACACTACACAATTTATATTCTGGTAGATTTAATGCACATGTTAATTTTTGTAGTAGAATAGCGATCGCTATAATTTAGAAAGATGGAATTAATACAAACTTTTAGGCCCTATATATTTTAAATGGTGCCCAATTTGTATATATTAGAGGATTCCTTCACAATAATATTTGCAACTGCAATGTATTTTTGTAGAAAATATTAACATTTTTGGACAAATATAAATGTTGTTCAAATAGATGAGGACAAATGCAGAGAATCCTAACATGTTTCTATTGATTGAGCAATTCCTACCCAAAAAAATACATCGCCATTTTCTTGAATTTCCCCTAAAACAGTTTGCAGCAATCATTAATTTTTCATTGCTTAACATATTTGTGTAACAATAAGGATAATTTGAACAGGCTGAGTGATGACTACTTCTGTGAGTATTTCATTGCCCTCTCACCCTCAGGTATGTCTTCCTTTACCTTAATCCATCGTGGTTCTATTGTGTTTTAGCGATACTTGATGTTGCATGGTTGGAATAGGTTGAGTAAGCAGACTAAAATGAAACATGTATATACTTCCAAATTTGGTAACATTATACACACATCGACATTGATGCCACAACTCACTAAATTAAGATGTTGCGGCTTTCATGGGCTTGCTTTTTTTTTCTCCAAAGATGATGCATGTATAAATATAAATATATTACTTAAACTAAAATTATCAGAAGAAGTATTGAGTGCTTGCGGCATGTTATTCTAGTGACGACTACTTAGGTGGATATATGTTCCTTCAGGTGAAAGATTCAATTATCTATGGTACTATTGGTTATTGGTTAATCATGACGGTGTAAATATAACAGTACCACCTGATACATGTGGTAAGAGATCAAAAATATTTTAAAAATCTGTACAAATAATACTACTATGATGCTACTTCTGTCATTTATATAATCTACAATACGTCTTCGCCCTTTGGGAAGTGCTCCACCTTTAACTTCAAAAATATTTACTTCAAAATGTGTTTATCTTGTATCAAATTAAACTATAGACTATATCGTAATACATGGAAAAATTATCCACTAAAATTAAAATGGACAATGTTATCAAAATATCCCGATTTAAAATACCAATTCAAATTATATGTTTATGTTCATATATGATTTTACTACGGGGGAAATTTGATGTAATTTTTCTTAGTTATTATATCTTACAATCTGGTGATTTAACGCATTAATTTTTTTTAGATCTATTTCACGCATTAAATTAATACACAATCATGAATTGACTATTTTTTTGGGGAATCAGGCATTGACTCTATCACATACAGTGATGCTTGAGCAGGATTTATTTGCACGTATCCGCGAAAAGAGGAATTCTTTTACGTGCCTTCTCATTTGTTTGGAGAGAATATGCATGTGTTTTTTTCATGGCAATTAGTTCATGGATTTTTTTATTGTTGGTGGTCTTTTTTTTTGATTGGACGTGCTGAGACACGTGTATTTTGTACTGATTGGAACTTTTTTTAACATGTACTGGTTCGAACTTGTACGTGCTGGATGAGAACTCTTTGTTTTTTTCTTTTTTTTCATCGAACTCTTTGATGTACATGTTGCTTTTCTTTTGAAGTAACGTGTTGCTTTATCAATTGTATAGGTAAGTGCTTAAACGCTTGAAGACTTTTTATGGGACGTGTTCTTTTTCTTTAGGCAGGTTGAAGGCACGTATATTTTGTACAGATTGGACTTGGAACATGAACGTGTTGGATGCAAAGTTTTTATGTACGTGTTGCTTTATTCATTATACATGTGTGCACGGGCTAGCAATTTATTAAAATATAAAAAAACTCCCATTATAGGAGGACCCCCTTATATCCTTTTTGTTTGAACCACGTTCCAATCCAATGGCAGCACACGTTGCCCTTTTTTTCTGTCGGCCCTTGTATTCTTTTTGTACATGCCTTTGTGTAGTTGAGACATTTTTCTCTAAACGTACGTGCAGCAGAAATAGTACTGTTTATTCTATCTTTTTTTTTGCGGGTGAGTACTGTTTATTCTATCACGTTGGACTTAAAAAAGGAACATATAAAGTTTTTTTTTATGGATTGGACTTAAATCACGTTTGTGGTATGACTTGTATCATAGATGGACTCTCAAACCTGCATGCAGATACCTCCTAAAGCGCTCGTTATGGATTTTTTTTTTCAGTTTTGCTATTTTACATCTAGATGTAATATATTATCTCACATCTAAGCGTAGAACCGTTCGATCTATACCTGATTATTTATGAGTGCGAGGCTTCATTTGCGTCGCTGGCTGCGTCCCGTGTCGCCGTTGTTTCGTTTTCTTCAGCTCATGTGTGCCGCGTACGTCGTTTGTTTATTGTTTGGCCCGTTGTCCATGCGTATGCTTGGGCTTTGTTTTTCGTGTGCGTTTTCTACTCGGTTGCTGCGAGGAAGTTAAATGAGAGGCAGAGTACTTTGTCTTTTTTATTTTTGATTCCCTTTGTTCATTTCTATCTTCTCACTTCTCTTTGAACTTTGACCCATCTACAAGCAGCACAAGTACAAAGGAGAAAGCGGGAAGATAGATGTGGTGGTGGCTTGCTCCACTCATAAAAGAAGGGTCTGGCGCCTGCCTTCTTGACTCTCTATTTTTTTTCTCACATCTAAGTTTCTCACCATACGATCTAAAGCTATTTTGTGCAAATTTTGTGATCATCGTTTGCACGTGACTTCCTTCCGTGTGTGTGTGTGTGTGCACGCGTGCGTGTGTGTGTGAGAGAGAAAGAGAGATAGAGAGAGTGGGCTTGCCTTTTTGTCTGTGTCTGGGCCCTGACTAGGCCAGCTTTTTATGTATGTGTCCGTGTGAAGAGCGGACCGCTTTTGTTTTTGTTTTCAGTGGGCTTCGGAGGATAATTGGAAGAGTCTGGGGCGAGCAATTTCATAAGTATGTTTCAAATTTTCAACATTTTAAATGTTGTCTCATCTAAGTTTGTCATTGTTTGATTTAGTTTTTGCAATTTTCATGCAAGCACTCTATCTTTTGGCCTCGCTTGTCAATGTTTGTTGCATCAGGTTTGCTATTTCACATCTGGATGTGAAATAGTAACTCACATATAAGTGCATTTTCATATGATAAAACTTTGCTATAAGATTTTGTTTATTTTCCCTTGTTTGTTTTTTCCTTATTTGTTTTTTTCATTATTGGTTTTAAAACTTTTGTTTTTTTGTTTTCTTTTTAAAATTCATGATTTTTAAAATTCTCTAAGTTCTTTTTAGTTCATGTTTAATTTAATTCTCGTAATTTGCATGTAAGCGCTCTACCTTCCGCCTCGCTTGTTGTTGTTTGTTTATTGTGTATCCAGTTGTTGGCTCAGTCATGTTCGGCTCCGCTTTTGTCAGCCCTCGACTCGCGACTGGGGTCTGACCTTTTTTGTCCCAATTGCAAGTATGTCCTCGACTCGCAACTGGGGCCCAATGTTTTCTGACCGAGTTGCAACTCCGCTCTTGACTTGCAACTGGGGCCCAACCTTTTTTTTCCTAGTTGCAAGTCGACCGTCAACTCGCAACTGGGGTCTGACTTTTTTTTATAGTTGCAAGTGCATCATCGACTCGCAATTGGGCCCGAACTTTTTTGTTCCAGTTGCAATACCCCCATCGACTTGTAACTAGGACCTGACTTTTTGTCCCAGTTGCAAGTCCACCCTTAACTCGCAACTAGAGTCTGGCATTTTTTGTACGAGTTTCATGTCCACCCTTGAGTCACAACTAGGGCCTGGCCTTTTTTTTCCTGCTGCAATTGCACTCTCGAATCACAACCGGGTCTCGACACTTTTTATCCTAATTGCAAGTCTACCCTTGAATCACCACGGGGCTCCGACTTTTGTCCCAGTTGAAAGTCCACACTCGATTCTTAATTGGGCCCCAACCATTTTTGTCTTAATTGCAAGTCCGCTCTCGACACAAATGGGGCTAGACTTTTTTTCCAAGTTGCAAGTCCATCTTCGACTCGCAACTGGGGGCCAACCTTTGACGAGTTGCAAGTCGGCCCTTTACTCGCAACTAGGGCCCAACCTTTTTTTGTCGGAGTTGCAAGTCCACCATCGACTCGCAACTGGGGCCCAACCTTTTTTGTCTGAGTTGCAAGTCCACCCTTTACTCGCAACTAGGGCCCAACCGTTTTTGTCCGTGTTGCAAGTCCACCCCCGACTCGCAACTGGGGCTCAACATTTTTTGTCCGAGTTGCAAGTCCACCCTCGACTCGCAACTAGAGCTCAATCTTTTTTGTCTGAGTTGCAAGTCCACCCTCGGCTCGCAACTGGGGCCCGACTATTTTTATTCCCAATTACCATCCTAGATTCGCAACTGGGACACGACCTTTTTTCACAGTTGCAATTCCACCGTCGACACGCAACTGGGGCTCGACCTTTTGTTGTCCCAGTTGCAAGTCCACCCTTGATTCCTAACTGGGGTTCAACCTTTTTGGTCCCAGTTGCAAGTCCAAACTTGACTCGCAACTAGGGTCCGAACTTTTTTATTCCCAATTGAGAGTCCATCCTCGATTTTCCATTTGGGGTCCGACCTTTTTTTGTCCTAGCTGCCAGTCCACCCTTGTCAGCGAACATACCATAGATGAGCCGGCCCAAATAGCTAGGATACGTTTTTTGTTTTGTTTCTTTTATGTTTTTTTGTTTTTTATGTATCATTTTCTTCAGTGGTTTTCCTCTTCTTTTAATTTTTCTATTTTTCAAAAACTGATCTCATTTTGTATGATTCCTTTTTCATAAATTCACAAGTTTCAATAAATGTTTTAAATATGTAAATTTGTTAATTTTTCCAATTTTTTTGGTGTTTATCAATTTTCTAAAACAAATCTAAATGTGTTCAAATTTCTGTTCTCTTCTTTTTTATCTATTTTTTCTATTTGGTTTTCTCTTTTTTTTTTCATGTTTGCTTCTAGTTCAATGTATATAAAAAAGTTCGCTTTTAGCTCATCGCATATAAAAAGGTTCACCATATATCAAAAAAGAATTTTCATTGTATATTGCAAAAAAACATTGTGGGTATTCAAAACATGATCATCATATGTTAAAGGATTGTTCACCGTACATTAGATTTTTTTTTGTAATCATTAACATTTTTATAATTTTAAAAAATTATGTAATTTCATTAACATGTTTTTGAAATATGTTTTCACCAAACTTTGTTCCTTAGTGAAAATTAATTATAAAATAATAATAGTGAAAAACGCAAAAACCAAAAGGCAAAAATAAAATAAAAATCATTAGTAGCCTAGATGCTAGCTGCGAGAGATGTACTTGTAATGTATAACGATCGGACGTAACAAATCGATGTTAGCACTAGCGATCAGTTTTCTTTCTGAAAAAGCTAGCGATCAGTCTTTTTTACGGGTAGCCAGCGACCAGATTTTTTTAGGGAGCTGGTGACCAGATTTGCGTACAGGCCAAAGTGAGCAGGTTTTTAGTTTGGGGCATTCACAAATCAAAACGAAACAAAAAGGATAAACAAGGAAAAAAAGATGACGCTGACATCATACTTAGATGTGAGATAATAAGATGTAACATAGACCGACCTTTTTTTTACTTACCATGTTCGACTTAAATCACGTATGACTTGTACCGGGTTTTTTTTTGCGGGGAAAGATCGTAGAATATATGGACTCCCTTTCCTTAGCGCGCAGACACATGCTAAAGCGTTTATTATGGACTTGCTTTTTTTAACTTATCACATTGGACCACATATTAAGTTCAGCATATCCGCCCAGGGAAAAAAATCTTCAGTTACCAACGTGGGCATCCTTTTTTCAAGGAACCGATGGATGCCTTCTTCAGTTACCAACATGCATATCCTTTTTTCATTGGAGAATATTTTATTAATGGAGTTTGTAGGCTATCAAACGGATCTATAATTTCTTTCCTTTTTTTCGCTAGAGTTTTTATGGAAGGAGGCGATCTTTTTCAAGGTAACGATGGATGCTTCCTTTTTTTTTGTTTCATTCACGAATGTTGAACGTGTCAGAAGTCTTGTTTATGGGACAATTTGTGTTACGTAAGTTTTCTTTTTATCTCTGCTGTTAATTAACTAATCCAACGGTTTAATTAATTTGGATGATGTGGAATCATGAGAAGGCTTTAATGATGCCTTCAATTAGTAAATATCTCTACTACTATTAAACAATCGAATTATGGCAGAAACATTACATCTCAGCCACACATCCTCCATCTCTCAATGGACCAGATTGCCTTAATGTTGTATCACATAATTTACCATAATCAATTAGCAATAATTACCATAATCTACGCATCATAATTACGCAAAAATTACCACAATCTCGCTCCAACCTGGGCCTATTTTTATCATATCAATTAGCAAGAATTACCATGATCTACGCCATCATATTTTTTTTGAAACTCAGCCTTGTGTATTGCGTAGATAGAAGGAAAAAATAAAAAGGCATGGCCATGTTTGCATGTAGGCAGAGAATAACGTGGAAACCAAATCGCTCGTTTCCTATTTGTTCGGATCACAGGATCGATCAAATCCTGACCTTGATTCCGATCGTTCTTGACTTCCGTCACTTCTTTCTTGTCGTTCACCTGTTTGAGTGCTCGTCGTCTTCGACGACTCGACTTTGGTTTGACTCTCCCGGTCTTCTCGTCCCGAGGAACAACGGCGATGTGGGCCTGCAGCGCTACGCAGCCACGACAGGTACGAGCACGTCTCCTTACGCAGTCGCGCCCAGCGCCCTATGCCTTTGCATGTACTGTTAATTACTCAAATCCATTTTCGAGGAACAAAATGTCTGATCAGCGCCAGGCAAATAATTAAAGCCTGATCCCGTCGCAGCTCCATTTAAACGCCTGCTCGCTGCGGGGAGATCGGACGTACCTCCCGCTAAGGATCCACCCGATCGATCCGGGCCTGCATATTCGTACGCCACGCACGTAATCTCCATCCAGTTAAGATGGGAATCCCTTCGCAGCAAGCGGAACAATAGTAATTAAGCTCGGTGCAGCTGGTTCGTACGTGGTACTGTGGTACGAGCATAGCCCCATACTTAGCATCAATCCCTACTGCCTGCCTGCTGCCGAACTTGATGATAATCTTAATTAAACTGCTCGTATATGCTGATTTCCTGTAGCATATGCCACGGCCTTACTGTTTAAAGGCCGCAGTTCATACGTACTACCGTGCGTGCGCGCTGTAAGATATTGGCCTCAGCCTATGGAGACAGGCCGACAGTGCAACTGGTCTTGAATGCCTTGCTTGGCAATGTTGTCACAGTGGTACAGTTGGATATGCTTAATCAGCTCGCTCAGTACGCATTGAGGTGCTTGCTTTTATTTGTGTGTTTATTAAATAAACCTTCTCTCCCCTCTCATTGTCAGATCTCGAGCACGTCTCCTACATATGTTAATTACTACTACACATTTATACTAAGAGCCTCGAAGGGCCCCGGGGCCCTGAATTCTCGGTATCGGCCCTGTCTACAATATATCAATTAACCCGCCTCTCTACTTGTTTGAGTGAAGCTTTGCGTACTTGTGCTCCCGCTCCTTTGTGAATTAGTTTAGCATTCTGAATCCAGCATATTTTGTATATTGATCTTTTGCCAGATGTTTCAACAGCCCTGAGCGGCTACGTCGACGAGCGAGCGGGCAAGCGGACGTGTTACGTAAGATATGCAGTCGGGGATCACATCCACTGGGACCGACCAACATAATTCGAAGGTGCGGGTACTGACCAAATAAATTCAAACCGAATTGTCAGTGTCATTGTTAGCTCCCTCAAATTGTTAGATCTTTCGGAACGTGCTGTATTGATTATTAAAGGTTTTGGAGTGTGCTAACCGGAAGCAGGTGATTAATAATAATAGTTTGAAAAGATTAATTAAAAAGGTAGTAGTGTGATGTGCTTTGCTTTCTACAAACTTTGGGGCCGAGTTACATCTATCTAACAAACTGACATAACGTCTACAAACAGTACATTAGATTTTTCAATTCAGAAGTGCTACTTTATGTTCTCTATCTCAGAAAACCAGTGATAATTTTTTGTGCACTATCAAATTTTTTAACTTTGCAAAAGCCATCCATGAGAACATTATTCAAATCTGAATCTGAGTGGGCTCACAGCTAACTAACGTCGTATATGTTCCCTTCTTCAGTGCTCTTCGGTGATAACTATTCTCTGTTTGCTAATCAAGATTCAAAATCCATTTGTTGCAGAATTCGTAATCATGTACTGGTTTGGAGAATAATCGGAGCAATGGTGGAGGGTGGTATGCTCGTCTGTCTGGTGAGAAGAAAGCAGAGTACCTAAAGAAACTACGAATAGCACGCGAGGTAAAAAAAGATGCAACTAAGACATCTACACCATCTAGCGGATTGGTTAGGAGCGAACGTGCTCCGTTTACTGATATAACAAACACGTTTGCAAAAGGTCCATGTTTGTGCACTTTGCTGACCCATGGTTGAGATTATTCTATGTGTCTGACAAAACCTCGAAACTGACATCATTGTCTAATTTGTAGCTGTGAATTATGGAGTTGTCGAAATGATTTCTCTTACAGATGGCTCAAATAGGAATGGAAAAGGTTATTTCATTCACACATGTTTTTCTTTATCAAATATTCCCTTCGGTCCAAAGTAAGTGTCGCAGTTTTAAACTAAGGCACAACATTGTCTAATTTATAGCTGTGAATGATGGAGTTGTCGAAATGATTCCTCTTACTAATGGCTTAAATAGGAATTGAAAAGGTTAGTTCATTCACACATGTATTTCTTTATCAAATATAGTTTAAAACTGTGACACTTATTATGGACGGGAGGGAGTAGTACTTTGTGATGTTTTCCATTATTCAGTTCTGCTCTCATGTGTCGTGTGCGAAGTTGTTGTGACAGGGCAGAGTGATAATGGAGGTACGCCGCACACAAATATTGCTGAATTGTCGGATAATGGAGGCAATATGATCTAAGTTTACACAATGCAGATATGAAAGGGAAAATCCAAATTGATGTGATATGGGATTCACACTGATGTTTCATGACCTTTGGTCGAAGCAATCCAATCACTTGTTCATGTGTCAAATAAGAAGATGTGCATGTTTCCAACACTTATCTTCAGGAGTGAAATTGTTTGGCCACTGAAAAGGAGCATGTGTCATTTGTCTTCCCTGTCATGTAAAAAACATGTTTGTTTCCCTTAAAGTAGAGTGAAAAACAGGGTAGACTGTTGGTTAATGTGATATTCTATTTTTGTCAGATGGCTTGAAATTTCTTTAACATTACTTTTAATGTTAATGTCATGTAGCATCATATTTATTTCTAAACGGTGGCGTGAGGTTATATTGCCAGTTTATGTCATGTTCCGTTCACATATATATATTGCCGGTCCGTGTCTTTAAGCTTTGTTGGTAGATTATGTCATTTACAGTGCATAAAATCTATTTCTACTTTCACTGTAAAATTGACTTGTACACAGTTTGATATTTTAAGACATTGTGCTTGCTTTTTCGCTATATTTATTATAGATGGTGTTCTGACAGATTTTATAAAGTATGTCGATAGTTGGATCATGTATCCTTGACTTGATAGACAAGTTCAAAGATTTACATTCATCCGAGTGCATAACTGACACGCTAGATCCTAACTTCGACTCCTTGCATAACCAACATTCAGTTCAAGGAAGCTTCAGGTCTTACCTTCACTGGTGGAAAAACAGGCTTCCGTCCAGCCCCATAAGTCGCGAAGCGGTAGGAACCGCGACTAATGGGACCTTTAGTCGCGGTTCTGGAGGTGAACCGCGACCAAAGGCCTGGGCCTGTGGCGCTCGGTGGCCAGCTGGTGCACGTGAGGGGCTTTAGTCGCGGTTGGCCAGGGCAAACGCGACGAAAGGCCTTCGGGCACCATTATTCCCGGTTTGCCCGGCCAACCCCAACAAAAACCCCGCCCCAAAATATACCCAAACAGCAGCCAACACATAGCCAATTGGAGCCATTCTCTTCACAAGTGGGTGTAGGTTTGCTTTTGGTTCCTCTTATGCACATAAGGTGTTTGATGAAATGCCCCAAGAGCATGAAACAAACATGACATGAAGTGTTGGAGCCACACTCCTCGATCGCGGTTAGCAACTTGATGAACCTTTGATGTGTCATTGATAAAATATGCATGTGTGTAGTTCATTGTTTAATTTATATTGTTTGTAGCTAGTTAGTTTAACAAATGCATGATGGTTAATTATATATTTTATATTATAATAATGCAGATGAATCGGCAATGGATGTACGGTAACCGACTCTCCGCGAAGTTCACTACGGGTTTGAAAGATTTCCTCGTAGTGGCTAATGCGAACAAGCGGGGGTTTTGTTATCTGTCCATGTGTTATCTGTAAGAATGAGAAGGGTTACTCTTCCTCAAGAGTTGTTCACATGCATCCGCTTGGAAGGGTTTCATGCCAAGCTATAATTGTTGGACCAAGCATGGAGAAAGAGGGGTTATAATGGAAGAAGATGAAGAAGGGATGATTTCATCGATGAAAGCTATCTTGCTCATTTCGGTGATACTTTCATGGAGGATCTGAAGGTGAAGGGAAGGTGAAGAAGAGGCACGTGATGATCCCGTTGATGATCTTGGTCGGACCATTGCTGATGCACGGAGACGCTGCGAAACTGAAAAGGAGAGGGAGAATTTGGATCGCATGTTAGAGGATCACAGAAAGGCGCTGTACCGGATGCGATGATGGTCTGAAAAAGCTGGGCTGCACAATCGGATTTGCTGAAATGGAAGGCGAGGCAGGTGTAGCTGACTCGGCATTTGAAAAATTGCTGAAAATGTTGAAGAATATGTTTCCAAAGGATAACGAGTTGCCCGCCAAAGACGCGTCTGAAGCAAAGAAGGTTGTCCGTCCTCTAGGTTTAGAGGTTACGAAGATACATGCATGCATCAACGATCGCATCCTCTACCGCGTGAATACGAGAATTTGAATGAATGCCCGGTATGCACTGCATTATGCGTTATAAGATCGAGGCGATGACCCCGGTGATGATGTTGAGGGCCGAAACCCGTGAAGAGGGTTCCCGCCAAGGTGATGTGGTATGCTCCTATAATACCACGGTTGAAACGTCTGCTCAGGAACAAAGAGCATGCCAAGTTGTTGCGATGGCACAAAGAGGACCGTAAGTCGGACGGGGAGTTGAGACACACCGCAGATGGAACGCAATGGAGAAAGATCGACGGATGGTTCAAAGATTTTGCAGCCGACGCAAGGAACATAAGATTTGCTCTGGCACGGATGGCATGAATCCTTTTGGCGAAGCAGAGCTCCAGCCATAGCACCTGGCCCGTGACTCTATGCATCTACAACCTTCCTCCTTGGTTGTGCATGAAGCGGAAGTTCATTATGATGCCAGTGCTCATCCAAGGTCCGAAGCAACCCGGCAACGACATCGATGTGTACCTAAGGCCATTAGTTGATGAACTTTTACAGCTGTGGGGTGGTGTCCGTGTGTGGGATGAGCACAAACAAGAGGAATTTGACCTACGAGCGTTGCTTTTCGTAACCATCAACGATTGGCCTGCTCTTAGTAACCTTTCGACTGTCAAATAAGGGATACAATGCATGCACGCACTGCTTACATGAGACTGAAAGTGTACATTTGCCAAATTGTAAGAAGAACGTGTACCTTGGGCATCGCCGATTTCTTCCGAAAATTCATCCAGTAAGAAAGAAAGGCAAGCATTACAACGGCAAGGCAGATCACCGGCCGAAGCTCATGGAACGCACAGTGTGCCGAGGTATTTGATATGGTCAAGGATTTGAAAGTCATCTTTGGAAAGGGTCCCGCGGACAATCAGTTCGAAGGGAGCCGACGGGCACGCAGCCATGTGGAAGAAGAAATCTATATTCGGGAGCTAGAATATTGGAAAGTCCTAGATGTCCGCTTCTGCAATCGACGTGATGCACGTTACGAAGAATATTTGCGTGAACCTCCTAAGCTTCTTGGGCGTGTATGGGAAGACAAATGATACAAAGGAAGCACGGCAGGACCAGCAACGCTTTGAAAGACCTCGATGACCGGCATCCGGAATGGTTTCAAGGTCGTGCCAGCTACGCCCGACCAAAGAAGAGAAGGTCATCTTTTTGAATGCCCGAGCAGTATGAAGGTTCCGTCTGGATTCTCGCCCAATATAAAGGGAATAATAAACATGGCGGAGAAAAAGTTCCAAAACCTGAAGTCTCACGACCGCCACGTGATTATGACGCAATTGCTTCCGATTGCTTTGAGGGGCTCCTGCCGAAAATGTTCGAGTAGCCATTGTGAAGCTATGTGCATTCCTCAATGCAATCTCTCGAAGGTAATCAATCCAGAAGTTCTACCACGGTTCTGAACGATGTGATCCAATGTCTTGTCGGTTTCGAGTTGGTGTTCCCGCCATCCTTCTTCAATATTATGACGCACCTCCTGGTTCACCTAGTCGAAGAGATTTTCGTTCTCGGTCCTGTATTTCTACACAATATGTTCCCCTTCGAGAGGTTCATGGGAGTATTAAAGAAATATGTTCGTAACCGTGCTAGGCCAGAAGGAAGCATCGCCAAGGGCTATGGAAATGAGGAGGTAATTGAGTTTTGTGTTGACTTTGTTCCTGACCTTAAGCCGATTGGTCTTCCTCGATCGCGGCACGAGGGGAGACTAAGTGGAAAAGGCACGATCGGAATGAAATCAACGATATGTATGGACGGCCATTCTTTGACTGAAGCACACCACATCAGATCTTGACCAATTCCAGCTTGGTGGCTCCATTTTGAGAAACACAAGAATATTTTACGCTCGACAACCCGGGAAGCCTGAATCCTGGATTAGGAAGGCCCACATGGAGACTTTCGCAGTTGGTTGAGAAAACATTTAATGAATGACAATGATGTTGTAGATCAGCTGTACATGTTGGCCAAGACACCATCTTCGACTATAACGACTTTCCAAGGGTACGAGATAAATGGGAATACATTTTACACGATCGCCCAAGATAAAAAGAGCACCAACCAAAACAGTGGTGTCCGCTTTGATGCAGCAACCGAGAATGGGCAAGAGGTCACATATTATGGTTACATAGAGGAGATATGGGAACTTGACTATGGACCCTCCTTTAAGGTCCCTTTGTTCCGGTGCAAATGGTTCAAGCTAACAGGAGGTGGGGTAAAGGTGGACCAGCAATACGGAATGACAATGGTGGATTTCAACAATCTTGGTTACCTTGACGAACCATTCGTCCTAGCGAAAGATGTCGCTCAGGTTTTCTATGTGAAGGACATGAGTAGCAAACCGAGGAAACGGAAAGATAAGAAAACGATCAAGACATCATGCGATGATCCAAAGCGCCACATTGTTCTTTTCAGGAAAAGAAACATCGTGGGAGTGGAGGACAAGATGGACATGTCAAGATTATAATATGTTTGCTGAAATTCCGCCCTTCAAAGTGAACACCGACCCAAGCATTAAGTTAAATGATGAGGATGCTCCATGGATACGGCACAATCAGAAGCAAGCAGGTACACAAGCGAAGAAATGATGTGTAATAATTTATTGTACCAAACTTTGTTGAATGGATCATGTGAGTTTAAAATTTGAAAACTAATGGCACTAACAGAAAGTTTATAATTTTTCTAAAACTAAAAGCAAAAAGAATTAAAAATAAAGCAAAAACAACAAAAAATAAATAATAATGCAGAAAACTAAAATAGCAAAAATAAGTATTTTGTTGTAAGTAGAAACAAAATAAAATAAATAAAGCAACAAATAAAACAAAAAAAATGTTTTCAAATTTGAAAACTAATTGCACTAACAGAAAGTTTATAATTTTTCTAAAACTAAAAGAAAAAAGAATTAAAAAATAAAGCAAAAAACAACAAAAAATAAATAATAATGCAGAAAACTAAAATAGCAAAAATAAGTATTTTGTTGTAAGTAGAAACAAAATAAAATAAATAAAGCAACAAAGAAAACAAAAAAAGTGTTTTCAAATTTGAAAACTAATGGCACTAACAGAAAGTTTATAATTTACTAATGGCACTAACAGAAAGTTTATAATTTTTCTAAAACTAAAAGCAAAAAGAATTAAAAAACAAAGCAAAAAACAACAAAAAATAAATAATAATGCAGAAAACAAAACAAAAAAAAAATAGTGCCCCCTACTGGACAACCACGGCCTGAATACGACTAGAAACCCTACATGGGCCAGGATTCAGGCCCGCAGGAGGTCAAGTAGGCCCACAGGCACACAGCTAGTAACAGATTAGGCCCGAAGCTGCAGTTGAGAGGAGCTCGAGAGGGTGGCGCAGCAGCGCTTATAAACCACTCTCGAGCTCCCTCAACAAGCGAGGTGGGACTAAACATTTGGGCGCTGGGCTGGGCAGCCTAAGCCCTTTAGTCGCGGTTGGTCAGCGACCATGACTAAAGGGTACCTTTTAGTCATGGTCGCTGACCAACCGCGACTAAAGGGGGGGCGCGGATCGCAAAAAACCGCCAAAACCTTTAGTCGCTGGGCAGGCGACCCGCGACTAAAGGGTACCTTTAGTCGCGGTCCTCGCCGCCAACCGCGACTAAAGGGGGGGCTATAAATACTGTTCGCGTTTTTGCGTTTCTCATCTTCTCCGATTCCGCTTTGTTCGCGCCCTCGGCCGCCGCCGCGTCGCCCTCGCCCTCGACGCCCGCCGTCATTGCCGTCGCCGCCGACGCCGTCGCCCTCGGCGCCGCCGCCGTCCGCCCTCGCCTCAGAACCTCGCGCCGACGCCTAGGGTTTCCGCCGCCCTAGCCGCCCACTGCATGGCGTCCTGTCGCTTTAGCTCGCACTGCCGTCCCGTCGCCCGCGCCGTCCGCCGCCCGCCGTAGTTTCTTCAAGCCGCGCCCGTCCAACGCGCTGCCACGCCAGTTGGCTGGCGAAGCGCTTTGGCAGGCTGGCGCCAGACGCTGCTCAAGGCCAGAACCCGACGCCCGCGCCTGCGTAACACGAATAAAAAAAAGAATAATAAAAATATATTAATTAATTAATTAATTAATTAACTTAAATAGTTGAGTTTAATTAACCTAATTAAAACTGTTATGTTAACACTAATAGTCTGTTAGTTAAAACTGTTATGTTACTAGTAGCAATTTAATCTTTATTCTCGAATTAGTTTTAATTACAATATATCAATAAAACTTTAGAAAATCATAGAAAATAAACCGTGAGCCTGGATGGAAAAACTTTGTACATGAAAGTTGCTCAGAACGACGAGACGATCCCGGATACGCAGTCCGTTCGTCCGCCACACACCCCTAACCTATCGAACCTGCAAACTTTCCTCTCCGGTTCATCTGTCTGACAGACGTCCGGAACCGGGAAAACTTCCCGGATGTTTCCCCCTTCGCCAGTATCGCCTAGCGCTGCGTTAGAACACGTCTAGCTCTGTCTGTTGTCCTGTTATGCACTTGCCTGCTATGTATTTAGAATTTTATAAGAGGTGGCGGCGAGGGTTATACATGTGTTGTCCTCGCCTCCTCTCCGTGACGCCGTCGTCTGCCGCCTGTCTCGCGCTCTACCGCGACACCCTCTCCCACCCCTTCCTCGCGGCCCCCTCCTTTTGCCACCGCCTTTTGCCACCGCCTTTCGCCACCGCCACCGCCACCGCCTCTTCTTCACTTAATTAATTTGTTTTTACTACATGTTTTCAGGGACTGACATAATGGCGGACGATAGAGCTGACCCGATTATGGACAACTATGATCCGGACGGTGAAGCACATATGTTCGGCATCATAAACGGCGATATTCAATATGTGCCGACCGGAGAAGAAGAAGATGATATCTCTTCTTATCTGAACCTTGACGGTGAAGATGAAGGGCGCCACAAGAAGAAGATGTCAAGAAACGTCGATAAACGACGATCTTCAAATGGAAGTAGCAACCACCTCCGCACCGAGGTATATATATACATTGAGCCTCTGGTGATACAAACTAACTGATTTGAATAAATATGTGTGTACTAACGGCGACTCTCTTTCTTATTTTAGCCCTCGGCGGATCGCCTAAACAATCGAGTACGCCGTCAAAGCGTGGCGCAACCAAGACGATGAAACAAGGAGAAACATGCACCATCGAGGTTGTCGACAATGCAACCGGCAGGCAGCTGGAGCCCCGCAAGAACGCCACCAAGTTTGTCAGCCAATGCGGAGCCATTGTTAGAGACAACGTCTCGATCACCGCCCGTGGAGTGGAATGAGCCAAAGAAGGCACGAATTGATGGTTTCACTTTTGTCGATAAGAGAACAAAAAAGATTGCTTCAAGAAGCTTATGGAACATTTCGTTCTACCTCCGGAATACAACAAATTCGATGAGGAGGGTAACAAGATTGAGGAAAACAAGGAGAGGAGGAGGCTAGTCAAACAGTTCGCTCTTCATAAGATGGCCGACGCATTCCGGAAATTCAAGCAAAATCTAGCCCGTGACTTTGTCAAGCAGAACAAGACTCCGGATTTCAAAGGACAATATGAGAAACTGAAACATGATTGGCCAGAATTTGTGAAGCAAAAGAAATCGGAGCAGTTCATTGAAATATCGAAAAAATAAGGAAAATGCGGCTAAGAAGGAGTACAATCATGTTATGGGGCCAGGAGGGTATCGCATTTTGGTGCCTAGGTTGGAGAAGATGGAGAACGAGATGAGGGCGCGAGGAATCCGTCCAGTGCACGGAGGGATGGGACCCAAGGGCCAAAAAGCTGGTGGTACGGGCATGGGGAACGCTGAACCCGGAGACAGGGGAGTGTGTTTACCGGGCAAATTAATTAAACCCACCCAAGCCCTTATTGACGCAATGAAGGATGCTCAACAGGGAAGATCAAGTTCAACAGAGAGAACGACGCTACCGACAAAGCCCTCGGGAATCCTGAACACGGAGGACGTGTACGAGGCATGGGGCACATTCCGTGGAAAGTAGGGTTCCCTGTGATGACCCGTGCAGTTACTGAAGCCGTAAGAGAAAGATGGATCGGGAATCAGATGTTGTGGCGCGGTTGGCATCGGAAATGGATGTGATGAAGAAAACCATGAGTGTAATCGGTAGCGAAAGAGATGCAGCTCGGGTGCAGCATGAAGATCATCCAGCGGATCTCGGAAGCCAAGAGCGGAGAAGCAGCGTGGCTTCCACGGAGGCCCACCGGCTGGTGCAGATGCACCGACGATCGAAATTACTGCACCGGAGCCTCCGGTGGTCGAAATTACTGCACCGAGCCTCCGGTGGTCGAAATTACTGCACCGGAGCCTCCTCGCTACCCCTGGTGGATTTATATAAAGGAGATGAAAGAATGTCATCTGTATTATCCTATCGGGAACATGTCCATGAAGGTAGCCATCGGCAGTGCTTTACCATGTTTATTCGGAGCACTCCACCACAACAACCCCATTCAAGATGGCTATGCTCGTGTCACGGTGGAGGACATAGTCCAAGGGTTTGAGGACACGGAGATTGACATTGCTACACCAAGGGGAGAAAAGACTTGGAGATGTCAAGCGCCATTTCATTCTATGGCAAAAGAAGTTTATCAAGTTTCAGCGAGGCGCCAAGGACAACAAGTCCACCCCTACGGTGGTGGTGGTGGCGGTGGTGGTGGTGGCGGTTCACCTACACCTCCGTCCACGCCACCCGACGCCGCCTCAGTCCACAACGTCCGGCGGGTGATAAGCCGCCGCCCCGATCCTCGTCCGGCGGGTGATCGACGCCGCCCCCAATCCACCTCCGACAAAGAAGGAAGCAGTCTGGATTATTAACCCGGACCCTTATGTACCTAAGACCACAAAGGTACGGAGCCATCATCAAGCCTCTCCCCACAAGGCCTTGGGAACGAGTGCCGAGGAAGTCGACGAGGCCGCTGCTGCTCATTATGAGAAATGGAAGGCGGACTGCAAGAAGAAAAGAGAGCCCGAGCCCAAGCCAAGATATTCGATGAGCAAAAGAAGTGGGCTAAGTCATTTTTGAGCACACCGTCCCAAGCCGCGAAGAATCTGCTCGACGACTATGCACGTGAACTGCAGGCAGGCACTCATGTTCAAGGAGAACAAAGAGCGGAGAAGGCCGAAAGTAAAAAGCGGAAACAAGTTGCCCAGCTCGGGGAACAAAGTAAACAATCGATTGCCCCGCTTATAGTGGAAGCCCGGATGCCCCGAGATCATACAAGCTGCGACAAAGACATGGATTGATGTAACGAAAAGCGAGAACAAGCGGCCAGCTTAGGTATTACTCTTCGTGAACTGTTAGGCCTTGATGAGGCGCCAGTGAAGGATGTAGTAATTACATATGTCAAGAATGGGCCTCTCGCCGAGCCTGCGAGGAAAATGATCTACCCGACCAAATGAAAGGTCCGCTGAATTGGTACAAGGGTTACATAAAAAATAAAACGCCAAAGAATATATTTATGCGGAAGTTAGACATGAGCATCACTTCAAACATTACTATGTAACAATTGCACCGAGTGAATTGTTCCAGCTTTTCAATCTGCGCGAGCTCGACAAATCTATCATCGGTTGCTACGCTCGTAAGTGATTTATTAATTTCTACCCCATCTCGCTCATATTGCCTGCACTATATATATGTCCTAACTATATTGTTGTGTCCGCTATATGCAGAATGAAGATTAAGGAATGCAGAGTAAGGAACATCCATGATGTTGGGTTCATTGACCCACACATCGTTAATGGATATGTGTTGGAGCGTCACCCCACCGACGTGGAGGCAGACCTGTGGCAGTTTCTTACAAAGCAGGAACTGAAAAGTGATATTCTATTTCCTTACCATTTTGGGTGAGTGTTTCTGTCTTGAGCACATTAATTCTCTTTTGTTTACTCCATGCATGGTATGTGGCCGGCTAATCGATGAGTTATGCATGACGACTGTGCATGTATCGTGTCCGCAGGTTCCACCGGATTCTGCTAGTAATTAAAGTTAACACCTCGTAATGTCTCGCCCACGACTCTCTCGAATATGGATCCAAGCTTTGGGCCGACATGAGAAGAATGCTGCAGAAGTAATTATTTTCATTCATTTGCGCTAATTACCGATCGGCCTATTTCGTTCATTTCCTAATATCAAGTTACTAATAACTCTCTTGTTAACTTAATTTTCTTTGCCTCGTAGGGGTTTGGAGACGGTTCGTAGATACAAAGGTCGGTGAATTCAAAAAGAGCTAGAATTCAAAATGGTAAAGCCTAAGAATGCTTTGGGGATATTCAGCCACCGGAGACCAATCTATGTGGATACTATGTTCGTGAGAGGATCCGGAGATACACCTCTGAGCGGGCTGCCCGAGTGATACCAATGCTCGGAGGAATAACCTCCGGATGATGCTTAGTCTAGAAGCTCGCTTCCGACCACTTCAAGAGGAACTAGCTGGATGGTTCAGCAGGAAGTCCTCCATCCTAAAGGAGAACACTATTACGAGGACGTAGAACTTTATATGGATTAAATCATGTATGGAAACTTGTTCAAAATTGTATATGGTCATCCGATGATATTGAATATATATTGTATATTCCTCTTGAATTCTTTTTGGTTCTAATTTCAAATTTATTTGAGATCGTACATTCATATGCATGTATGTAGTACCGTAGAATATATGAAACTCCTTCAAAATTAAAATAAAGCACAAAAGAAATAAAACAATACAAATTAAACAGAATAGCAACAATAAAGCAAAAATAAGTATTTTGTTGTAAGTAGAAACAAAATAAAATAAATAAAGCAACAAAGAAAACAAAAAAGTGTTTTCAAATTTGAAAACTAATGGCACTAACAGAAAGTTTATAATTTTTCTAAAACTAAAAGCAAAAAGAATTAAAAATAAAGCAAAAACAACAAAAAATAAATAATAATGCAGAAAACAAAACAAAAAACTGGAAAAAATAGTGCCCCTACTGGACCCCACGGGCGTGAATACGACTAGAAACCCTACATGGGCCAGGATTCAGGCCCGCAGAGGAGGCCAAGTAGGCCCACAGCACATAGCTAGTAACAGATTAGGCTGAAGCCTGCAGTTGAGAGGAGCTCGAGAGGGTGGCGCAGCGCTTATAAACCACTCTCGAGCTCTCTCAACTAGCGAGGTGGGACTAAACATTTGGGCGTGGGCGTGGGGCAGCACAAGGCCTTTAGTCGCGGTTGGGCAGGCGACCAGCGACTAAAGGTCCTCCGCCTGACGGTCACTGGCGCCCACGTGGACGGGCCTTTAGTCGCGGTCCTTAAGCAGCCGCGACTAAAGGGGGGGCTTTAGTCGCGCTTATTTGGTCGCGGTTGCGCAACCGCGACTAATGGCAGTTGCGAACCGCGACCAAAGGCCTTTTTTCCACCAGTGCTTGAAAATTTCTTTTACCTCTTCCATGCAGCACGGGCATGTTTTCCAATTATTGATTACTAATTTTGCACAAAAAAGTTCCCAATAATGTTTTCCACAATAGTCCAACATAATCAAAGGAGTCACTAAAATTAGCTTGAAAATACCAAGGAAACCTGCAGGCATGGCCGCCGCAATAATCAATCCTCCTCCCTCGACACTTATGCCACCGCTCCCCTTCCTGCGATCCAATTTTTTCTCTATTTCATAACTATATGATACGTGCGTTGCACGTGCATACTTACTAGTAAGATGAAACAGCCCACACGAACATTTGAAGCGGCTGGAATTTTGAAACCGACTCCAATTGTAAACACGTGTAGGCGAGTGGAAACAAGAAACCACCGGTGCTGGCGAGTACCTATGGGGTGCAGCCTGTTCCTTATCTTTCTATGGCTTATTAGGCATGTCACATTCAGTTTCCATCCATTTTCCTGCCTTTCCCCTATCCACCCGAACCCGGACGGCGCACTTGTTTTCACATTCAGTTTCCATCGGCCCATTCCCTGGCGGCACGACAGAATATCAGCCCATCCACACTAGCTTGCAGTTCAGCCCTATGTCTATCATGTCTTTCCGTGACAACCCAATATAGCTTACTAAAAGAAACATCACTTTAGATTTTTCTATATGATGCCGTTGTTTTGGCGTTTGTTGTTCTGGTCAAAGTTAAGCCAGGCGAGTAAGCTCATGTTGTATAAACAAAACAACAAGTGTACGTCTCTGAAATTTGTAATCACACACTAGTATGTTTAAACCTCTTGGCATTCAATCAAAGAATAAAAGATGAATGAATGAATCAATTGAATTTATGCACCAGTCAATTGATCAAAAAGTCCAAACAAAGCAATACTGGGCAATATATTTCAACAGTCCATCCCACATCTAGGTTGGTTGCTCGCTCCATGCCTCGGATTTGGGTCGGCGTGAGCCGCATATATTTTTGTTTTATACAGCATTGGCTGGGTCATGAAGTCGAAACCTCATAGATTCGATACCATAATGAAATGCATGCACCAGAAAGTTCATTTCAAACTGCATACTAACAGAGAAACGTAGGCCATACTATATTCCAATTTCCAACACAGTGTAGCAGTACAATGAAAATACAAGGAAACAAAGTACATAGTAGACAACGATGGTAGAACAACAAAGGCAAGGTGCATCCGCACATGCATACCTCACGTATGCACTCCTTGATTTATTTGAGAAAAAGAAAACCACTTAACCGGTGGATCGATCATTAGGGGTGGCCACAACCTTTTTTGCAGGTGGCGCCGCACTCGGCGATGCACTGTTGCATGGCGCTTTGAGTGATTTCTTGGCACTGCTGAGGCGAAGGGCAGCACTGACTCCTGCATCGAAGCACGGTACCGAGCCCGCTGCAGGCGCGGTAGCAGGAGTCCGGCCTCCCCGGGTCGGGGGTGCAGCCATGACTGCACTGCCAGATGCATTTCTCCACGCACTCCTGCGTCGGGGCTCCACAGATGCCTCCGCATTCCGACCGGGACGAGTTGATGGTGTCGGCACACATCGAGTTGCAGTCCTTGCATGCCGTTCTTTTCCCCTCCGCCGACGCCGGCGCTGGCCATCCCATTCCCAGCAGCACGACGACCAGCACAACGAGAACGGCTGCTCCTGATGAAGCCATTAGAAGAGAAGAAGACAGGATCTAAGGAAGATCTGAGCTAGTGTACGGACTGCTGCCCATATGATAGTGCAAGCCGTGCTTACTTATAATCAAGAATGCCCCCACAACCCACACCAAGTTTACCACATGCACATGCACATTTCAAGTCGTCGAGGAGTAGGAGTACCACCTACTACTTATATGTGCAACTTGCACCATGCATTAATGATTCAAATGTTGACTTATAGAGGAGTATCTAGATCACCACACTAAATTGAATTAGCACAGTAACCCGCTAGAGCAACACCTTAAACATTTATGAATATTTCTAAGAACAGTTTTACCTAAAAATAATAGTTTTTGTGCTAAACCATTAAACACTAATACCTACTTAAGCTCTTATATGACCACCACTATATGTTTTAGCATATTGAGTTATTATCTTTATAGAGTATTATTAATTAGTTACTCCATCATAATCTCTTCGTTTATGCTGGTTGCAGAGTAACCCGTCGTGCATGTCTGCACACAGATGATGCTTCATTTTTGGCTCTTAGCCCTATTGATGTTTTTCCTTTTGGATTTAAGCCAATATAAGTTTTTCCTTTTGAAAAACTCTATTCCATTATGAAAATTAATGGAACCCGACTCCCAAGTTTGAAGGGGCGTATGAAAAAACAAATGTGTGCATTGCCATATACTATATATGAAAATGAACCGCAAAGATGGTCAAAGAGTGTTTTTCAAAAGCTAAAGAAATAGCATTGCAATCGTCCAACATGACTGGTAATATTATAATTTCTTGCTACTAAAAGAAACAAATATGTGCAATTATCCCCAGTACTTGACATGCCCTTGAAGAGAGTTTTGAAAGAAAATCTTTGGTTTTGTGCTACATTTTTTTCTGAAATTTCTAAAATTTGACAAAGAATTACCTTCATTTTAGAATCCATACAGGGTGAGAGGTCGAGCCTATCCTAACCGTAAGCGCCACAATGATCTTGCTGAGATCTCAATCTTCAATTCTGACCTTTACTGGTTAAAGTCAAAAAGAATCTCCACTGGCCCGCAGATTAACTAGTCAAAACATCGTTAAGCCCAAGGCATTGACATACTACTTCAGTTTGTCCCATGCGCCAACCAGGCCGAGAGTTAGTAGTAATATAGTATAGTACACACCGGCCAGAAAAGACCAGGAAAAAAATTCCCCAACCCCTTCCCTCGATGTTCACGGACGTACAATGACAATACGATATCATGTTACCGCTGCCTCTCTTCTTCCATGTTAGTGGCTAAACATTTTTTGTTCCCCAATCTTGGGACCTGGACCGCTTTTCTGATAGACTTTGCAGAGAACAAAATCGTCCTGGAATAACAGATAGACAATGAATCAACATACTGCTTGCAGTACAAGTGGAGCTAACAAACATTTTACAAAGAATAAACTAACTAACTCCTTCAGTTTGAGGAGTGGATAATGGCTGCAATTCTTTGATTATGACACAGTTTGTTTTTGCTGTTTGGAGCTTTCTATCTTTGCTACTTATAGCACACTTCCCAAAATCTCCGGATATAATTTACCCAAAGGGAGCACTCAATGTACGTTTTTATTGCGGGGAGCACTCAATGTACGTTGGTGCCACGTGCATTGTAATGTATGTTGGAAACGCTTCAGATTGTACTGGAAAAGGAAAACTAGCAGCTTACTCAACATTAAATTGTTCAGACACATATTGAGCGATAATTTGCTCATGCATGTCATGCTACGTTGGTGTCGCTGCATCGTCCATACGTTGAAATTTTGATCTCTTTTATAGTTCTATGCACATGAATACAAGTTTCATTCATTTCCAAAACAACTCCGTAAACAACTGAAAAATAATTTTTCAGGGGAGTAAGCAATCATCAATCGTAAACAACTGAAAAATAATTTTTCAGGGGAGTAAGCAATCATCGATCTGATGCAAACAAGTGCGTTAGGAGCAAGAAACCCATTTCATAGAAGAGATTTCATAGAAGAGATAGTGAAACTAGTACAAAGACAGCAAAGAAGCATACCAGTCTAACACCAGCATTAGGTATTTCGCTTTCGACCAGCCTATATTCATGCATGACCCAGTCAGTTCTTTCCTCCTTGCGTCCCTTGCCAGCATGAAACACCAAGGTCCTCTTCATCCCAACAGTCCGAGAATTACACACCACCTTCCTGTCCTTTCCAGTGCCCAGCTTGGTTTGACCGGTTAGTTCTTGACCCGGTAGGGTACTTCCGGCCGCAAGTACAAAAGAAATACCACTGAAGATCCCCAGTTGGCATTGAAGATTTCCCTGAAACAAACGGCTAGAAGAGTGTATAGGACAGTCATGTTTGACAGCCGCATGTAAATATAGACATGTGGTTATGCAGTCCTTTCAAATGTTAGTAATGCGAGAGGGGGGATAAATGAAAATATACCTGGAAGATCCCAGGGGGCAAATTGGTAGATATCGATTTCTGTAACAGGACTGCGGCGCAACTTTTTACCCAGTATCCTCCTCTTTAGATAGTAGAGGGTGAGTTCAGCATCGGTCGGTTGGAACCGGTATCCAGGAGGGAGCGGCGCCGTTTCCATTGGGGGAATTGGGGCGGAGCTTCAGTGAATATCAAATCCGATGCCGAGATATTATTGAGCACCAGAAGCGAGAGCGACACCCTCTCCAAAGAAGCCACGGGTAATCCTTTCTTGTGGCATCAAAAGACATCTGAGTCAGTGCGGACACCGTCCTGTACGAGGAAACTGATTGTTACCATATGTGTAAGCAAATCCAATCAACCATATGCCAGCACTTGCTACATACACTACATACGATTCGGGTGTAAACAAACATGACGAAGCAAAGAGTACGTATTTGGCTATGCAATGCAGATATGGGAAATTAATTAACTTTCAGACTAAGATGCAGAGATAGATATGCGGAACAGAAAAAAGTGGGACTGTGTTGGAACTGAGCAAATGAATGGAGTTGCAGATTTGGCAACCATATGTCAAAGAAAATCAAATCATAAGTCATGTCAGTGATTACTACAACATAACATACGATTCGGCTGTAAACAAACATTACCAAGCAAAGAGTAGGTACTCACTTATTTTGCTATGCAATGCAGAAGATATGCAAAATTAACTAACTTTCAGACTAAGATACAGAGATAGATATATAGGGTTACGGCAGATGGGATCGGCATTGACGAGAGAATCTACCATCGGAATCAAAAGAGTGATGTACTAGTATCTAAGCCAAGTTGCTGGAGTGAAGAGAGGAGGGGAGGGGGAGGGGAGGGACTTACGCCGCCGGGGTTGTTGGCGAGGGAGCGGACAGGGGAGACTCGGCGGCGGAAGGCGGCTTGGGAGGGGAGGGGAGGGGAGGAGACACACCGGACCGGTGTGTTGGTCGGCGGCGGCGCGGAGGAGGAGGAGGCGGCGAGTTCGAGTCGCCGGCGCCGCTGTTGGAGGGAGGAGAGAAGAGAGATCCATACTTCTTCTTTCTACTGGGCTCTGTTGGGCCGGCCTCCTTCCTGGGCCTACTGGGCTCCATCATTATCCCCACGCCTCCTCATAAATGCATCCAAATTATTACTCCCTCCTTCCATCTATATAGGGCCTAATACGTTTTTCGAGGCTAATTTTGACTAAATATTAAAGCAAGAATATATGACATGCAACTTACACAAAGCACATCATTAAATTCGTGTGTGAAAGGAGCTTTCAATGATATAATTTTCACATTATGCATGTCATGTATTTTTAATATTGTCAATAGTCAAAGGCGGTCTTAAAAAAAACATTAGGCCCTATATAGATGAAAGGAGGGAGTACTTTCTCATGAGATTATGAGAGGATTCTCGGAAAAAGAAATGAGACTATGAGAGTTTCCCTAAAAAATGAGACTATGAGAGTTTACTTAAAAAATATATGAGACTACAACAGTTGCTCAAAAAAAAGAGACTACAAGAGTATCCCTAAAAAAAAAAGACTATGACAGAGCCTTTTATTTTATTTTAATTTATTAACCCCTAAAAGAATGAGAGATCATCTATTATACAAGCTAAAGAAACGAAATTCAGTGGTACAAAATGGATTTTTCCTTACAATTTTTAGTTGCAGCCGATTTATCAACAAAACAAAAACAATGGACAGTCGTCGATGATTGACTCCCACGAGTTCTAGTAAACTCGGCAATACCCAAGCTTCACACAGACGCGGCATCCTCGGCCGACATTAGTCGTCGTCTGACATCCGCCCGCTATTTAAATGTTGGCAGATCCGTCGTCAACAACCGTATCGCACCTCGCTCTCCATCTCCTCTGTGCACCACACCCACCTTGGACTCAAGCTCCAAAGCCCTATGGGATAGGCTCTACGGCGAATGAAAGAAGGAGCTCTTTGGCTTTGCCGCTAGCTGGCAGGCCCACCGAGCCAACCATATACAGGCTGGCTTGTCGGCGAGCTCTTCGGAGTACAGCAACGCAAACGAGCCAATGGACAACGAATCGGTTCACGTCGCACATCACCATGGGCGGTGTGGGCGCACTTCACCGACATGGTGAAGGAAGAACAGAAGGTGGTGTTCCAACAGGCGCAAGCTGACTAGAGGTACAACCTCCGGCTCCTCGACGTGTTGGGGAACGTTGCAGAAAATAAAAATTTTCTACGGTTTCACCAAGATCTATCTGTTGGGGAATGTTGCACAAAATAAAAATTTTCCTACGTTCACCAAGATCCATCTATGAGTTCATCTAGCAACGAGTGAGAGAGATGCATCTACATACCCTTTGTAGATCGCGTGCGGAAGCGTTCAAGAGAACGGGGTTGAAGGAGTCGTTCTCGTCGTGATCCGAATCACCGGAGATCCTAGCGCCGAACGGACGGCACCTCTGCGTTCAACACACGTACGGTCAGCGTGAAGTCTCCTCCGTCTTGATCCAGAAAGGGGGAAGGAGAGGTTGATGAAGATCCAAAGACGACGACGTGGTGGTGGATGCAAGCAGACTCGAGGCTTCGCCAAGCAAGCTGCGGGAGGAGGAAGAGGTGTAGCAGGGAGGAGGCGCCAAGACTCAGTGCGGCTGCCCTCCCTCCCCTCCTTTATATAGGCCCTCAGGGGCGCCGGCCCTGGAGATTGAATCTCCCAAGGGGGGGGCGGCCAGGGGGGTGGAGTGCCCCCCAAGGCAAGTGGGCGCCCCCCCCCCCCCACCCTAGGGTTTCCAACCCTAGGCGCAGGGGGGGCCCAAGTGGGGGGCGCACCAACCCACCAGGGGCTGGTTCCCTCCCACTTCAGTCCACGTGGCCCTCCGGGATAGGTGGCCCCATCCGGTGGACCCCCGGGACCCTTCCGGTGGTCCCGCTACAATACCGGGTGACCCCGAAACTTTCCCGATGGCCGAAACAGCACTTTCTATATATAATTCTTTACCTCCGGACCATTCCGGAACTCCTCGTGACGTCCGGGATCTCATCCGGGACTCCGAACAACATTCGGTTTGCTGCATACTCATATTCAAACAACCCTAGCGCCACCGAACCTTAAGTGTAGACCCTACGGGTTCGGGAGACATGCAGACATGACCGAGACGGCTCTCCGATCAATAACCAACAGCGGGATCTGGATACCCATTTTGGCTCCCACATGCTCCTCGATGATCTCATCGGATGAACCACGATGTCGAGGATTCAAGCAATCCCGTATACAATTCCCTTTGTCAGACGGTATGTTACTTGTCCGAGATTCGATCGTCGGTATCCCAATACCTCGTTCAATCTCGTTACCGGCAAGTCACTTTACTCGTACCGTAATGCATGATCCCGTGACCAAACACTTGGTCACTTTGAGCTCATTATGATGATGCACTACCGAGTGGGCCCAGTGATACCTCTCCGTAACACGGAGTGACAAATCCAGTCTCGATCCGTGTCAACCCAACAGACACTTTCAGAGATACCTGTAGTGCACCTTTATAGTCACCCAGTTACGTTGTGACGTTTGGTACACCCAAAGCACTCCTACGGTATCCGGGAGTTACACGATCTCATGGTCTAAGGAAAAGATACTTGACATTGGAAAAGCTCTAGCAAAAACGAACTACACGATCTTGTGCTATGCTTAGGATTGGGTCTTGTCCATCACATCATTCTCCTAATGATGTGATCCCGTTATCAATGATATCCAATGTCCATAGTCAGGAAACCATGACTATCTGTTGATCAACGAGCTAGTCAACTAGAGGCTCACTAGGGACATATAGTAGTCTATGTATTCACACGTGTATTACGATTTCCGGATAATACAATTATAGCATGAATAAAAGACAATTATCACGAACAAGGAAATATAATAATAATCTTTTTATTATTGCCTCTAGGGCATATTTCCAACAGTCTTCCACTTGCACTAGAGTCAATAATCTAGTTACATTGTGATGAATCGAACACACATAGAGTTCTGGTGTTGATCATGTTTTGCTCGCGGAAGAGGTTTAGTCAACGATTCTGCGACATTCAGATCTGTATGCACTTTGCAAATTTCTATGTCTCCATCTTGAACATTTTCACGAATGGAGTTGAAGCGACGCTTGATGTGCCTGGTCTTCTTGTGAAACCTCGGCTCCTTGGCAAGTGCAATAGCTCGGTGTTGTCACAGAAGAGTTTGATCGGCCCCGACGCATTGGGTATGACTCCTAGGTCGGTGATGAACTCCTTCACCCAAATTGCTTCATGTGCTGCCTCCGGGGCTGCCATGTACTCCGCTTCACATGTAGATCCCGCCACGACGCTCGCTTGCAGCTGCACCAGCCATCGCTCCACCTTTCAACATATACACGTATCCGGTTTGTGACTTAGAGTCATCCAGATCCGTGTCGAAGCTAAGCGTCGACGTAACCCTTCTGACGAGCTATTCGTCACCTCCATAAACGAGAAACATGTCCTTAGTCCTTTCAGGTACTTCAGGATATTTTTGACCGCTGTCGATGTTCCTTGCGGGATTACTTTGGTACCTTCCTACCAAACTTACGGCAAGGTTTACATCAGTGCGGTACACAGCATGGCATACATAATAGACCATATGGCTGATGCATAGGGATGACACTCATCTCTTCTATATCTTACGCCGTGGTCGGACATTGAGTCGAGCTCAATTTCACACCTTGTAATCTGAGCAAGAACCCTTTCTTGGACTGATCCATTTTGAACTTCTTCAATATCTTTTCAAGGTATGTGCTTTGTGAAAGACCTATGAGGCGCCTCGATCTATCTCTATAGATCTTGATGCCTAATATGTAAGCAGCTTCTCCAAGGTCCTTCATTGAAAAACTCTTATTCAAGTAGGCCTTAATGTTGTCCAAAAGTTCTATATCATTTCCCATCAAAAGTATGTCATGTACATATAATATGAGAAATGCTACAGAGCTCCCACTCACTTTCTTGTAAACGCAGGCTTCTCCATAAGTCTGCATAAACCCAAACGCTTTGATCATCTCATCAAAGCGAATGTTCCAACTCCGAGATGCTTGCACCAGCCCATAAATGGATCGCTGGAGCTTGCATAAGTTGTTAGCATTCTTAGGTTCGACAAAACCTTCCGGCTGCATCATATACAGTTCTTCCTTAAGATAGCCGTTAAGGAATGCCGTTTTGACGTCCATTTGCCATATCTCATAATCATAGTATGACGCAATTGCTAACATGATTCAGACGGACTTCAGCTTCGCTACGGGAGAGAAAGTCTCATCGTAGTCAACCCCTTGAACTTGCCGATAACCTTTAGCGACAAGTCAAGCTTTATAGATGGTAACATTACCATCCGCGTCCGTCTTCTTCTTAAAGATCCATTTGTTTTCTATCGTCACGATCATCGGGCAAGTCTGTCAAAGTCCATACTTTGTTTTCATACATGGATCCTATCTCGGATGGCATGGCTTCAAGCTATTTGTTGGAATCTGGGCCCGCCATCACTTCTTCATAGTTCGAAGGTTCATCGTTGTCCAACAACATGATTTCCAGGACAGGGTTGCCATACCACTCTGGTGTGGAACGTGTCCTGGTGGACCTACGAAGTTCAGTAGCAACTTGATCCGAAGTACCTTGATCATCATCATTCATTTCCTCTCCGCCGGTGTAGGCACCACAGGAACAATTTCTGAGCTGCACTACTTTCCGGTTCAAGAGTTAGTACTTCATCGAGTTCTACGTTCCTCCCACTTACTCCTTTCGAGAGAAACTCATTTTCCAGAAAGGATCTATTCTTGGCAACAAAGATCTTGCCTTCAGATCTAAGGTAGAAGGTATACCCAATGGTTTCCTTAGGGTATCCTATGAAGACGCATTTTTCCGACTTGGGTTTGTGCTTTTCAGGTTGAAGTTTCTTGACATAAGCATCGCATCCCCAAACTTTTAGAAACGACAGCTTAGGTTTCTTCCCAAACCATAATTCATACGGTGTTGTCTCAACGGATTTAGACGGTGCCCTATTTAAAGTGAATGTAGCTGTCTCTAGAGCGTATCCCCAAAATGATAGCGGTAAATCAGTAAGAGACATCATAGATCGCACCATATCCAATAGAGTGCGACACTGACGTTCGGACACACACCGTTACGCTGAGGTTTTCCAAAGCGGCGTGAGTTGTGAAACGATTCCACATTTCCTTAAGTGTGTACCAAATTCGTGACTTAAATATTCTTCTCCATGATCTGATCGTAAGAACTTTATATTTCGGTCACGTTGATTCTCTACCTCATTATGAAATTCCTTGAACTTTTCAAAGGTCTCAGACTTGTGTTTCATCAAGTAGACATACCCATATCTACTCAAGTCATCAGTGAGAGTGAGAACATAACGATATCCTCCGCGAGCCTCAATGCTCATTGGACCGCACACATCGGTATGTATGATTTCCAATAAGTTGGTTGCTCGCTCCGTTGTTCCGGAGAACGGAGTCTTGGTCATTTTTCCCATAAGGCATGGTTCGCATGTGTCAAATGATTCATAATCGAGAGACTCTAAAAGTCCATCAGCATGGAGCTTCTTCATGCGCTTGACACCAATGTGACCAAGGCGGCAGTGCCACAAGTATGTGGGACTATCATTATCAACTTTACATCTTTTGATATTCACACTATGAATATGTGTAATATTACGTTCGAGATTCATTAAGAATAAACCATTGACCATCGGAGCATGACCATAAAACATATCTCTCATATAAATAGAACAACCATTATTCTCGGATTTAAATGAGTAGCCATCTCGTATTAAACGAGATCCTGATACAATGTTCATTCTCAAACTTGGCACTAAATAACAATTATTGAGGTTTAAAACTAATCCCGTAGGTAAATGTAGAGGTAGCATGCCGACGGCGATCACATCGACCTTGGAACCATTCCCGACGCCAAGATCGTCACCTCATCCTTCATGGATCTCCGTTTATTCCGCAGCTCTGCTGTGAGTTACAAATATGAGCAACGGCACGGTATCAAATACCCAGGAGTTACTACGAGTACTGGTAAGGTACACATCAATTACATGTATATCAAATATACCTTTAGTGTTGCCGGCTTTCTTGTCTGCTAAGTATTTGGGGCAGTTCCGCTTCCAGTGACCCTTCCCTTTGCAATAAAAGCACTCTGTCTCAGGCTTGGGTCCATTCTTTGTCTTCTTCCCGGCAACTGGCTTACCGGGCGCGGCAACATCCTTGCCGTCCTTGAAGTTCTTCTTACCCTTGCCCTTCTTGAACTTAGTGGTTTTATTGACCATCAACACTTGATGTTCTTTCTTGATTTCTACCTCTGCTGACTTCAGCATTGAAAATACTTCAGGAATAGTTTTCACCATCCCCTGCATATTGTAGTTCATCACAAAGCTCTTGTAGCTCGGTGGGAGCGACTGAAGGATTCTGTCAATGACCGCCTCGTCCGGGAGGTTAATGTCCAGCTGGGACAGGCGGTTGTGCAACCAGACATTTTGAGTATGTGCTCACTGACAGAACTGTTTTCCTCCATCTTACAACTATAGAACTTGTCGGAGACTTCATATCTCTCGACCCGGGCATGAGCTTGAAAAACCATTTTCAGCTCCTCGAACATCTCATATGCTCCGTGTTGCTCAAAACGCTTTTGGAGCCCCGGTTCTAAGCTGTAAAGCATGTCGCACTGAATGAGGGAGTAATCATCAGCATGAGACTGCCAAGCGTTCATAATGTCTTGGTTCTTTGGGATGGGTGCTTCACCTAGCGGTGCTTCTAGGACATATTGTTTCTTGGCTGCTATGAGGATGATCCTCAGGTTCCGGACCCAGTCCGAGAAGTTGCTGCCATCATCTTTCAGCTTGGTTTTCTCTAGGAACGCGTTGGAGTTCATGGTGACATGAGCGTTGGCCATTTGATTTAAAAGACATTTTGCAAAGATTTTAGACTAATGTTCATGATAATTAAGTTCATCTAATCAAATTATATAATGAACTCCCACTCAGATTTGACATCCCTCTAGTCATCTAAGTGTTACATGATCCAAGTCGACTAGGCCGTGTCCGATCATCACGTGAGACAGACTAGTCATTGTCGGTGAACATCTCCATGTTGATCGTATCTTCCATACGACTCATGTTCGACCTTTCGGTCTCTTGTGTTCCGAGGCCATGTCTGTATGCTAGGCTCGTCAAGTTAACCTAAGTGTTTTGCATGTGTAAAACTGTCTTACACCCGTTGTATGTGGACGTAGGAATCTATCACACCCGATCATCACGTGGTGCTTCGAAACGACGAACTTTAGCAATGGTGCACAGTTAGGGAGAACACTTTCTTGAAATTATTCTAAGGGATCATGTTATTTACTACCGTCGTTCTAAGTAAACAAGATGCATAAACATAATAAACATCACATGCAGTTATATAGTAGTGACATGATATGGCCAATATCATATAGCTCCTTTGATCTTCATCTTCGGGGCTCCATGATCATCTTGTCACCGGCATGACACCATGATCTCCATCATCATGATCTCCATCATCGTGTCTCCATGAAGTTGCTCGCCAACTATTACTTCTACTACTATAGCTAACGGTTTAGCAATAAAGTAAATTAATTACATGGCGTTGAATCAATGACACGCAGGTCATACAATAATTAAGACAACTCCTATGGCTCCTGCCGGTTGTCATACTCATCGACATGCAAGTCGTGATTCCTATTACAAGAACATGATCTCATACATCACAATATATCATTCATCATTCATCACAACTTCTGGCCATATCACATCACATGACAATTGCTACAAAAACAAGTTAGACGTCCTCTAATTGTTGTTGCATCTTTTACGTGGCTGCAATTGGGTTCTAGCAAGAATGTTTTCTTACCTACGAATAACCACAACGTGATTTGTCAACTTCTATTTACCCTTCATAAGGAACCTTTTCGTCGAATCCGCTCCAACTAAAGTGGGAGAGACAGACACCCGCTAGCCACCTTATGCAACTAGTGCATGTCAGTCGGTGGAACCTGTCTCACGTAAGCGTACGTGTAAGGTCGGTTCGGGCCGCTTCATCCCACAATACCGCTGAAGCAAAATAAGACTAGTAGCGGCAAGAAAGTTGACAACATCTACGCCCACAACAAATTGTGTTCTACTCGTGCAATAGAGAACTACACATAGACCTAGCTCATGATGCCACTGTTGAGAAACGTTGCACAAAATAAAAAAAATTCCTATGTTCACCAAGATCCATCTATGAGTTCATCTAGCAACGAGTGAGAGAGATGCATCTACATACCCTTTGTAGATCGCGTGCGGAAGCGTTCAGGAGAACGGGGTTGAGGGAATCGTTCTCGTCGTGATCCGAATCACCGGAGATCCTAGCGCCGAACGGATGGCACCTCCGCGTTCAACACACGTACGGTCAGCGTGACGTCTCCTCCGTCTTGATCCAGCAAGGGGGAAGGAGAGGTTGATGAAGATGCAGCAGCACGACGGCGTGGTGGTGGATGCAGCAGGACTCCGGCAGGGCTTCGCCAAGCAACTGCGGGAGGAGGAAGAGGTGTAGCAGGGGGAGGGAGGCGCCAAGACTCAGGGTGTGGCTGCCCTCCCTTCCCCCTCCTTTATATAGGCCCCCAGGGGGGGGCGGCCCTGGAGATTGAATCTCCCAAGGGGGCGGCGGCCAGGGGGGGTGGAGTGCCCCCCAAGGCAAGTGGGGCGCCCCCCCACCCTAGGGTTTCCAACCTTAGGCGCAGGGGGGCCCAAGTGGGGGGCGCACCAGCCCACTAGGGGCTGGTTCCCTCCCACTTCAGCCCACGTGGCCCTCCGGGATAGGTGGCCCCACCCGGTGGACCCCCGGGACCCTTTCGGTTGTCCCGGTACAATATCGGTGACCCCAAACTTTCCGATGGTCAAAACAGCACTTCCTATATATAATTCTTTACCTCCGGACCATTCCAGAACTCCTCGTGACGTCCGGGATCTCATCTGGGACTCCGAACAACATTCGGTTTGCCGCATACTCATCTTCATACAACCCTAGCGCCACCGAACCTTAAGTGTGTAGACCCTACGGGTTCGGGAGACATGCAGACATGACCGAGACGGCTCTCCGGCAATAACCAACAGCGGGATCTAGATACCCATGTTGGCTCCCACATGCTCCTCGATGATCTCATCGGATGAACCACGATGTCAAGGATTCAAGCAACCCCGTATACAATTCCCTTTGTCAGATGGTATGTTACTTGCCCGAGATTCGATCGTCGGTATCCCAATACCTCGTTCAATCTCGTTACCGGCAAGTCACTTTACTCGTACCGTAATGCATGATCCCGTGACCAAACACTTGGTCACTTTGAGCTCATTATGGTGATGCACTACCGAGTGGGCCCAGTGATACCTCTCCGTAATACAGAGTGACAAATCCCAGTCTCGGTCCGTGTCAACCCAATGAACACTTTCAGAGATACCTGTAGTGCACCTTTATAGTCACCCGATTACGTTGTGACGTTTGGTACACCCAAAGCACTCCTACGGTATCCGGGAGTTACACGATCTCATGGTCTAAGGAAAAGATACTTGACATTGGAAAAGCTCTAGCAAAACGAACTACACGATCTTGTGCTATGCTTAGGATTGGGTCTTGTCCATCACATCATTCTCCTAATGATGTGATCCTGTTATCAATGACATCCAATGTCCATAGTCAAGAAACCATGACTATCTGTTGATCAACGAGCTAGTCAACTAGAGGCTCACTAGGGACATATAGTAGTCTATGTATTCACACGTGTATTACGATTTCCGGATAATACAATTATAGCATGAATAAAAGACAATTATCACAAACAAGGAAATATAATAATAATCCTTTTATTATTGGCTCTAGGGCATATTTCCAACACTATCTATGAGTTTATATCGCAACGAGAGAGAGGAGTGCATATACATACCCTTGTAGATCGCGAGCGGAAGCGTTCAAGAGAACGGGGTTGAGGGAGTCGTACTCGACGTGATCCAAATCACCGATGATCCTAGTGCTGAACGGACAGCACCTCCGCGTTCAACACACGTACGGAGCGGAGACGTCTCCCGCGCCTTGATCCAGCAAGGTGGTGGAGTGGTTGAGGAAGAAAGCTCCAGCAACAGCACGACGGCGTGGTGGTGGTGGAGAGGCAGTACTCCGGCAGGGCTTTGCTAAGCTCTTATCGGAGGAGGAGAGGTGTTGGGAAGGGGAGGGGCTGCGCCTTTGATGTTGTGTGCAGCCTCCCTCGCCTCTATTTATAGGGGAAGGGGAAGGGGCCGCCTCTAGATGAGATCTAAAGGGGCGGCGGCCAGGGAGGGGCTTGCCCCCAAGCAAGGCGCCCCACTCAGGGTTTCCCCAACCCTAGGCGCATGGGCCCAAGGGGGATGCGCCCAGCCCTCCAGAGGCTGGTTCCCTGCCCACTACGGCCCATGAGGCCCTCCGAGAGAGGTGGCCCCTCCCGGTGGACCCCCGGAACCCCTCCGGTGGCCCCGGTACAATACTGATATGCCCCCGAACCTTTCCGGTGACCGTATGACAACTTTCCATATATAAATCTTCACCTCCGGACCATTCCGGAACTCCTCGTGACGTCCGGGATCTTATCCTGGACTCCAAACAACATTCGGTAATCACATACAAGTCTTCCTAATAACCCTAGCGTCACCGAACCTTAAGTGTGTAGACCCTACGGGTTCGGGAGACACGTAGACATGACCGAGACGACTCTTCCGGTCAATAACCAACAGCGGGATCTGGATACCCATGTTGGCTCCCACATGCTCCTCGATGATCTCATCGGATGAACCACGATGTCGAGGATTCAAGCAACCCCGTATACGATTCCTTTTGTCAGTTGGTACATTACTTGCCCGAGATTCGATCGTCGGTATCCCAATACCTCGTTCAATCTCGTTACCGGCAAGTCACTTTACTCGTACCGTAATGCATGATCCCGTGACCAGACACTTGGTCACTTTGAGCTCATTATGATGATGCATTACCGAGTGGGCCCAGAGATACCTCTCCGTCATACGGAGTGACAAATTCCAGTCTCGATCCGTGTCAACCCAACAGATACTTTCGGAGATACCCGTAGTATACCTTTATAGTCACCCAATTACGTTGTGACGTTTGGTACACCCAAAGCACTCCTACGGTATCCGGGAGTTACACGATCTCATGGTCTAAGGAAAAGATACTTGACATTGGAAAAGCTCTAGCAAACGAACTACACGATCTTGCGCTATGCTTAGGATTGGGTCTTGTCCATCACATCATTCTCCTAATGATGTGATCCCGTTATCAATGACATCCAATGTCCATAGTCAGGAAACCATGACTATCTCGTTGATCAACGAGCTAGTCAACTAGAGGCTCACTAGGGACATGTTGTGGTCTATGTATTCACACGTGTATTACGATTTCTGGATAATACAATTATATCATGAATAAAAGACAATTATCATGAACAAGGAAATATAATAATAATCATTTTATTATTGCCTCTAGGGCATATTTCCAATAGTCTCTCACTTGCACTAGAGGCAATAATCTAGTTACATTGTGATGAATCGAACACCCATAGAGTTCTGGTGTTGATCATGTTATGCTCGCGGAAGAGGTTTAGTCAACGGATCTGCGACATTCAGATCTGTATGTACTTTGCAAATATCTATGTCTCCATCTTGAACATTTTCACGGATCGAGTTGAAACGACGCTTGATGTGCCTAGTCTTCTTGTGAAACCTGGGCTCCTTGGCAAGTGCAATAGCTCCAGTGTTGTCACAGAAGAGAGTGATCGGCCCCGACGCATTGGGTATGAGTCCTAGGTCGGTGATGAACTCCTTCATCCATATTGCTTCATGTGCTGCCTCCGAAGCTGCCATGTACTCCGCTTCACACGTAGATCCCGCCACAAGGCTCTTCTTGCAACTGCACCAGCTTACTGCTCCACGATTCAACATATACACGTATCCGGTTTGTGACTTTGAGTCATCCAGATCTGTGTCGGAGTTAGCGTCGACATAACCCTTTACGACGAGCTCTTCGTCACCTCCATAAACGAGAAACATGTCCTTTGTCCTTTTCAGGTACTTAAGGATATTCTTGACCGCTGTCCAGTGTTCCTTGCCGGGATTACTTTGGTACCTTCCTACCAAACTTACGGCAAGGTTTACATCTGGTCTGGTACACAGCATGGCATACATAATAGATCCTATGGCTGAGGCATAGGGGATGACACTCATCTCTTCTTTATCTTCTGCCGTGGTCGGGCATTGAGCCGTGCTCAATCTCACACCTTGTAATACATGCAAGAACCCTTTCTTGGACTGATCCATATTGAACTTCTTAAATATCTTATCAAGGTATGTGCTTTGTTAAAGACCTATGAGGCGTCTCGATCTATCCCTATAGATCTTGATGCCTAATATGTAAGCAGCTTCTCCAAGGTCCTTCATTGAAAAACACTTATTCAAGTAGGCCTTAATGCTCTCCAAAAGTTCTATATCATTTCCCATCAAGTATGTCATCTACATATAATATGAGAAATGCTCTGAGCTCCCACTCACTTTCTTGTAAACGCAGACTTCTCCATAAGTCTCAAGATAAACCCAAACGCTTTGATCATCTCATCAAAGCGAATGTTCCAACTCCGAGATGCTTGCACCAGCCCATAAATGGATCGCTGGAGCTTGCACACCTTGTTAGCATTCTTAGGGACGACAAAACCTTCCGGCTGCATCATATACAGTTCTTCCTTAAGATAGCCATTAAGGAATGCCGTTTTGACGTCCATCTGCCATATCTCATAATCATAGTATGCGGCAATTGCTAACATGATTCGGACGGACTTCAGCTTCGCTACGGGAGAGAAAGTCTCATCGTAGTCAACCCCTTGAACTTGTCGATAACCCTTAGCGACAAGTTGAGCCTTATAGATGGTAACATTACTATCCGCGTCCGTCTTCTTCTTAAAGATCCATTTGTTTTCTATCGCTCGCCGATCATCGGGCAAGTCTGTCAAAGTCCATACTTTGTTTTCATACATGGATTCTATCTTGGAATGCATGGCTTCAAGCCATTTGTTGGAATCTGGGACCGCCACCGCTTCTTCATAGTTCGAAGGTTCACCGTTGTCCAACAACATGATTTCCAGGACAGGGTTGCCATACCACTCTGGTGTGGAACGTGTCCTTGTGGACCTACGAAGTTCAGTGGCAACTTGATCCGAAGTACCTTGATCATCATCATTAATTTCCTCTCCAGTCGGTGTAGGCACCACAGGAACATTTTCCTGAGCTGCACTACTTTCCGGTTCAAGAGGTAGTACTTCATCGAGTTCTACTTTCCTCCCACTTACTCCTTTCGAGAGAAACTCTTTTTCCAGAAAGGATCCGTTCTTGGAAACAAAGATCTTGCCTTCGGATCTAAGGTAGAAGGTATACCCAATGGTTTCCTTAGGGTATCCTATGAAGACGCATTTTTCCGACTTGGGTTCGAGCTTTTCAGGTTGAAGTTTCTTGACGTAAGCATCGCATCTCCAAACTTTTAGAAACGACAGCTTAGGTTTCATCCCAAACCATAATTCATACGTTGTCGTCTCAAAGGATTTAGACGGAGCCCTATTTAAATTGAATGTAGTTGTCTCTAGAGCGTATCCCCAAAATGATAACGGTAAATCGGTAAGAGACATCATAGATCGCACCATATCCAATAGAGTGCGATTAAGATGTATGGACACACCGTTACGCTGAGGTGTTCCAGGCGGCGTGAGTTGTGAAACGATTCCACATTTCCTCAAGTGCGTACCAAATTCGTGACTTAAATATTCTCCTCCATGATCTGATCGTAAGAATTTTATCTTTCGGTCACGTTGATTCTCTACTTCATTCTGAAATTCCTTGAACTTTTCAAAGGTCTCCGACTTGTGTTTCATCAAGTAGAAATACCCATATCTACTTAAGTCATCAGTGAGAGTGAGAACATAACGATATCCTCCGCGAGCCTCAACGCTCATTGGACCACACACATCAGTATGTATGATTTCCAATAAGTTGGTTGCTCGCTTCATTGTTCCGGAGAACGGGGTCTTGGTCATTTTGCCCATGAGGCAAGGTTCGCACGGGTCAAATGATTCATAATCGAGAGACCCTAAAAGTCCATCAGCATGGAGCTTCTTCATGCGCTTGACACCAATGTGACCAAGGCGGCAGTGCCACAAGTATGTGGGACTATCGTTATCAACTTTACATCTTTTGGTATTCACACTATGAATATGTGTAACATTACGCTCGAGATTCATTAAGAATAAACCATTGACCATCGGGCATGACCATAAAACATATCTCTCATATAAATAGAACAACCATTATTCTCGGATTTAAATGAGTAGCCATCTCGTATTAAACGAGATCCAGATACAATGTTCATGCTCAAACTTGGCACTAAATAACAATTATTGAGGTTTAAAACTAATCCCGTGGGTAAATGTAGAGGTAGCGTGCCGACGGCGATCACATCGACCTTGGAACCATTCCCGACGCGCATCGTCACCTCGTCCTTCGCCAGTCTCCGCTTATTCCGCAGCTCCTGCTGTGAGTTACAAATATGAGCAACGGCACCGGTATCAAATACCCAGGAGTTACTATGAGTACTGGTAAGGTACACATCAATTACATGTATATCACATATACCTTTAGTGTTGCCGGCCTTCTTGTCCGCTAAGTATTTGGGGCAGTTCTGCTTCCAGTGACCCTTCCCTTTGCAATAAAAGCACTCAGTCTCAGGCTTGGGTCCATTCTTTGACTTCTTCCCGGCAACTGGCTTACCGGGCGCGGCAACATCCTTGCCGTCCTTCTTACCCTTGCCTTTCTTGAACTTGGTGGTTTTATTGACCATCAACACTTGATGTTCCCTTTTGATTTCTACCTCTGCTGACTTCAGCATTGAAAATACTTCAGGAATAGTTTTCACCATCCCCTGCATATTGTAGTTCATCACAAAGCTCTTGTAGCTCGGTGGGAGCGACTGAAGGATTCTGTCAATGACCGCCTCGTCCGGGAGGTTAATATTCAACTGGGACAGGCGGTTGTGCAACCCAGACATTCTGAGTATGTGCTCACTGACAGAACTATTTTCCTCCATCTTACAACTATAGAACTTGTCGGAGACTTCATATCTCTCGACCCGGGCGTGAGCTTGGAAAACCATTTTCAGCTCCTCGAACATCTCATATGCTCCGTGTTGCTCAAAACGCTTTTGGAGCCCCGGTTCTAAGCTGTAAAGCATGCCGCACTGAACGAGGGAGTAATCATCAGCACGTGACTGCCAAGCGTTCATAACGTCTTGGTTCTCTGGGATGGGTGCTTCACCTAGCGGTCCTTCTAGGACATATGCTTTCTTTGTGAAAAGACACGCAAACACTTGTTTTCATGTTATTTGAAGTAAGCCATACATATGAGGTTGGAACTTTCTTGCTGATATGCTTATGTTTGTCTACAGTTGAGCACTGAGTTGGTACAAAAGATCTCAGAAGAATCTACATATTCTCATCCAGAAATGTCTTCAGCTTATTGCGATATGACAGGTTTATATGTTTTCACAGTAAACATGTCCTCACCAATATCAGCACATAGTTGTTTTGGTTCTGAGTCCATTTTTGTATAACAGAGAAATCCGTCGACTGTGATACCTCTGTTGCTAATTTGATAGATGAACAAGAGTTGAGCTCCAGATATTTGAAGGTTTTATAGTTACCCTTCAACATTCTGCACTCCGTCATGAGCAATGTGTCCACACAGTTCAACCTTTTGTGATACGACCTAGTGTTGAAGAAATTCGCCTCATCTTCTACTGATACAATGCCGTCCTACTTTTTCAGAAAGAGGAATCATGCACTCCTGATGTTACTGAACCCAAGTACGATCTGAAAAAGGAAAATACTGAGGTGGGCATGCAATTTTCTCTCACTTTCTCATCTATATACTGAGGTGAGTCATTTTGCGTTGCATTTGAACGTAGTTCTTGTTACTGAACAACATCATTTTTGACTTTATGTTTCTCTTATTTCAGATAATGGGACAAGTGGGCAACAAGGAATCTGATGGTTCTGAGAGTTGTTCTGAACAAACATCGGCACCTGACGGTGGTGTAACACATGCAGCCAGTCATTTGGATGATCCATCTGAGCTAAGCTATACAGGTCCAATTGTATATCCACTTTGCTTGAAAGCTCTTAAACTAACTGGTACACAACAACTGAGACACATGTATCATTTCTGCAGAACTTCAAATAGTTCCATGTAATCTGTCCGCACAGTTTACTGATATACAAGTTAGCGAGAAAGCTCCCATGGAACAAAGTGAAGAAGAGGAGTTAAGCAGCAATACAGAAGTGGAGGGTATTCAACATGATGTTGATATAAAAGGTTCAAACTCATTGCTTATGCTTGTTTCTTCGTTGCTAGTGATGCATTTTTTTTGTTAAACTTTCACTCGATCTTTGTACAGAAATGAAGCAGCATGATTATCAAAGTTCATCTCAGCAACCGAACTCTGGCGCTGGAGACGTTAGCTCCGATCAGCCTTTCTTAGAGTTGCAAGGCATGGTATGTAATCCTTTGATCCTTTCGTTTTTGCAACTCAAAGGGAAGTTTACACTACACGTTTTTGGCAGGATGCATATTAGTTGGTCATAATGGCAGGATGTATATTTTTAATATATAAGTTACCCTAAACCAGTCTCTGCTACTAGGAACACCCTACTGGGAACTATGACATATCGGTTGAACTTTTCCTTCTTCTCTTCCAGGGTGCTGCTCAGCAGAATCCTGATGAACTGGCGCCTGAGCCAGCAAGGTGCGAGCCCACGGTAAAGGAAGCCGCTGCAGAACACGGTAGGCGTCAAGTGTCGTGCATCATAATGCATGATCAATAGTAAGCTCTTTTGCTTTCTGTCTAGACTTGGGTACTTGTTAGATTATTTTTATGCTTGTTTCTTCATTGCTAGTGATGTACTTTTTTTGTTGTTAAACTTTTGCTCAATCTTTGTACAGAAATGAAGCAACTGAACTTTGACGCTGGAGACAATCAGCCTTCCTTAGAGCTGCAAGGGATGGTATGCTATCATTTAATCCTTTTGTTTTTGCAACTCAAAGGAAAGTTTACCCTGCACGTTTTTGGAATGTTCTTAGTATGCCATGGTTGGTCATGATGGCAGGCTGATGCATATTGCATTCTTTCTGTGGCAGTATGTCCATATGGGTTCCTCCTAAACATAAAAAAAAAAATTAATCCGTTTCAGGCAGTCGAAAACTCTTCACATTCCTCCTTAAAGTACCGCGAGAGATTTCTGCGTAGGGAAAGCAATATCAATATGCATGATCAATTATTTCTGCTACTAGGAACACCCTAGCTACTGGAAACTATGACATATCGGTTGAACTTTTCCTTCTTCTCTTCTAGGGTGCTGCTCACAAGAATCCTGATGAACTGGTGCCCGAGCCAGAAATTTGTGAGCCCACGGTAAAGGAGGCTGCTGCAGAGCACGGTAGGCGTAAAGTGTCGTGCATCATAATCTTGGGTCGCTAATTTTTGGTATATTCACGTCGCTTGCATTAAATGATGAGATGAGTCGCCTAATCAACATCGGTGCATTTCTGCAGCACACGGCCGACATGTACCGGATGAAGGACTTCCCCAGACGAAGGCTTCAATAGTAAGCTCTTTTTCTTCGTGTCTTGACTAGGGTACTTATTAGATTATTTTTGCCTTGGTTACTACTACCAAATACTGTAATGTAGCGCGAGATCGTAGATGCAGCTGACAGATTCTACCAGGGTTGTTTATAATAATGCTGTTATACAACATGTATTTTGTTTCTACAGTTGCATTTCGTGCTTATGCCAAGGCTCCAACCAAAGACTGCCAGGCAGAGGGAACCGTGGATGACCAAAAAGAGAACATTTGCCGGGAAGAAGCAAATGAGGACCTTTGCGCTTCGAAGCCTCGTGAAAACACAAAGAAGACGTCAAGGTGAGCGAGCGTGCTTACGGAAGGCGGCACCTAATTGCAAGAACCAACTTGATAAGTAATTAATAGTTGTAATGTAGTTGACACAAACAACCTGTGGTTTGGTTTGGTGAAGCAGGAGGAGGCTGCTGCCGGTGTCGTCCATGATGCTCAAGGAGTTCACCGGCCCTGCCATTGATGCCGCGGATACCAAGAGGGCCACGGTACGCACGCAAGCACATCGCCCCCATCTTGTCTTGTCTGTCGAAAGTGTTTGGTTTTTGATCAATTGATTCTAACCTGACTGAGTGATGCAATTGCTGTTTTTGCAGGATGGAGGAGGCGCCAAGACATTGTCAGGCGAGCAGGCGGCTGCTCGGCGATCGGACGCGCTCATCTGGCTCCTCATGTATTTTGACGTAGTTATATAAAATTAGTAAAATACAAATATTTTTATAAATAGATTCTTAATTTGATAAAATCTTGGATTTCAAGTGAACGTACACGTAAACTTCTTTTTAAGTGTGACGCACAAGTAGCAACATTTCTTTTTGAGAATTCGTACAAACAGATATTTTTTGTGAGTAAATTGCAAGTATCAAGTAGCAACACAACGATATTAAAAATCAGCTGCGGCCCAATTCGCTAGGCCACACCGTGCGCACGCTCCTGGGCCTGGACTTGCTCTGTTTCTTTTTGGAGAAACGGGCCTGGACTTGCTAAGTCCCAGGTGCGTGCGCGTTGGTTCATTTAGCGGAAATCTGTAGTGTTTCAAATTTTTTTTAGCGGAAATCTGTTTCTAAAAAAAAAAGCGGAAATCTGATGTCTTAATTTTTTTTTGCGGAAATGTGAACCCTTTAAAAAATAAATAAATAGCGGAAATCCGAATGAAAAATCACGTGGCGGAGCTGGTTCGAGAATCTTTTGCCCCTTTTTCCTCTTTCATTCATGTGATGGAATAATAAAATGTGATCTGGACATATGGATTATGTCTGATCGATATTATATTAAAAGTTAGATTTGAATATTCATGCGTTATTAATAATTACCTCGTGCTCAACAAATGTACGTGTGCACATATATTATTTAAAAGAAACATAAACAAGGCTCCATTCCACGCTGTTGGTTATGAAAATTTGTGGTATATAAATAATAACCTCATGGTACATGAGCATTCATGCACGAATATTGGTGTGCACAAAAAATAAATATATGGAGGTTAGCAATAAAATATCTTACTAAAACGTTCCTGTATTTTTAAAAATATTCACCACTTATTTAGTAAATACTATTTTACTAAATGTTCTGAATATTCATTGGTGTATAATTTCACTCGTGGCTTATATTCATAATTTTTATATAATGTCAACATAATACAGGATTCACTATTCATACAAGCACTTTAAATTACAAATATTTTTTAGTTATACAAACATTTTCTATAACAAGATCATTATGAATTATAAAAATATGTGTATAATTATTCAAATGTTTGAATAATTAAAATAATATTCATAAACTGTAATTTTAAAATATGTTTATTATTTTGTATTATACAAACATGGTTATAACACATATATATAATTCCAATTATATGATTGTTTTAAAAATAATAGGTGAATATTTTTAAAGTACATGGACTTTTTTTAAAGTTGGTTATTTTAGATTTATGTCGAAGCATCTGTAACACATGAATTGTTGAACTCTATTTGTATTACTGTCATTATAATGTACACACCTTTTTATTTTTTTGATAGAAAAGAACATATGCTAAATGGACCGCACTGATTGCAGCCCATTAGTCATAGCTAGTATTATCCTAGTAATCCAGTTTCAATGGGCCCCATGCCACATCAGCTATAGACATGGTGCCACGTCGGCACACTTTACGTATACAGATGGGATTAGCACCGTATTTGAGTTTTATTACAAGTTTGGTGTATTTTTCAAGTTCAGTCACTAAACTGAACATTTCTGGCAAGTTCAAGCACCACTGGCGTATTTACCTCTCATATAAAAGCATCTACAGCCGAGTCAGCAAATCCGGCTCCACAAACGCCGGTGGACGCGCCGGCTGCGTCCGCAGGCACTGACCGGGCACTTCCTATATGCACGTCTCCACACCCACGTATCTCATATTTCATCCCCTATATTCATACTAAACCATGCAACATTGATAAAAACTACGTAGATCATGATCGAACATACAATGCACAATCGGTTCATCAAAAGATCACAACTGGATCATCGAAAGATAGCCAAAGTTCACATAATACACATAATACGGCGGAAAAGTTCAAACTACAACTAAAAACTTGAAATAAAGACGGATCTTCACCGCTCCCTTGCTGGCCCTTTGCCCTTACAGTTGCCGGCGTAGCTGTAGGAGTCCGCGGCAGGAGGTGGGTCCACGTCGGAGCCGTCGGACCCGTCGGAGGAGGAGGAATCGGAGCTGATGAGGAAGCCTTGCAAGCGCCGGACGATGCGGTCTTGCTTGCGCTTGAGCTTGGCCACCCTCGCCGCCTCCCTAGCCGACACTAGGGATTGGATAGATTGGGGAAATGGGAGCGTCGGGGAGGGGAGGGGAGCGGAGTGGAGTGAGCTAGGGTTTCTGCTGGACGGGGTTTTTTGTGGGGACGGGGTGGGCTAGCGATGGGCCTGGCTGACATGGCAGGCGCCCCGGGCCGCCTCATATCCGCCCTACATTTGGGACGGATATGAGGGGTGCCGATTAGCCCAGGCATTTGAGGTTCATTTGAGAGCTCCAGTTGGGTCGGTATTTTGTGACCAGTTAGTTACCGAACTGCCTGCCCGGGCGTATGAGATGGATATAGGGCGCGCGGCTTTAGATCCTCTTTTTTTTTGGGAAAAGGTGGTTAAGACCCCCGACCTATGCATCAATCGATGCATACGGCCATCTTTATTTATTATTCAACATGGGTCTGACAAGAACATACATCAAGCCACCCGAAATGTATCGAAACCCACAACCGGTGCAACATACCTAACGCGTACACCACATGCACACGTTTTAGATGCTGCCATCATCATCGAACCACCGACCCATCTTCATAACAGAGATCTGCATCATCCTTGCCAGTCCGTCCATCCATTGACGCCACCACAACGCCCAATGGCGCCACCGCCCCGCGCTCGTGCGCCCAGACGCGAAGATTCTGGAAGATCTGTCATGCGTAGCACCCGCCGACTAGGCATGGCATAGCACCTGTCGGCCAGGCATGACTTGACATCTCCATCAAAAGCTCTGTGCAAGACGATGCCGCTCCACCTCCTGCCTCTGTCTTCTAGCTCTGCTCCACAAACGATGCTCCCAAGAGAGAAAACGACAGCGCTGTACCGCCATCGTCCAATCTGGAACACCAGATCCTAGGTTTTCCCCGGAAGCAGCACAAGTGGGTCGATAGTAGTTACACGACGATGCCTTCATCAATGTAACGATGCAGAATGCCGCCATTGCCTGCCATTGGCTTGGTTTTCACCGGCAACTATGTCCCGACTCGCAGCCGGAACTAGATGGTGGGTCTCGAGACCTGACCATCCAACCTCATACCGACCACCTCCGACCGAGGACATAGCCACCACCGCCAGTGGTACCGGCCAGATCAGATCTGATTGGAGGCGCCGCCGACCAGTCAACCATGGACACACTCCTCCTGATCCGCCCTCCCCACGAAGCTGCCGGAGCAGCGTCGAACCGCCAGGAAAGACGAAGACCGAAGGGCGATCTCGCGCAGCCGGTCCCTCCAGACCACGGACTGCAGCCTAGGTCCCCACCGTCCCCATCACCGGTGGCGCCCGGGCTTAGCCGGCGAATATCTCTGGGGACGACGAGGTGAAGGAGAGAGAAAAATTATATGAGACCAGGTCTCACATAAATCAGGTAGAGAAAGATGTTCTCTGCGCTCTCAAGGAGGAAACACTAAAAAAATGGGATTGCATGGGACGGGAGGATATACATTTTCCTAACTAATGATGGGGCCCTTTATTTCCCAACAAACGCATTAAGTGCTTGGCTTGATTTTAGCATCAGGAGGATAGGTACCATGTATGTGGCGGTGGAGGGGTAAAAGAGGGATTAAGTGAGACTACAACAAATACACCTTATACATTGTGAATTTTTTGTAAAAAAGTGCACCTTACATAAAGGAACGGAGGGAGTATATAGCAAACTTGAAGTATCTATAATGACAGTGAACGGATGGAGTTGAAAGTTCTGTACAATTAGTTGACAGGTTAAAGAGAAGGGCTTCACTCCTACGACAATCATTGTGGTATGGTTATAATGCTTTTATGCAATATTTTTCTTTTGTGTTTTGTCTCAGTTACTTGAAAACCTTCAACTTGATGTTGTGCTCTTTTTTGACCAAGTATAACAAGAAAGCTTTATAGAATATGGGACGTGTTCTTAAAATTAAGCATATTCTTAAACTGAACCAATGATGTACCCTTTGTTGCAGAGTTATTGCGATTCAGTTATGCAGTGGATTGTTGCCAAATATTGAAAAATTTCATGCATCTCGGTTTATTTTTGAAGTTTACTGGATTTCTTTGGGGTAGTTCATCAAAATATTGTCACCATGCGTTAGGTGATATAAATAATATTTATATGAGTGGATCCATTCTAAGTTTAAATATGGACGCACCATCTATATTGGGCAAGTGTACGTAAAATTACAAAATATTGAATATTTGTACTGTTCATATTTTCTAAACATTTCAACGTTCTTTTCTCAATATGGATGCTCACGGCAAAATACATATTTTAGTATGTGAGGCCATGGAAATTTAACATATCATTATTTTTTGGTCTGTACTTGATGAAAATTCCTACCATTCTATTGTTAAAATGAACGGGCGCAGCAACGCGCACCATTCATGATCTAGTAATTCTCTAATGTTAGTCTCCTCATAGAACACCATAATAGTCACAAAAAGACCTTAGAGAACAAGGCATCTGGAAAGTAGCAACCTTACTCAGGCAATTATCACTAGTAGAAAAGGGGGCAAAGGTCCAGGCCGGGTCAGCCCATTAGTCCCGGTTAAGTCCAAAACCCGGACCCATGGGGGCATTGGACCCGGTTCGTGAGCCCCGGGGGCCGGCCGGGCCACGTGGGCCATTGGTGTCGGTTCGTGTAGACCTTTTGGTCCCGGTTGGTGGGACGAACTGGGACCAATGGGCCTCGCTCCTGGCCCACAACCATTGGTCCCGGTTTGTGGCTTGAATCGGGACCAAAGGCTGCCCTTTAGTCCCGGTTCATGCCACCAACCGGGACCAATGAGGTGCCTATATATACCCCCTCGCGTAAGAGTAGAGCACACTGCTCTGTTTTTTCTGGCCGCCGAGGGGAGAGGGCTTGGTGGTGCTCTAGCTCACCTCCTATGCACACAAGGTGTTCGATGGAATGCCCGAGCCACACTACTTAAGCTTTCTCCTCTCAAGCTCGACCTCCAAGCTCCATTTTCCTCAATATTTGTCTAGGTTTAGCGGTTCGTCACGCCTGCCCCGTCCCTCACCGGCCACGATCACCCGCGCCAATCTCATCGCTGCACCACCGTGGTGAGCCTCTTGTTCTTATCTTTCCGAAAGGAAAAATATTCTTACTTGTATGTTTAGATAGATACTTGTATTATTTTCTTACTTTTATTATTGCATCTTATATAGTGCGATGGTTTTGGTATCCGCCTCACCGCCCCTCGCCTTGTCTATGATTCAGATGTGGTATATATTTTCTTTATAACTATTGGTTCATTTATTGTTTATGAAAATTATGCCACCAACGTGACATAGATTTTATTTATCTAGGAGGTATGTGAACCGGAAATTCCAACCGACCCTATTGTCGAGAGGTTAAATTTAGTTGAAGAAGAAAACAATTTCTTGATGGAAAAAATAAAAAAAATTGAGGAGGAGAAGATGATATTGGAGTTGCATGTTGCTGATGTCGTCGATGATCACAAGATCAAGATGGATGCAATGCGCTTGAAGATTAGAAAGATTAGAAAATATGCCATTCATACCGAGGCTTGGTATCATTATTGCCGTTGGATCAATTGTTACCTTGGTTGCGATTATGATCGCATTTGTTTTCGCATTGAAATGTTTTACATTGTTTCAATGTATGGTTTAATTAATTAGATGCTCTAGAGAACTATATGTTGTTAGATGAGAACTATGTATGTACTTTGGTTTTAGTGTGATGATGAACTTCTATTAATTTAGTCAGTTATTTATCTATTCATGATGTTCTGTAATGGTTTTTGACACACTTAATTATATATAATGCACGCAGATGAACTGGCAATGGATGTACGGTGATGCATACACCTCCGAGTACATTAAGGGCGTGCGTGAGTTTCTCGATGCGGCTGAGGCAAACAAGCAGAATGGTTTTATGTGTTGTCCATGCATTAAATGTGGGAATACGATGTCTTACTCTAACCAGAAAATCCTTCACACCCACCTGCTTTACAAGGGTTTCATGCCGCACTATAATGGTTGGACAAGGCATGGAGAAATAGGGGTTATGATGGAAGACGGCGAAGAAGAAGAGTACGATGACAACTATGTGCCCCTTGAATACGGTGATGCTGCAACGGGGGGAGCTGGTGAAGATCAAGAGGAACCAGACGATGTGCCCAATGATGCTGCAACGGGTGAAGCTGCTGAAGATCAAGAGGAACCAGACGATGTGCTCGATGATGATGATCTCCGCCGGGTCATTGTCGATGCAAGGACGCAATGCGAAAGTCAAAAGGAGAAGCTGAAGTTCGATCGCATGTTAGAGGATCACAAAAAGGGTTGTACCCCATTGCGAAGATGGCAACACAAAGCTCGGTACAGCATCTGGAATTGCTGCAGTGGAAGGCAGAATGATGTGCCCGACAAAGGATTTGAGAAGCTACGAAAATATTGAAGAAGAAGCTTCCAAAGGACAACGAATTGCCCGACAAGACATACGCAGAGCAAAGAAGGTCGTATGCCCTCTAGGATTGGAGGTGCAGAAGATACATGCATGCCCTAATGACTGCATCCTCTATCGCGGTGCATACAAGGATCTGAACGCATGCCCGGTATGCGGTGCATTGCGGTATAAGATCAGACGAGATGACCCTGGTGATGTTGACGGCGAGCCCCCCAGGAAGAGGCTTCCTGCGAAGGTGATGTGGTATGCTCCTATAAAGGTTGAAACGTCTGTTCAGAAACGAGAGCATGCCAAGTTGATGCGATGGCACAGTGAGGACCGTAAGAAAGACGGGAAGCTGAGATCACCTGCTGACGGGTCGCAGTGGAGAAAAATCAAGAGAAAGTACTGGGAGGAGTTTGCAAAGGACCCAAGGAACGTATGGTTTGCTTTAAGCGCGGATGGCATTAATCCTTTCGGGGAGTAGAGCAGCAATCACAGCACCTGGCCCGTGACTCTATGTATGTATAACCTTCCTCCTTGGATGTGCATGAAGCGGAAGTTCATTATGATGCCAGTTCTCATCCAAGGCCCTAAGCAACCCGGCAACGACATTGATGTGTACCTAAGGCCATTAGTTGAAGAACTTTTATAGTTGTGGAATGGAAACGGTGCACGTACGTGGGATGAGCACAAACATGAGGAATTTGACCTAAAGGCGTTGCTGTTCGTGACCATCAACGATTGGCCCGCTCTCAGTAACCTTTCAGGACAGACAAACAAGGGATACCACGCATGCACGCACTGTTTAGATGACACTGAAAGTATATACCTGGGAAGCTGCAGGAAGAATGTGTACCTGGTTATCACGATTTCTTCCGACCAACCATCTATGTCGAAAGAAAGGAAAGCATTTCAAAGGCGAGGCAAATCACCGGAAGAAGCCAGCCATGCGTAGCGGTGATCACGTACTTGCTATGGTCAATGATTTACACGTAATTTTGGAAAGGGTCCCGGCGGACTAGCTGTTCCGAATGACGCTGAGAAACACGCGCCCATGTGGAAGAAGAAATCTTTATTTTGGGACCTACCCTACTGGAAAGACCTAGAGGTCCGCTCTTCAATCGACGTGATGCACGTGACGAAGAACCTTTGCGTGAACCTTCTAGGCTTCTTGGGCATGTATGGGAAGACAAAAGATACACCTGAGGCATGGGAGGACCTGCAACGCTTGCACGAAAAAGACGGCATGCCTTCGAAGCACTATGAAGGTCCTGCCAGCTAATCTCTTACGAAAGAAGAGAAATAAATCTTCTTTGAATGCCTGCTCAGTATGAAGGTCCCGACTGGCTTCTCGTCGAATATAAAGGGAATAATAAATATGCCAGAAAAAGTTCCGTAACCTAAAGTCTCATGACTGCCACGTGATTATGACGCAACTGCTTCCGGTTGCATTGAGGGCTTCACCGGAAAATGTCCGATTAGCCATTGTGAAGCTATGTGCATTCCTCAATGCAATATCTCGAAGGTGATCGATCCAGAAATCGTACCAACGCTAAGGAGTGATGTGGCGCAATGTCTTGTCAGTTTCGAGCCGGTGTTCCCACCATCCTTCTTCAATATCATGACGCACGTCCTAGTTCATCTAGTCGATGAGAGTGTCATTTTGGGGCCCGTATTTCTACACAATATGTTCCCCTTTGAGAGGTTCATGGGAGTCCTAAAGAAATATGTCCGTAACCGCGCTAGGCCAGAAGGAAGCATCTCCATGAGCCATCAAACAGAGAATGTCATCGGGTTTTGTGTTGACTTCATTCCTGGCCTTAAGAAGATAGGTCTCCCTAAATCGCGGTATGAGGGGAGACTGACTGGAAAAGGCGCGCTTGGAGGGGACACAATAATATGCAGAGACGGATACTCTTGGTCTCAAGCACACTACACGGTTCTACAGAACTCTACCTTGGTGACCCCGTATGTCGATGAACATAAGAACAGTCTGCGCTCCAAACACCGGAGCAAAGGCGACGACTGGATTACATGTGAACACATCAGGACTTTCAGCAGTTGGTTGGAAACACGTCTTAGAGGTGACAAGACTGTTTGTGATGAGCTGTACTTGTTGTCCAGGGGACCATCTTTGACTGTATTGATTTACAAAGGATACGAGATAAATGGGAATACATTTTACACGATTGACCAAGATCAAAAGAGCACCAACCAAAACAGCGGTGTCCGCTTTGATGCAACAACCGAGAGGGGAAAGGACACATATTATGGTTACATAGTGGACATATGGGAACTTGACTACATACATGATTTTAAGGTCCCTTTGTTTAAGCGCAAATGGGTCCATCTGTCAGGAGGCGGGTGCAGGTGTAGACCCACAAAGACGGAATGACAACAAGGATCTGAAAAATCTTGGGTACACCGACGAACTGCTCATTCTAGCCAATGATGTGGCATAGGTTATCTATGTGAAGGACATGTCTACCAGACCGAGAAAAGAAAAGATAAGGACGCGAATACATCATATGATGAGCCAAAGCGCCACATAGTTCTTTCAGAAAAAGGGACATCGTGGGAGTGGAGGGCAAGATGACATGTCTGAAGATTATGAAAAGTTTCATGAAATTCCTCCCTTCAAAGCCAAGGCTGACCCAAGCATCCCGATAAACGATGAAGATTATCCATGGTTACGGCGCAATAAGCAAATGACACAAGCGAAGAAAAAGTGAAGACTTTCTCCCGCAACTATTATGATGATACCATGCCAACTTTGTAACAGACGAGTATGATACCATCGTCCGTTTTGTACATGCACATGCTATGTGGGTGAAATTATGATACCATGCCAACTATCAACTTTTTCAGAGTTCATTTGAAATGCTTTAATGTCTTATGGTTCGGCCCTCATAATACCATTAATCCCGATTCGCTCCTTGTCAACTATGTTCTCACCAAGAACACTCTCAAGAGGGCAGCCACGTGGGCCATTGGTCCCGGTTAAATGCGGACCTTTTGGTCCCGGTTCCACGACGAACCGGGACCAATGCACCTCACCCTAGCCCATGACCATTAGTCGGTTTGTGCCACAAACCGGGACTAAAGGGTTGGTCCTCGTTCTTAGAGTTTAGTCCCCCTCGCCAACCGAAGGCGCTCACACCGGTTTATAAGCCCGTCCCTCTCTGCCTTGTTGAGCTCCTCTCAAAGTGAAAATAGATGCCCTGCGAGAATTTGACCTAAATTCATAGTGAATTTCTCTGAAGTTCATAGAAATTTATTATGAATTTAGGTTGAATTTTCTCTATAGGCGCATATATGTTCATTTTTTTAGTAAAGTTAATCACAAACTTGTGATTCACACAAATTTCAAAGAATTCAAATTTTAACTATTCAAATTTGAAAACTAATTGCACTAACAGAAAGTTTATAATTTTTCTAAAACTAATGGCACTAACAGAAATTTTATAATTTTGCTGACTGATACGTCTCCAACGTATCTATAATTTTTGATTGCTCCATGCTACTTTATCTACTGTTTTGGACTATATTGGGCTTTATTTTCCACTTTTATATTATTTTTTGGACTAACCTATTAACCGGAGGCCCAGCCCAGAATTGCTGTTTTTTGCCTATTTCAGTGTTTCGAAGAAACGGAATATCAAGCGGAGTCCAAACAGAATGAAACCTTCGGGAATGTGATTTTCTCACCGAACGTGATCCAGGGGACTTGGACCCTACTCCAAGGAACAAAAGAGGCGGTCACGAGGGTGGGGGGCGCCGCCTCGTGGGCCCCTGTTGCTCCACCGACGTACTCCTTCCTCCTATATATACCTCATTTCCCCCAAACGATCGTAACAGGAGCCAAAAACCTAATTCCACCGCCGCAACTTCCTGTATCCATGAGATCCCATCTTGGGGCCTGTTAGGAGCTCACGGAGGGGCATCCACCACGGAGGGCTTATACATCATCACCATAGCCCCTCCGATGAAGTGTGAGTAGTTTACTTCAGACCTCACGGGTCCATAGCTAGTAGCTAGATGGCTTCTTCTCTCTTTTGGATCTCAATACAATGTTCTCCCCTCTCGTGGAGATCTATTCGATGTAATCTTGTTTTTGTGGTGTGTTTGTTGAGACCAATGAATTGTGGGTTTACGATCCAGCTTATCTATGAATAATATTTGAATCTTCTCTGAATTCTTTTATGTATGATTGGTTATCTTTGCAAGTCTCTTCGAATTATCCGTTTGGTTTGGCCAATTAGATTGGTAGTTCTTGCAATGGGAGAAGTGCTTAGCTTTGGGTTCAATCTAGCGGTGTCCTTTCCCAAAGGATGGAAGGGGCAGCAAGGCACGTATTGTATTGTTGCCATCGAGGATAACAAGATGGGGTTTGTATCATATTGCATGAATTTATCCCTCTACATCATGTCATCTTGCTTAAGGCGTTACTCTGTTTTTAACTAAATACTCTAGATGCATCTTTGGATAGCGGTCGATGAGTGGAGTAATAGTAGTAGATGCAGAATCGTTTGGGTCTACTTGTCTCGGACGTGATGCCTATATACATGATCATACCTAGATATACTCATAACTATGCTCAATTTTGTCAATTGCTCAACAGTAATTTGTTCACCCACTGTAGAATACTTATGCTCTTGAGAGAAGCCACTAGTGAGACCTATGGCCCCGGGTCTATTCTCATCATATCAATCTCCATCACTTTAATACTTGCTTTGCTTTTACTTTGCCTTTTACTTTTTACTTTGCATCTCTATACCAAAAATACCAAAAATATTATTTATCATCTCTATCACATCTCACTCTCGTAAGTGACCGTGAAGGGATTGACAACCCCTAATCGCGTTGGTTGCGAGGAGCTATTGTTTTGTGTAGGTACGAGGGACTTGTGCATGGCCTCCTACTGCATTGATACCTTGGTTCTCAAAAACTGAGGGAAATACTTACGCTACTTTGCCGCATCATCCTCTCCTCTTCGGGGAAATCCAACGCAGTGCTCAAGAGGTAGCACTGACCTAAAAGCAAAAAGAATTAAAAAATAAGGCAAAAAACAAAAGAAAATAAATAATGCAGAAAACAAAACAAAAAAACTGGAAACAAAATAAAAATAGCAACAATAAGTATTTTGTTGTAAGTAGAAACAAAATAAAATAAATAAAGCAACAAAGAAAACAAAAAAAAGTGTTTTCAAATTTGAAAACTAATGGCACTAACAGAAACTTTATAATTTTTCTAAAACTGAAAGCAAAAAAGAATTGAAAAATAAAGCAAAAAAAAGAAGAAAATAAATAATGCAGAAAACAAAACAAAAAAACTGGAAAAAAAATAAAAATAGCAACAATTAGTAAAGAAAACAAAAAAAACAAAAAAGTGCCTCCTACTGGGCCCCCACGGCCTAAATACGACTAGAAACCCTACCATGGGCCAGGATTCAGGCCCGCATAAGGCCCAGCAGGCCCATAGGCAAAGCAATGTCAGATTAGGCCCATAGGCCTGCAGTTCAGAGGAGTTCGAGAGAGAGGAGGCAGCAGTGCTTATAAGCAGGTGGTCGACGCTCTCAACTAGCGAGGTGGGACTAAACTCCCACCACCACGCCGCTGTGCAAGGACATTGGTCCCGGTTGGTGGCACGAACCGGAACCAATGCCCCCCCCCCTTTAGTCCCGGTTCGTGGCGCCCACCGGGACCAAAGACCGCCGCTTCCGGCCCTTTGGGCTACTGAAAAGAGGCCTTTGGTCCCGGTTGGTGGCACCAACCGAGACTAAAGGCTTTGCTATATACGCAGCACTTAGCAGTTTCGACCAAATCCCCACCACTTCTCCCCTGACGCCCCCTGCTCCTCCTCATTGCCGTCGCCGCCCGACGCCCCTGCTCCACCTTGCCGTCGCCGCCCGCGCCCGTCGAACTGCTTTCGCCTTCGCCGTCGCCGCCCCTGTGAGCACACTGCTCCGCGCCCCTCCCGTCCGCGCCCTGCGCCCCATCTCTGTGGCCGCCCGCCGCCGCCCCTTCCCTCTGTGGCCTTGCGCGCCGCCGCCGCCCTTGTGCCCGCCCGCCGCCCTGCCTGCCTTGGCCCGTGCGCCGCCCTGCCGCCACCCCTGCCCCTGTCCAGAATCAATAGCATTTTTCATAGCATTTTTTTTGTATTTTTTTGTGTATATGTGTTTGTATGTGTATATATGTGTGTACATGTTCATAGTATTTTTTTTCATAAATGTATTTTTGTGACACCCCAAAATTTTAACCTTGTTTTATTAATTAAAATTTTGCCAGGAAATTAATTTTTTTATTTTTCTGGATTTATTCTTGATTTCAGAGCCTCTATTTTTCCCTAGTTGTGGAGTTTTCACCCTGGTAAAAACTTTCCAATTATATTTGGGCTTGTTTAACCTCTCAAATAAAACAATTCTTTTATCACTGGGATTATCTATATAACTATTTTCCTCTGAGCTTTATTTCTCTAAATTGGTTTTTCATAAGTTTAGGGTCCCATTTGCACTAGAACCCTTTGATTAATTTATTTAAAAATACCACCAAAATTTGGGGATGTCATGTGATGTTTTTAAATCACATTTATGCAAAAATATATTTCATTCTTTGGATATTTTGAGCTCTACATCAAATTTTCAAATCTGGTCCAGTGGGCAATTTTGCACTACAACCTATTTAAATATTCCTTTAAAACTTCTACCAAAATTTTGGGATGTCAGTAGGAACATATATTTCCACTTTATGCAAAAACCCAGTGATGTTCTTTGAAAATTTTGAGTGAATCAACCTCTTTTCTATTCTGGTCCAACTTGAGGATTTGTACAGCAACCACATTTTTAATTGCTCCTTTGTCCTTGATTTCTTTTCCTACTTGTAGTTCTCCCTGATAAAACCCTAAGTCCAGGAGCATGCACCCATTGGATCATTTTTGGTTCATGTAGTAATGCCATTTATCTCCTGTCCAGAATTGAAGTTTTGCAAAACTTACACTAGCAAGTTTGTGCTTTGGACAAACTAACTTCACCACCTTCTTATGCATCTAAAGAGACCTCAATGTGGAAGATTTGTCCACTCCAAGGGATGCCTAGGTGCCTGTGGCATTTTATCAAACACCTTGAAAGCATGGACAGATTTGGCATGAGTTCTTGTTTGCACTATGAACTTGGTCTCCTGACCAAACCACCGTGTGCCTTGATCTTCCCTCTATCACTAACCTAGTTCTGTTGCTTGCCAACCTCACCCGAGACCTCTAGCCTGCCCCGGCATTTCGTCGAGCATGTTCCGTGCGTGCTTTGGGCGCGAGCAGAGCACGCGTTTTGCATGTGCCGCGCCCGAGCCAACGCGTCACGCCCCTGGTTTTTCCCTCACTGCAGAGCCGCGCCACACACTCCCCTACTCACCGCAACACGCCAAGCAGCCCTCGCCACGTCTCCGGCAGGCCAGGAGCTAGCCGCCACGGCCGCCTGACAGCCCCTGCTCAGGTCGGCGCCGCCCGAGCCTCTCCCGCTCACCACCTGCCTCTTGGACCAGTGCGAGCTCATCCACAAGCGTGTCCCCTAGCGCTGGTCGCCGCCACGACGCCCTAGCTACAAAATGGCGGTCGCCGGCGACCTTATCTGCGGCCACCATCGGAACCGACCTCGATCGCCTATTTAAGGAACCCCGAGCTCGTCCCTGGACGCATGCAGTCTCAAGCCATCTCCCTAGGAACACCCCTTGGCCAGCAATCGAACCGGGGAGGCCGTCTTCCCCGACTTCGGCGCAACCAGGGCCTCCCCCTCTCCACTCTCTTCACCAAGAGCCCCCTCTCCCTCTCGTGAGTCCATCCCCCTACACAATCTTGATCGGGACTCGCCGCGGGCGAAAACTCACTTTGCCCGACGGCCACCGTCCGCTGCGGAGCTCGCCGCCGGCAGCTTCGTCCACCCAGAGACCAAAACAACCACCGGTAGAACCGCCTCGATCCCCTGAGACCGCGGGCGGCCTCGGTTTCCAGAACGGTGCCGCCGTTCGCCGGCGAGTCTCGCCGAAGCCCCGCCCCTGCTCGGGCAGAGAAAGAAGAGAGGAGGGAAGACCAGTCAAACCTGACCAGTGGGCCAGGCGGGCCCACTGTCAGTGACCCACGCGCGGTCCACGCTGGATAAGTGGAGGCGCGTTTCCAGAATACGCCTTCGACGTGTACGTTTATATTCGAACCATTTTCTTTTCTGTTTTATTTTAAATAACAGATTTTGACCAGAACTTTGACTGGCTATATCTTTTTAATTATAACTCCAAATGAATTGATTCTTTTTCCTACCTCTCTCAAATATTGTCTAGTTTATTTTCAGATTTATTTGAAAAAATTCAGACAACTTTTTTGCGCTGTTTTTAAAGTATGTGTTGTTTGAATATTTTTTTGAAAATAGGATTTTTGGAGGAGAGGAGAAAACTTTTAAAAGTTTTGGAGAGCACCTCACCCCTCCACAACTTGAAGGCAAGCATTATGAACCCTGGCATAATGTTTTGCATGCATTGTTTGACACGATCATGGCACCACCTCAAAAAGTAGAACTCGTTATTTTATGTGGTGATATGATCATTTGCATGAATGCTTATTGGAAATTTCCTTGCTGTTGGAAATAGACATGCTTGTGATAATGATCATCCTCGTATGCCTTTCGTGCCTACCGGAAGGAAAACGGGAAAGTCTCTATCTTGGGTAGACCCGAGCTTGTCCCTAGTTCCTCGTCGAGACGAGTGTGTCCGGCATGGCATGAGGGGTATGATGAGTGATGATTCTATCTGTTGGATGAAATATATTCGTTATGCTAATCATGCAGGGAATACTTAAACCTCCTGAGTCGACCATAGATCGAGTCTTGTTCCAGTAACCCCCATACTTGTTTCGTACTACCACTTGTCTCTACAACAAGTAGGGTACGGTTCAGTAAGTCGTTAACCCCTTTCGAGCACACACCGTACAGAGAGGCCATGGTGGAAGATACCGGTTGTAGCTGGTAGGCAGGCCACCTGGTCCGGGGGCATGGGTGTTTCCGGTTGAGACCGAGAGGGGAGGCCACCCCTTAGAGTGCGCGATATAAATTTGATCCCATGCTACGCGAGGTTGTAGCCTCCCCACTTAGAGTTTTGCTTAACAAGTGTCGTGGGTGATTCCAGACACCGGTAAGTTAAGCTGGTGTGTGCAAGTTAGGTGTGTTTTCAACAAAAAGGCCGTAGATGGAATTAGTCCCGATGGACTAAAGGAATACGTTGCTCGTGGGTAAAGAGTACACCCTCTACAGAGATTAAACCTATTCGAATAGCCGTGTCCTTGGTTAAGAATTTCAGTCTGGGATGGGTCAGGTGTCGGTCTTAGTGTCGGTCTTCGGAGGAGAGATTGTTAAAATAGAATTGGATCGCAAATTGAGACTTGTAATGATTATGAATATTATTTTGTTATGGACTAACCCGTTATATTATCTGAATTATCGAATATCCCTGGGATGGTTCTACCTCCTGGATATTCACGTTGATTATTTATAAGCCCTTTATGTGGTGTTGCTAAGACGCCCGACTGTGGCATTACTTGTTATTTATTTTATTTATAAGCCCTTTATGTGGTGTCGCTAAGACGCCCGACTGTGGCATTTGCTTATTATTTATTTCATTTATAAGCCCTTTATGTGGTGTCGCTAAGACGCCCGACTGTGGCATTACTTGTTATTTATTTTATTTATAAGCCCTTTATGTGGTGTCGCTAAGACGCCCGACTGTGGCATTGCTTGTTATTTATTTTATTTATAAGCCCTTTATGTGGTGTCGCTGAGACGCCCGACTGTGGCATGCTTGATATTTGTTTACCTTATAAGCCCTTATGTGGTGTCGCTCAGACGCCCGACTGAGGCATGCTTGTTATTTACCATCAATTCGAGACGTCGCTTCAGACATCCGAATGGTGCATTTTTATTCCTGCTCCGTCATTACATATTCATGGTTACGTTTTAATAATCTGCTTGCATGCATCAGAGATTTTATTTTATGACTGACGATGTGATCATAGAGTATTTCAGTACGTGTTTGTCACTTATATTATACCTGTTTTCATAATGTTTGCGAGTACATTCAAAGTACTCACTGGCTTGTCCCTGGCTATTGTCTTGGCCAGATTTCTCGCGTGAAGAGGAGCGTTGCGATGACAGCCCCGGAACCTAAACAATGGATATAGCAGCCTTGCGAAGATAGGAGTTAACCTGGTCAGCTGTTTCTGTGGATATTGGAGTCCCATAGACGTTGATGATCCACAAACCGCTTCCGCCGTCAACCATTAGAAACCATTTCTTGTACTCACAGACCGGAAGGTCTTGTACCACACATTTTGTATTTTGCTTGGTATTTCTGTATCAAGTTTGTGCCTCATCAGCTAACAGTAATCCTGGGGCTGGTGAGTACGACGGCCATTTTCTGGAATTCATTACCCGGAAAACTGGTCGTGACAAACTTGGTATCAGAGCCAGGCTGACCATTGGCTAATCCTATCTTAGCCAGGTCAATAAACTTAGGCAAGCCAACCCACCAGACCCTAACCGAACCCCAGTCAAGCTTCTCGTGCAAGATAGCCACACAGTGACCCGACACCTCTTGGCAGTCAGTGCCAAACCTATCAACCTAGCCTGTCTATCACGCACCAGTGACCAGCAACCAAGGTGTCTTATTCGCAAGCGTGCGAAGGAAGACTCCGTCCCCTTTTTCTATAAAAAGGGCACGCTAGCCGCAACTCAGCACCGCACAAACTTTTTCCCCAAACCGAGCCATAATGCCAGGACCGATTGTCCATAATGAGACCACAGCAACCAACCTCGGAGGTTTTGTGACCGTGCTAGCAAACCTCACCCGCCGTGCCTATGCATTAGAAGAACCCCCAGAATATGTTGTGTACCGAGGGTCCATGAGCGGTGAGAGCTGTCAATTCTGGGCCACAGTGCACATCTATGGTAGGGGTCTGTCACCAGAACGCCCCTACAGGTTCACCGGAAGGACAACTTCCTTTGAGCCACAAGCCATCCAACTAGCCGCCCGAGAAGCTATAGTTCAACTCCGGCACTTGTCGCCCAGAGTTAACTGTCACTCATTCTACTACTACCCCGGCCGTGATGGATACGGTAGACCACCCTGAGTTGTCAACGCAGACCACGAGACAGATCCTGCATTGTTGCATCTGGTGTGCTATGTAAATGCACTAGAAGGACTGTTCGACCAAATCACCATTGATCTAATCGCAGCTCGTGGAGAGCTGATTCGCCGAGCCCCGGCAAGGAGAGAAGATGAGCCCAACACCGTCAATCCAGTCGTGCTGTTCGGACAACCAATCGAGTCCTTGAGGTCCGCCCCAGCCATCAACCAAAATACCTTGATGACCCCAGAAATGCTTCGTCGCCTTTTGGGAACACACTCCAGCGGGATTATGGCCAACAATCTCCGAGATGGTCATCATAGCTACCCCGACCCTGCAGTTCCTCAACCCCCTCCAGCTAATCCTGACGGTGAGAACCGTGGAGAAACCCCGACGTCCGCAAGGCAAGCCCGCTTAGATATTAACGAGGTAGACTGAGTCACCCGAGCAGTACCGAGTCTTAGTATGTCCTCGCCTTGTAACTGTGTGATCCTGTATCGCCGTAATTAAATATTGTTTGCCTGTGCACCCCTATTTTTTTTGTAATAGCCATGCATGAGTATGTTTATGTGCGATTGCATTTTTAATCCCAAGCGTAGCTGCCAAAGACCAACCTCGACGACGCAAGTTTGTGCTATGAATAAACCTTTTTGGTTTCAGCTAATAGGAATGATATTTTCAAAACAACTCTTGACAAATCTCGAGGACGAGATTTTATTTTAAGGGGGGTAGTGTTGTGACACCCCAAAATTTTAACCTTGTTTTATTAATTAAAATTTTGCCAGGAAATTAATTTTTTTATTTTTCTGGATTTATTCTTGATTTCAGAGCCTCTATTTTTCCCTAGTTGTGGAGTTTTCACCTGGTAAAACTTTCCAATTATATTTGGGCTTGTTTAACCTCTCAAATAAAACAATTCTTTTATCAGTGGGATTATCTATATAACTATTTTCCCCTGAGCTTTATTTCTCTAAATTGGTTTTTCATAAGTTTAGGGTCCCATTTGCACTACAACCCTTTGATTAATTTATTTAAAAATACCACCAAAATTTGGGGATGTCATGTGATGTTTTTAAATCACTTTTATGCAAACATATATTTCATTCTTTGGATATTTTGAGCTCTACATCAAATTTTCAAATCTGGTCCAGTGGGCAATTTTGCACTACAACCTATTTAAATATTCCTTTAAAACTTCTACCAAAATTTTGGGATGTCAGTAGGAACATATTTTTCCACTTTATGCAAAAACCCAGTGATGTTCTTTGAAAATTTTGAGTGAATCAACCTCTTTTCTATTCTGGTCCAACTTGAGGATTTGTACAGCAACCACATTTTTAATTGCTCCTTTATCCTTGATTTCTTTTCCTACTTGTAGTTCTCCCTGATAAAGCCCTAAGTCCAGGAGCATGCACCCATTGGATCATTTTTGGTTCATGTGGTAATGTCATTTATCTCCTGTCCAGAATTGAAGTTTTGCAAAACTTACACTAGCAAGTTTGTGCTTTGGACAAACTAACTTCACTACCTTCTTATGCATCTAAAGAGACCTCAATGTGGAAGATTTGGCCACTCCAAGGGATGCCTAGGTGCCTGTGGCATTTTGTCAAACACCTTGAAAGCATGGACATATTGAAAGCGTGGGGGGGGGGGGTCGATATACCCCCTCCCCGTTACTATTATTTTCCCATGTACGTATGTCGTCGTTGTCGATATAAACCCCTCCCGAGAACTTCAATACGTGGGGGGTCGATATACCCTCCCGATAACTTCAACACGTGGGCGGGGGTCGATATACCCTCCCGATAATATTATTCTCCCATGTACGTATGTCGTCGTTGTCGATATAAACCCTCCCGATAACTTCAACACGTAATGATATACCCCTCCCGATAGCTTCAACACGCTGGGGTCGATATACCCCCTCCCTGACAACATTATTTTCCCGTGTATGTATCTCATCGTTGTTGATATTACCCCCTTGAAGCGTTGTCGAGGCCACCCCAAACCCTAAAGAAGCAGCGTCGAGGCCACTAATTAATATGATTCCTTACTGTGATTAGCTAGCTAGTTCTACGTTTGCCACTAGCTAATATATCCATCTGTCATGTTTGAATAATAATTGCCATGTTGTAAATATTTGTAGAAACTATGGACACCCCCCGAGACGAAGCACAAGAAGCGTTGTTGGGGGATATAATCGCACAAGGAAGTGATGCCGTCTGCTCGTTGATTTTCAACGACATCGATGGTCTGGAAGGAGAGGGTGAAGAAGCAGCTGGCTATGATTATGATGGCTCCGGTGACCCAATGACGGTGCAAGAAGGAGACCGTGATGACGGCTCCGGTGTGATGTAACCGAGTCCGCCAGGTATATATATTAGTTAAGCTGTCTTGACTAGCTAATTGATGCATTCATTGTTTTGGTATGTACACATATTAATTAACTCTCGTCTTTGTTCTTTTTCTAGCCCTCCGGATCGAGCACAACTTCGGTAAAGAGACGAGGACCGAAGAAAAAGTTGAGCTCGGATGAAAGGTTTGAGATCATAGCAATCGCGCGCGACGGCCAACCGATTGAACCCATCCGGACAAAGAATGCATTTGTTGCTCAGTGCGGGGTTCTGGTTAGGGACAAGATCCCGATCAGCATCCACCAATGGTATAAGCCTAAGAACGAAGACCCTGAGGTGTCTTATGTCAATGATATGCATAAAAATGATCTTTGGACTGAGCTGAAGTCAAATTTCACCCTACCGCTAGAGGATGATCCGGAGAAGCCAGTTAAAGAGCAATTAATCAAGTGTTTTGCTCTTAAGAAGATGGAAGACCTATTCAGGAGGTGGAAGAAAGACCTGAATACGTTTGTCGACAAAAAAGAGACACCAGAATTCAAGGGCAAATATGAGAAGATCAGAGATCACCGGCCCGTATTTGTGGCTCACAAGACATCGGAAAAGAGTAAGAAGATGTCGGCGACAAACAAGCAAAATGCTGCGAAGAAGAAGCTTCACCATCACACGGGGTCAGGTGGCTACCTCAAAGCCCGGCCTAAGTGGGCCAAGGCTAAGAATGATCTGGTTGATAAAGGGATCGAACCAGAGACAATGAACTGGCCAGACCGTTGCCGGACTTGGTTCTTCGGGGCTGGCGGAACCTTGGACCCTGTATCAGGGAAGTGCATTTGGACGGACGAGCAATTGGAAATACCAGTCAAGAGGCTTCGGCACTATATCGATGCAGCGCAGCAAGGGACGTTCCTTCCAGACAGAGAGAATGACGAGCTCACAATGGCCCTCGGGAATCCTGAGCACCCTGGACGGACATGAGGCACGCCAGGCTCCGTTCCGTGGAATGCTGGTTTTCCGGACGCAGGCGGTTACTCAAAAGGCATATCAAGAAGCATCGCGGTCGGGAACTACTGTCAGTGATCAAAGGTTAAAAGAACGACGAGCAGCTGGGAAAAAATTGCCCAGCTCGGCGAACAAGCGAACCAATCGTGCCCCCCGCTCAATGTGTCTAGCGACATCGTCGCTAATGCTCCGGGGACGGTGCCCGGTTATAGCAATCTTGCAGATTACCTGCCTGACGATGTACATTTTGATTTCATGGAGGTGGACGAACACATATACGAGTACGGGAAGCCTCTCGTCAAAGATGAAAAATCTCTAACAGCGATGATGCGAAGATTCCATAATTGGTACATGAAAACCTGCAGAGTCTGGGGGGACGAATACTTTGTATCTGAGAATTAAAGAGGAGCACGACCTCGTTGGAACTGATCTGTTGACTGTTCCATTTGAGAAGTTCTTCGAGTTCTTCAATCAAAAGGCCCTTGATAAATTAACGGTCTTTTGCTACTGTCTGTAAGTACTATTTCTGTCATTAAGTCTCTATATATAGCTCAGCTGTTTAATTGCATGTATTTATAATTAATTATCCTCACTATATTAAGCAGACTGAAGATCGTCGAGTGGAGAAAACAAGAAATGCATGATATTGGGTTCATTAACACAAATATCATAGATGAAATTCAGGTTAAAAAGCATGCCAAAGAGGCCGAGGCCAACTTGCTACAATCGTTGATCAAAAATCAAAACAAAGATACCATACTCTTTCCTTACAACTTCAAGTGAGTGTTACTGTCGTGTGCATATTCGGTTTCCTTATTACTCGAGCGAGGTTATAGTAATGTAATTGATGAGTTATGCATGCGTGCGCAGCTTCCACTATGTTCTTCTGGAGATTAAGCTTGAGCGGGGACTAGTAACCGTCTTAGCCTCGAGACGAAAAGATCCCGAAACCTACGCGGGCATGACTAATTTGCTCAACAAGTAAGTTCAATCGATCATTATCGCACCATATCAGCAACTTTTTGTTCATTTCCTGATATGTCAAGTAATAATAATTATTTTCTTTGTCTTGCAGGATTTGGAAACAGTTCACCGCAGAAGCTCCGGGACTGCCGAAGGAGCTGCGATATACATACCCGAAAGTAAGTACTACTAGCTAGCTAGTTGAGCGCATCTCCCGTTGATTCTATAGCTATACTTTCATCAATGCCATTTATAATGCTTCATTATCAGTTTGATTGACCTCTATTTCTCGTAAAGTGCTTGTGGCAGGAAGAATGGAATAATTTCCATCGATACTACGTGTGCGAGTTCATCTATAACGCGACTTTGAAAAATAAGTGGGGCTACTCTAAAAGACAGTATGAAGTGCGTAAGCAATAATATTCATAATTTCATTTTATTACACCATCATTTCTGTTGAGTTTCATTCATATATATGTATTAACCCCCTTCTTCAAATTAGACGTGGCAGATGCGGGATGAACTCCTACCACAAGATCGCATGAAAGCAATTCAAGAGGAATTGGCGTGATTCTTTCTTGACCACGTCATCAATAAAGCCAGAGAATACCATGTGGAAGTTGATTTCAAATGCTAGGGGATTGTAAGAGATCTTACATATTGTATATGTATGTAGCCAGTAGCGTCGGATAGATAATACGAAAACTTGTTGTTCGACCAATCTCTCGGAGAAGGAGAGGTCGATCGATCACTTCTCTCGGTATGCATGACGAACTTCTGTACTTAATGGTTTCCTTCATTTTCTTACTAGCTAGCGTGTCGAGGGCCTCTCTATGTATAGTACGTAGCGTCGACCAAGCACGGACATAAGAGAGGACACTTCTCTATATAAATTAGCTAGCTAACATAATATATGAAACACCTAAATTAACCCCCCAAAACCCCCAACCCCTTCAAATAAATAAACCACATCCCCTGAAATGCTGACGCGTGGTTGGTCCCTGTTGGTGCCACCAACCGGGACCAAAGGCCCTCCTGCGTGGGCTCGGCGCCCCGGCCACGTGGAGGCCCATCCGTCCCGGTTCTGGACTGAACCGGGACTAAAGGGACTGGGCATTAGTAACGACCCTTTAGTCCCGGTTCAGAAACCGGGACAAAAGGCCCTTACCAACCGGGACAGAAGACCCTTTTTCTACTAGTGGATCAAGGGTATTGTCAATCTCTATGAGGTCTTTCTGCTCACACGCTTCTCTAAAGGTCAAGCAGAGCTTTCCATTTACAATTTTCAAATCACTGTATTAAGTCGCACCTCTTACATGACTAAGGAGGACTCTTAAGAAGTATCTTTCGCCTTAAGCTGGCTTCGCATACACAATTTTTATCAACTTGTACCTTTTGTTTTCTTCTTTGCTGCCTTTTCTTATTCTTAATACACCAAAAGAATTCTGGGAACTCTTTGTACAAGAAGTACTTCGCGTAAGGATCCTTCCGGTTCATCCAAAAATATTCTGTGAGCATGGTTCTGGAAGAAGGTGGCTTTTTGACAACATCCTTTAGATTATCAGTCGCTTCCTATGAGATAGCGGCTAAGAGCAACTCTAGCCGATCCCCTAAAACCGGTTAGAGGAGTAAAACTCTGGTTTAACTCTAACCAGGACCTAGCCGATCTTCTAACATCCATAGAGGAGTATAAAATTTACTCCGCCACTTAACCGGTGAGTAAATATACTCCACCGCTCGGCCTTGGAGTAAAACTCCCCACGGCTTGTTTGCCTCTCCTCCTCCCTAATCCCTGCGTTCCCGCACCCCCACCGCGCGCTGTTGCCATGGCCGAATCCCATGGTCGCCATTCCCCGCCGCCCATCCACAGCATGGATCCGCACCACCACAAGCGCAGCGTAGGTGCGTCTTCGTCACGCTGCTGCCGCCGCGACACTGCAGGCCGGCTCGCCGGCTTCCCCGATCTCCTTGTGCCGTCTTTTCCACAGAGGAAGTACCGTGGAGTTTGGCAGCGGGCGTGGGGGATGTGGGTGGCTGAAGTCACCGATCGGTACACCCACAAGAAGCTTTGGCTTTGGTTGTTTCACACTGCCGAGCTTGCCGCCTGCGAGTACGACCTTTGGTCGGTCCGGCTGCACGGCGTCAATGACCGCCTGAACTTTGTGTGGGGCGAGATGTCGTTGCTCGATCCGCTGCTGCCGAGAGTGGTGAACGCTGCGGTGGCTTGGGCTGGAGGCCGCCGCCGAGGCCTACATGGACGACTTCTGCCAAAAGTACAGTGAGCTAGTGGAGGTAGAGCACAAGCTCTACAAGGAGCGAGCGGACAGCAGGGCGAACATCATCGTCCTCTCAAAGCGACGAGGAGGACGACGGTGGCGGCAATGATGGTGGCAGAGGAGGCGGCAACGACGACAGCTTCAACATCGAGGAGTGGTGAAGGACCTTCTGGCTGCGACGACAACGGCCTAGGGACTGACCCCATGGGCGGTGGCATCTCTAGGGACGACTGGCTCTCCCTAGCAAAGTCGAATAGCGACTAAATTTTTTGGTTAGATTTAAATTTTAGTTTATGTTTAAGTTCAAGTTTTAGTATCGGTTTGAACTATGTTTCGACGGATGGTAATGTAAATTATGTGCCGAATTTCGGTTTAGAAGTTTGTTTAGATCAAATCTATGTTCATCTTAACAAATTTGTTTTTTACTCCACTAAATTAAGGGGATCGGTTAGAACCGACTAAAACTTAGTGGAGTAAATTTATTCCAATAAGGTTTACTCGGCCAAATACTCCTCTAATTTTTAGGGGCTCGGCTAGAGTTGCTCTAAGAGATCAGAGAAATGGGTGTGTGCAGAACGGGAGCGGATGAAGATGACGTCGCCAAGGCCGGCCGAGGGCTGATTTGGGAATGTGAGCTTGGGGAAGACAAGAACCGGACGCCTCATGAGAGGCAGGACAGATGTGAAACCCTCCATGACAGGGTAGAAGAACTCACCGTCGCCGGATATTGGCCAAGGGCGACCTCCCCGGTCATCCATAGCCATAGGACTTTTTTTAAGCGAGAGATCGATGGAGTTATCTTATTTTATTTTGCATGGGAGATCGATGGACTTGTAGAGAGGAGACGTGCGAGGACTGAGTACTACGGTCCAGTATGGCCCACCTACAGATGTATTCACCTCTGTATTCTAAAACGTATATGTGACAAGAGTTAACTGACACAGATCCGAAGCTAAGCTGTACCACTCAGATTTCCGGAGCATCTGTGCTTGCGAATCATTTCATCGCTCTCCCAACAATTGCGAGTAAAGGTTCAAATGCGATTTGCCAAACCAAAATACTCAGCAACAACTGTTGCAGTATATCACTCTCATTGCATAACTGGTTTCCGCACATAGGCATTATTTTCAGGGGACAATCTTGTACATATAACCATTGTCTAGGCCGGAAAATTAAGGAGCAGGTAAAGGAGGAGGAGGGGAGGTCGTCATGGCAACTAGCATGTCTTGTAAAGACGAGGAGTTGTTACAATTGCTCTTGCAGTCATCCATAGTGGGGTAGAAGACGTCAGTTACCAAACAATGGAAGCAACCAGCGCGGTTCCAACAATCCTCATGAGCTACTTCAACGCATAGCCCGTCGGGTAGTTCGATCTTCTTGCTGTCCGTGTCAGCCATGATTCGGCCTGTATATTATGGAATAATAACAAACGAACAACCATCGTTATAAACAACGCAACAAATAGAAAGGCCTTCGATAGCTATACTACGTACATAGTTCCAGCAAGGAGAAGTGAAGAAAAAATTAAGTGTTGTGAAGATACAGAAATATTGGTGTGCTAGATGCCTTACATTGAGCAACAGTAGCAGAGCATACGAGATGTAGACACACTAGGGCTGCTATTGCAAGGATGCGAATCGTGTACTTGTCCATGCCCAACCAGATACAACACTTTCTACACAGGCACTCAGATCACTTTGGTTGTGGATGAGAAATGTTTGGTTACCAATCTGCACATGAGACGATCGTATATATTGAGAGAAGAGAGAACCGGTCATCCTTATCCCGTGTAAACATCAAGCAATAAAATTGGATTTACTTGATATCATCCCATAATATGAACCCTCATTAAAAGCACAAATTAAGTCAGACTAATTTTCTCCCTTTTTAGACAAGTTCCCAAATTTGGCCGGACTTATCTCCTATGTCTATATTTGTATATTTCAGAATTGTAATTAATTCTCCAATAGTCGTGGTTAGAGGAAAGGGATGGTTCCTCCACCTCGGCTGTTGAAGAGGACTCATGGAAAAGTTTATGGAAAGTTCAGGTGCCTGGAATGGTGAGGATGTTCCTTTGGCATCTATCAAAACATTCTATACCAACAAATGACGATGTTGGGGCACACTGGCATATGGCGGACTCTAGCTCATGCGGTTTTAGCGGATCAACTTACTCATGGAGTCACCCCCTCTTGAATGTACGATCGCTAGATGCACGTGGGCGTTGGTCGATGATGAGCTGGCTCAATCCATAATTTGTACGACCGAACCAAATGATGGTCATTGGCTATTCTCACTGATGAACTCATTATCACATGTGCATTTCGTAAAGCTTTCAGTCACACTATGGGCCATATGGGCTGCTCGATGGAAGGCGATTAATGATGGTATCTTTCAAAGTCCACAAGCTACTCATTGTTTCATTAACATATTTATTGACGAGCTTGAGATGATCATGGATGTGCCGACATCAAAGACGGAGGCGCGGCCATCCATTCCAGTTGCTACAGCCCAACGTCGAAAGGCCCCGCCAATGGGCTATGCAAAGATACACATCGATGTTGGTGTTCGAAAGGGAGTAGGAGGAACAGGCAACATTAGTGTGCAGAGATAGAGATGTAACGGTCCTGGGAAGTAGCGCACTTGTCATTGCAGGAGTGGATGATCCAGCAATGTTCGAGTCCATGGCATGTAGTGAGGCATTAGCATTGGCTGCAGATCTTCACCTCCAGCGGTTGGGCATCACTTCTGACGCTAAACAGGTGATTGGGGACATCCAGAAAGGTGGGAGAGGAAACAAAGGATCAATTATTAATTAGCGAGATCCAGTTACAGGCGCCGTCTTTTGACTGTATTTTTAATTTTCAAGGTCGTTCTGTCAATGTTGAAGTACATAGTCTAGTCAGGTTTTCACTTTTGTTAGGTCCGAGACATCACATTTGGCTTGACCAATTCCATGGCTAGAACTGTATCCCGCATTCTGTGGCGTTTGGTGAATAAAACTTGGTTTAGTCATCAAAAACATTCTCCAATATTTATTGCCTTGTATGGTCTAGTACTTTTTACAAAAGAAATCTTTTGAGAAAACGATGTACTACTGTTAGCAATAGAATTAATTCGGTCTATTTTTTGAACGAGGGATTTATATTAGGACCATAATAAACGCCTGACGTTTGCCGGTGGAGGGTGTCCAATCAAGCGATTCACTCGATCCACCTGGGGAGGGGGGGGGGGGACAAGCGAACATTTTAGTTCGCTAGGATAGGTAAGCCCACACAAACATCCCTCGATACAGTCCAACCCTCGTTTTAGCATTCGTCTTCACTTGGCCTCCAGCGGTCCAGCCCGACCGCCATTACCTGGATTTTATTACCATGATAAAAATCACCTATATGTTGAAAAAACTGTTTTGTCCATGTTGAAGATTCATGAATTTAAAAACGTTCATCTTAAACAGACAAAACAAAAAGTTGCCATGTTCAAATAATTTGCATTGGTAATAGAAAAATCAATTTTCCATTATTCGTTTCCAAATAATTGACTAAAAAAGGAATTTACGACGACATTATCAAAAAATGGAAATGGCGAGGTATGAACAAATATGAGTTTGCCATAGTACACTAGTAGAAAAAGGGTCAAACGTGAAGCACATTAGTGCCGGTTTGATTTTGGCCCGGTACTAATGGTACCATTAGTGCCGGTTCGAACGGATTTGTATTAATGCCGGTTCGTGTTGAACCTTTAGTACCGGTTCGTGGCACGAACCGGTACTAAAGGGGTGGTGGCAGGCTGGCCTCAGGCCGGGGCCCCGCGATCACCTTTAGTACCGGTACTAAAGGGGGGGGGGGAGGCTTTAGTGCCCATCCTTTAGTGCCGGTTATGGAACCGGCACTAAAGGCCCTTACGAACCGGCGCTAAAGCTCCGTTTTCTACTAGTGGTACATGAAAATAATATACCAAGTTACAAGAAATAAAATTGCCATGTAAATAAAATAATTTTGCCATCATGAAAAGTAAGAAAATAAAGAATTGCCATGGTCCAATAGTATAATTTGCGATGTTACCAAAAATAAAATTGCCATGGTAGTAAAATAAAATTTCCATCATGGGAAAAGTAAGAGAAAAGAAGGAATTTGCCATGGTTGGAAAATAAAAATTGCCATACTAGAAAAAATAAATTTCCATGGTAAAAAAATATATAATTGGCCAACACGAAAAATCAAGAAAAGTTGTTTTTTCATGTGACAACAAATAAATTTTCCATTTTGATTGTATGTTTTATAAAAATCCTAAAAAATTACCATGTGGTTTTGCCAAAAATAGCCATGATTTATGCGAAATCATTTTCTCTTTATTTGGCCATGTACAAAGCAAAAAACAGTTAGGAATAACATGGCAAAAACATTGTGTATAGAAAATAAAAAATATACAATGTGCACATGGTTTGCCCTGATTGAAAATAAAACTGAAAATTTTATGAGTTTTTTCTCTAAATGACAGTTTTTTAATTTGTAATGGTTGTCGATGAGAAATGTTGGGTTACCAATCAGCACATGAATCGATTGTATATAGAGAGAGATTGAGAGAAGAGAGAACGGCTCATCCTTATCCCGTGTAAACATCAAGCAATAAAATTGGATTTACTGTATTGAATATCATCCCGTAATATAAACCCTCATTAAAAGCATAAATCAAGTAAGACTAATTTTCTCCCTTTTTAGACAAGTTCCTGAATTTGGTGGCCAAAATACGTTTGTGGGTTAGGATTGTCGGACTTATCTCCTATGTGTATATTTGTATGTTTCTGAATTGTAATTAATTCTCCAATATTTATTGCCTTGTATGGTGTAGTAGTTTTAGCAACTTTTTCTAGAGAAAATGTTGCATTACTCTTATCAATAACATTAGTTAGGTCTAGAATTTGAACAAGAGATTTACAGTAGGACCACAAAATACGCATGAAGTTCGCCAGGGGAGGTTGGTTGTCTGATCGAATGATTTGTTCGATCCACCTGTGTGTGTGTGTGGGGGCGGGGGGGGGGGGGCAAGTGAACATTTTAGTTTGCTAGGATGTGTCAAGTGTAAACCAAGTAATCATAAGTATTCCCTCAAACATATATAATCATAAAAACATGAATTTTTCCCTGAAAATATAGGATCCAATAAATACACAATGTTGCAATGTCACTCAAACTATGTTTTCAATGTGAGAACCATTCTGGATTTGTGGAAACGTTGTTGGAAAATAAGGTATGAGGGGTCCGGGAAAAACGGCTCATACGCCATGGAAACTGCGCCAAAACTAGCTACCAAAGTGCCAGAAATGTTGCCATGGCAACTAAACCCTATGTCATGGCAGAAAACGCTGCCACTGCAACGTTTCAAAACAGTGTACCCCTCGTTCACAAACTGAAGGGCGCGGTTCCCATGGGTGGCTAAAACCCTCTGGTATTGTGGGGAGGAGGGGTCCTCCCGGTTGGGCGTACGGAAGTTGGTTGGTTTTTCGTAGGAAAAACACCAGTCTTAGCGTAGCCCAATTCCTTCCCAACGTTGCCTTGGATGTCCCGTCATTATGCAGTGTTTTAGCATGTTGTAAGATAAGATCAAATCTACTAATCCTTCCATCACAAAATCTACTGATCTTGCACACGCATTTTCCTTTCATGGAACCCAAGCATTTCCACGATTGAGTCATCAGCTACATCAAGAATTATATAGACATGACAGTCCGTTAGCTACATAGAATGGCCTCCGCGAGTACATATCTTTAAAACAAATTGCAAGCGGGACTGGGTCAAAACTGGCTAGCATGTGTAGGATCTTCACGATACAGTGCTTTTGTAGGATCTTCACCAAGTCCAATTCATGGTTAAACTTATGGTGCCACATATGGAAAACTTTTCTATCTAAGAAACGTTATCATCAATGCGCACTCATATATTTTTGCGAATTTTCTCGGTAAGAAACTATTCAGCGAAAGAAGATGACAGTTGAACTGTAGTTGGTTTCATTTGGGGAAACTTTGTTTAACAAAAATACAACCACAAGAAAGTTTCAGAATATTTGATTTTTTTTGGTGGTTACAAGAGACATTTAATTTTTTTAGTGCAATTCTAACAGGTAATACATTTTTAGTTTTTCAAAAAAAGGAAAATGGAGCTTGGGAGCCGCACCGATCCTCAGTCTTATGTGGCCTTGTCAAGTGTTATCACGGCCACCCGCAAAAAAGTGTTTTAACACAGTACATACGCAAGCGCTCATACATACATGCATACACTCACCCCTATGAACGCACACACGCACACCCTACCCCTATGAGCACCTTCGTGAGACTGAGCCGGCATATCATCTTGAGATTTACGAAGTCATCGTAGATGCCTCGTCGTCGACGGGAATGTCTCCTCCCACTGAAAGGACACCGCCGGAAATCATGAAATAGATCCAGGAATAATGCGAGCACTAGGACTTGAACCCTAGTGGGCTGGGGATACCCTATCCCGCAAAATAAAGTGTTGTCACGGTGTCATGTGTGTCTCACCAAATTAGGGGATGGATGGTCCTTCTCTTCTTATTTTTTGAATTGTTTGTATTGCTTACCCTTGTTTTCTTTGTGATATGAAGAGAGAAAATGTGGTGTGACAGTGAATATGCTTACCCTTGAATTGTTTGATTGTATCTTTTTTTGCGGGGGCATGTTGGTTGTATCTGCCTGTCCATGTCTCATGTAGGACTTTTTGTGAACCCTATTTACATCCTTCTGTCATGTACACTTGGGGCCGCCTATTTAAGGTCAATCATCGTTTGAAAGAGAAATGTGGGGCCCATCGCAGCGATTATGTTATCATGCATGATTTGTTTTTCTTGATACCAGCACGTGCTAATTTGGGGGCAAGTAAAGGAACTTGTCAGGGAATCGCGGTCAACACCTGTTCATATAATGAACAAATTCTTGTTGGTGCATTTTTATTGTTGGTATATATGAAACTAGAATGCAAATTTTTGTGGGTACGCAGACATTTTATACCCCTTTTTTATTTGGTGAAATGGAAATAAAACGCTTGGTCAAAATGGCGCACCTAGCGGAGACAGGTGCGTGACCATAGCAAGAAGTCGAACCAAAGCGAGCGCTCCCATTGCGTGAGCGTGTGCAACACTTGGTCATGAGGCGAGTTCCTTTGTGCACTATATATTTTTTGTACTGTTCAATATAGTACCTAGTACTCCATTCGTTTTTATTTACTCCGTATATTAGCTTTAACTGAAGTCAAACTTTGTAAAGTTTGACCAAGTTTCTAGGAAACAATATGAAGATTTACAGTGACAAATTTATATGATGTGAAAATATATGCAATGATGAATCCAATGATATTGATTTGGTGGTGTATATGTTAATATATTTTTCTACAAACTTATTGAAAGTACATAAAGTTTGATTCTAGAAAAACCTAATATGCAGACTAAATAAAAATAAAGGGAGTATTTGGCTCCGGGCTTTCCTGGGGCGCTCGGTCCTTGCGCTGCCACCGAGCGCGTGCACATGTCATTTATTTGCTTATCATATTTTGTCTATTTTTTTCTTTTGAATTCATCTAAAGAGCCCACTGGACATAGCAGTCACCTCAATGTTCCTACTTGACTAGCGTTCCATGTAGATCTTCCCCCGAAGACAGGAAACGGTATATCGCTTTCTGCCACCAGGGAATCGCCTCCGCCGCCATTCTCCGGCGGCTCCCCTCCACCGACCACCTCGACCGTCGGCGGTGAGGGGGGTCACCGGATCCACACGTGTGGATATGTTTAGATCAAAGTAGCTTAGTTTTTAGGCTATTCATCGTCTTGTCGGCACTGAATAAAATTTCTTCAGATCCTACTCTAATGAGGCGGTTGGTCCTATGGTTGGGGATGGAATTGGAATCTAGTCTATTCAACGACGGTGTGGCGTCGGCGGCATCCTCGTGGTGGACTTGTGTCCTCAGGATCCGTCGTTGCGACAACGTTTTCTCCAACGCCGGCATGGAGTTTGGGAGGTAGTCTAGGAGCGGAAGCAGATTGTGGTATGCATATGCGACATCTGGAAGATGGTGGATCGTGTGCTGGGTTAGTGGTATGTGGATGGCAGGTATGGTTTCCTCCTCTGACATCTTAGTCATACGGGGGTGCCAAATATGGAGTTTGATGGCGTGTCCGTGAGTTGCCCCGGTCTGATTCGTTCAACAGTAATGGTTTCACCTTTCACGAGCCACCTTAAAGGTCCGCAAAGCTGCATATCAGCGATAAAGTCGTGTCGAGCTCGGGTGTGGAGATGATCCGTCATTTTTCCTTTGGTGGCTGTTGTGGTGGTGCCAGAGGCAGGACGGGCATTAGTGTCAAACTCAAAGGTTTTATCGGTCTTCTTTGTATTTTTACTTCTTGGCTGGTGTTCCTTTGTGCAAAGGCTAACGTTTTATTATTTGTTCAGTTTTGCCAACCGATATGTACGTGACTTGTACTACGATCCTTATGATATAAATGAGACACGTATTAACATGAAAAAAACTAGCGTTTCATGTTGTGCATGGCTTTCTATCAGCCTTTTTTACAAGGAAGGCGCAAGAAGCCCCTCGTTTTAAACTTAGATCTGATTCGGGTATCAGAGCTTGGGAAAACAAGAACACGACGCCTTGCGAGAGGCAGGGTAGATGCGAACCATCCATGACCGGGTAGAAGAAGTCGCTGCCGCCGAATCTTGGCTAGGGGCAGCCTCCCCTAGCCATCCATAGGCATAGGACAGGTTGATCAATGGACTACTTAAGGAGAGGAGACGCACGGGGACGGAGTACTTTGGTACAGTATGGCCCACCTGCAGATGTATTCACCTCTGTATTCTAAAACATATATGTGGCAAAAAGTTTTAAAAAACTGACACAAATCTGAGCTGCGCTCGGGGGTCATTTTGCCGTTCTCCAAAGTTCAGATGCAATTTGCGGAACCAAAATACTCAGCAACAACGGCTAGAACATTACTCTTATTGCATAACTGGATTTCCGCACATGAGGCATTATTTCTTGGGACAATCTTGTAAATATGTAAGCCAATTTGACTAACTAGGCTGGAAAATTAAAGAGGGGGAGGGGGCATCGTCATGGCCACTAGCATGTCTTGTGAAGACGAGGATGTGCTACACTCCCTCTTGCAATCATCCAAAGAGGGGTAGAGGATGTCATTTGTCAAACAGTGGAAGCACCCATTATTGCCCCCGCATACTTTGGTATCTACTACATGAATGCATAGCCCGTTTGGTAGATTGATCTTCTTTCTATCCGTGCCAGTCATGGTTCGACCTGTATATCATGGAATAATAAGAAATGAACAGTCATCATTATGCAATTATTTTATAGTGGTATAAATAAACGACACAGTAGATTAGACAAGAAGCAAAAGAGAAAGGCCTTACTAACTATACTATGTACATTAACCAGTGAACAAAGATTAAGCATTGTACAGATACAGAAATATTTGTGTGTTGGCTGCCTTACATTGAGCAACAGTGGCAGAGCATACGAGATGTAGAGACACTACGGCTGCAAGTGCAAGGATGCGAATCGTGTGCTTGCCCATACCCCCACTCGATACAACACTACCTAGGCAGGCACTCAATCACTTGGTTGTCGATGAGAAATATTTTGCTACCAATCGACTCATGACTAGATCGTATATATAGAGAGATTGAGAGAATAGAGAGCCAGTCATCCCTATCTCGAGCAGTTAACATCAACCAATGAAATTGGAACTATTTAATATCTTCCCATAGTATGAACCCTCATTAAAAGCATATATTAACGACCATTAGTTTTCTTCCCTTTATACAAGTTTCCAAATTTTACTGGCAAAATACGTATGCGAGTTAGGAATGTTGGAGTTATCTACTATTTTTTTATTTGCAAAATGTTATACACCTGGCATTAACTTTTTGTGTCTTTCGTGCGAGCAACCTGAGGAGCATTGGACTTGACGCACGAATCTTAGGGCACATCCACCTGTCACCTCAGCATGGAGAATCGTTCAATCTGGTCGTTCATACAATGAACGAGGCCCCGCTCATTTATTTGTCTTGTCTTGAAAGCATCCATGCACCCCCAAATTCCCCTCCCCCATTGTCTCTTCCATCTATAATATATAAGAAGTTGTATGGATCTTAGTTTCAATTCTCATAGTTAATCCAGCTCTTAATCTCTACTACTAATAAACAATCAAACATGATCTTTTTTAAGCACACCCCATAAAATGTACACAAACCCATTATAACCATACAATTAGGCCCACTAATTTAATCTAACAGCCAACCTAAATCTAATCTCTTCTCTCGTGTGTACTTAGTAATTTAGGTTGGCTGAACATACTCCACCAAGAGAAAATTTCAGCCCCGCAACCGCATCGCCTGTAATCACGCAAGGCCCAAAAACAAGGATCTGATCTAAATTACCCTCAGATAATCACGCAACGCATCCCTGTAATCACGCACCCTCAGGCCTCATTTGGTAGACGTGGATTTGAGAGGTTTTGGAGGGAGGGGATTTCAGGGGATTTGGTGAATCCCTCCCTTTCACCCAATCCTCTCAAATACCCCCAAGCCCCAAACCCCTCACCTATTTGGTACACAGGGATTGATACACAAGGTTTGCAAAACCACTATATTATAATTAAAAATGCAATTTTTACAACTTCAAAAGCTCACGGAGGAAAAGTGCAACTTGATTACACAAAACAACAAACATGCTCTGTTACAACTTACAAGTACTATTATCAATGGTTCTAATGAAAATGGTACATTCATACATTCCATGGTCCAAATGAAAAACATACACATGCCACATACCACGGTCCAAATGAAAAATACAAGATGTTCGGTCAACAAAAGTTAACGGCTCATCACAACATAAACACACGTTTGATCGGCGAATGCTCCAAGACATGTTTGCGGGCTGCACAAAGTGGAGGAGACTTGTGGCAGCAAAGCATGGTCGTCCGTCTTCCGCGAGATTAGGTCCCTATAATAAACAGATGAATTGGTCCAAGGGTTAGATGCGGAAAAAAACAATGAACAGATGGATACATAAGAAGCTAGCTCCATAATTTCCTTGCTTAAATAATGAGAAACTACAAACAGAATTTCATTGCTTAGACGTTTAACAAATTTTCATATTGTATTATATAATCTGAGCATGGAAGATAGTACTAGCAGACTAGACTAGGCTAGACGACACATATAATCAGAGAGTAGAGAACCAATGTTGCCATAAATGAGAACCAATGTTCCCATAAATTAAACTAGAACCAACTAAACTAGAGCCATATAGACTAGATGTCAGATATAACTTTTCTGCCAACAATGGAATCAGGAATGCATATGCTTCGCCAGTCCAGGGTCCATATATATGTATGCACAGATTCAAAAATGAGAAGGCTCAAGCTTGGAAAAAAGACTTGAAGTTACAGGGAACAGTCTCAACCTGAAGACAAAAGAGGTGATAAATGAAATATGATTATAGGTAGCAAAAGATTCACCAGCAGTTCCCTAAGCACAGAAATGGCATGTAATTAATGCTACGAGAGCCAATTTCATCTACTGCAAGAACAAGCAAGGATGAATACAGGGCTTAAGCTGGACATATGACAAGGATGAGGCCACCATACTCAACCGTAGACATAGCAAAACAAGGTATAATAATTCCTGGATCACCGTCTCTGATGAAAGGATCAGAACAGGGTATTGTTGTGTGCCAGGGGCCTGAATACGTAGCTGCTTAGACCTCCGATGAAATGAGTCGCCTCGCCTCTCCGGAAGATCATAGATGACATTTAATAAAACAGCAGAGGCGTGCAGTTCAGTTTGTCAAATAACCAAAGCCTTTTAAACAGAAACGATATACTGGCAAAGAAAGAAATTCAGTTGTTATATTCAGTTTGTCAAGATTAGAAGATCAATTATATGTTCAGCTCACTTAGTTGTTATAAGATCAGTGGCAAACAAAGAAATATATTCAGCTCACTTAGTTGTCATGTCACCATCAGACCAAATTCATCAAGCACAACATACACAAAAGATCAAGCAGATATTGTTCAGAGTAGCAGATATTGTTAGCCTCCCCCCAAAACTACGCTTAATATGGTTCATCACAAATTTAGAGTAGCAGATATTGTTCCATTAACAGATCAAGCAGCACCAGAGAAACATCCTCGTGCAACCAACCACGACTACGCACTAATCATCATCCATCCAACGATTCCCAACATCCACATCAGACCATGAAATTGATCAACCACGTGATCAACAGTGGTCACCAGGAGGGGGACGAACTTCGCGAACTTGGTGACGGGAAGTTTGGACGGGCAGCTCAGAGACGGCGTCGCCGGGAGAGACGAGGAAGCAACCATGGACGGGCGGATAGAAAGCCCTAGACGACGAGGGGAGGAGAGGGAGACGAGGCGAGTACTGACCGCCGGGGAGAAGTCCAGTATGCCGAACGAGATCGCCAGCGTCGAGGCGTCGGGCAGCGGCGGCGTCTTGGGGAGGAGTCGGCGGCGGCGTCTCGTGCGGCGGCGTCTTGACGAGTCGGGCGGCCAAATCCTCGAGGGGGGCCTCGAGGGTTCTGAACCGCGTGGGAGGAAGTGGATGGAAGGGGAATCGAGGGGGTTCGGCCCATGTATCCTCGCCTACCAAACGGGCCGACGGGGTTTTGCGAGGATTCTGGGCCTCGCGGGGTTAATCCTTGGAAAACCCCTCCGACCCACGTCTACCAAATGAGGCCTCAAGCTCCTACGCTCCCTACCTGCCGCCGCCATGCCGCCCATGGAGCAGGAGCCGCCGCGACCCCCGGCCTGGTGCCGTGCAGCCCGCAGCATACCGCACAACGCGCCGTCGAGTGAGCAGGAGTGGCCGCGACCCCGGCCTCGTGCTGTGCAGCCCGCAGCATGCCGCGCAACGCGCCGCCGCGCCTCCGTCGACTGAGCAGGAACTGCCGCGATCCCGGCCTCGTGCCGTGCAGCCCGCAGCATGCCGCGCGCCGCGCCGTCGAGTGAGCAGGAGCCGCCGCGCACGTACGCAATAATCAGACACCCATGCAGCTGGATGGATTTTTCCTTGAGGAGCACACCCACCTATGAAAACTGCAAGCCGCCGGCTTGCTTGATCGGTGGCACGACTCAACGGAGACAGGCTCCCCTACCCAGGCCATTCTCTGCAAGACTGGCGAAGACAGCTTCAGCCTCCCCGCCTCCCCGCCAAGGACGGAATCACGGAAAGATCTACTTCATCGAAACCGTGTCCGCGAGGACGACGGGCAGGTACATACATACATATACCAAGGTCGATGTTGGCCGATGCTTGTGGTTGCAATTTCATATCCTGGCCGGTGATGTATTGATGCTCATGGTGAGCCATGGAATAATAACCGGGAACTTTTCAGCTCTCAGTCATACTGGATGAATCCTTGTAAGTAATCTCTTTTCCCTACCCCTTCTTATATTTACAGGAAATTCAAGTGTGGTTCAATGCAATTTAGTTTTTGTTCCATCTGACAATTTAGTTGTATTATTGATTTGGAAATTTTCAGAAATTTTAACCCCTCTTTTGATTTTTGGCTTCTCAATCATTCTTAATTATAATGTCAATATGAGGTACATTTGTTCCCAACATTATACCTGAGAAATGTTAGTTGACCACTTCGGTTTGTTCATGATCTAATTCTAAAGATAGATTATTAGCGGTGCAATATCTTTGTTGGTTCAATCAAATAGTTCAGCCGGGATCGTTCTTACCAATATTTAAGCCAACTTCAATTTTTACCCTGCTCGGTCATTTTGGATTATTTAGTTCTAGATATTCTACTTTTTGCATAAGCTGAGGCCCCATTCTATTTTATTTTATTTTCTTAAGTAAAATTTCTTAATAACTACATGATGTTTCATGTGTGTGAATTGCACTTTAGCTAAAAAATGAGATAGCAAGGTGCAGAGGAAATGTGAGAAAAGTTATACATAAACCGAGGAACTTGTCATTTCTCTTCGCTTTACAAGTTTGCAATTTGTACTATGCTTTATTTTCACTATAACGCATAAAATTTATTGTGTTTCAGGTGAATGGTAAATCGATTCATGAAAGAAACTATAGTGGCCAGAAATTTGTGGCTTTTAGCATACAGGTACGTAGTGAAACCACAAGTTTGTCTATTGGCATACCTTTTGCTGAATGCATGATGTGCTCACACAATTTTGGACAGCATAGGGATCATACGATTACTTGTAGGGGACTATAGTAAGAGAGGATTATGTTGGCGCAAATAAGCCATGCTCTATGGTGTTGACCAGCCTGAGCGTGCCCATGTCGAGTCCGTGACGGGCGTGGGCACGGTGGTGATCAGCGTGAGCACGACTAGATCGAGTACGTGCCATGTGTTCGTGTGCATGTCGGTCGAGTCCGAGTCAAGCCGGTTTATGGCCAGGCGTGTGATCGTGAGGCGTTTGGAGTTGTGGGTGATCAGTTAAGCCAGCCGCAACATACGCGCTGCAACGCATCGTGTGCGCGGCCGGGGGGAGCGAGCCGCTAGGCGTGCGTGCGTAGCGGAGGCTCGTGTGGGGGCTACGTCCAGTAGCTTCAAAATGGGCGGCATCGACGAGCTGCATGCAGGCGTGAGTTTTAGCTGGATGAGGTTAGTTAGCTAGCATAGCGCATGGAGTTAGTGGCCGGTGTGGTGGCCAGGTTGTGTGTGTGCGCCCATGTATAAATACCCCCATATACTGATCGACCGGATGTGTGGTATGTGCCCACGTAGTTTAAGTTGCAGAAAATAGAAGAGGTCGTGCGTGCGGCACCGTTTATCGGTGACACGCCGTTTTTGCGGCGAGGAGTTGTTGCGCCGAAAAAAAATAGTGTGCTCCTTTCCACCTTCGTCTGAGCGAGTGGGAGAGAGAGAGATATCCATGGTTAGTCACAACAGATTACTGATCCTTACTTGCATATACATGCACCGGCATGCACGGAGATCATATGGCATGATGCACGGTGTTCCATCATAAACACCGGGTGGTCGTTGAGTATACCTGATACATTTACTATATCCCTATAAAAGCACCACAGAGGGCAGATCTATATATGGCTCTGGGTTAATATATTCATATATAGTCAATATTATAGCTCTGGAGACAATATTCCTACACATTCTAGAGGCCATTTAATTTAATATATGAACCTATGGGGGAAGGTCTTCTTGGTTGAACTCAGTTAATCAGTGGTCTCGGCAGACGTTGTCTTTGTGTATGCCAGTACATTTCAAAAATAAAAATCAGATGTTGTGTTGCAGGGCAACTATTTATTGTAAATTCCATATTTATACCCACACTTGATGCATTTTCAGGTTAGAGAGAGACAGAGGGAGGGAGGGAGACTGGACATGGAAATACGAAGGCAACTCAGTATTGAAGATAATCATATTGCCCCATGTATGTTCATGTTACCTTCGTTAAAAAAGTTGTGGGCTGATAACATTTTTCCTTTGTAATGTAAATCTCTAGGTAATGTCATTCTCTTTCATGACCTCTTTGAGGACTATGACTTGCTGTAAGGATCAAAAGAAGACAACCAAGTTTTCAGATCGTATATATTCAGTTTACCATGATAAAACCATTTTTAGCTATTTGTAATGCACGAATATCGTATATGCAGGGCACGGTGCGCCTCTGCCACCGACCTCGATGCAGAGTCCCCGCTACCCCGCGCCTGGTGGCACGATGTCTCCCTCTTGGCCGCCCGTCTGTTTTGGCCGCCCAGCCGTACTCCCATGAGGCCGCCCTCGTGTGCGGTGTCTGTCCCGCTCTCACTGTGGTGCCACTGCTCTCCATTGTATTATTTTTTTTATTTTCCTAGCGCCATGTTTTGTATTAATTTTTGCCATAGTACCAATGTATAGGTGTCAACAGGTTTTCCTATGTTGATCCGAGTTAGTACAAAATGTTAGTTCATGGCATAAAAATCCGTTTAGCCTCTCTTTTGCACGTGCTGACAAATTTTATATATTGTTGTGCAGATGTAAAATTGGCTTTTGTACAAGAAAATAAGGTTCAAGAAGTAGGCATCCTTATGAGAGCAATTGCATTGTAAAGTAGTTTGCATTTTCAGTGGCTACACTAGAAGTGAAGACTACATGTGTATCAGTCAATTTTATTTTCTATTGCTAAATCTACACTTTCCAAGTCAGAATACCATGTCCACATTAGAAAATACCATACTTGTACATAGGAGAAATTGATGGAAGTATCGAATAGTCGTTGGTAGAATTGAGCAAGTATTGCATTACTTTAACTTTTTTCCTTGCATGTTGATCATGTGTAAATTCATCTCGAAAATCAGTTTGTTCATAAAGCTTACTGACCATGGCCAGATGCTTGATTCTTCACTAGGTTGCTGGATCACAACGGTGTTTACATTTAGAGTGACATCTACTCCCTCCGTTCCAAAATAGATGACCCAACTTTATACTAACTTTGTACTAAAGTTAGTATAAAGTTGGGTCATCTATTTTGAAACAGAGGGAGTATTTTGTATCCATTTCATTTATATTCTTTTGCAAGAATTATTTAAAACTTAGAATATGCGAACTCACTTGTTCAAAGTTTTAGACGTGCGTTGCACGTGCATGCTTACTAGTGTTTTATACAATCAAATCCAACGGAAAATAATAGAACCAATTCACACCACAACACTATGATCTCAACTCACGTATATCTCTCAGCATGCGAATATTGTTGGAAATATGTCATAGAGGCAATCATGTGATGATTATATTTCGAGTCAATCAGTGAGAAAACATGTGGTATACATTGAACCGGTGAGAAAACTATGCTTGGGCGTGTATCTACGGTGCTAATCACATTTGTATACACACAGGGTGCTGACAGGGCGTGTGGCGCGGGACCCACTGTCACTGGCTGGATGGCACGAACGGTATGACCGCTGCATTTATATGACACATATCTTTAAAAAACCACAGAACATCAGCATACATTTGTATGACCGTTGCGGTTCGAACATCACAAACTTGCGTCGCTGCAGTTCGAACCCACGAACTCATGCGACAGGTCCAGTACTTTATTTGTATATATATTAATTTTAATTTACATATATTGAAATATTACATGAATGAATATATCTAAATGATTTAATTTATTTGTATGTATATGTTTTATTATTTTAAGTAAATTATATTTATAGTTATAATTTACATCAACATATTTTTTAGAATTACAAAAAAGTTGTTTTTACAGAATTCACAGGAAGGTAAAAATAATAAACATGTGAAAAATAGTCTGCAGTGACTACAGGCCATTAAAGGCTACCTGTGTGGTTACATGAACATATTTTCAGAATTACATAGAAGTTCTTTTTACAGAATTCAAAGAAAGGTAAAAAAATAAACATGTTCATGTAAATTTTGTAAAAACAATTTTATGTAATTCTAAAAAATATGTTCATGTAAATATAACTATACATATAATTTATTTAAAAATAAATATATTAAAATTTAAAATAATAAATTATATACATACAAATAAATTAAATCAATTAAATCTATTCACGTATTATTTCAATATATGTAAATTAAGATTAGTATACATACAAATAAATTATTTCTATTTAAAACAATGTACATGTAATTCTAAAATATATTCACAAATTATTTGGCAGTGTTTACAGAAATAAGATAGTATTAGTGAATATAAAATATTATTATATATCCATAAAAATATTCATGCGTTAATGTATTTAGGTTATATTCATGCATTCAAAAAAACAACAAGTATTCAATTTATGAGAAATATTATTATTAAAAATAATATTCAAGTAATTCTTGAAAATATTAATTCATTATTTGGAAAAGAATATTAACATAGCTCAAACAACAATTTTGGATTATAACTAGTTGTCAACCCGTGCGCCTGCACGACATAGGTACTACCGGGATAAATAATTATTAACAAAAGTCTATTATCATGTAAAATGTAGGAGGTTAAACTCCAGATATCATACAGTTGAACAAATGCTATTACTCAAACAATCAGAAAAAGTACATGTAGTATGAGCTTTATTTTTGGATGGAGTGTGTCTATTTTCCATGTTCTGCAAGCTGCTATCATTGGTGTGAATGAACTTTTCCTATAATGATCGAAAAATACAACTCTTCCTGAATTATATGTTATCTTTCGATCAATATGGCAATGTACATATCTTCCTAAAATACAAAATTAAACATATAGATCCACATTGTAGCATTTACCACATCTTTGTAAAACTTTCGAGAAAGATACACTACATAGAACCATCACTCAACAATACTTGAATTGAGAGGCATGAACTATGGGCAAGTTTTTTAATAAAATAATGTATATATCAAAAGAGTTGGATATTCTTTTATTAGAAGTGGTACTGAGTGTTTTCTAATGATAATATACTTGTGATAGATATGTGTTCCATTCAGTGGTGGATTTTTCCACTATTTATGCGCCACGGTCCATATATATATGTACTGCAATAATAATTCTACTCTTATCATTTAAATATGGTTCTTCCTAATGCATTGGACAGTGCTCCTACCTCAACTTCCAATATTTTCTTTTTAATTACTTGAGAATGTGTTTAGATATAATCAAATTAGATAGTACAATTGTGAAATATCCCTTTGTGAAAACTGAGGGCTTGCCTCGCCGACCCCTATCACAAAAAGCAATGATGTTCCTTCATATTCATATATGATTTTTCAATGCATGGAAATTTACACATAACTTTTACTTGTCTTATAATTAGGTGATTTCACATGTAAATTAATGACCTTGCAAACGGTGATATATGTGATCCATTTGGGAGAGATTTATATATGACACATTGATTTTTTTTATATCCAGCTTTTCCAACCCTTAGCACAAAAATCAATTATATTCCAACACCGATATATAAAAGCAATGATATTCGTCTAATGAAATTTCCTTATTCTTTAAGTATTTTTTAGATTAGAAATGCTTTAAGTTCATATAATATTTTTGGATGTGCAACAACGCATATTTTCCTTCTTCTTTACAGATTAGGTTATTTCACATATTAAATTAATAATCTTGGTTGTGATAATATGTAGGAGCTATGAGGGAAAGATTTATGTACATTGATTGCTTTTTTAATCAGGCATATGCTTTCTTATTAACGTGAGGCTTGTGGGCTGTTTATCTGTACGTGTCCTTTTACTTCCTTCAAGCGGACATGCACGTGATTTTTGATAAGGTGAGAAGTGGTATATGGGCTCTTCCTTTTAACATGACAAGATGTTACCCTAAAAAAACATGAGAAGATGTTTTTTGTACGCATCCTTTTTTCCTTTTATTTATTCGAAAGGCAGAAGGCGCGTCTTATTTTTGGAAGTTGGACATGTTTTTATTCAGTAATATAATTTTTTTACGTGATGTCTTTCTGTAATAATAAGTTGCCTGTCTCCTTTTTTTCCCGTGATGTCTTTCTGTAATAGTAAGTTGCGTGTCTCCTTTTTGTAACCATGTGTTTAATTCTTTACGTAGACTGTCTTTTTTTATATGGCATAGTCTTCTAATAAATCTTAACCATACATTTTAAATCTAATGGCTGAATTAATCTCTTTCTTTTGATGCGAGGATACGTTATTTTATTTCTACGTGTTCTTTTTCATTTTTTAATCAAAAGGGAGAAGGCACCTTATTTTCTAGAACTTGGACGTGGTGGATGTTTTTTTTTCTCTTTTCTAAATCATGATGACTCCTTTTGTATAGCATTAGGACTATTTTTTTGCATGATGAAATCTTTGGCACGTGATGGCTTCTTTTCTAATAATGCGCAAAGTCTCTCTTTTTTGTATGCATGAGTTTAATAATTTACATACGCAATGCTTTTTTAAGGCGGACTCTTCTAATAAATCTTGACCATTAAACTTTAAATCTAATGGCTGCATTAATCTTGATGTTGTGGATTAACATAGAGGCTCTAAAGGTGCCTCCACCAATTAGTGTGTGTGTGTGTGTGTGTATACATATATATATACATACATACATACATATATATATATATACATACATACATATATTTATATATATATATATATATATATATATATATATATATATATATATATATATAAGATAGTGTGTACAATTTTAACAAACAATCATGTAAAAAATTGGTCGCAGTGGCTTTAGCCCATTTAAGCCCCATGTGCGTGTTCGGCTCTAGGCCATACATAGCTTGACTTCGTGATGTGCGATGGCTTTAGCCCATTTAAGCCCCATGTGTATGTTCGCCTATAGGCCATTATACATAGCTTGACTTCGTGATGTGTGATGGCTTTAGCCCATTTAAGCCCCATGTGCATGTTCGCCTCTAGGCCATTATACATAGCTTGACTTCGTGGTGTGCGGTGGCTTTAGCCGTTTTAAGCCCCATACGCGTGTTCGCCTATAGACCATCAAAAAAACGTAGCTTGACTTCGTGGGGTGGCTAGCGTTGTTGTCTTGTAACGATCGGTCGTTGGTTCGAACTACCGCGGCAGACATTCTTTTTTGCTGCATAGTAGATTTCTGCTTGTAGTGTTTCTTGACGGGTGGGGCCCAACGGTCATAGGACCAAGCTTAGGGCTTTCTTTAAGAAAGGAATTAAAACGCTTGGTCAAAATGGCGCACCTAGCCGAGACAGGTGCATGACCATAACAGGAAGTCGAACCAACCCGAGCGCTCGCATTGTCTGAGCTCGTGCAACGGCAAAAATGGGCCCTAGGTTGTCCGAGCGCTGGCCTAGGTCATGAGGCGAGTTCCTTTGTGCACGGTAAACAAAATTGTGTTGTTCAATACAGTAGCTAGTACGTGGCTCGGGGGTCCTTGCGCCGCAACCGAGCACATTTTTTTGAGGCAACCGAGTGCATGCACATGTCATTTCTAATTTTTTCTTTTGAATTCGTTTAAAGAGCCCACTGGACATAGCAGTCGTCTCATTGTTTTTCTACGAGGAAGGTGCAAGAAGCCCCTCGTTTTAAACTTGGAGCTGATTTGGGTATCGGAGCTTGGGGAAGACAAGAACACGACGCCTCGCGAGAGGCGGGGTAGATGCAAACCCTTCATGACCGGGTAGAAGAACTCAATGCTGCCGGATCTTGGCCAGGGGCGGCCTCCCCTGGCCATCCATAGCCATAGGACAGAGAGATCGATGGACTTTTGTTTTTTACGCAAGAGATCGATGGATGGACTTAAAAGAGAGGAGACGTGCGGGGACTGAGTACTTCGGTATAGTATGGCCCAGACCTGCAGGTGTATTGACCTCTGTATTCTAAAACGTATATGTGCCAGAAAAGTTAACTGGCAGATCCCAAGGTAAGCTGTACCACTCTGATTTCCGGAGCATTTGCGCTCGGGAGCCATTTCGTAGCTCTCCCAGCAACTGCTAGTAAAAGTTCAAATGCAATTTGCCAAACCAAACTACTCAGCTCTTATTGCATAACTGCCTTTCCGCACATCAGGCATTATTTTTTGGGACAATTTTGTCAATATGTAAGCCAATTTGACTAGGCCACTGGCATGTAAGCCAATTTTGTATATTTGACTCAGGAAAATTAAGGAGTAGGTAAAGGACGAGGAGGGGACGTCCTCATGGCCACTAGCATGTCTTGTAAAGATGAGGATGTCTTACACGCTCTCGTGCACCTATCCATAGTGGGGTAGAGGACGTCATTTGTCAAACAATGGAAACACCCATTGCTCCCGCATAGTTTGGTATCTGCTACATGAACGCATAGCCCGTGTGGTATATTGATCTTCTTGCTATCCATGCCATTCATGGTTCGACCTGTATATCATGGAATAATAAGAAATGGACAATCATTGTTATGCAATTCTTTTAAGTAGTATAAATAAACGGCGCAGTAGATTAGACAAGAAGCAAAAGAGAAAGGCCTTACTAACTATACTAAGTACATTAACCAGTGAACAAAGACTATGCATTGTGCAGATACAAAAATATTGATGTCTTGGATGCCTTACATTGAGCAACACTGGCAGAGCATACGAGATGTAGAGACACTAGGACTGCTAGTGCAAGCATGCGAATCGTGTGCTTGCCCATACCCCCACTCGATACAACACTAGCTAGGCAAGCACTCAATCACTTGGCTGTCGATGAGAAATATTTTGCTACCAATCAACTCATGACTCTATCGTATATATATAGAGAGAGATTTGAGAGAATAGAGAGCCAGTCATCCCTATCCCTTGCAGTTAACATCAAGCAATAAATTGGAACTGTTTAATATCTTCTCATAGTATGAACCCTCATTAAAAGCATAGATTAAGGAACATTAATTTTCTTCCCTTTTATACAGGTTTCAAAATTTTAGTGGCAAAATCATTATGCGAGTTAGGAATGTTGGATTTATCTACTATTTTTATATTCCCAAATGCTATATATCTGACGTTAATTTTTTGTGTCTTTCGTGCGAGCGACCTGAGGAGCATTGGTTATGATGCACGAATCTTAGGGCACATCCCCCTGCCACCTCAGCATGGAGAATCGTTCGGTCCGGTCGTTCATACCGTGAACGAGCCCCCATCACCTATTTGTCTTGTCTTGAACGCATCCATGCACCCCCTAATTCCCCTCCCCCACTGTCTCTTCCACCTATTAATGTTTTGTACAATCAAATCCCACTGAAATAATAGTAACAAATTCACACAACAACACTATTATCTCGACTAACGTATATCTCTCAACATGCGAATATTGTTGGAAATATGCCATAGAAGCAATCTGTGATGCTTATTTTTCGAGTCAATTACATCACAAGTGCCTGCACTTGGCAAGAAAAGTCAGTTTATTGCTAAAACGTGTCGCATACATTGAACCGGTGACAAAAATTGGTTTGGACGTGCATCTACATCGCTAATCACATTTGTGTACACACAAGGTGCTGACAGGGCGTGCCAGCGTGGCAGGGGACACACTGTCACTGGCTGGATGGCACGGGGTGAGGTCGTGTGCCATGGTTTTTTGCAAAAAAATCTGAAATTTTATTTTCTCACAAAAAAGACCTCGAATTTGTTTTTTCTTTAAAAAACCACAGAACGTCAAACAACAAACAAACATGGAAAAACTTGCATTGTTGCCGTTCGAACCCACGAACTCATGCTACCGGTCCAGTAAGGCTAGCCAACGGACCAACTACCAATTGGCATCATATCAGATAGCGGCCCGGTTCTTTTGGCCGATTCTCTCAGGATCTTGAGAATCGAGGTTTGCCCCAGCTTCTCCCAGAATTTTGAACCCATATACTCTCTCCGTTCCAAAATAAGTGTCTGAACTTTAGTATAACTTTGTACTAATGTTAGTACAAAGTTGTGACACTTATTTTGGGACGGGAGGAGTATTTTTTTACTATCTTACCTAGTTAGGATGTAAACAACTAGGATTATCAAAAAAATATGGATGCAAGATTCTGGGAGTAGCTGGGTGGCGGGTCGATTCTCAAGATTCTGGGAGAATCGGCCGAAAGAACCGGGCCAGCAAGTCCTAATGGCCTAGAACCAACCACACACGTAAGCTTTAATGGTCTGCAGTAACCGCCGCCTATTTTTCACATGTTTATTTTTTACATATCTTAGAATTCTGTAAAAAAATCATGTAATTCTAAAAAATATGTTCATGTAAATTATAAGTATATATTATAATTTAAAATAATAAGTCATATACATACAAAAAATTATTTATATATATTCACATATTATTTCAATATATGTAAATTAAAATTAATACGCATACAAATACAGTATTCTTATTTAAAACAATGTACATGTAATCCTAAAAATATTCATATATTATTTGGCAATGTTTACAGAACTAAGACAATATTAGTGAATTATAATTTATTATTATGTATTCATCAAAATATTCATGTATTAATGAATATTAGGGTATATTCATGCATTCACAAAAACAACATGTATTTCCTTTACCAGAAATATTATTATTTAAAATATTTTTCAAGTAATTCTAGAAAATATTAATTTATTATTTGGAAAAGAATATTTACATAGCTAAAATAATAGTTATGAATTAAAATAGTAGGGTTTTTTGGGTACAAATTTAACAAACTATCATGTTAAAAATTGGTCGAGGTGGCTTTAGCTCATTTAAGCCTCATGTGCGTGTTCGCCTATAGGCCATTACATATAGCATACAATCAGCTTGACTTCGTGGCGTGGCTACTGTTGCTGTCTTTTAGCGATAGTTTGTTGGTTCGAACTAGTGCGGCTGGCATTCTTTTTAGCTGCATGCAGATTTCTGCTTGTACTGTTTCTTGACGGGTGGGGCCCAACGGTCATAGAAACCAACCTTAGGAGCTTTCTTTAAGAAAGTAAAATTCAAGGGGATTTTCGTGGCAAAAATATAATTCCAGGATTTATTTTGGCAAAAAAGCAAGCCACATGCCCTCACCAACGTTTTTCCGTCACTGACTGCGGGTCCCACGCTATGCTGGCGCGCCTAGTCACCAATGTGTTGTATACAAACACGATTTGCACCGTATATGCACACCCAAGCCAAGTTATGTCATCAGTTCAATGTGTGCCGCAAGTTTTAGCACCAGACTGATTTTTCTCGTCAAGTTCAGCCACCTTTGATGTAATTGACTCTTATATTTACAATGTATTCATTTAGTTATTTATATAGTCCTTGAACAGTATCACCGACATATATCGACAAGTATGTGACTTGTTTGTGAAATTATGTGTTGTGTGATATGGCTTCGCCAGGCTAGATCAGAGGCTCCACATCCACGCCGCCCATGGCAGTCAAGCCAAGGGATTACCCCGTCCAGCCCGGCCCAGTTGCCGCAGACAACCTGCACGCCTGTACGAGCTTGCGCGGCGGCCGCTGCCTGGGCCGCTCGGTGTGGTTAAGCCGGCGTAGGAATTCATAGCTTTGGTGTGGGTAAGCCGGCGCAGCAATTCATAGCTTTGATGTGCAGACTCAATCCTCACGCGTCTGTGACCTAGAAGGAGCAGGCCCCGCCGCCACCACGCTCGCCGGCAGCGGTGGCGGCAAGGAGTGGAAGACGAGGGTAGACCGGCGGCGAGGATGGGGACACCCCGGTGCCGCCCAGGAGCGACACGGGAGCGAGATGCTGTTGGACGAACCTCCCATTGAACTACCTCCATCAGTACCTGTCATCATAGACACAGTCGAACAGATGCAGAAGTATATATCAGGAATTGAAGCACTACAACCAAAGAGATGGAGTCATGGCGCCCTAGCTGCCAGGTGATATAAATTATCCTCTTCACTTCAAACTCATTCTGGTATGCATTCGATTCTCCTTTCGGATGTATAATGGGCATAGACTAGCACAACTTCCAAGACTGAATAGAATCTACGATTTATTGTAGTTCTTAGTTGGGTATGCAACAATTGATCTTTTCTTCAAAGCTTGGCGCCAGCCAAGACATCAAGAACAAGTGCGGCTGCCCGGTGTGATTCAAAAGGTGCCGAACTGTTGCCACACAACGCAGCCAGATGGAAGTTCTATTTACTAAAAAAAGCCAGGAATGAATGGAACCTTTCAACTCTAGCAACCCAACAAAAGCTATCCAATAGGCTTTCCCAAAACAGATGCAGCCCAAGGACCGATGATAGAAAGGAGCTGCCCCAATTCCATCAATATGCCTGACATCTCAGAGCATAGGTTGCCGTTTATGTCTATGCTGCCGGAAAGTATCCTCACATGCCTTCCTCTTCTGTATATGTGATCATCTATAATTCAACAATTCAGAACCTTATCCATACAAAAGTTCGGATCTTGATGCAAACCAAGGGTTCTGATAGCACCCTCTGCTGCTAGTGATGATAGGAAAGCCGTTCTCTATGTATATAGGGAAAGACTAGGGTTCGTTTCACGGACTTGACCAATTTTCGTTTCTTTTGTTGAGAGAAAAGGGACTTGGCCTAGGTGATTTATCGTCCAGTTTTGGCCCAAAGGAGGCCCACTTTCACAACGCATATGGTATAGTTAAAAGCTTTCCTTGCCCTAAAAAAAGTTAAAAACTTTCCTGGTTTCTAAAAAAAAAGTTAAAAGCTTCCGTTTTCTCCAAAAAAACGTTAAAAGCTTTCCAGTTGCTCAAAAAAAAAGCTAAAAGCTTTCCAGTGCTAACAAAACTAAAGAATTTCCGTAGTAACTAAAGCTATGACATGTGGGGCCGCATCCTTTAAATGATATTTAAACTTCCAAAATCATAATAAATTCATATGAACTCAGGAAATCATGTACTCCTTCCAATCCATATTACCTGTCACTCAAATGGATGTACACGTCTCGATACAATTGTCTTTTCTACTCATCGCACACCTTGGTGGCGAGGAGCTGGATCCACTGCGAAGCCGGACATGATTCATGTGGTTGCAAACGAGATCGACGCACCGGGAGGGCCCTGGGTGCGCGCTTAGAGGATGCGGGAGACAACAACGATCCATCGTGCAACTTTTGCTAGTTGTCTCCGCTTCATAAATATAAGATGTTTTGAATATTTTAATATATAATACACACTGAAATGAGTACACAAACACACTAAAACGTTCGATCTTCAGATGTTTCAACACACCACAGTTCATGCACGAAACTCCATGCAAATTTCAGATGTCTTTTAGCATACCACAGTTGAACAACTTGTTCGTGATTGCCTTCGACATTGCCATCCACCGTGCCGCTTTTGCTAGCTGTTTGATCTCCCCTCCATAGCGAAGACGCCATCCAACCCTCCATCTTCCATATTCATGTTCCCGTCACCACTTCTAGTCCTCCGTCATCACTTGTTGCCTTCTTACCTTCTTCGAGGACGGGCAGCTCACCGCCTTCACCGCCTCCTCCACCGTGGCTTGATCTAAAGCCTCAGTTCCTCTTGTTGCACACCTCACCCCGTTTATCCTCTTCTCTTCTAAGCAACTAATCTTCGGTGTATCTTCTTCTCTTCTCTTCTAAGCAACTAATCTTCAGGGGTATCTTCCAACACCTCGATACGCTCTCTGATGAAGCTAGAAGCATCACCGTGGTGAGGGATAGGTGGGTAGAACCTTATTTCAGCTCCAGGAAGATGCCGCCGTCTCGTCTTTCTAGGCATGGCACAAACTCGAAGAAAACACCGAAAAACGGAGCCCTCTCGATGGCAACAGTCGGGATCCACCACTCTTCTATGGTCCTAGACCTAGGAGACAAGGTAGACGGAAGGCGGCTAGAGGCTGAAGTCGAGTCACGTGAGTCTTCGTCTCTCGCACGAACGTGTGAGAGAAAAATGATTCACGTCAGCATTACAATTTGCGATTTAATAACGAACTAACAACCAATAATATGTGTATTCACTCAATTACAGGTCAAATTTTCATAAAAAATGACTACATTATTCCCTTTTTTGTCCAAATAGTCCAAATAGTGTAAAGATTTTTAGCTTCAAAGCTCCTCCCGCCACACTTAAAACTTTTCCCGCTACCACCGAAAACTTTCCCGCTCCACATATGAGGGTATTTTCATCAGCACAGAATAATCCCGCCCACGCCGCACTATATAAGAGGGTATTTTGGTCAAATAATTCCGCCGCTTCACACTAGATATCGCACCACACCGCTGATCCCATCACATTTTCCCCACATCCAAATAATCCCCTCCAACCCTAGCCACTCCTGCCCTGCCCTCAAACCCTAGCCGCCCCTCCCTTCCCCTCGAGCACGAGCAGGGTCCGATCCAGCCACCGGCGGCGCGGCGCGAGCAGCGGCCGATCTAGCCACCGGCGGGGCGGTGCGAGCAGCGGCCGGCTCAGCCATGGCATGGTGGCGCGAGTTCGACCTCTCCAGGTACGAGCCACTGGCGCTTGTGCTTCCCCGCTCCGGTGGTGCTCCACCGGCTCCGCCCACCGAACCCAGCAGCACACTCCACCACCACATCTCTCTCTCTCTCTCTCTCTCTCTCTCTCTCTCTCTCTCTCCCTCTCTCTCTCTCTCTCTCTCTCTCTCTCTCTGCATTACCACACTCCACCACGGCCTCTCACTGTGTTTGTTATGACACGGTGAAGGTTGCAGAGGTGAAAGGGAAGCGGAAGAGGGTGCCGTTCGACCATCCTCTCATGACAAGGTGCTCACGGAGGTGCCAGTACAAGCAGACCATCCTCTTCGTCCTCTCCTAGGTAACTTCATCTTCTTCCCACATCCAAGCACTAGAACACTGTTGTTTAAAGGAGGTGTTTTACCTAGGGCATTTCTGTAAACGCCTAAAAATCTTACTTAGGAGGCATTTTTACGGGTCGCCTCAGATTGTATTCAACTTTGGATGCGATTTTGCAAACCCCCTTCGGATGTATGCAGTTTTGAAGGCATATTTACAAATCGCCTTAGATCGTACATAGCAAAGGAGGCGTTTCCTATAAAAAACCATGTAATAATTAGGCATTCTGAGGCAATTCCTAAAAATGCCTCCTAATTGATTGGGGCGTTTCCCAAAGATTGCCTTTGATCGCGCGCTGCGCTTTTTCCAGTTTCGGGATATGCCCTTTTTACATATACATAACCGGTTAAAAGCGTTATGATTTTCTAGGTAATCGCAATTCATTAGCTGGTTCAGCAGTAGAGTTCTTGCGAAGCTCTGCATCAGATCCTGGGTTATATCTTCCTGGAAGGAAAATTGCTGCATGCTAAATTTTTTAATCTCGTGAGGTTATTGAGGAACACCTTGATTGGCCTTCTCCCCCGCGACCAACTCTAGCATTTTTGAGGAATGTCGTGAAATGATTACAAGGCGTTTTTATGTCCTTTAGAGGCATTTTACAATGCCATGCTATATCAGCCGTGTTGTAGTGAAGTAGGTGTTTCATTTATCTAAATCTGCTTCAGTTTCTAGAGAACTAAGTCTGTAAGCGGAATCACTTCATCTTTATCCCAAAACCTGTTGCTTTTACTGTAGAAAAGGTGCGTTGAGTCTAGATAGCTCTGCACTAGTAGAGTTCTGATATTATGTGAGCACATAGCTCTAGCTCATGGATGTTGATATATGAATATTTAATCCTACTGCTACACTTAATTTCTGCAAATATAATGAATTGAACTACAAATGTATTTTATTTTATCTATTGAATTTCATCTTGTGGCCTGGGTAGAAGGGAAACAAATCTGCAGCAACCTAGCTCATGGATGTTGATGTATGAATACTTAGTATATTATATGAAGACATTATCATAGCAATCTTTACCAATAGCTAAAAATGTGCAGGCTGCAGATTGTGTGTTTCTGTGCGTGACAGTCTGACTGATGTCGATGATAAGTAGTAAAGTGCTTGTGTCTAGATACTATTATATGTGCAACTTGAGTGCTTAACAACCTTCCAAAGCACCCACCCACTTTATGTTTTTAACTCGTAACTGCTATGCTGCTCCCTAGGCCATCAACTCGTCCAGCAAGCAAGGCAAGTAAACCAGGGAACAACCAATCAGGCAACTCAGCATCACCAAGCTCACTAGCACAGATCCAACTCCCTTGAGATCTACTATGACCAAGATGACAAGGAGCAAGAAACTCGCAGGTATACAACTTGTTTGTTAAGTGTGCTGTTTGGTTTTCCATGGACATGGATTGTGCTTTGAAAGTGGCAACTTAGTAACTCAAACATTAACATTAGTTTCTAACCTAGTAACTGAAATTTATGTCATCTAGGATTGCTAATAGTTCGCGCCTTATTTGTATTTTTCGGTATAAAGGAACTAAAATAAAATAAATACATAGCTAGTAGGATAACTTGCTTGAATCACATGTAGAGAACAAGTTAGCTTTGTAACTGCTAAGTTATAGAATTGCATGATGCTTCGGTCTACATTAAACTGAATTTCTTTATGTGTGTGCATGGTTTTAAAGATGTAGCTCATTTATTTGTGTTGTCTTGCTTCTCTTATGCATTTCAACCATTCAATCTTACAATTATATTTTTTTGTTCATGTAAAGAAGCACCAACAACTGAATATGAGAAGATTAAGGCTAAATATATGATGAGGAACAACCGCATATTCCAATCACTTGGCATCACTGCATTAGGTATGATGGTTAGGAACTCAAATCGAATGCAGCAAGGTAGTGCAATCACCGATGGGGACTCGACTTCTGCCATAACACAACAAGGCTCATGCTCTGAGTACAGTCCTGAAGATGAGGTCGTTGAGGAGGATGAAGTTGATGATATTGTAGTGGAGAAGGAGGATAATGTGCTAATTTTACCTTCGTGCTTGAGGGATGGGTTGGGTCTACTTGTATGCTATGTGCCTCAGTGCTTTTACTAATTCTGGAAATACATTTTTTGTTGCATGAGATCTAACAATTGTCTCTTTTATTTTAATGTTTTGAAGGTTTCTAAGAAGTCAAGGAAGTCGATCAATAAAAAGACTAAGAAGAGTTGTAAGAAACCTTCTGAGATGGCTCCAGGAAAAATAAGGGTGATTGCTGCAGCCTCAGGAGGATCAAAGAGGGTGCTACCTGGTTTGAACTCAGGTAAACATGAATCTGCTCGAGTCACTAGGCAAAAATCAAAGCTGTCTCCAACTGACCATGAAGAAAGCCTGGTTCAAATGGATGGAGGAAGCCTCCATGTGCACGTGGATGTAAGAAGCTCGATGCATGGAGATGAAAGAAGCCCGATGCATGGGGGTGAAATAAGCCTGATGCAGATGGATGAGCGAATTGTGCTTCACATGGATGAAAGAAGCTGTGTCCCACCTACTCTGTGCACAAATCAGGCAATGGAAGTTCCTGAGTTATCTGAACAGCAGCCTGACCAACAGCGGCAAATGGACATTGATGGCAAGTAATAATAACACATGATCAGTTATGAAATCATGAAATGCAAACTTGCTTTATATTAACTGTATGAATGTGTTCTTTTTTTGCTACACCTACTGTGGATAAGTCTATAACAGGGAAAGGGCTCGAAAAGCTCACTAAAGAACTCGGCTCTAAGGTCATCATCCAAGTGGCTAAGGGGAAGAAATGCCCGGACAAACCAGCACAGGCTGCAAAGCTTGCATCCCAGGGTGGGGTCACTGCGAGGCGCCACCTACCACTCCTTCCCCACTTCAAGGAGTACAAGGCGAATGAACATCATATTGACAATTCCATTGGCAAAGTTGCTGTAAGTTTATTCTATCTCGGTCAAATGTGATTATTTTTGTTTCACTTTTATAACTTTCTAAATTGTGTCCTTGCATTATATGTTCTCTTCTTAGATCAATTTTGATATGGACACCCGTTCCGATGTCGTTAAGTATGCATGCACTGACATTCTCAAGACTGCAATGAAGAATAGGCGCCTCCTTCTCAAGAAGAAGCATTTTGACAATGTACCGACCAATCTAGTGAGGCGCCTCCTGACCATGGACATTGGATGTCGTTCATAACGGGATCACATCATTAGGAGAATGATGTGATGGACAAGACCCAATCCTAAGCCTAGCAAAAGATCGTGTAGTTCGTATGCTAAAGCTTTTCTAATGTCAAGTATCATTTCCTTAGACCATGAGATTGTGCAACTCCCGGATACCGTAGGAATGCTTTGGGTGTACCAAACGTCACAACGTAACTGGGTGGCTATAAAGGTGCACTACGGGTATCTCCGAAAGTGTCTGTTGAGTTGGCACGAATCGAGACTGGGATTTGTCACTCCGTGTAACGGAGAGGTATCTCTGGGCCCACTCGGTAGGACATCATCATAATGTGCACAATGTGACCAAGGGGTTGATCACGGGATGATGTGTTACGGAACGAGTAAAGAGACTTGCCGGTAACGAGATTGAACAAGGTATCGGCATACCGACGATCGAATCTCGGGCAAGTACAATACCACCAGACAAAGGGAATTGCATACGGGATTGCTTGAATCCTTGACATCATGGTTCATCCGATGAGATCATCGTGGAACATGTGGGAGCCAACATGGGTATCCAGATCCCGCTGTTGGTTATTGACCGGACACTACTACAAAAAGGGCTATAGATGGAATGGCTACTAATGGCGCACCTGTGATGTGGTGCGCCATTACTATATTCTAATGGCGCACCATGTCTCGGTGCGCCATTAGTAATATATTACTAATGGCGCACCTGGTGTGTGGTGCGCCATTAGTAGTTTGGAAAAAAAACATAAAAAAAAATTTGTTACTAATGGCGCACCGGTGCATAGTGCGCCATTACTAATTGACATAGTAATGGCGCACCACATCCGTCGTGCGCCATTAGTAGTTTTGAAAAAAATGTAAAAAATAAATAAAAAAAATTTTGTTACTAATGGCGCACCTTGGAGTGGTGCGCCATTACTAGTTTTAACTAGTAATGGCGCACTTTCCACTGGTGCGCCATTACTAAGTTTTTAAACAAAAAATCAAAAAATATCATTTTTTTCAAAACTACTAATGGCGCACCGTGGGAGTAGTGCGCCATTAGTAGTTGAACTAATAATGGCGCACCACCCCACGGTGCGCGCCATTAGTAACTTGGCCACCTTCCACCGATGACGTGCCGTGGAAGGTGGAAGGTGGTTGAAGTTACTAATGGCGCACCGTGGGAGTGGTGCGCCATTAGTAGTTGAACTAGTAATGGCGCACCACCCCACGGTGCGCCATTAGTAACTTGGCCACCTTCCACCGAATGCAACCCCCCCTGTGGATCGCCTTTTCAGTTTTAAAAAAAATAAAAGAAAATGATGAAAATGTCCAAAAAATAAAAGAAAATAAGTTTCCCATGTGATATGTGGTCTAGTTGTTGGGAAAATTTGCAAATATGAATTTCGACTTCATTTGCAAAATCTCTAGAAATTTGTAAAAATGGGCATAACTTTTGCATACTAACTCGGATGAAAAAGTTTTTATATGAAAAATCATCTACTCGAAAAGTTACATCCGAATTTAACTGGGGAACCCCGTTAAACATTTTCAAAATCCCCAAAAACCTAACAGAAAAAAGTTACGGGCTTTCAAGATATAGCGTCAAAAAAATTCAAAAAATTTCAATATTACTAGTGGCGAACCGTGGATGTGGTGCGCCACTATTAACAGAAAATAATTACTAATTTCAAAAAAAAATTGATTTTTTTCAAAAATGATACGTAATATGATCGAGAAGTTTGAAATATTTTTCAAAATTTCATCATAGTCATTAACATGAACAAAGTCCTAGACATCAATAAGGTATAACAGGATTGATATGCTAGATATATCAACAAGTGCCTGTGAAGTGAGCTGGTCCTGGGTTGGATAGAACTTTAAAGTTAAGCGTGCTTGGGCTGGAGTAGTGTGAGGATGGGTGACCTTTCGGGAAGTTTGACCACGGAGTGCGATTTGACCCGAGATTAAGCCATAGTGAACTGAGATTAAGAAAAAATTAAAAAAAAAATTTGGAAAAATTTTAAAAAAAAATTTGAAAAAAAATGTTACTAATGGCGCACCTCTATGTAGTGCGCCATTAGTATACCAGATACTAATGGCGCACCGTGCGCCATTAGTATACCAGATACTAATGGTGCACCATGTAGTGCGCCATTAGTATAGCCCACGGTGCGCCATTAGCCATTAGTAAAAATTACTAATGGCGTGCTATTAATGGCCCACCACAGATGCGCCATTAATAGCCATACTAGGTGCGCCATTAGTAGGGGTTTTTCTAGTAGTGGGAGAACGTCTCGGTCATGTCTGCATGGTTCCCGAACCCGTAGGGTCTACATACTTAAGGTTCGGTGACGCTAGAGTTGTTATGGTAAATAGTATGTGGTTACCGAAGGTTGTTCGGAGTCCCGGATGAGATCCCGGACATGACGAGGAGCTCCGGAATGGTCCGGAGGTGAAGATCGGTATATTGGACGAAGGGTATTAGAGTCCGGAATTGTTCCGGGGTACTGTGTAATGACCAGCGTGTCCGAAAGGGGTTTCGGAGGCCCCGGCAAGCTTTGGGGGGCCTTATGGGCCAAGGGGAGAGGGCACATCAGCCCACTAAGGGGCTGAGCGCCCCTCCCACCCCATCTCACAACCTGGAGAGGTGGGGGCGCCGCCCCTCCCGGCTTGGGGGGCAAGTTTCCTAGGGGGTGGGGGCGCCAAAACCCATCTAGGGTTTCCCCTATGGCCGCCGCCCCTCCCCTAGGGAACCCTAGGGCGCCTCCCTCCTCCCTCCCCTATATATAGTGAGAGAGAGAGAGGGCAGCCGCACCCTTCCCCTGGCGCAACCCTCTCCCTCCTCCAACACCTCCTCCTCCTCCGTAGTGCTTGGCGAAGCCCTGCCGGAGAACCACGAGCTCCATCACCACCATGCCGTCCTGCTGTCGGAGTATCCCTCAACTTCTCCTCTCCCCTTGCTGGATCAAGAAGGAGGAGACGTCCTCGGGCTGTACGTGTGTTGAACGCGGAGGCACCGTTGTTCGGTGCTTAGATCGGAATCAACCGTGATCTGAATCACTGCGAGTACGACTCCTTCATCCGCGTTCTTGTAATGCTTCCGCTTAGCGATCTTCAAGGGTATGAAGATGCTCATCCTCTCCCTCTCTTGTTGCTAGAATCTCCATAGATTGATCTTGGTGATGCGTAGAAAATTTTGAATTTCTGCTACGTTACCCAACAGTGGCATCATGAGCTAGGTCTATGCGTAGTTTCTATGCACGAGTAGAACACAAAGTAGTTGTGGGCGTTGATTTTGTTCAATTTGCTTACCGTTACTAGTCTTATCTTGATTCGGCGGCATTGTGGGATGAAGCGGCCCGGACCGACCTTACACGCATTTCCACGTGAGACAGGTTCCACCGATCGACATGCACTTGTTGCATAAGGTGGCTAGCGGGTGCCGCTCTCCCACTTTAGTCGGATCGGATTCGATGAAAAGGGTCCTTATGAAGGGTAAATAGCAATTGGCATATCACGTTGTGGCTTTTACGTAGGTAAGAAATGTTCTTGCTAGAAACCCATAGCAGCCACGTAAAACATGGAAACAACAATTAGAGGACGTCTAACTTGTTTTTGCATGGTATGCTATGTGATGTGATATGGCCAAAAGAATGTGATGAATGATATGTGATGTATGAGATTGATCATGTTCTTGTAATAGGAATCACGACTTGTATGTCGATGAGTATGACAACCGGCAGGAGCCATAGGAGTTGTCTTAATTTATTGTATGACCTGTGTGTCAATGAACAACGCCATGTAATTACTTTAGTTTATTGCTAAACCGTTAGCCATAGTAGTAGAAGTAATAGTTGGCGAGACAACTTCATGGAGACACGATGATGGAGATCATGATGATGGAGATCACGGTGTCATGCCGGTGACAATGATGATCATGGAGCCCCGAAGATGGAGATCAACAGGAGCAAAATGATATTGGCCATATCATGTCACTTTTTGATTGCATGTGATGTTTATCATGTTTATGCATCTTCTTTGTTTAGAACAACGATAGTAAATAAGATGATCCCTCATTAAAATTTCAAGAAAGTGTTCCCCCTAACTGTGCACCGTTGCGAAAGTTCGTTGTTTCGAAGCACCACGTGATGATCGGGTGTGATAGATTCTAACGCTCACATACAACGGGTGTAAGCCAGATTTACACACGCGAAACACTTAGGTTGACTTGGCCAGGCCTAGCATGTACAGACATGGCCTCGGAACACAAGAGACCGAAAGGTCGAGCATGAGTCGTATGGTAGATACGATCAACATGAAGATGTTCACCGATGATGACTAGTTCGTCTCACGTGATGATCGGACACGGCCTAGTTGACTCGGATCATGTAATCACTTAGATGACTAGAGGGATGTCTATCTGAGTGGGAGTTCATAAGATGAACTTAATTATCCTGAACATAGTCAAAAGGTCTTTGCAAATTATGTCGTAAGCTCGCGCTTTAGTTCTACTGTTTAGATATGTTCCTAGAGAAAAATTTAGTTGAAAGTTGATAGTAGCGATTATGCGGACTAGGTCCGTAAGCTAAGGATTGTCCTTATTGCTTCGTAGAAGGCTTATGTCCTTAATGCACCGCTCAGTGTGCTGAACCTCAAACGTCGTCTGTGGATGTTGCGAACATCTGACATACACGTTTTGATAACTACGTGATAGTTCAGTTAAACGGTTTAGAGTTGAGGCACCAAAGACGATTTCGAAACGTCGCGGAACATATGAGATGTTTCGAGGGCTGAAATTGGGATTTCAGGTTCGTGCCCACGTTAAGAGGTATAAGACATCCGACGATTTTCTTAGCCTACAAACTAAGGGAGAAAAGCTCAATCGTTGAGCTTGTGCTCAGATTGTCTGAGTACGACAATCACTTGAATCGAGTGGGAGTTGATCTTCTAGATGAGATAGTGATGTTTCTCCAAAGTCATTGCCACCAACCTGCTAGAGCTTCGTGATGAACTGTAACATATCAGGGATAGATATGATGATCCTTGAGATATTCACGAAGTTTGACACCGCGAAAGTAGAAATCAAGAAGGAGCATAAAATTGTTGATGGTTGGTGAAACCACTAGTTTCAAGAAGGGCAAGGGCAAGAAGGGATACTTCATGAAACTGCAAATCAGCTGCTGCTCTAGTGAAGAATCCCAAGGTTGAACCCAAACCCGAGACTAAGTGCTTCTGTAATAAGGGGAACAGCCACTGGAGCATAATTACCCTAGATACTTGGTAGATGAGAAGGCTGGCAAGGTCGATAGAAGTATATTGGATATACATTATGTTAATGTGTACTTTACTAGTACTCCTAGTAGCACCAGGGTATTAGATACTGGTTCGGTTGCTAAGTGTCAGTAACTCGAAATAAAAGGCTGCGGAGTAAACGGAGACTAGCTAAAGGTAAGCTGGCGATATGTGTTGGAAGTTTTTTTCCAAGGTTGATATGATCAAGCATCGCACGCTCCCTCTACCTCCGAGATTGGTGTTAAATCTAAATAATTGTTATTTGGTGTTTGCGTTGAGCATAGACATGATTGGATTATGTCTATCGCAATACGGTTATTCATTTAAGGAGAATAATGGTTACTCTGTTTATTTGAATAATACCTTCAATGGTCTTGCACCTAAAATGAATGGTTTATTAAATCTCGATCGTAGTGATACACATGTTAATGCCAAAAGATATAAGATAGTAATGATAGTACCACCTACTTGTGGCACTGCCATGTAAGTCATATTGGTATAAAACGTATGAAGAAGCTCCATGTTGATGGATCTTTGGACTCACTCGTTTTTGAAAAGTTTGAGACATGCGAACCATGTCTATTGGTGTATATGCATGAAGAAACTCCATGCAGATGGTGTTGGAAATATGCCCTAGAGGAAATAATAAATTAGTTATTATTATATTTCCTTGTTCATAATAATCGTTTATTACCCATGCTATAATTGTATTGATAGGAAACTCAGATACATGTGTGGGTACATAGACAACAACATGTCCATAGTAAGCCTCTAGTTGACTAGCTCGTTGATCGATAGATGGCTACGGTTTCCTGACCATGGACATTGGATGTCGTTGATAACGGGATCACATCATTAGGAGAATGATGTGATGGACAAGACCCAATCCTAAGCCTAGCACAAAGATCGTAGTTCGTATGCTAAAGCTTTTCTAATGTCAAGTATCATTTCCTTAGACCATGAGATTGTGCAACTCCCGGATACCGTAGGAATGCTTTGGGTGTACCAAACGTCACAACGTAACTGGGTGGCTATAAAGGTCCACTACAGGTATCTCCGAAAGTGTCTGTTGGGTTGGCACGAATCGAGACTGGGATTTGTCACTCCGTGTAAACGGAGAGGTATCTCTGGGCCCACTCGATAGGACATCATCATAATGTGCACAATGTTACCAAGGGGTTGATCACGGGATGATGTGTTACGGAACGAGTAAAGAGACTTGCCGGAAACGAGATTGAACAAGGTATCGGGATACCGACGATCGAATTTCGGGCAAGTACAATACCGCTAGACAAAGGGAATTGTATACGGGATCGATTGAGTCCTTGACATCGTGGTTCATCCGATGAGATCATCGTGGAACATGTGGGAGCCAACATGGGTATCCAGATCCCACTGTTGGTTATTGACCGGAGAACGTCTCGGTCATGTCTGCATGTCTCCTGAACCCGTAGGGTCTACACACTTAAGGTTCGATGACGCTAGGGTTATAAAGGAAGTTTGTATGTGGTTACCGAATGTTGTTCGGAGTCCCGGATGAGATCCCGGACGTCACGAGGAGTTCCGGAATGGTCCGGAGGTAAAGATTATATATGGAAAGTTGTTGTTCGGGTTCCGGAAAAAGTTCGGGTTTTTCGGTATTGTACCGGAAGCTTCGGAAGGTTCGGAGGATTCAGAGGGGTCCGGTGGTCCGGAAATTGTTCCACCACGTCCAATACAGTAGCATGGGCTGTAGGGGCGCCCTAGCCTTAATGGGCCAGGGGCACCAGCCCCCAAGGCCCATGCGCATGGGAAGGGAAAACCCTAAGGGGAGGGCCTCCACTTGACTTGGGAGGCACTCCTCCCTTGGCCGCCGCCCCTCCTCAGATTGGATCTGAGGGGCCGCCCCTTCTCCTGCCCCTATATATATGTGGGGGTGGGAGGGCAGCCGCACCACATGTTCCGCGCAGCCCTTCCCCTCTCCCAAGTCCCTTCTCCTCTCCCGCGGTGCTTGGCGAAGCCCTGCAGGATTGCCACCCTCCTCCACCACCACCACGCCGTTGTGCTGCTGCTGGATGGAGTCTTCCTCAACCTCTCCCTCTCTCCTTGCTGGATCAAGGCGTGGGAGACGACACCGGGCTGTACGAGTGTAGAACGCGGAGGTGCCGTCTGCTCGGCACTAGGATCTCCGGTGATTTGGATCACGGCAGTGCACGACTCCTTCAACCCCGTTCTCATGAACGCTTCCGCTTAGCGATCTACAAGGGTATGTAGATGCACTCTCCTTCCCTCATTGCTAGTTTCTCCATAGATAGATCTTGGTGACACGTAGGAAAATTTTGAATTTCTGCTACGTTCCCCAACAGTGGCATCATGAGCTAGGTCTATTGCGTAGATTCTTTGCACGAGTAGAACACAAAGTAGTTGTGGGCGTTGATGTTGTTCAATATGCTTACCGTTACTAGTCCAATCTTGTTTCGACGGTATTGTGGGATAAACCGGCCCGGACCGACCTTACACGTACTCTTACGTGAGACAGGTTCCACCGACTGATATGCACTTGGTGCATAAGGTGGCTAGCGGGTGCCAGTCTCTCCCACTTTAGTCGGAACGGATTCGATGAAAAGGGTCCTTATGAAGGGTAAATATCAATTGGCATATCACGTTGTGGTTTTGCGTAGGTAAGAAACGTTCTTGCTAGAAACCCATAGCAGCCACGTAAAACATGCAACAACAATTAGAGGACATCTAACTTGTTTTTGCAGGGTATGCTATGTGATGTGATATGGCCAAGAAGAATGTGATGAATGATATGTGATGTATGAGATTGATCATGTTCTTGTAATAGGATTCACGACTTGCATGTCGATGAGTATGACAACCGGCAGGAGCCATAGGAGTTGTCTTTATCTATTGTATGACCTGCGTGTCATTAAACAACGCCATGTAATTACTTTACTTTATTGCTAACCGGTAGCCATAGTAGTAGAAGTAATAGTTGGCGAGACAACTTCATGAAGACACGATGATGGAGATCATGATGATGGAGATCATGGTGTCATGCCGGTGACGATGATGATCATGGAGCCCGAAGATGGAGATCAATGGAGCTATATGATATTGGCCATATCATGTCACTACTATATAATTGCATGTGATGTTTATTATGTTTATGCATCTTGTTTACTTAGAACGACGGTAGTAAATAAGATGATCCCTTACAACAATTTCAAGAAGTGTTCTTCCCTAACTGTGCACCGTTGCTAAAGTTCGTCGCTTCTAAGCACCACGTGATGATCGGGTGTGATGGATTCTTACGTTCACATACAACGGGTGTAAGACAGATTTACACACGCGAAACACTTAGGGTTAACTTGACGAGCCTAGCATGTACAGACATGGCCTCGAACACAGAGACCGAAAGGTCGAGCATGAGTCGTATAGTAGATACGATCAACATGAAGATGTTCACCGATGATGACTAGTCCGTCTCACGTGATGATCGGACACGGCCTAGTTGACTCGGATCATGTAATCACTTAGATGACCAGAGGGATGTCTATCTGAGTGGGAGTTCATAAGATGAACTTAATTATCCTGAACATAGTCAAAAGACCTTTTTGCAAATTATGTCGTAAGCTCGCGCTTTAGTTCCACTGTTTAGATATGTTCCTAGAGAAAATATAGTTGAAAGATGACAGTAGCGATTATGCGGACAGTAGAAAGCTTATGTCCCTAATGCACCGCTTAGTGAGCTGAACCCCAATCGTCGTCTGTGGATGTTGCGAACATCGGACATACACGTTTTGATAACTACGTGATAGTTCAGTTAAACGGTTTAGAGTTGAGGCACGAAAGACGTTTTTGAAATGTCGCGGAACATATGAGATGTTTCGAGGGCTGAAATTAGGATTTTAGGCTCGTGCCCATGTCAAGAGGTATGAGACCTCCGACGATTTTCTTAGCCTACAAACTAAGGGAGAAGATCTCAATCGTTGAGCTTGTACTCAGATTGTCTGGGTACAACAATCACTTGAATCGAGTGGGAGTTAATCTTCCAGATGAGATAGTGATGTTTCTCCAAAGACATTGCCACCAAGCTACTAGAGCTTCGTGATGAACTATAACATATCAGGGATAGATATGATGATCCTTGAAGTGTTCGCGATGTTTGACACCGGAAAGTAGAAGTCAAGTAGGAGCATCAATTGTTGATGGTTGGTAAAACCACTAGTTTCAAGAAGGGCAAGGGCAACAAGGGATACTTCATGAAACGGCAAAAAAGTTGCTGCTCTAGTGAAGAAACCCAAGGTTGAACCCAAACCCGAGACTAAGTGCTTCTGTAATAAGGGGAACAACCATTGGAGCAGATTTACCCTAGATACTTGGTAGATGAGAAGGCTGGCAAGGTCGATAGAAGTATATTGGATATGCACTATGTTAATGTGTACTTTACTAGTACTCCTAGTAGCACCAGGGTATTAAGATACCGGTTCGGTTGCTAAGTGTTAGTAACTCGAAATAAAAGCTACGGAATAAACGGAGACTAGCTAAAGGTGAGCAGACGAAAAGTATTTGAAGTTTTTCCAAGCTTGATGTTATCAAGCATCGCACACTCCCTCTACCAACGAGATTGGTGATAAAACTAAATAATTACATTTGGTGTTTATGCGTTGAGCATAGACATGATTGGATTATGTCTATCGCAATACGGTTATTCATTTAAGGAGAATAATGGTTACTCTGTTTATTTGAATAATACCTTCGATGGTCTTGCACCTAAATAAATGGTTTATTGAATCTCGATCGTAGTGATACACATTTTCATGCCAAAAGATATAAGATAGTAATGATAGTACCACGTACTTGTGTCACTGCCATGTGAGTCATATTGGCATAAAACGCATGAAGAAGTTCCATGTTGATGGATCTTTGGACTCACTCGTTTTGAAAAAAAAACTTGAGACATGCGAACCATGTCTATTGGTGTGTACGCATGAAGAAACTCCATGCAGATGGATCGTTTGGACTCACTTGATTTTGAATCACTTGAGATATGCAAAACATACTACATGGGCAAGATGACTGAAAAGCCTCGGTTTCAGTAAAATGGAACAAGATAGCAACTTGTTGGAAGTAACACATTTTGATATGTGCAGTCCAATGAGTGCTGAGGCATGCAGTGAATATCGTTATGTTCTTACTTCAAGATGATTCGAGTAGATGTTGAGTATATTTACTTGATGAAACACAAGTCTGAATTATTGAATGTTTCAAGTAATTTCAGAGTGAAGTTTAAGATCTTCGTGACAAGAGGATAGAATGTCTATGATATGATCATAGAGATGAATATCTGAGTTACTGAGTTTTGGCACACAATTAAGACATTGTGCAAATTGTTTCACAATTAATACCGCCTGGAACACCATAGTGTGATGGTGTGTCCGAACATCATAGTTGCACCCTATTGGATATGGTGCGTACCATGATATCTCTTATCAAATTACCACTATCGTTCATGGGTTAGGCATTAGAGACAACCGCGCTCACTTAAAATAGGGCACCACGTAATTCCGTTGAGATGACACCGTATGAACTATGGTTTTGAGAAACCTAAATTGTCGTTTCTTAAAAGTTTGGGGCTGCGACGCTTATGTGAAAAAAGTTTCAGGTTGATAAGCTCGAACCCAAAGCGGATAAATGCATCTTCATAGGACACCCAAAAACAGTTGGGTATACCTACTATTTCAGACCTGGAAGCAAAAGTGATTGTTTCTAGAAACGGGTCCTTTCTCGAGAAAAAGTTTCTCTCGAAAGAATTGAGTGGGAGGATGGTGGAGACTTGATGAGGTTATTGAACCATCACTTCAACCAGTATGTAGCAGGGCACAGGAAGTTGTTCCTGTGGCACCTACATCAATTGAAGTGGAAGTTGATGATGGTGATCATGAAACTTCGGATCAAGTCACTACCGAACCTCGTAGGGTGACAAGGATGCGTACTACTTCAGAGTGGTACAGTAATCATGTCTTGAAGGTCATGTTGCTAGACAACAATGAACCTACGAGCTATGGAGAAGCGATGGTGGGCCCAGATTCCGACAAATGGCTCGAGGCCATAAAATCCGAGAGAGGATCCATGTATGAAAACAAAGTGTAGACTTTGGAAGAACTGCTTGATGGTCGTAAGGCTATTGGGTACAGATGGATTTTAAAGGAAGACAGACAATGATGGTAAGTATCACCATTAAGAAAGCTTGACTTGGCGTTAAGATGTTTTCCGACAAGATTCAAGGAGTTGACTACGGTGAGGCTTTCTCACTCATAGCGATGCTAAGAGTCTGTTGGAATTGGATTAGCAGTTACTGCATTATTTAGGAAATCTTGCAGATAGGATGTCAAAACATTGTTTCCTTGACAATTTCTTGAGGAAAGGTTGTATGTGATACAACCATAAAGGTTTTGACAATCCTGAAAGACGCTAACAAGTATGCAAAGCTCCAGCAATCCTTCTAAGGACTGGAGTAAACATCTCAGAGTTGGAACGTACGCTTTGATGAGATGATCAAAGATTTTGGGTTTATACAAAGTTTATGAGAAACTTGTATTTCCAAACAAGTGAGTGGGAGCACTATAGAATTTCTGATGAGTATATGTTGTTGACATATTGTTGATCAGAAATGATGTAGAATTTCTGGAAAGCATATAGGGTTATTTGAAAAGTGTTTTTCAATAGAAAACCTGGAGTAAGCTGCTTGAACATTGAGCATCAAGATCTATGAGGATAGATCAAAAAACCGCTAAATGGTACTTTCAAATGAGCACATACCTTGACATGATCTTGAAGGTGTTCAACATGGATCAGTCAAAGAAGGAGTTCTTGCCTGAGTTGTAAGGTATGAAGTTAAGAGTTAAAGCTCGACCACGGCAGAAGAGAGAGAAAGGACGAAGGTCATCCCCTATGCTTCAGACGTGGGCTCTATAGTATGCTATGCTGTGTACCGCACCGGAAGTGTGCCTTGCCATGAGTCAGTCAAAGGGTACAAGAATGATCCAGGAATGGATCATTGGACAACGGTCAAAATTGTCCTTGGATTAAATAAGGACGTGTTTCTCGATTATGGAGGTGATAAAGAGTTCGGCGTAAAGGGTTACGTTGATGCAAGCTTTAACACCTATCCGAGTGACTCTGAGTAGCAAACCGGATACATATAGTGGAGCAACCATTTGGAATAGCTTCAAGTGGAGCATGGAAGCAGCATTTACAATATGACCTAGAGATTTGCGAAGTACATACGGATCTGAATGTTGCAGACCCGTTGACTAAAACCTCTCTCACAAGCAAAACATGATCAAACCCCAGAACTCATTGAGTCTTAATCACATGATGATGTGAACTAGTTTAGTGACACTAGTAAACTCTATGAATGTTGGTCACATGGCGATGTGACCTGTGAGTGTTAATCACATGGCGATGTGAACTAGATTATTGACTCTAGTGCAAGTGGGAGACTGTTGGAAATATGCCCTAGAGGCAATAATAAATTAGTTATTATTATTATATTTTCCTTGTTCATGATAATCGTTTATTATCCATGCTATAGGAAACTCAGATACATGTGTGGGTACATAGACAACACCATGTCCCTAGTAAGCCTCTAGTTGACTAGCTCGTTGATCAATAGATGGTTACGGTTTCCTGACCATGGACATTGGATGTCGTTGATAACGGGATCACATCATTAGGAGAATGATGTGATTGACAAGACCCTATCCTAAGCCTAGCACAAAGATCGTGTAGTTCGTATGCTAAAGCTTTTCTAATGTCAAGTATCATTTCCTTAGACCATGAGATTGTGCAACTCCCGGATACTGTAGGAATGCTTTGGGTGTACCAAACGTCACAACGTAACTGGGTGGCTATAAAGGTGCACTACGGGTATCTCCGAAAGTGTCTGTTGGGTTGGCACGAATCGAGACTGGGATTTGTCACTCCGTGTAGGACATCATCATAATGTGCACAATGTGACCAAGGGGTTGATCATGGGATGATGTGTTACGGAATAAGAGACTTGCAGGTAACGAGATTGAACAAGGTATCGGCATACCGACGATCGAATCTCGGGCAAGTACAATACCGCTGGACAAAGGGAATTGCATACGGGATTGCTTGAATCCTTGACATCGTGGTTCATCCGATGAGATCATCGTGGAACATGTGGAGCCAACATGGGTATCCAGATCCGCTGTTGGTTATTGACCGGAGAACGTCTCGGTCATATGCGCATGGTTCCCGAACCCGTAGGGTCTACACACTTAAGGTTCGGTGACGCTAGAGTTGTTATGGTAAATAGAATGTGGTTACCGAAGGTTGTTCGGAGTCCCGGATGAGATCCCGGACATGACGAGGAGCTCCGGAATGGTCCGGAGGTGAAGATCGGTATATTGGACGAAGGGTATTGGAGTCCGGAATTGTTCCGGGGGTACCAGGTGATGACCAGCGTGTTTCGAAAGGGGTTTCGGAGGCCCGGGCAAGCGTTGGGGGGCCTTATGGGCCAAGGGGAGAGGGCACATCAGCCCACTAAGGGGCTGAGCGCCCCTCCCATCCCATCTCACGTAACCTGGAGAGGTGGGGGCGCCACCCCTAGGGCAGCCGCCCCTCCCGGCTTGGGGGGCAAGTTTCCTAGGGGGTGGGGGCGCCAAAACCCATCTAGGGTTTCCCCTATGGCCGCCGCCCCTCCCCTAGGGAACCCTAGGGCGCCTCCCCATCCTCCCTTCCCCCTATATATAGTGAGAGAGAGAGAGAGAGGGGGCAGCCACACCCTTCCCCTGGCGCAGCCCTCTCCCTCCTCCAACACCTCCTCCTCCTCCGTAGTGCTTGGCGAAGCCCTGCCGGAGAACCACGAGCTCCATCACCACCATGCCGTCGTGTTGTCGGAGTTCTTCCTCAACTTCTCCTCTCCCCTTGCTGGATCAAGAAGGAGGAGACCCCCGGGCTGTACGTGTGTTGAACGCGGAGGCACCGTTGTTCGGTGCTTAGATCGGAATCACCCGCGATCTGAATCGCTGCTAGTACGACTCCTTCATCCGCGTTCTTGTAACGCTTCCGCTTAGCGATCTTCAAGGGTATGAAGATGCTCATCCTCTCCCTCTATGGTTGCTAGAATCTCCATAGATTGATCTTGGTGATGCGTAGAAAATTTTGAATTTCTGCTACGTTCCCCAACAATGCTTGTGGTATTTCACTGAACGAATAGTGGACTTGGTCAGACAACCGAACAAACACCACTTGTTTGGCCACGACAGCCGCAAGTAACACAAAATTGACGTGATTGAGCTGGAGGTCCTCGGTGATGCTGAGAGCATAACAAGAGTCCGCATGGTGCTGTCCGCATGGTGCTGCTAGCATGCAGAGCGGAGCAACGTCCCCAGTGGTTTGGGGGATATCAAGGAGTTGGATGGTTCAAAATCAAGAATTGAGGGATTTTGGTGTTTCTATGTTCAAACTTTCTTTGGGAAATGGAGACCGAAGAATCAGTCATGCTCGGCAATAGAATTCATTACCCCGACTCGCTTTCAAGAACTTCTTAATCCGTTTGTACTAATAGCCAAACCAATTTAGTGGAACTCAGATGTGAACAAAATCGAATAGTTCTAAAAATGATATATAAATGCATAAAAATTTAGTGGCATTCTTGAAAAGGGTGTACACATTCGAATTGGCTGGTTTGATTTGATTTGGTGTTGTGCTTATTCTTATTGGGCACTATCGGACTTTTGTTGAGTGTATGGGGGCCGTCGCCCCCCTCCCCACTTCCATCTACCCTACCTCAGACGAGTTGGTGGAGGCCACAGGAGAGATTATTGTCCACGATGCGGCGACGTACGGCATGGAGCCTAGCTGCACGAGCTTGGTGGGGAGGACGCTGAGCTCGGGGAAGTGGAGCGTCATATGGCCCAAGAGCATGTCGCTTATGGATGAGGAGCGATGGGCTATGAATGCTTCATAGGAGTACCACTGTCATACCACAAGCACATCGCTGACATAGAGCTCTTGGCGGACAAGTGAAGCGACATTGAGGAATCCCATGCAGAGTACCGCCACGAGCTCTGACACCTTCGGTACCAAGTATACTACGCTCTAAGGTTGTTGTCAAACATGTAGTGGTCTGCCACAAGGTTTTTACTTTCAGTTTTAGAAAAAAATATCAACACCAACCGAAATCACTAAAATTAGTGAATTTAAATGATTCTGCTGTGTGTTTCAGCCAAATGGCCGAAATATTCACTTGAAGTCAACTAACTATTTGAATTTTTTGAAAAAAGGATTAATTCATCTGTACTACTAAAATTGCTGAAATATTTTGGGAGAACGGTAAATATTTTAATGCCTATTGAAATTAATGAAATTCAGTGAATTCCATCGAAATGTCAATGAAAGTGAAAACCATGGTATGCCATGAACTTTTTTTCTTGTGGAGTAGACATTGGTCAGTTAAAGAGGAGACGGGGCCTGTTATATATTTATATCGACATGTCATTTTTTCACCTGATCGGTCGTGCTCAGACCAAACGATAGTACTTTGCATGTCCTGGCAGCAAATAGTTACTGGCTCACTACTTATTACTAGTACTAACATGCAACATGCAAGGGGAAAACTTACCTTAGCATGCAAACATGATTGAGAACTTTCATTCTATTTAATAGTAAATGTTTTACAACTACACAACAAACAAACAAACAAACACAATAAATAATATGTTTTTTTTTACTTTTAGTTCTCTTATTTATGGCTCAAATATTTATGTTTACCATAATCAAATCTCACTGAAATCTATTGCAAGAGATATATGGGAGCTTCATAATAAGTGATCAGTTCTTCTAGTTAATTAGATGATACCCCACATGCTTTGTTGCGCGAATGTTCTCTAATGGAAAGGGGAGTGGCCCGGTTAAAAAAATGATGTCGCCTTGGAAGCATTAATCATCCCTCCTGATGAAAAAGACCCGAATGAGCCAATCAAATATTGATCGCTTGTCTACTCGATCCAACTCTTTCTTTATCTTGTTGAAACTAAAACAGAAGCCAGATGCCAATTGCCGCCTCTCATCCCATCATCCATTAGTAGTTGATACCTTGAAGGAACAGTCAGTCTTGCCCGAGTGATGCAATGCGTGATATATCATTCCATTCATTCACATACATACATAGTATTGATCTGGTTGTGATCTTTCGTGGTCTATCGATCTATCAGAGCCGTGCACCTTACACGTTGTGGCGAGCGACCACGGTTACGGCCTCTTGCATGCAGTCAAGCTTTGAATTGCGGTAGCCAGTAGGGTTAGTGCATGCATGTCTTTTTTCAGTTTGTTAGTGTACATTGTGCAGGGTACTCAATGAATTGAATGCATAACGTTTGTACACACGTGTGCGTCCAACTGCTACTTACTAGTGGTGGGTGAAGTTGTGAGACGCACACACGCACCCAAGAAACACCTGAGCGAGGAAGTGTTGCAGCTGTAGCTCCAGCAAGCGTGCCATGGCGCCTCCTCCACACGAGACGACCAGATCCGTCATCCATCCAATATGAATTTCTCCAAGTGACACCTCGAGAGCATTAACGAGCTCCTCTGATTTGATTTGCACTTAGGTCCTGGTTGCAGGCATGTAGACATTGTTGTGGACTCCATCCAAACGCAATGTCAGTGTTGCGAGAAAAAATATACAAAAAAGCTACTGGTCAGTAAATACCTAGACATGGGCAAAGAAAAGCCGCAGACACTCATATTGTTCTGCGTGAATGTTATTAAGCGGAAAAAAAGACATTAACAGGATATAGTAGGAACCAATTGAACAAACTACTACAATAACGCCCGAGCGGCTGAGTAGGAACCAAACTTGACACCTTTACCTAAAGGATCCATCCTGGGCTCCATTTGGCATAATGTCAAAAAGGGAACCATCTCATACATCGGTGGGTATGCATCAATTTAACTGACAAAAGGGAACCGTCGTTGAAGGTTCCTCAGGAATGGTCATCATCTGCAGTTTGCTTGCCTTTGCCCTGCTTTCCCTTTTCATCCCCCTTTTCCATTGCCCTGCTTTCCTATTCATTTAACTTTGCCTAAGCCCTATCAGCCTAGCACCACGTTACAAGAAGTTCTTAAATATTCCCCTAATACGCGTACCGCCACCTTCATAGAAATTCTTAAATCTGTTCTACCAACTACGCGTACAACCACCTTCCAATAAGTTCTTAGATATGTTTCTCCTACTACGTGTACCACCACCTCCCAACAAGTTCTTAAATTTGTTCTTCCTACTACGCGTACCACCACCTTTAAATCTGCTCATCCTACTATGCGCACCTCACCCTATCAGGAAGGCCATTGTTCTCTCCCTTCACCTTCTGCTTCAGGTGCTCACCCATCGACGAGAGCACACCCCTCACTCCTCCTCTACCCGTCCATTCCCCTTACCTGCTCTTGGGTGCTCCCAGGTGACCAGGTCCAACTACCCTAGTGAACTGAGTGACCACTAGCTGGTGCTTCATCGATTCGGGTCTATAGTTAAGGTATGTAATTTCGTTCCTTGCACTCTTTGCTTAGTCAAGTGGATGGAGGATCTTACTTACTACAGCATAATTTCACTTGTAATTTTGTTCCTAAGTTGCTTGTGCGCTAGCCAAATGTTTATTTATCTTTATCTTCCCCGGTAAATTTGATTTGTTTGATCAAATTATCGGATTCCAATGTGTAGGTCTCTTTCTTTCCAAGTTCAATGAAAGTTGTTTCTGAAATTACCACTTCAGACACTTCCAGTGAACTACTACTGCCATAATAGAAATGGACCATACAGATGTCAGTGTGCTACCTGATGACCTAATTGTGGAAATCCTCTCCCGGCTGCCACTCAAGTCTTTTTGCCGCTTCAAATGTGTGTGCAAACCCTGGCTTGCCTTCTCCTCTGATCCAAACTACCGCAAGAAGCTGCCGAAAATCCCCACTGGTCTTTTCTGCCAGTACCATGGCTTCAATAAGAAGGCTACCGAGCTTCTTGGCCAGCCCCAAAACGTTGAGAAAATTGATGGATCGCTTAGTTTCTTGCCAGACCATCCGCAATTGGAGCTTATGGATTGCTGCAATGGCCTAGTGGTGTGCATGCATAGGAGCATGGATTGGAGCAGACATACAAATACTTGCCACTTCATTGTGTGCAACCCGGCAACACGAGAGTGGACGAGGCTTCCTGATACTCGTCCTTACCAAGAACATGATGTTTTTCGTCTGACCTTTCCACATGGCTCGTATATGATGCATGGTGGAATTCCGGGATACGCACTGTTATTGGATACCCACACTTATTCATAGATGGTTCACTGTATCTGTTTATTATGCGGCAGAACTCGGTGAAGAGGATCTTGGTGTTGAACGGTGTTAGACTATGTATAGCTTCTGTATTTGTGTACGTATATTGTACCTATTGTAACACACCATTATATATATGAGATAAGCCACCCCTAGAGGGTTGTGCTGGTTCCCCCAAACCTATTGTCCTACATGGTATCACGCTAGGTTGCGATCGCTTCCGCTAAACCCTAATACCCGCACCACAGCCGCCGCCGCCGTCTTCACCGCCGCGGCCCCGATCGCACCGCCGCCATGTCGAGTGCCACCCCCTCTGGTTCCACCACCGCAGGGTTCCTCCCGGCCTCCCTCGCGGCACTGCTGAACCTTCCATTGGACGCCGCTCCTGTGCCGCCCCTGCTCGGGACCCGGAGCATCGGCTCCTTCCTCTCGACTACGCCCGGCCTTTTCGTCGTTGGGCTTCGCTCATGGTTCACACCGCGGCTGCATCTTCCGCTTCGGCTCCTGCGGGTGCTACCCCGTCGCTACCACCGGTCGCGCCAGAGACCGCCCTGATGGCGGGCCTCGCGGCGTCAGCCCCGGCCGCGGCGCTGTCGGCCCCCGTGCCATCTTCGGTCCCTCCGGCTGCCTCCATGGTGCTCGCGCCCCAGGCAGCTTCTTCGATTGGATCGTCGTCGCCGCCGCCGTTTCACTTCGGCCACCTCATCACCATCAAGCTGTCCGCCGACAACTACATCTTCTGGCGTGCGCAGGTTCTCCCACTCTTAGGGAGCCACTATCTGCTCGGCTACGTTGACGGCTCACTTCCCTGCCCCCCCCCCCCCGCACTGGTGGACAGCGTGCAGGGACCGGTCTACAATCCGGCTCACCGCGTCTGGACAGGGCAGGACCAGGCGAACCTCTCCTCCATCCAGGGGTCGCTCTCGCCGGCTGTTGCCGGGCTTGTTGTTTTCGCCAAAACGTCTCATGAGGCCTGGACCATCCTTGAGCGCACCTTTGCGGCGCAGTCTCAGGCCCGTGTCTCTGCACTCCGTCGTCAGCTTGGCGAGTGTGAGAAGCTTGACTCCACGGCCACGGAGTTCTACAACAAGGTCAAGGGCCTTGCTGACACGTTGGCCTCCATTGGACAGCCGCTCACCGACTCCGAGTTCAACTCCTTCATCGTCAACGGGCTCGACGAGGAGTATGATGCCTTGGTTGAGATCATCAACGAGCGGGGCAACTCGACTCCCATGATGGCACATGAGGTCTACTCCCGTCTTCTCCTCACCGAGCAGTGTGTCGAGGCGCGTCGCTCCAAGTCCAGCCACGGCTCCCTCTCCGCGAACGCCGCCACCAAGGGTGGCCGCTCTTCTTCATCACCCCGGGCTCCTTCGGGGCTGCCACCACAGCCCGCCTCGGCCCCCCCTCCTACTGCGACGTTACCGGGGGCTGGCGGTCCGCGTGTGTGTCAGCTTTGTGGCCGCGATGGGCACTGGGCCTCCAAGTGTCACAAGCGCTTCCAGCGGAGTTTTCTTGGTCTTGGCAATGATGGCAAGGATACACGTAACCTTGCCCGTCAGGTCGCCATGGCTGATCGTCCAGCGCCGAAGAAGCAACAGGGACACACTCAGTCCTACTCTATCGATCCACACTGGTACATGGACTCTGGGGCGACAGAGCACCTGACAAGCGAGATGGGGAAGCTTCACACTCGTGAACCCTATCATGGCTCCGACAAGATCCACACCGCCAATGGAGCAGGTATGCACATCTCTCGTATTGGTCAAGCATCGCTTCTTACTAGACATGCCAATAGGAGTCTTCAACTACGCAATGTTCTTTGAGTTCCATATGTGACACGTAGTCTTCTTTCAGTTCCTAAACTCACACATGATAATAATGTGCTTTATGAATTTCACCCTTTTGATCTTTTTATTAAGGATCAGGCCACGAGGGACATTCTTCTTAGTGGGCGGCTCTGCCAGGGCCTCTATCGTCTGGAGCATCCTGGCGTCGCTCGCGTTTTCAGTGGAGTTCGGGTCTCTCCGTCACAGTGGCATGCTCGTCTTGGTCACCCGGCCACACCTATTGTTCGTCATGTTTTGCGTCGTCATGAGCTTCCTAGCCTGTCTAGTAATAAAGATGTAGCAGTGTGTGATGCTTGTCAGCAGGGGAAGAGTCATCAACTTCCTTTTTCGGAGTCCAGTCGTGAGGTGAAACATCCTTTAGAACTTGTGTTTTCAGATGTATGGGGTCCTGCTCAGACTTCTGTCAGTGGTCATAATTACTATATCAGTTTCGTTGATGCTTATAGTCGCTTTACCTGGCTTTATCTTATTAAACGTAAATCTGATGTGTTTGACATTTTTGTTCAGTTTCAAAAACATGTTGAACGCCTTCTCAAGCACAAAATTGTTCATGTCCAGTCGGACTGGGGGGGGGGGGGCGAGTATCGCAACCTCAACTCCTTCTTTTCAGTCGCTTGGGATAGCCCATCGTTTAGCATGTCCACATACACATCAGCAGAATGGTTCAGTAGAACGTAAGCATCGTCACATTGTTGAAGCTGGTCTTACTCGTTTGGCCCATGCATCTGTACCGTTTCGGTTTTGGAGTGATGCCTTCACCACTGCATGTTTTCTCATTAATCGTACTCCCACTCGTGTTTTAAACATGAAGACTCCCATTGAGGTTCTCCTTAATGAACAACCTGATTATACCTTTTTCAAGGTTTTTGGGTGTGCTTGCTGGCCGCACCTTCGTCCATATAACAAGCGCAAGCTTGAGTTCCGTTCAAGAAGTGTGTCTTTCTTGGCTATAGCTCTCTTCATAAAGGTTACAAATGTCTTCATGTTCCCACAAATCGTGTCTATATATCTCGGGACGTCGTGTTTGATGAGCATGTTTTCCCTTTGCTAAACTTCCTGTGTCCACCGCTGAACCACCGTCTCTGCATTCATCCTCTGTTGCCTCTGACCAATTTGATGATGTTGCATACTCTCCTGTGCTATTACCTATCCATGGTGCAGGAACCGGACGTGGGGCTCGCTTGGAGCTGTTGGAGGATTCACCATCTATCACCGCCGCCCTCTGATGGGCACGTCGATCGCCCTTTGACGTTGCATGGCATCGATCCGTGTGCCCATGCACGGTCGCCCGAAGAGCTCGTCGCGCCGGGCTCGTCCACTGCTCGGCCTGCTATGCCGGAGTCGCCTGCGGCTCGGCCCGCCACGCTGCCTTTGTCCGCGGCTCGTCCTGCGACACCGGCCTCGCCAGTGGCTCGGCCCGCGACACCGGCCTCGCCAGTGGCTCGGCCCGCTACGCCGGTCTCGCCCACGGCCCGGTCCGTGCCGCCGGTGTCGCCAGCGGCTCCGCCTGCCTCGCTGGCATCGCCTGTGGGCCGGCCTGCTACGCCGACCGCGCCCGAGGCCACCGCGTCTGGCTCCTCGTCGTCTGAGCCATCCATGATCAGTCTCTCACCGGCTAACTCGTCTTCATCGATGTCATCCAGCCCATTGCCGGCTGCTCCGTCGACCTCGGTGGCTCCTGTGTCCCGACCACATACACGCAGTCGCAGTGGCATTTTTCGACCCAAGGAACGTAAGGATGGTACTGTTGCTTGGTTGGCTGCTTGTCTGGCTGCTGCTGTTGCGGATCCGTCTTCTGAGCCCCGCTCATATCAGGCTGCCATGCGTGTTCCTCATTGGCGAGAGGCTATGGAGCAGGAGTTTCATGCTCTTCTTCGCAACAAGACATGGACTCTCGTTCCTCCACCACCACGGGTAAATATTATTGACTCCAAATGGGTGTTCAAAGTGAAGAAGCATTCGGATGGATCTATTGAGCGTTACAAAGCGCGCCTTGTTGCTAGAGGATTTCGGCAGCGCTATGGTCTTGACTATGAGGACACCTTCAGTCCCGTCGTCAAGCCTAGCACCATTCGGCTTCTTCTTTCTCTTGTTGTTACTCGTGGTTGGTCACTTCGTCAACTTGATGTGCAGAATGCTTTCCTCCATGGATTCTTGGAGGAAGAGGTTTATATGCGACAGCCGCCTGGTTTTTCTGATCCTGATCATCCTGACCATATCTGTCGTCTCACCAAAGCGCTCTATGGTTTGAAGCAAGCTCCTCGTGCCTGGCATGCCCGTCTTGCCTCTGCTCTTCGTGCTCATGGGTTTGTGGCATCCACTGCTGACTCTTCATTGTTCCTTCTACAGAAGCCAGAAGTCACTATGTATCTTTTGGTCTATGTCGATGATATTATTCTTGTCAGTTCTTCTCGGTATGCTGCTGATGCTCTTGTTCGCTCTCTTGGTGCTGATTTTGCTGTCAAAGATCTTGGGAAGCTTCACTACTTTCTTGGAGTGGAGGTCACTTCTCGTGCTGATGGTCTTGTTCTGACACAGAAGAAGTACTCATTGGATTTGTTGCAGCGAGCTGGCATGCTGAAGTGCAAACCCACTACCACACCCATGTCGTCTACTGACAAGATCACTGCTGTTGATGGTGAGCTTTTATCTTCCGTGGATGCCACAGAGTACCGGAGTATTGTTGGTGGCCTTCAGTACTTGACGATCACGAGACCAGATATCTCTTATGCTGTTAACAGGGTTTGTCAGTATCTTCAGGCTCCTCGAGACACTCATTGGGCTGCTGTTAAGCGCATTTTGCGTTATGTTCAGTTCACGGTGTCTTTTGGGATGCATATTCGGCCGACTTCCTCTCGGGTTCTTTCGGCCTACTCTGATGCAGATTGGGCTGGCAGCCCAGATGACAGGCGATCCACGGGGGGTTATGCTGTGTTCTTTGGCTCTAACTTGATCGCCTGGAGTGCTAGGAAACAGGCTACTGTTTCACGGAGTAGTACTGAAGCTGAGTATAAGGCTGTGGCTAATGCTACTGCAGAGATCATCTGGGTGCAGTCTTTGCTTCAGGAGTTGGGTATGTCTCAACCTCAGCCTCCTATCCTTTGGTGTGATAACATCGGTGCTACATACCTTTCTGCAAATCCGGTATTTCATGCCCGAACGAAACACATTGAAGTTGACTATCACTTTGTACGGGAACGTGTGTCACAGAAGCAACTCCAGATCAAGTTCATCTCTTCTAAGGATCAACTTGCAGACATCTTTACCAAGCCTTTGCCTCTACCACAGTTTGAGGCATGTAGGCGCAATCTTACCCTTCTCAGTTCTTTAGAAAGTGGCTAAGATTGAGGGAGGGTGTTAGACTATGTATAGCTTCTGTATTGTGTACGTATATTGTACCTATTGTAACACACCATTATATATATGAGATAAGCCACCCCTAAAGGGTTGTGCTGGTTCCTCCAAACCTATTATCCTACGAACGGCTTTGAGGCAATGAGTTCTCGCATACCACCTAATCATCGAACTATTAAATTGCCCCATGACCCTTCTATTGAGCCTGCAAATGGCCTTCCGGTCGGTTTGTACACCAGAGGTTACTTTGGCAAATCTCCGGGGGCCATGCAATATGCATTGCCAGCAGCAGATGGGCTTGCAATTCGGATCTGGAGTCTTGATGTTTCTGGGCCTTACAAATGGACTGTGCAGTATCGTCTTAGTATGGGTGATGCGTTTGGAAGGGATGACCTTGCTTACTATGACGCTGCTCAACAGTGCTGGAATTGCACGTATGAAATTGCTACTATTGACTCGGAGAGGGACGTCGTGTTCCTCTTTGACTACCATGCAAACAACCTTCGTTCATACACCATCAGCACAGGGGAACTTCAGGAACTCGATGACATTGAACAAGATCATGAGCATGTCTATGACAAGTTCTACCACTACGTGGCATGCTACTCAAAGCTTCCAACCTATGTGCCTATACCTCAGCCTTGTTTGTTGGAAGCAAAGAGGCCTGGTCGGCGGACGTGGCGGTCGAAGCTACTAGCAATTGTTGCGAAATCAAGCTGGAGATGATCTGTATAACTTCAGTTTGTGAAACCAGTCTAGCAAATGATGTTAAGAAGGCCTTCTATATCTTCCTTTTTCCTCATTATGTTATTTTGTAAGGGTAAACTAACACTATAGAAATGCTGAAAACTCCCTAGTTTCAGTGTACTGTGTCGCCAAATTCCCCCATGCTCTATTCCTAGGTTCACGTTATGATGTTGTAAGGATAGAACAAGCTTGTTATGCATGTTTCCAGTTCACCAAGCTATGTGTGTTCGTGCTTGGTGCAAAAGAAGAATGGATATATTTTATTTTTTAGTGTTGTTTCTTTTCTACAAAAGGAGGATTACCCTCAGCCTCTGCATCTAGGCGATGCATGGAGCCATTTTATTGTTTATTCACAAAGACCTTACAAAGTAGTACATCAAATAGTCTGAAGCCATCATCTTGGCAACATCTGTCGCTACTCCTATCCACATGATAAAGGGGTGTCGATAGTCCAAGCCTAGTACCAAACAGACATCGCACAAATGCCTAACATCTAAAGCCAGATGCCCCAACCAAGCCACATACTGGGTTTGGGGCACAAACCGGTCCGGCGCACTCTCATGTGTCGCTGCCGCCATCTTCCACCAATCCATCTTCAGAGCAAACTAACGCACCAACCTTGCCAGGATTCTCTGCCATCGACGCCGTCATGACGCCAGACTACATCCTCCTCCTGCATGAGTCCATCTCCGCGCATCAGACGCCAAGTCTCCACAGTGCCACGCCGCCAAGATCCGCCTCCATCAATATGTAAGATGAAGCACCGCTCTACCAAAGATGCCGAGCCTGTGTGCACCTCCAAGAATGACGCCTCCAAAAGGGAAACGACACCAGAGACCTGTTGTCATCCGATCTATTGATCTAGGGTTTCCCCCCGAGGTAGCAGAGAGTGGCCGTCAACTTCTACACATCGATGCCTTCAGAAAGGGAACGACGTAGACAGCACCGCCACTGCCGGCCTTGGCAATAGCCGATAGAAGGTTTTCACCCAGATCTGTTCAAAGACCTCCATCTCTTATGCACGGGCTGCCACCATCCCTGCCAGGATCTGGATGACCCAGGCCGCCGCTACCAGATCACAGCAAGGAGAAGTCCCCACCGAGACCCGCCGGCCGAGCAGGGGAGGCCGAGACTGCACCCGCAAGACCATATCCTCGCTGGATCCGTGCCCACGCCGCCGCCCTGGAGCCAACCCCACGTGCAGCAGCCACGGCCTGGCCGCCCGCCCGCGCTGCCGTCGGCCGTCGCGCCGCCTGACGCGCACTCCCCGCATCAGCACCAAGACTCCGCCGCGCCGCAGCATCTCGCGCTACAGCCGCACACCGAGAGGAGAAGAAGGGCCCCGACGTGCACCGGGCTTCGCCCGGCGGTGCCTTCTGGCGGCAGCGAGGGGAGGGGAGGGTGTAGGAGGCGGCCGTGGGGTGAAGGCTAGGGTTCCCCCGACGCCGCCCGCGAGAGCGACGCGAGGGAGAGTAAAATACTTGTATGATGTTGTCAGACTATCCGTTGCCATCATGCTAGCCCGTGACCTTTTTCCATTCAGGAGTCTCATGATTGTGACCCTTTTCCATTCAGGAGTCTCATAATCCTGGTTGCAGTTTACGTAGTTCGTACTCCCTAATCATGTGTGATATGCTCGAATTGAGCTTTCCAAGCTTGTCTCACACATGTTAACATGCAGGCGCCCGGAGAATGGATGCTGGTCCTAGGCTGGGATATGCAGCCCACAGAGCCTTTTCATATGATGATCTCGTAGGCCAATGTGTCAGTGACATGTAATGTATGTACATTTGTAGTTTATCTTGTTCTGTCTAGAAAAGAAGATAAAACAAATGGAATACTAATAGTTTCAGTTATGTCTCTACTAATAGTTTCTTAATGTCAGTGGTGACGACAGTGGGCGTGCTGACTGTCGCGGGTTAGCTGCAGGATCGATGGTGGCAGCATGAGGTACCTGGAGGTGAGGACGGAGGAGGGGACGGGGAAGGCAAAGCATGCTAATCTCCTCTCATTCTAACACTGCAGTGATCATAAACAATCTCCGTTTATGTGCAGACCACATTCGCCTGAAGTCCTGGAGTCCGTCAAAACATAAATCCCGACCCTTGCCTCTGTGGCCGAAGAACTAAAAGCGGGAGCTTGGAGAATATCACCTTCTTCAGAAGTGAGTTTTTCAGTAGTCGACCTTTTGTACCGAATATCACATTTTTTGGTCGATCTGCTCTTTGTGTTTATGCCGACTTGGTTCGCAAAGTAGCACATCTTGCAGATGTTGGCGAACATCACATATTCTATATTAAGAACCATAGTTTGTAGTGATGTACCACTAACGACACTAGCACATATTATATATTAAGAACCATAGTCTGTAGTGCTGGCCAACATCGACTAATTAACTTGTCTGAACCTACACAATCTTTTGCAGCTGCTGCCTTTGATAATTCTTGACAGGTCAATTCGAAATAGAGGGTCAAAAGTAGGCTCCTTAGCTAGCGAACAGGCAAGGGTTTGGTTCAGATATAAAAGTTAATCCAAATGTCAGTGTCAATGCCGCAAGAAAAAGTACAAATGAGCAGCTGGTTAGTAAAATGGCAGTGAAAACCTGCAGAACCTCATATTGTTCTGCATGAACGTTGTTAAGAGGAAGAAGCCATTGACAACAGGATATAGTGGGAACCAACTGACTTAAGATTGTCATTATAATAGATTTTTTTTCAAAACTATCACGTTATTTGAAGCGAATTCGGAAACTATAGTAGAGAATGGAAAATAATCAAAAGTATGACCCTGTCGGCCCTGCTGAGGCCGAAAAGGGACTTTTCGACCAGGTGTTGGTCGAAATCGGGTCGTCGGCCCGCCATTGACCGAAGATGGGCTCCTCTAGGCCGAAGACTAGTCGTCGGTGCGGGCCCGACCGAAAATAGTAGCTTCGGCCAGCAGGAAACCGAAGTGGGCCTTTTCGGCCAAGCCCTGGCCGAAGTGGGCCGTTTTTGGCCAATCGCAGTCGGCCGAAAAGGCTGGATAAGCAGCCAGCCGAGCGCCCGTGTTCTTCTTTCGCTGCTGTTCTTCTTTCTCGGCTTTCTCTCTCTCGTTCTTCTCTGTAGCTCGCCACCCCACTCCCATCTCCTCCATTAGCCACCCATTTTCACATCCAAGCCACAGAATCGATAGATTGTAGCAAACTCCGACGGCCTACGGTGTTTTTTTGCTATGGGATAGTTTTTTATGTGTTTGGGGAGGAGTAGCCATGGTGGGGAGGAGGAGCCATGGTGGGGAGGAGGACATGGGGATGGGCAGTAGGTGGTGGTGACGAGGAGCAGCAGCTGTGGTGGAGGAGCTGCGGCTTGGGGGGTGACCGGAGTTGAACCTCTGGTCGTCGAGGGGGCCGCGGTGTCGTTGTCCGGTGGTGCAAGTACTATGCGAGGTGGCCGGTGCCGCTGAGTCTGAGAGGAGCAAGAAGCTAGGGACACACGCTTCGAAGGTATAACCATGTCGTCACAAATTGATTTTATCTAAATTATATAGTTTATTTAGTGTATATAAGTCATATTGTGAATTTTAGTGTTAATATATTTGTGGAGGCATTTTAGCGCATAGTTCGTGTAGCGGGTAATATTAGTGTTCGTTGTGATTAATGAGAAGATGAGAATGTCTGACAGGTGAAAATGTCTGAATTAGTAAATCTAACTGTTTACTACGGCGCTGGTAATGTTCGATATAATGAGTTGGGGGTTGATCTTAGCGAGTTTAAAAATGGCGTCATGACACTAGCAGACCCGGACAGACTGGACATTAGACAGTTGAAGTACTGGTTGACAACTAGTTTCGGTCTGGATCCCAAGTATGTTCCACAAGATTCAAGCATTGTGGACCAAATCCTATAAAAATGTCAAGTGGGAGTTGATGCCGGTAGATAGGAGCCAGCATTGGTTGTCCCTGTTAAGGCGCTGTCGTGACCGAAGAATCCACCCATATGCACTTGTGCAACCTGTGCCGAAGGAGGAGAATACCGTAGAACTCCACAGGGGGTATGAACCCGGCCAAGGCAGTGAAGTGGCTAAGGAGATTGTTTTATCCGGGTCACAGCCAGAATATGTGGATGCTAGCCAACCCGAGAAAGAGTCGGACTACGTGCCACACATTGTTTGTGGTCCTGATACTGGGCAGAGTAGCCAGCTGATAATATTAGCTGGTTCTGGTTTTGCTGATGGGGATGAGGAAGAGGATGAAATGCAGAGGGTGATGGAGGAAGAGGACGAGGATGGATTGGCGGAGGAACTGGATTCTGAAAATTCTGAGGATGAAGTGGAGGTACCGATTCCTTCTTCATGGGATCAGGATATATCCACCGGCCTAACGGTCAACGATGGCCATGAGACTCCATGGCAGTATAATCTGAACCAAGTACAGATAGGGGCTATGTTTGATACAAAGAAAAAATTGAAGTACGCGGTGATAAAGTGGGCTATGTGTACGCAGAGCGTTTTCCGGACACACATATCAAGTCCAACAAACTATACCGTGAAATGTGTTGAAACAGGTTCTCCTGGGAAGGTGCACGGGCACGTGCCGAAGTATGACATCCAGTGGGTTGTCACCAATGTCGTCCCACATAATTGTGTGAGGAAGAACCTGCTGGTGAAGCATCCGAACCTAACTTCAACTCTCATTGCGCAACTCATGTATACTGAGATAGTAGAGAAGAAAGATATGGAAGCAAAACACATCCAGACAACAGTGAAGGTCAGATGGAATTATGTCATTCCTTATGGGAAGGCTTGGAGGGCTAAGCAGAAGGCTATGGAGGAAAGGTTTGGGACGTTCTTCGACTCATATGATAATGTTGTCCGTCTCCTTGGCTGCCTGAAGGAGAGGAATCCCGGCACTTATGTGAAGGTACAACACATGAGGTTGCTGAGTATACCAGATTTCAAGGTGTTGAAACGAGTGTTCTTCTCTTTCTCTATGTGCATCGAAGCTTTCCAGCATTGTCCTCCTGTTATGTTTGTGGATGGAACATTCCTGACCGGTCAGTATAGAGGGCAAATCCTGACTGCTATTGGTGTGGACGGGAACAATCAAATCATCCCACTTGCCATGGCATTTGTGGAGGGTGAGAACTTTCCCAGCTGGGTATGGTTCTTCCGGCAAGTCAAAATTGCCATTGTGAAGGACCGAGCAAACGTGTGTGTCATTCATGACAGACATGTTGGTATATTGAAGGTTGTGAAGACACTACGTAATCCAACAGTTGATGAACCAACACCTTGGAGGGACTTGCAGAGCCGGTGGTGCATGCGCCATCTTGGGGCTAATTTTTTCTCACAGTTCAAGAACAAGCGGTTGATGAACTGTTCAAAAAATTATGCAAGTAGAGCCAGCAGCGCAAATACGGATTTATTTGGTCAAACTAGATGAGTTTACTAAGAAGCAGGTCCGTGTGAGGAAGAAAATGGAAGAAGATCAGGTTAAATTAGCAGCACTCATCGTGGAGCTAGAGGAGCCAGTAGGTCTTTGTGACTTGCCAGCAATTGACCCTCCAAATACTACGAGAAAGAAGGGAAGGGCAATAAAGAATTTTTCTGAGTGGATAGAGAAAGAGCCTCCAGTGAATTGGTCTTTGCTGCATGACACCCATGGAGCTAGGTATGGCCACATGACAACCAATCTTGCAGAGGTGTATAACTTTGTGCTGAGAGGGAATAGAGCATTGCCACTCACAGCTATTGTGGAGGCTGTATTCCATGGCACGTTGAGATATTTTAGAGAAAGGCACGAGTTAGCAAAGAAGCATATTGAAGATAATCCCAACACACCTTATTGTAGCCGTGTCATGGAATACATGGCAAAGAAGATAGAGAAAGCAAAGAAGCACACTGTCAGACTCATAGGGAATCAAGAAAGGAGGTATCAGGTTCAGCTTCCTACCGATGGCTTTGGTTCTGGACATGAGGCGAAGGCACACGAGGTAAAAATTGGAACGGAATTTTATCCAACGCGTGAGTGCACATGCAACAAACCGAAGTTGTTGCACCTACCTTGCTCTCATGTGTTGGCTGCATGTGGCCAGATTAAGTTGGATGCTATCTCCTTCATGTCCTCATACTATTTAAAAGAGGAAGTGCTCAACACATGGACAGGTGAGATGATAGGGTTTAGAGTCGTCGGCAATTTCAACAAGGTAAACGACGGTGATAGAGTATTCATCCCGCATCCAGACTGTCGGTGTCAAAACCGGCGGATCTCGGGTAGGGGGTCCCGAACTGTGCGTCTAGGCGGATGGTAATAGGAGACAAGGGACACGATGTTTTACCCAGGTTCGGGCCCTCTTGATGGAGGTAAAACCCTACGTCCTACTTGATTAATATTGATGATGTGTGTTACAAGAGCGGATCTACCACGAGATTAAAGAGGCTAAACCCTAGAAGCTAGCCTATGGTATGATTGTTGTTCTCGTCCTATGGACTAAAGCCATCCGGTTTATATAGACACCGGAGAGGGCTAGGGTTACATGACTTCGGTTACAATGGTAGGAGATCTACATATCCGTATCGCCAAGCGTGCCTTCCACGCCAAGGAAAGTCCCATCCGGACACGGGACGAAGTCTTCAATCTTGTATCTTCATAGTCTTGGAGTCCGGCCGATGATGATAGTTCGCTATCCGGACACCCCTATTCGGAACTCCTTAGTAGCCCCTGAACCAGGCTTCAATGACGACGAGTCCGGCGCGCATGTTGTCTTCGGCATTGCAAGGCAGGTTCTTCCTCCAAATAATTTATAGAAGATTGTGAACACCAGGATAGTGTCCGGCTCTGCAAAGATAAATTCCACGTACCACCGTAGAGAGAACAATATTACACAAGTTCAATCTGCTGACGTATTTAGTGGCGTGACGTCATGCCATTATCAAGCCTTTACTCGTTTTTATTGTTCCACCTCTGTGCGTTTAGCGAGGCGGTTTCCTTGGCACGTCTTGTCGAAGCAGAGATCGTGTTCCCCTTATTCCAGGATTCCCATCAATACGGACGTGGGTAACCCAACCGCGCCATTGATTGTGACGCTTGGGAGATAAGCGAGTTTTACCAGGCCGGTGGGGACACATGTTTTTGTCCGCCCATATAAGGGGATAAAGATCCAACCCTTTTACCTGCGCCTTCTTCCTCCTTGGCTTATCCATCTCCACGAACTCGAGCTCCAGCGCCCAAGTCCGCACTTCTCACCTCAACCTTCTCCAACTATGTCCGGAGCGGGAGGCAAGTGGATGGCCTCCTCCGTCACGGAGGGGCAGATCCAGAAGCTGCGCGACGCCGGATATTTGTCCAGCAACATCGCGCATCGGCTCCCCGACGAGGGAGAGCTCATCCCCAACCCCAGGCCCCATGAGAGGGTAGTATTTCTTCCCCATTTCCTCCACGGACTGGGCTTCCCGCTTCATCCCTTTGTTCGGGGGCTCATGTTCTACTACGGCCTAGATTTCCATGATCTGGCCCTGAATTTCATCCTCAACATCTCGGCGTTTATCTAGGTATGCGAGGCCTTCCTTCTGCATCCAGCCCCACTTCGGCTTGTGGCTCAAGACCTTCAGTGTCAAGCCGAAGGTTGTGAAGGGCAGCCAAGCGGAGTGCGGAGGCGCCATGGTGGGCAGGATGTCCCACGTTACGTGGCTGGAGGGCACTTCCGTGGAAACCATCAAGGGGTGGCAATAGGGGTGGTTCTACATCACCGAGCCGCGTGACCCTGATTGGGCAGCAGCCCCCGAATTCAGATCTGGCATCCCTACACGGCTCACCTCCTGGAAAGAGAGTGGCCGGATTGGGGGGATTCGGAGGAGCTGACCGGACTCCAAGCCTGTATCCAGAAGCTGGTGGACAAGAAGCTCAAGCTTGTCAACGTAGTCCAGGTCATGCTCATCCGCGGATTCTCCCGTGCCAATGACGGGGCTTCAACATGTGGGAGTTTGATCCGGCGCAGCACCAGACCCTGAGCGGGCTCTTCGACACTACGTACGAAGATGTCTGGAAGGTGTTGTTCAAGGGCGCCGAAGCTCCCGCATCCGCTACCCCTCTACCGAAGATCGCGGATTCCGCTCGCAGCGTCCAGCTGACGAGGTAAGTGATTTCACCACTTGTTTTCCATAGTTTTGCTCTATGCGGGATCTAAACTCCCTTTACATTTGATAGGAATGGCTGGCGAAGGCCGAACGGACTATCTGTCCGGCCCCATTGCCAGAGGACCCAGCGGACGCCCGCATAACGGGGCTGCTGGCTCCGGCACCCCACGTGGTGCCGAAGAAGAAGGCCAAGAAGACGGCCACAGGGACTCGTAAGAGTTCCCGTTTTCAGGTGCTATCGGATGATGAATCCGAGGCCGACTCCTCCCACCAAGGTGAGGAGGAGAAGAAGAAAGCCTCTCCCCCAGCGGGGGGAGGGAAGAAATGGAAGGCCACCCCAACAAGGGAGGCCGAAGGGGCCAAGAAGGGAAAAACTCTTCCCCGGACTGCTCCGCCAACGCCATGATGTGATGACGAGGACTGGCCTCCAAGGGCCAAGCCCCTGGCGAGATCGTAAGTATCCGGACTCCCGAATAACTTCAAGGTTTTTTCTTTTCGCCACATAATGTCTTTCTAATGCCGCATACAACCTTGCAGTCTGCCCAAGGATGATCTTCCCGTTTAAATCGGCGGGTCCTTGGGTGCGTCGGATATGGATTCCTTCCGACTGCCTCCACCCCGTGCCGCGGACGACGCCGAGGTGGGATCCCAGGAAGGACCCACCAGGAGGAGGAGGCCGGAGGTGTCACAGGACACCCTCCCGGACTTTGCACGGACTCAGCCGGAGGCCACGGTGGCTCAAGTCCGTGGGCGACCCCCTTCGTAAGAAGGAAAGATCATGACGCGGCTGCCTCCGTCTAACCGGAGGTGCCGGATAATTTGCTGGAGGCGCTCAACGGCGCCTCCATCGAAGAGGAACACTGCACTGTTATGAGTGCGGTGATTAAGAAGGTTCAGCTCGCCAAGAGCGGGCTGACCGAAGCCTGCAGCAGCCTACTAACAGGCTTTGAGGTAAGAATTTTAATAGATGTAAAATGGTACCGCATAGACAGTAGCCCCTGATGCTCGGTTCGGTGTTCGGAAAGAAAAGCGGACTGAGGATCTTTAGAAAGATAAATGCAGGAGTCATAAAAAATATGTCAATATGGGATTGCAGGCTGTGCTGCTGACCTCCGCCACACTGACTGCGGAGGTCAATACTTTGAAGGAAAACCTTGAGCGGTCCGAGAACGAGCTCGGTCATGCCAAGAAGCAGCTCGAGGAAAAAGAAGGTGAGTAATACCTTCTGAAAATTGTACCTTACAGAAAAGGATTTGGTTGCAAGAAAAATGACAAGGATAACGTGGGTATTGTAGGGGCCACTATCAAGGTGGCGACCACGAAGGAGGCGGTGGTCATGGCCGAACGCATAATCTGACATGGAGCCCGAAAGCGAGAGAAGCAGGAGGCGCGGGTGGCGGAGGTACAGCAAGAGCTCCAGGATCTCGTGAAAAAACATGAGAGCTTGGGCGTGACTCAAGACTCGAGAGTCTGAGCTTGCAACGGCTCTTGAGAGTGTCAAAGCCGCTAAGGCGAAGCCTACAAGGCCCTCCAGGAGATTGAGGCGGTGAAGAAAATAGCAGCGGTAAGGCATTTTTCATGCAAAGTAAGCATGTGAGTGTTAATTACCTGTTGCCTACCCGAATTCGGAGCTCACCAGGAGCATTCGCAGATCTTCCTCGTAGCGTGTCCGATGCTGCCGCATTCTATCGGGCCGAGGAGGGGAGCTCGATGGAGAAGGTCTTCTGGTCTCAGTATGCTGAGGCCGGACATCCGGTGCCCCTTAGCGACCAGCTGAAGCAGCCGGTCGAGCTCCACAAGGCGGCCGAACAGGCCATGAAGGGCCTCATAGTTCGGCTGTGGCCTAAGGAGGCCATGCCTGGGAGCTACTTCGGCCTGGTGCGGCTGATGGATGCGTGCCCGTGGGTTGAAGTCATCAAGCATTCCGCTTGTATTGAGGGTGCCCGTCGGGCCCTTGCCCGCGCAAAGGTGCACTGGGGCAAGATGGATGCCCAGAAGCTCGTGACGGACCCGCCACCAGAGGGCAAGGAGCATCGCACGCCCGAGATGTATTATAAGAGTGTGCTGAAGGGCGCCCGCACTATTGCGGGTGAGTGCTCCAAAGATGTAATATTTGAGTAGACTCGCATTTTGTTATCCTGTGCGCTGAAAACTTAGTTCATATGCGCTAAGCAATGCTTGTTAATTTAAAATATTACCTTCTGTGCGGCTGTTTATCAAATCTGAGAGATGGCAAGTCGTCGGCTTCAGCCCCCATGCCACGAGTGCTGGGGTGTTCGGGATAAACTTGAGCGCTCTTGTTCCCATTTTGGGTCCATCTAGGGAGGCGCTCAACACAGCGAACAAGGCAACCGGACTTATAGTGCTTGAACACTCTCACTTAGCCATAGAATTCTATAATTTTAAATTTCGGCGAAGCCCCTAGTCTTCGGAAGGCCGAATTTGGGGCACTATCCACGCCTTGGCTGGACAGTATCCGGCTCCTCGCTCTAAGCGGCATAAGTCTTTAAGGACTCGCAAAAAACCTCTCGAACAGCTAAAGGCTCTCGCCGCATCATGACGGTCAGTTTTAGCTTTCTCATCGAGGCGTTAACCCAGCTCAAGCTGAGGCGGAATCGCGATGGTTCTCCCAGTGCTACCTTAGCCGATATAACGGAACGTAAGGTACCAAAACATGGGAGCCGGGCAAACCCAACTATTGACCCAAGACATGATTCGGAGCCGATGCATATAGTGCTATAAGTTCGGGGTGCCGCACTTGTGAAAGTGTTCGGACTCATCATACCATAATGCGGGAAACATAAGCCCCTGGTGTATATTAGCCGTACCAAAGTGTACGGATGCAACATGCCGTGAATGAACATATGTCTGAAAAACAAATGCAATTATAAGCAAAAAGGTGCTGCATCGTTTTATTCAATAAGTGCTGCTACGAATGCAGAACGATACAAATAGTGCGATAAGCAAGGTATGGGACTGTTAAACATGTCCCCCACCAGGGGTAGGTTCCAGATTGGTGTATAAAAATGCTCGTAATGGAGACCACCTGTATATTCGTTGTAGCCTTTATCCTTCCTTGGCTGTTGCATCGTGAGTTCGGCAGGTCTGCTACCGGACACGGCCTCTGACAAACGGAGTCCTGTGGGTAAAAAGTAAAAGGTAAAAAGAAAATAAAAAGGAACGACACACTTGAGAGCCCCTGGTGTGGTTGAGCCGCAGTCTGGGTTTATCGTGGTCGTGCCCCTCTCCCCATGCCCATGGTATCTTGAGCGTAATGGTGTACGCGAAGGACCTGCTGACGTTCGCGGGGAGCTGGGGTTGGGGCCGCACTGCTATGCGTGCTCAGAACGTGCTAGGTGGTCTTGTTGTAAGTTACTCCGGGCGCGCTTAGCTGTGTCCGGCCGCTTAACGGCCGGACTCGAGAATTGCCTTAAGAGGCTGCATTGCACTTCTGCCGCGAGAGCCACTGTATGTTCCTCCGTGCGGAGAGAACGTTCAGTGTTTCCGTTGACCGTGATGACTCCTCGAGGGCCCGGCATCTTGAGCTTGAGGTATGCGTGAGTGCGGCACCGAGTTGAACTTTGCAAACGATGTACGTCCGAGAAAGGCATGATAGCCGCTGCGGAACGGGACTATGTCGAAGATTAACTCAACGCTACGGAAGTTATCCGGGGATACGAAGAACACTTCCATTGTAATTGAGCCAGTACAATTGGCTTCTACACCTGGTATGACGCCTTTAAAGGTCGTTTTGGTAGGTTTAATCCTTGAGGGGTCTATGCCCATTTTGCGCACTGTATCCTGGTAAAGCAGGTTCAGGCTGCTGCCGCCGTCCATGAGGACTCTGGTTAGGTGAAATCCATCGACGATTGGGTCTAAGACCAGTGCGGTGAATCCGCCGTGGCGGATGCTGGTGGGGTGGTCCCTTCGGTCAAAAGTGATCGGGCAGGAGGACCATGGATTGAACTTCGGGGCAACTGGCTCCATCGCGTAGACATCCCTGAGTGCACGCTTGGCTCCCTTTTGGGTATGTGCGTATGTATATCATGTTCACCGTCCGCACTGTGGGGAAACCCTTCTGTCCTCTATTGTTCGGGCGGTTGGGTCTCGTCCTCGTTATCGCTATGCAGCCCCTTGTCATTGTTTTCGCAATTAACTTGCCTGCCTGTTGAATACCCAACAGTCCCTGTTGGTGTGGTTAACTGGCTTTCCGGGTGCCGTGTATCCGCACAAGCGGTCGAGTATTCGGTCCAAATTGGACGGACCCGGAGTAGTTATTTTGAATGGCTTTTTCCGCTGACTGGGTTTAGAGCCTCTGAATCCGGCATTGATTGCCGTATCCTCAATATTGTCGCCGTTAATGCGGCGTTTGTTTTTGTTATGACGCGGCCTGCCATTTCAGTCCTTGAAGGCTGGACTGCCAGAATTTTTGCTGAGGTTGTTGCTGCGTGCTAGCCAGCTGTCCTCACCCGCGCAGAAGCGGGTCATGAGTGATGTGAGGGCTGCCATGGATTTCGGCTTTTCCTGTCCTAGGTGCGGGCAAGCCACTCGTCATGGATGTTATGCTTGAAGGCCGCGAGGGCCTCCGCATCCGGACGATCGACGATTTGGTTTTCTTGGTTAAGAACCGTGTCCGTAATTGTTCCGCCGATTCATCTGGATGCTGAATTATGTGGCTTAGGTCATCAGCGTCGGTGGTCGCACATAAGTGCCCCGGAAGTTATCGAGGAATGCGGCTTCCGGTCCTCCCAGCTCCCAATTGACTCTGGCTGGCAAGCTGTTGAGCCAATGCCGGGCTGGTCCTTTAAGCTTGAGGGGAGGTATTTGATGGCGTGAAGATCGTCACCATGGGCCATGTGGATGTGAAGGAGATAGTCTTGATCCAAACCGCGGGGTCTGTTGATCCATCATATGATTCAAAATTGACGGGTTTAAACCCGTCGAGGATTTGATGATACATTACTACGTCTGTGAAGCATATTGGGTGTCTTGGCGCCTACTGATCGGGCGATATCACGACCGAGCTCAAAAGAGCTTTGTCTGTTTTGTTCGGCCCGGACGGACTTCTTGTGTCGGCGTGGCGGTTGTCGCCACGCATCTGCGGGCGCCCACGCGATCCGTAGATCGATCTTGATTGTCTTGCCTTGTCCTCCAATATATCTCGCAGGTCTGGAGCGTTCCCTTGTGGCCGTGTGCTTTTTGAGCGGTGTCGGGGTACGGTTCTAGTGAAGGGCCTAGAGGCCTCTCTATCGCGACCATGGGGTGGTCGGTCAGCCGTATTGTCTCCTGGTGATGCGGGTTCGTAAGCCTCCTCCTCTAATCGGGGGAGCAGCTTGCGTTTAGGGTAGCTTTTGGAGGGGCGTCGAGCTCATGCTCTTTGGCCGCGAGGACTTGATCCATCTGTCGGCTAGCAGATTCTGATCAGCTCTAAGCTGTTGCTGCTTTTTCTTGAGGCTGTTCGCCGTGGCCATAAGCCTGCGTCTAAAACGCTCTTGTTCGACGGGATCCTCAGGCACGACGAATTCATCGTCATCGAGGCTTGCTTCGTCTCCGGAGGGAGGCATATAATCCTCTACCTCTTCTTCTGCCGCTCTCTCGTGAGGGCTGGCGTCTCCATCCTCCTGCGCTGGATCTTGCTGGAGTGGATTATCTTCGGCAATGTCCGGTGTATTGTTGTCTCCGGTGCCGGAATCTTCATTCTTGCTGTGGCGGGATTTAGAGCGGCGCCCGACGCCGCGCTTGGGCTGTTTCTTGGAGGGTCATCCTCCTCTGTTCCTTCGCCATTCCCATCCTTTGGGATATCCACCATGTATATGTCATATGATGAGGTGGCTTTCCGGTGCCCGGTAGGCGCTGGTTCTTGTTAAATCTCCGGCATCGCCGTCCATACCGTTGATGTCTTGAGTCGTAGTCTAGCATGTCGGTTAGATCGCCGACAGACTGCTACCAAGTGGGTGGTGGGTGGGCTTTGAATTTCTTTGTCGTCCACATCCCAACCGCCCCGACCGCAGTCCGCCAGGGCTCTCCCGATAACGAGAGGTACTTTAGCGAACTCAAGATGTCGCCAAAAGGTGAGAGTTGAAAGATGTCCGCTACGGTGAACTCCATGACCGGGCGCCTAATCGGATTCGATCGGAGGGGCGGGAGGTTCGAAGTCCGGCAAGGAGTCCGGCACCTCGGAGTCGCGAGCTTTATGAGGGACAAGATCAGTGTTCGGCTCTATCGTCATAGAGGTTGCAGCCCCCGAGGCGGTGTCTAGCCATCCGTCCCCGATCTGTGCAGCCGGCTCCGAATTGAAGATCGGAGCGGGTTCGAAAAGCGACCTCCAGTGGTTGTCCGGCTGCAGAGCAAAATCATGCTCGCCGTGACAGTGCGGCACGCTCGGCTGTGGCTCGACTCCATCGAGGCTCAAGTCCCCGCGGATGTTAGCCGTGAAGTTCAAACTTCCAAATCTGACCTGACGGCCAGGGGCATAGCTTTCGATCTGCTCCAGATGGCCAAGCGAATTGGCCCGCAGTGCGAAGCCGCTGAATACGAAGATCTGTCCGGGGAGAAAAGTCTCACCCTGGACTACGTCGTTGATGATGGTCGAAGAAGCCATCGAGCCTATCGGTGACGACACAGAGGAACTCTCAATGAAAGCACCAATGTCGGTGTCAAAACCGGCGGATCTCGGGTAGGGGGTCCCGAACTGTGCGTCTAGGCGGATGGTAACGGGAGACAAGGGACACGATGTTTTACCCAGGTTCGGGCCCTCTTGATGGAGGTAAAACCCTACGTCCTACTTGATTAATATTGATGATGTGTGTTACAAGAGTGGATCTACCACGAGATCAAAGAGGCTAAACCCTAGAAGCTAGCCTATGGTATGGTTGTTGTTCTCGTCCTATGGACTAAAGCCATCCGGTTTATATAAACACCGGAGAGGGCTAGGGTTACACAGAGTCGGTTACAATGGTAGGAGATCTACATATCCGTATCGCCAAGCTTGCCTTCCACGCCAAGGAAAGTCCCATCCGGACACGGGACGAAGTCTTCAATCTTGTATCTTCATAGTCTTGGAGTCCGGCCGATGATGATAGTTCGGCTATCCGGACACCCCCTAGTCCGGAACTCCCTCACAGCCATTCGGTGAACAAGTAGGGGCAGACGAAAGGCACGTCGCATCCGAAACGACATGGACCAGTCTAAATCTAGTGGAGCAACCAGACAATGTTTGTTATGCGCGGCTTATGGGCATAGGATGAAATATTGTCCCGACCTGAACAAAGATGGTGCTTCCACATCGACAAGTGCTTCCACATCGACGACTGCGACAACAGGAGCAAGAGGCGGACGTGGCCGTGGCAGTCGAGGCCGAAGGGGCGGACGAGGAAGAAATAACTCAGAAGCTATATAATGTGTTTTAATATGTAATATGTCAGGACTATGTTTTAATATGTAATATGTCAGGACTATGTTTTAATTTGTAATATGTGAGGACTATGTTTTAATTTGTAATATGTGAGGACTATGTTTTAATTTATAATATGTCAGGACTATGTTTTAATTTATAATATGTCAGGACAATTTTTTAGTTTGTAATATGTCTAGACTATGTTTTAATTTATAATATGTCAGGATTATGTTTAAATTTGTAATATGTCTGGACTATGTTTTAATTTGTAATATGCCTTACTATGGTTTAATTTGTAATATGTTTGTACTATGTTTTATTTGCACCTAAGATTTGTTGTTTGAATTGCAGATATGTCTTCGTATCCGTTGCTTAATGGTAACATCGATAGAAAGCACCGGGGCGCCCTTATGGAAGCGGGCAACCACTTAGACGTGTTGGTCACTCGTACACGATTCATGGGTTGATAGGTATGTGTGCATATAATGGAATCCATATAATGACTTACTATGTTTGACATACTTTTCATAGCCGCTAACAATCTCTTTATTTTGTAGGTTAATTTGGGTTGGACTTCTACCCATGGCACGGCTGGTTGAGGGTACATTGGATGAGTGGGTTGATGGTCCGGACTTAGATGAGGCAGGTGAACCATTGCAGTTACACAAGAGGCAAGTGAAACGTTTCTCTTACGACAAGTCACTCCTTACCTGCTTAGTAGATAGATGGAGACCAGAGACACGTACGTTTCACTTTCCCTGGGGAGAGATGGCGCCTACTTTACAGGATGTGTCTTACTTTTTGGGATTACCTCTGGTCGGTGCTGCCATAGGTCCCTTAGAGGCAGAATCTGGTTGGCAAGCAGCGATGCAGACCAGTTTATGGCTGCGGTGTAGGGGAACGCAGTAGAAAACAAAAATTTTCCAACCTACGCACCAGCCCAGGACCACTGTGGAGACTGCATACATGGTTTGATCTTTTTCGTTACCGACTCATAGCGCAGCGGGAAGTAGAGTCGATGACGGTCGGTGGTGCAGATCCCCGCAGCTAGGATTTACAACCTCCCAACCGCGAGGATGTATACCCTCATCTGCTCCTCAGGACCTTCGAAACTCGAACGGTCGCTCGGACAACCCTTTGGGAGGACCTTCAAAACTCGGACGGTCACATAGACAGCCCTTCGGGAGGCACTCACGAACTAAGACCGAAACTACGATCTCTCTACAGAGTTGCACACATACGGTGTCATCTATCCGGCAGGGCTTCGCCATCCAGAACTAGTTCCTGCTGGAACCCAGACAGCCTTTCGGCTCTAGGAAACTATTTCGCTGGGAGGGAGAGAAGAAGCCAGATCATTGCATGGCACTTGTATGAGAGCAAAGGGATGAGTGTTGAGAGTGCCTCTCCACCTCTATTTATAGGAAAACCCCAAGGGGTAGGGGCACATGAAAACCCCCAAAATGCCCACACTTTATGTCACACATAAAGTGCATAAAGGGCATAAAGGGATGTCAAGTGGAGCCCCATGGAGGAGCTACACCCTCCAACGTCCCACCTTCATGGGGCCCCCAAAGGGGGTTCCTTGATCCCAAGTCCTTCTAGAAGCCTTTTGGGAAAAGCTCCAAAAGGTGGCTTTCCATAAATATCCCAAAAATCACTTTCACTATTCACGACGACATTTTTCAGCGTCCGTTCGAACTAAAATTATTTATGTGGGCTTAGAACATTTCCAGTACCCACGATAATAATTTTCAATGTGTTCTGGAACAATTCCAGTTTAGTGATTTTCATCTGCGAAAAGCATCGGAACCATTTTAACTTAATGGCATACCCCGAAACAACTATTTCGGTTTTTATTTCTAAAAATTCCAAAAAGTTTCCAGAATGATTCTGGCACCCTCCAAGAATTATCAGGCATGTGCTGAAACCATTTTGACTTAATGGCATACCCCAAAACAACTATTTCGGTTTCACCGAAACTCATCCGGTGACCTCTCTCTTCATATCTTTTCCGCTGTCCGAAACTTTTCGGTGTCCGAAACTTTTTCGATTATTTTCTCTCAGACTCCCTGTCTAGTATTCAGCAGATAGATGACCCTTAAGCGTGTGACCCTATAGATTCGGTGAAGTATAGACATGACCCGGAACCCCTTCCGATCAATGATCAACATCGGAGCCGTGGACACCCATATTGACCCCTATACCCACACGAATAAACATTCGAGTGAACCTCTAGTTGCCGTGTGCTATTCCTGTTGCTTCACGATATGTTACAAATACCCGAGGTGAGACATGTTGGCATTCCCGTGGATCAACAACTTGTCCACTATGCTAGTTACCTCGTTACCGGTATTGTTCTCTTTTCTCGTTACCGTGTTCCGGCACCCCTGTGATCAAATCACAAAGTGTCTAGCCAGAGGATGATGGATACCGTAACACCGAGAGCGCCCAGAGATATCTTTCCATCGTCGGAGGAGCAAATCTCAATCTTGAGCTATCCAGTTGCTTGACATACTTTTCCATGAACCAGTAAGCCGCCGTAATAGCCACCCATTTACGGATGACGTTTAACAAACCCCAAAGTTCATGAAGCAAGCATGAAGAAACTCGATACTCTCATGGTCTAAGGAATCATCCAAACACTAACCATCTCTGTGTTATTTACCATTAACTTGTGACGAATGAATCTCATAGCATAACATCAATCCGGGTCGATTCAACACAAATGTTCTCTTAACATTGTGCCCTCAAAGTTGCTGGCATAGACATGCCCATGATTGGGAAAACATAATCATCATGCAACACTTGAGCTAGTCTAAGAGGCATGACTAGGAATACATTTTACCGTTTAGTATTCCACACGTGCACATGGGTTTTCCCCAGAGCCTTTACGGATATACGGGCTCAAGAACCACAACAGTTATAGCATGGAACATCAACATAATTATGAACTTGGAGATAAATAATAGCATTTATTATTGCCTCTAGGGCATATCTCCTACAGACTCCCACTTGCACTAGAGTCAATAATCTAGTTTAATGCTAATGCACTTCACACCTGTGGCACATCGTTGTAAATATCAATATGCTTCGCTTGTGGTATAGCCTGATGTCCAACGGAACTGACGACTTCAGCTCCGTGTGTATCTCTGTATATCCTCGCGTTTTCACGCTTTCACAAAATTCATATTTTGTGTGGACTTGGCTTTGTATATATGTGAATCATTGGTCGAAACCTGACTCCTCAGACTGAGTTATGGAGAAACTACCTGCAGTAGTGTCCCATTAACAAAAGCCATTTTGGAACCATACTAAGTTCATGACTGAACTATATGATTCAACATCTTGTTTGTCGCTTCTAAAGCGTCAACATACTTAGTCATTTGTTATAGAATTCGCCACAGTATCCTGTTGGGAACAATTTCCAACTACCGTGCCACCATATTGTGTATTACACAAAACCCTTAACTTAAATCGAAAATCGCATGGAGAAAAGATGAAGACTGTATCGATGTAACATTTTACAACGAACTCTTCATGATCTCTGCTTGCGAGAAAACATATCATCAGTACTTACTCTAGTACTCAATGACATCTTTCACTGTTGTCCCACGATCAGTACTTTGATCACTTTAGTATCCATACTCGCAACACCTTGGGAGTATCGGACATATCTGGTTGTTTTACATACCATGGAATACATGATAAATCCAAACACAAGAGTGTGTGGAATCTCCATCATGTATTTTGCTCATCAGTGTCTTGGGACACCGATTCTTGCAAAAACTATTTCCATGTGGCTTTGGCAAGAATCACTCCCTGTCTTTCTTAGTGCTAAATGGTTTTAGCATTTTGTTAGTATGTATTTTGGCTCAGCTCCATTAGGTAAATCTATCTACATAGATCATTATGCCTAATATCAAGGCTATTTAGCCCAAGCACTTCATCGAAAAACTATTTTCAAATGAAGTCCTAATTCGTGTCAAGAATTTTATTTCCAATTAACAATGTGTCAAGCACACAAGGTTTTCAGAAATATTATTATGCTCCCACTTACTTTCTTGAAATACAAGCATCTTCGTTACCCATTGATGAAGTCATACCCCTTTGACCATTTCATCAAAGCACGAAGATTCCAACTCGATTTTGCTCTCTTTTGTCCATTGCTGGAACTTTGAAGTTTGCATACTTACTAGCATCCTCTAGATAGACAAAACGCCTTGGACTATAACACATGCAAGTCCTTGGTTTCATTTCCATCAGATGGAAATCGTATTGTCATCCGTGTTTCATATCTCATGATTGAAATATGTATTAATTGCTTGTTCAACCCGAACCGACTTTAAGCATCGTTACGATGAAAACAACCTCATCATAGTCAACTCTTGAACTTGTTATTTCAACAAGTCGAGCTTTATGGATAAAACATTTTTATCCAGATCAGTTTTAAGTTCCATAAATATTCGTTAGACTCTAAGTCTTCCAAAAGGTGTATCAAGGTTTTAATCTTGAATCACTTATATGGAAACTAACTCGGGTTATATTGGCATTTAGCCAATTCCGGAGTCAGGGCCCATCAACGCTTCCTTGTGTATCATAGGTATAATGTTGTCTAACAACAATATCTCGTTTGCGCACCTGAGAGGTTTGCACGAGCCTTGCCTACGTGGTTCAGCTGCAAGTTCGACCGAAGTTCATACATTTTATTGTAGAGACTTCCGTATCAGTCACAGTAGGAAACTCTGGAATTACTTCCAAGGTCTCTTTCCTTTGATCTGATGACGAAGATACTGTTTATCTCGTCGAGTTGCACTATTCTCCCACTCACCTTTTTGAAAGAACCATTCTTTTTAAAAGCACAAAGTTTCGCGGCAAAACTATTTGCCTCGGTATAGTGCGAGAGGAATACCCAACATTTTGGTATAACCTACAAAGTAGCACTTGTCTGATTTGGAATAGGTTTGTAACCTTTTACACAAGCCCCATATTCCAAATGTTAAGAAAAGATATAACATGTTTGGGCGTACCATACCATGCCATCATTTCAACAGACCCGATGGAGCTCTTTTCAGTGTAAAAGCCGCAGTCTCTAAAGCATTACTCTTTAAAAGTGATAATGGCAAATTTATTTTTGTCATCTTTGACCTTACCATGTCATAAATGGTTAGATTACATCTCCATGGACTTTCCACTTGCAGTGGTGTTCCGGGAGGTGCAAGTTATGAAACCCCTTTCACAACTCATCAGACATTCACTAAACATGTAACTCAAATATTCCTTTGTGCAATCAAATTGCAGAAACATAATTTTCTTGTTACAATAACTTCTACTTCATTTTTGAAAACCTTTCGAATGATTTCAAAAGATCTAGACTTACGTCTCATCGAGTAAATATCCATATATCTACTTGAGTCATTTCTGAAGTTAAATAAATCCACCACTAACAACACTTATCGGACTACACACATCAAATGTATGATCACTAATAATTTTGTTGTTCGTTCCTTATGGCCTGTGAACGGTATTTTAGTCACTTCACTTTTCGAAGGAAAGTTGCATGTGTCAGATGATTCAAAATCAAAAATATTTCAAAATCCATCATAATGGAATTTTCCATGCGGGTTTCTCCAATGTGACCAAATGTAGTGCCACACTTGTGTGGTATTCTTTTAGTCTTGCAACATTTAGCGTTAGTGTTATGGATGTATCATATTACCATCAATATTCATAACATACATCCCATCTTGGATGGAAGCATGGCTCTTCATGTTATTCATAACACTTAACAACAATTGTTGTTTTTATGAACAACTCTTTTGCAACAAAGATTGTGCAATGGGCTAGAGTGTATGAAACTCTAAAATGAATTATGAAAGTAAACCCAGAGGTATTCTATTATTATCTATATTCATAACATACATCTCATTCATAATGAAAGTATGGCCGCTTGTGTTATTCATAACATCGAACATAAAAAGTTCTCTTATGAACAACCTTCTTGCAAGATACCTTATGCAATGGGCTAGAGTTTGTAAAACTCTAAATGAATTATGAAAATAAATACAGACGTCAATACACCGATGGAAGGTATAGTAACATTTACTATGTTCACTATGTATACCTTAACCTCATTTCTGGCTAGCCTTTTAGGCCATAGTAGCTTTTACATTGATTCGTAACAGAATGCAATCGAGCGGGTATCTTTGTGATTAACTCACAACACCCAAGAATTAGTGATTAACATGTTTAACCATAATTCCCAAGAACTATATCTTTGACCAGCCTACTATACATCAAAAACCTGTATGACATTCATACATGAGCCGGATATTCCAGTCATCTTTCTTTCTGGCTTTATACTTCTCACAGTTTAACTTTTAGTATTTCTCCTACTCGCAAAAGAAGCACCCAACTTAAGAGTGGCGTTAGCCCCGGACTTCCTAGGCGTGTAAGTCACACAAACACCCTTTGGACACTTCCTTTCTCTTTAAGTTGTTGTTTTATTCACCTTTCATCATATGGCAGGCGTTCTTCTGGATCCATCTCTTATCAGTCTAATGCATAGTAAACACTTTACTAATAATTTGCAAACAAACATTGCTTTGTTTGTATCTGAAAACGATTTTCAGCTCCATGAATATCACATAACTATCCCAAACTTTCGAAGTTCGGGTCACATGGAAGCAAACATATTGCACTTGATCGCAACAAAATTCTAGCTTTTGGATCGAAGGACGATAGTCTCATCATCCATAGCATTTAGCGGGAGTATACGAAAAACATGCGATAGGACAAAATCCTTCTCGACACCTTTGAGGACAATCCTCACATTACGTTACAAATCGTAAAGTTTTAACTAGATATTTAACAGCTATTCAATTTTAACAGGGAAGGTGGAAACGCAAGCCATTATTCTATTACTATTTTGCAAGAAACACTTAGACAATGTTCATAATTAATTGCACTGAGAATTAAACATGTTAATTTTCAACAGTGCGCTCCCACTCAAATCAATATCTCTCATAATTGATTTAGAGTGATTCAAGATCCATATTTCTATTCGATGCCATTGACGGGTTCATCACTGATGACACGAATTTCAATTGGTAGGCCAACTTGCCGATCACATCTCTATGTGATTCTTGTTCATCTTTCGATGGGCGTGTTCCGAGCTCAGGACTCTCCTGCCTGAACGTCAAAGACAACCAAGTGATCTTGCTGTGAGGTCTGACCTCACCCGCCTCATTCCTCTCGATTCGTTCGTGCTCATGTGTACATGGCGCACCCCAAAAAGATACGAATTTCAGACGATGCTACACTTGGGAGAACACTAACTACTTGATATTTTTGTGAGAGATCACCCTAATAAAAAGCGACTACCGCGCAATCAAGAAGGGTGCATCATAAGGGATAAACATCTCAGGCAATTCATAATAGCATGATAAGGTATAGCCCTTTCTGACGGAGAAGTCTTTCATTTCTTCGTCTTCGGCATTTTCGTCGGCGTTCACCTTCGCTAAGATTGCCACCACCTTGTCGATGCACCGACTCGTAGCGCAGCGGGAAGTAGAGTCGATGACGATCGGCGGTGCAGATCCCCGCAGCTAGGATTTACAACCTCCCAACTGCGAGGATGTATACCCTCGTCTGCTCCTCAGACAGCCCTTCGGGAGGCGGTCGAACAGCCCCCCCCCCCCGGACGGTGTCGCGGACAACCCTTCGGGAGGACCTTCGAAACTCGAACGGTCGCTCGGACAACCCTTTGGGAGGACCTTCAAAACTCGGACGGTCACACAGACAGCCCTTCGGGAGGCACTCACGAACTAAGACCGAAACTACGATCTCTCTACAGAGTTGCACACATACGGTGTCATCTATCCGGCAGGGCTTCGCCGTCCAGAACTAGTTCCTGCCGGAACCCAGACAGCCTTTCGGCTCTACGAAACTATTTCACTGGGAGGGAGAGAAGAAGCCAGATCATTGCATGGCACTTGTATGAGAGGAAAGGGATGAGTGTGGAGAGTGCCTCTCCACCTCTATTTATAGGAAAACCCCAAGGGGTAGGGGCACATGAAAACCCCCAAAATGCCCACACTTTATGTCACACATAAAGTGCATAAAGGGCATAAAGGGATGTCAAGTGGAGCCCCATGGAGGAGCTGCACCCTCCAACGTCCCACCTTCATGGGGCCCCCCAAAGGGGGTTCCTTGATCCCCAAGTCATTCTAGAAGCCTTTTGGGAAAAGCCCCAAAAGGTGGCTTTCCATAAATATCCCAAAAATCACTTTCACTATTCACGACGACATTTTTCAGCGTCCGTTCGAACTAAAAATATTTATGTTGGCTTAGAACATTTCCAGTACCCACCATAATAATTTTCAACGCGTTCTGGAACAATTCCAGTTTAGTGATTTTCATCTGCGAAAAGCATCTGAACCGGCTCCTGCAGCTCCGGAATATTTCCGGTTTTTATTTCTGAAAATTCCAAAAAGTTTCCAGAATGATTCTGGCACCCTCCAAGAATTATCAGGCATGTGTCGAAACCATTTTGACTTAATGGCATACCCCGAAATAACTATTTCGGTTTCACCGAAACTCATCCGGCGACCTCTCTCTGCGGAACTTTTTCGCTGTCTGAAACTTTTCGGTGTCCGAAACTTTTTCGATTATTTTCTCTCAGACTCCCTGTCTAGTATTCAGCAGATAGATGACCCTTAAGCGTGTGACCCTATAGGTTCGGTGAAGTATAGACATGACCCGGAACCCCTTCTGATCAATGATCAACATCGGAGCCGTGGACACCCATATTGACCCCTATACCCACACGAATAAATATTCGAGTGAACCTCTAGTTGTCGTGTGCTATTCCTGTTGCTTCGTGATATGTTACAAATACCTGAGGTGAGACATGTTGGCATTCCCGTGGATCAACAACTTGTCCACTATGCTAGTTACCTCGTTACCGGTATTGGTCTCTTTTCTCGTTACCGTGTTCCGGCACCCCTGTGATCAAATCACAAAGTGTCTGACCAGACGATGATGGATACCGTAACATGGAGAGGGCCCAGAGATATCTCACCATCGTCAGAGGAGCAAATCTCAATCTTGAGCTATCAAGTTACTTGACATACTTTTCCATGAACCCGTAAGCCGCCGTAATAGCCACCCATTTACGGATGACGTTTAACAAACCCCAAAGTTCATGAAGCAAGCATGAAGAAACTCGATACTCTCATGGTCTAAGGAATCATGCAAACATTAACCATCTCTGTGTTATTTACCATTAACTTGTGGCGAATGAATCTCATAGAAAAACATCAATCCAGGTCGATTCAACACAAATGTTCTCTTAACATTGTGCCCTCAAAGTTGCTGGCATACACATGCCCATGATTGGGAAAACATAATCATCATGCAACACTTGAGCTAGTCTTAGAGGCATGACTAGGAATACATTTTACCGTTTATTATTCCACACGTGCACATGGGTTTTCCCCAGAGCCTTTATGGATATACGGGCTCGGGAACCACAGCAGTTATAGCATGGAACATCAACAGAATTGTTAACTTGGAGATAAATAATAGTATTTATTATTGCCTCTGGGGCATATCTCCTACATGCGGTGCCGAATGCTAGGGCCATAGACAACGATCCTCACGGACCTCTTTTTAGATGGTTGGGCCAGTTTCAGGTAACCTTCATGGCCACTTAAACAAATGTTTTTTTAGTTGCCCGATGTTAATACAATCATTATGTTTCTATGTAGATTGCCTCGTTAGGATATCCCCATGTTCAATTGTCGGAGGCACAGATTGGCCGGTCCCTAGAGGCATATATTCTTTGGTTGTTTGGCAAGACGATGTTTACAGAGAACCACGTGACCACTGTCGATGCACGACTCATCGGTATTGCACGAGAGATAGCTGACGCATGTTGCCCTGGGGATATTCCATAGAGGAGTTTTGGTTCTGCTGTGTTAGCGGCTACATACAGAGGCCTGTGCAAAGCTTGCTTGTTGAAGTCTAGAAAATCTAGTATTGTTGGATGTCCATTATTGTTGCAGCTCTGGTCATACGAGAGATTCTCTATTGGATGACCCTATGTCTACGTTGATAAACCTTTTGGTTTGGAGGACTTAGCTGGGGCTTATGTGCCTGCTATCAGCGACTTGCCTACTATTGGATCTGTTTGGGCACAACGAGAGGTACTTTTATATTAAGTAACAATTAATTCAATTATTTCTTGACATTCAATAGTATTACTAATGCTTATTTGTTGTCATGCAGAGAGACAGTTTGCGCATAGCCAGGTTAGGGGATGCTACCCGTCCTTCACGATGCAGTTTGATAGTTTGCACGAGGTTCAAGTTATCTAGGAGCCATACTCGCCTCAGGCTATATCATCGAGGTGCCTAGTTGGGATTTCTGGATTGTGCACTAGAGATCGGCACTATTGGATGACCAAGGCCAAGTTGGTGTTTGACGTGACGGTTGAGGAGATGGCTCTTCATAGGGTGATGAGACAGTTCGGTCTATATCAAGAGCCTGAGATTCCAGATATTCCACACTTGCCAGAACAAGTGCACAAGGCCAAGTTGGTGTTCGACGTGACGGTAGAGGAGATGGCTCTTCATATGTTAAGTCTTTTGTTAACCTGGACATATTCGTTTGGTTATCTATTCATGGTGTATATCATACAACGAGGATACAATTGATTAACTCTTTGTGTACGGGGTGACTTGACAATACAGGCGCGAGAGGAGATTTCCGCCTTAATGCAGCGCCTTCAGAGGGGAGAAAATATCCCACCGCGAGAGAGCGTCTCATGGTTGAGGTGTCTTGATGACAAGCTACGTGGTATTTACGCAGCTGTTACGTGTAGACGGTCTTCGGATGTTGCACTTCCTCCTCCAGCACATCGTCCGCCACGTCCCTCTGTACAGCATTCAGAACCACGACCCTCTGTGCAACATTTAGAACCACGACCCTCTATGCACCATGCAGAACCTCATCCTTCACAGCCAGGGAGCTCTTCCTGGCATCAGCCACATCCTTCACAGCCAGGGAGCTCTTCCTGGCATCAGCCACCTCCTTCACAGCCAGGGAGCTCTTCTTGGCATCAACCACCTCCTTCATAGCTAGGGAGCGCTTACTGGCATCAGCAGATGGAACTAGGTAACACTACTCACTACATTCTTTTCAACATTGTAGTAGTCGTTCCTGCATTCTCAGCAGCCACTGATGCTTAGTGGTGGTGCTTCGTTCATGCATTTGTATCAATTTTACATGTTTTACTTTACCGCAGGCGGCAACCAGTCACATCCGTTCATGCATTCAGTGCAGTCACCGATGCTTAGTGGTGGTGCTTCGCACTTTAAGGGCGACGGCGAGGATAATGACCAAGCTGCAAACATTTATGACTTCTCGCACATAGTGTTTCACACTCCAACACCACCACCGACGCAAGAGACACAGACCGTGACAGACGAGGTTAACTATGGTCGTGGTTATCACGAGCCTCGTTCACCGCCACAGCGCTTATCGCCTTCTGGTCCTCGCCTGAGGAAGACCCAGACTCGTCGTCGTCCCCCGCAGTGATATGGTTATCTATGTAGAGACATTACCTATGTTACTTTCAGACTATTCACAGCTGTGAGTCAGTATTTATGTATGAGACATGCTTCATGTTCATGTATCAGGAGACATATATTGTTTTATGTATGCGAGAGACATATTACTATTAATTCGCATTGTTATTCTAGTTACATTTCCAAAGAGACTACAACCGATAATTAAGATACAAGTACATCTGAATTAAACGGTGCGGCTGAACTTAATAAACACATCAATACAGTACAATCTAATAATGCAAATACATCTGAATTAAATGGTAGAACTGGAATACATCTTACATACTACATGAAGTCATCATCGTCATCCTCCATTGATGCAGCCCTCTTGCCCTTCGACGATGCGGTCCTCTTGCCCTCCGTCGATGCAGAACTCTTGCCCTTCGAGGATGCAGAATTCTTGCCCTTGGACGATGCAGAACCCGGAAGCGGCGACATGAAGATATCATCTTCGTCCTCGCTCTCCTCAGTCCATAAATATGGATTCTTTGTTGCAGTCCTTCTGAAAGTTTCACTCTTCAGATCCACCACCTTCTTCCACCTTTCATGCAACCTAAGAAGTTCTTTACGTACCTCCTCATAGGTCCTTTCAGGCCACCCAGACCTACGTTATTCGTGATCCAACTCATTCATTATGGTTTCATTACCGGTGAGTTCGTCCCATGGAACTATCCTATTGTCCATCCTGAAATCGGTAGTTATCCTAAGAAGAGTCCTGCTCATCCCAGGGTGAAAACTATGATCGAAAGGATAATGGGACATCTCGACTAAACTGCACTGGAATGCTTATCCACCTCCGCCTGAAGGGGTTTTTATAGGTACAGAGGAGAAAATGGCGGGAAAGAACGACTGCGGTATGGCGGGAAGGGGTTGGCGGGAAACGGGTGGCGGGAAACGGGTGGCGGGAAAGGGTCGGCGGGAAATGGGTGGCGGGAAAGAGTTGGCGGGAAGGGGTTGGCGGGAAAATACATTGGCCAACTGATAACGAAAAGGTGCGCCCAAGGGACTTTTCGGCCTACACTTGACCAACAAGTACTTTTCGGCCTAGAGTAGACCAAAAAGTACTTTTCGGCCTATATTTGACCAAAAAGTCCTTTTCGGCCAAACAGCAGCCGAAAACAGCCATTTCGGCCAGCTCCGCCTCTTTTCGGCCATGGCAGGGCCAAAAACACTACGTCGGCCAACAGTTGGCCGAAAACTACCTTTCGGCCTACACGTGGCCGACAGGGTCATAGTTTTCCATTTGTTTATTCTGTGCTATAGTTTCCGAAATTGCTACAAAATACGTCATAGTTTTGAAAAAAAATCATTATAATAACTGACGAAAGTGAAGTTCCTCGCGGTCATTATCTGCAGTTTGGTTGCCATTGTCTGTGCTCTGCTTTCCCTTTGCCTTGCATTCCCTTTCAATTTGCCTTTGTCTTTGCCTTCAACCTACCAGCCAGCCAGCTTACGAGAAGTCCTTAAATCCGGTCTTCCTACTACACGCTACGCGCATGATACGTCTCCAACGTATCTAAGTTTTCATTGCTCCATGCTATTATATTACCCCTTTTGGATGTTTATGGGCTTTATTTTACACATTTATATCATTTTTGGGACTAACCTACTAACCGGAGGCCCAGCCCGTATTGCTGTTTTTTTGCCTATTTCAGTATTTCGAAGAAAAGGAATATCAAACGGAGTCCAAATGGAATGAAACCTTCGGGAGCGTGATTTTTGGAACGAACATGATCCAGAGGACTTTGAGTGCAAGTAAAGAAGCAGCCGAGGCGGTCATGAGAGGGTAGGCGCCCCCTCTGAGGCGCGCCACTGGCTCTGGGCCCCTCGAGGCTGACCACCGACGTACTTCTTCCTCCTATATAAGCCTACGGACCCCGAAAACATCCAGGGAGCCAACGAAACACAATTTCCACTGATGTAACCTTCTGTATCCGCGAGATCCCATCTTGGAGCCTTCGCCGGCGCTCTACCGGAGGGGGAATCGACCACGGAGGGCTTCTACATCAACACCATAGCCCCTCCAATGAGTTGTGAGTAGTTTACCACAGACCTACGGGTCCATAGTTATTAGCTACTCCCTCCATTCCAAAATAGATGACTCAACTTTGTACTAAGTTTAGTACAAAGTTGAGTCATCTATTTTAGAACGGAGGGAGTAGATGACTTCTTATCTCTTCTTGGATCTCAATACAATGTTCTCCCCCTCTCTTGTGGAGATCTATTCGATGTAAACTCTTTTTGCGGTGTGTTTGTCGAGATCCGATGAATTGTGGGTTTATGATCAAGTTTATCTATGAATAATATTTGAATCTCCTCTGAATTCTTTTATGTATGATTGAGTTATCTTTGCAAGTCTCTTCGAATTATCAGTTTGGTTTGGCCTACTAGATTGATCTTTCTTGCCATGGGAGAAGTGCTTAGCTTTGGGTTCAATCTTGCGGTGTCCTTACCCTGTGATAGAAAGAGTGGCAAGGCACGCATTGTATTGTTGCCATCGAGGATAAAAAGATGGGGTTTATATCATATTGCATGAGTTTATCCCCCTACATCATGTCATCTTGCTTAATGCGTTACTCTGTTCTTATGAACTTAATACTCTAGATGCAGGCAGGAGTCGGTCGATGTGTGGAGTAATAGTGGTAGATGCAAGCAGGAGTCGATCTACTTGTTGCGGACGTGATGCCTATATACATGATCATGCCTAGATAATCTCATCATTATTCGCTTTTCTATCAATTACTCGACAGTAATTTGTTCACCCACCGTAATACTTATGCTATCTTGAGAGAAGCCTCTAGTGAAACCTATGGCCCCCGGGTCTATCTCTTATCATATTTGCTTCCAATCTACTTGCATCTTTACTTTTTGCATCTATATTATAAAATACCAAAAATATATTTATCTTATCATACTATCTCTATTAGAGATCACTTTCGCGAGTGGCCCTGAAGGGATTGACAACCCCTTTATTGCGTTGGTTGCGAGTTCTTTGTTTGTTTGTGTAGGTGCATGGGAATTTTGAGGAGCCTCCTACTGGATTGATACCTTGGTTCTCAAAAACTGAGGGAAATACTTACGCTACTATTGCTGCATCACCCTTTCCTCTTCAAGGAAAACCAATGCAAGCTCAAGACGTAGCAGCGCACAACCACCTTCCAAGAAGTTCTTAATTTATTTTTCCTACAACGCGTACCACCACCTTCCGAGAAGTTCTTAAATCTGTTCTTATTATGTGTATCACCACCACAGCCAATCCTCCTCATCGCCGTCGACGTTGGTGGAGAAGTCCGGAGGAAGGGTTCTTCCCTTCTTGGACCCTCCGGCCTCCCCAGTTGGGGCGGCCTTCCTTTTCTTCTCCTCCCCCGCTGGGGGAGGAGCTTCTTCTTCCTCCTCCTCGTCCTCGGGAGAAGATTCTGCTTGAGAATCTGACAGCACCTGGCGCCGGGAACTCCTTCAAGTTCCCGTGACCTCCTTCTTGGCCTTCTTCTCCGGCACCACATGGGGTGCCAGAGCCAGCAGCCCCGTCAATTTGGCGTCCGCTGGGTCTTCCGGCAAAGGAGCCGGACAGTTAATCTGTCCGGACGTCTTCAGCCAGTCCTGTCAAAATTTAGGGAGTTTTAGATCCCACGTAGAGTCAATCTATGAAAAAAGAGTCCCGTAAAGGGTAAAATAACTTACCTCACCGGCTTGACGCAGCGAGCTGTATCCGTGATCTTTGATAGCGGATGCTGGGCCTTCGGCGCCCTTGAACAGCACCTTCCAGGCATCTTCGTACGTAGTGTCGAAGAACCGGCTCAAGGTTTGGTGTTGTGCCGGATCGAACTCCCACAAATTAAAGGCCCGTTGTTGGCATGGGAGAATCCGGCGGATGAGCATCACCTGGATTACATCGATAAGCCTAAGATTCTTGCCACCAGGTTTCGGACGCATGTTTGAAGTCCGGATGTCTCGTCCGAATTCCCCCATGTCAGGCTCGTCTCTTTCCATGACGAGAGCCGTGTGGGGAAGCCAGATCTGAATTCGGGGGCCGCCGCCCATTCGGTGTTGAGGGGCTCGGTGATGTAGAACCACCCCGACTGCCACCCCTTTATTGTCTCCACGAAGGCGCCTTCGAGCCATGGGACTTTGGCCATCTTGCCAACCATGGCGCCTCCACTTTTCCTTTCGGACGGCGCCCAGTACCTTGATTGGACGTTGAAGATCTTCAGCCATAAGCCGAAGTGGGGCTAGATGCAGAGGAAGGCCTCGCACATGACGATAAACGCCGAGATGTTGAGGATGAAATTCGGGGCCAAGTCGTGGAATTCCAGGCCGTAGTAGAACATGAGCCCCCGGACAAATGGGTGAAGTGGAAAACCTAGTCCGCGGAGGAAGTGGGGGAGAAACATTACCCTCTCATGGGCCCCGGGGGTTGGAATAAGCTGCCCCGCATCGGGCAGCCTGGCTGTGATGTCGCCGGACAAGTGTCCGGCCTCCCTTGATCTTGTGATGTGCCCCTCCGTGACGGAGGAGGCCATCCACCTGCCTCCCGCTCCTGACATGGTTGGAGAGGGGTTGAGGTGGGATGTGCGGACTTGGGCGCTGGAGCTCGAGTGCGCGGAAATGGATAAGCAAAGGAGGAAGAAGGCATAGGTGAAAAGGTGGATCCTTATCCCCTTATATGGACGGACGAAGCTATGCGTCTCCCACCGGCCTGGTAAAACTCGCTTATTTCCCAAGCGCCATAATCAATGGCGCAGATGGGTTACCCACGTCTGTATTGATGAGAATCCCGGAATAAGGGGGCACGATCTATGCTTTGATAGGACGTGCCAAGGAAACCGCCTCGCTAAACGCGCTGAGGTGGAACAGTAAAAAACGATTCATATAAAGGCTTGGCCGTGGTGTAATGTCACGCCGCGGAATACGTCAGTAGATCTGTGCAAAAGTTACTCTCTCTACGGTGGTATGTGGAACTTGTTTTGCAGAGCCGGACACTATCCTGGTGTTCAAAACCTTCTATGAAGTATTAGGAGGAGGAACCCGCCTTGCAATGCCGAAGACAATATGCGCGCCGGACTCGTCGTCATTGAAGCCTGGTTCAGGGGCTACTGAGGGAGTCCTGGACTAGGGGGTGTCCGGATAGCCGGACTATCATCACGGCCGGACTCCAAGACTATGAAGATACAAGATTGAAGACTTCGTCCCGTGTCCGGATGGGACTTTCCTTGGCGTGGAAGGCAAGTTTGGCGTCTGGATATGTAGATCTCCTACTATTGTAACCGACTCTGTGTAACCCTAACCTATCCGGTGTCTATATAAACCGGAGGGTTTTAGTCCGTAGGACGAACAACAATCATACCATAGGCTAGCTTCTAGGGTTTAGCCTCCTTGATCTCATGGTAGATCTACTCTTGTACTACCCACATCATCAATATTAATCAAGCAGGAGTAGGGTATTACCTCCATCGAGAGGGCCCGAACCTGGGTAAAAACATCGTGTCCCTTGTCTCCTGTTACCATCCGCCTAGACGCACAGTTTGGGACCCCCTACCCGAGATCTGCCGGTTTTGACACCGACATTGGTACTTTCATTGAGAGTTCCTCTGTGTCGTCACCGATAGGCCTGATGGCTCCTTCGACCATCAACAACGACGCGGTCCAGGGTGAGATTTTCTCCCCGGACAGATCTTCGTATTCGGCGGCTTTGCACTGCGGGCCAATTCGCTTGGCCATCTGGAGCAGATCGAAAGCTACGCCCCTGGCCATCAGGTCAGATTTGGAAGTTTGAACTATACGGCCCATATCCGCGGAGACTTGATCTTCGACAGATTCGAGCCGTAGCCAAGTGTGCCGCACTGTCTCGATGGGCATGATCTAGCTCTCAGATCCAACAAAGGCCTCGAGGTCGCACTAAAGATCCGGCCCGATCCTTAACTGAGCCGGATTCCCGATCGAGGGCAGTGGTTGGGCGCCGCCTCGGGGCTACAATCTCTCTGGCGATTGAGCGAACTCCATCTCTGTCGCTGCGAAGACCTCGACTCCGGGTGCGGACTCCGAACCCTCGCGCCCCCGCCTTAATCGAATCCGATTGGGCGCCCGTCATGGAGTTCACTGCCACGACATCTTTCGGCACTTTCGCCCTTTGGCGATATTCTGAATTCACTAAAGTCTCTCTCTTTATCCGGAGAGCCCTGGCCGGACTGCGGACAGGAAGGTTGGGATACGGACGACGAAATTCAAGGCCCACCCACCACCCACTTTGTAGCCACTGTCGATGATTTAACCGACTTGCTCGACTTCGACTCCGAAGACATCAACGGTATGGACGACGATGCCGGAGACGACCAAGACCCAGCGCCTACAGGGCACTGTAAGGCCACCTCGTCATATGACATATACATGGTGGACATCCCAAAAGAGGGGAACGGCGATGAAACAACGGAGGATGACCCCTCCAAGAAACAGCCAAAGCACCGACGTCAGCGGCGCCGCTCTAAATCCCGCCACAACAAAAACGGTGATTCCAGCACGGGAGATAATAACACCCCGGACAGTGCCGAAGAGAACCCCCTCCAGCAGGACTCAACGCAGGAGGAGGGAGAAGCAAGTCCGCATGGCGGTCTGGCGAAAGAGAGGTCGAGGGGCGATAATTATGCGCCTCCCTCCGAAGATGAGGCAAGCCTCGGCGACGCATTTACCAATTTGTCACACGAGGATCCCGCCGAACAGGAGGCGTTTCAAACGCAGGCTTATGGCGACGGCAAGCAGCCTCAAGAAAAAGCAGCAACAGCTTAGAGCTGATCAAGACACGCTAGGCAGCGGATGGACTGAAGTCCTTGCAGCCGAAGAGTATGAACTCGAACGCCCCTCCAAAAGCTACCCCAAATGCAGGCCGCTGCCTCGACTAGAGGAGGAAGCACCCAAGTCACCAGCGCACGACATGGCAGACCGGCCACCCCGTGGCCGCGATAGAGAGGCCTCTAGACCCTCCGTTCAAGCCGTACCCCGGCGCCGTTCAAAAAGTACCAGGGCACGGGAAAACGCGCCGGACTTGCGAGATATATTGGAGGATAAGGCAAAACATACAAGATCGATCTACGGATCGCGTGGGCGCCCCACGACACGTGATGATAACCGTCACGCCGGATACAGAAACTCCGGCAGGGCCGAACACAATAGACAAAGCTCATTTGAGCTGCGTCGTGATATAGCCCAATCTGAGGCGCCAAGACACCCACTATGCTTCACAGATGAAGTAATGGATCATCAAATCCCTGAGGGCTTTAAACCCGTAAACATTGAATCATACGATGGTACCACCGATCCTGCGGTCTGGATCGAGGACTATCTCCTCCATATCCGCATGGCCCGCAGTGATGATCTACACGCCATCAAATACCTCCCCCTGAAGCTTAAAGGACCAGCTCGGCATTGGCTCAACAGCTTGCCAGCAGAATCAATTGGTTGTTGGGAGGACCTGGAAGCCGCATTCCTTGATAACTTCCAGGGCACATATGTGCGACCACGACGCCAATGACATTAGCCACATAATTCAGCACCGGAAGAATCGGCGGAACAGTTACGGACACGGTTCCTCACAAAGAAAAATCAAATCGTTGACTGTCCGGATGCAGAGGCCCTTGCAGCCTTCAAACATAACATCATGACGAGTGGCTTGCCCGGCACCTAGGACAGAAAAGCCGAAATCTATGGCAGCCCTCACAACCCTCATGACTCGCTTTTGTGCGGGAGAGGACAGCTGGCTAGCTCGAAGCAACAACTTGGCCAAACATCACGATAGTGCGGATACCAAGGACAGCAATGGCAGGTCGCGTCATAACAAGAACAAGCGCCGCATTAACGGCGACAATCACGAAGATACGGCCGTCAATGCGGATTCGTGAGGCTCTAAACCCGGTCAGCGGAAGAAGCCATTCAAAAGAAATACCTAGGGCCCGTCCAACTTGGACCGCATACTCGATCGCTTGTGCGGATACATGGCACCCTAAAAACATGCCAATCACACCAACAGGGATTGTTGGGTGTTCAAGCAAGCAGGCAAGTTAAGTGCTGAACTCAATGACAAGGGCTGCATAGCGATGACGAGGAAGAGCCCCGGCCGCCGAACAATAGAGGACAGAAGGGTTTTCCCACACAAGTGCGGACGGTGAACATGATATACGCAACCCACATACCCAAAAGGGAGCGGAAGCATGCACTATGGGACGTATATGCGATGGAGCCAGTCGCCCCAAAGTTCAACCCATGGTCTTCCTGCCCGATCACCTTCGATCGAAGGGACCACCCCACTAGCATCCCTCACGGCGGTTTTGCCGCATCGGTTCTTGACCCAATTATTGACGGATTTCACCTCACCAGAGTCCTGATGGACGGCGGCAGCAGCCTGAACCTGCTTTATCAGGATACAGTGCGCAAAATGGGCATAGAACCCTCAAGGATTAAACCTACAAAGACGACCTTTAAAGGCGTCATACCGGGTGTAGAGGCCAATTGTACAGGCTCAGTCACACTCGAAGTGGTCTTCGGATCACCGGATAACTTCCGAAGCGAAGAGTTAATCTTCGACATAGTCCCGTTCCGTAGCGGCTATCATGCACTGCTCGGACGAACCGCATTTGCAAAGTTCAATGCGGTGCCGCACTACGCATACCTCAAGCTCAAGATGCCAGGCCCTCGAGGAGTAATCACGGTCAATGGAAACACCGAACACTCTCTCCGAACGGAGGAGCACACGGCGGCCCTCGCGGCGGAGGTGCAAAGCAGCCTCTCACGGCAATTCTCGAGTCCGGCCACTAAGCGTCCGGACACCGCCAAGCGCGCCCGGAGTAACCTACAACAAGACCACCTGGCACGATTCAAGCACGCGTAGCAATCCGGCCCCAACCCCAGCCCTCGCGAAATTGCAAAGCCAAGATTACTGGCGTACATAACTACGCTCTGGAGATACCATGGGCATATGGGGAGGGCACGACCACGGCTGCGCCAAGAATGCAGTTCAACCGCACCAGGGGCTCCCGATTGTGTCATTCTTTTTCTTTTTTCTTTTCTTTCTTTTCAGGACTACGTTTTTCAGAATTCCTGTCTGGCACTAGAATCTCCGAACTCACAATGAAACAAACAGGGAAGCAGTAAAACTCCGTCCGAGTGTTGGTGGTCTCTATTACGAGCATTATACCTGTTTTACATACCATCCCGCAGCTTATCCCTGGAGGGGGACATGTTAGATAGTCCCATCCCTTGCTTATTGCACTATTTGTATCGTTCTGCTTTCATTGCAGTACCTTTTTGAATAAACAATACATAGCTTGTGTCTATTATTGCACTCCTTTCTTTTTCTATATATATGTTCATTTCATGACATGTTGCACCCGTACACTTTGGTACGGCCAATACACCAGGGGCTTAAGTACCCCAAAATCATGGTGTGAGAAGTACGAACACTTTCACAAGTGCGGCACCCCGAACTTATAGCATTATATGAATCAGCTCCGAATCATGTCTTGGGTCAATAATTGGGTTTGCCCGGCTCCCGTGTTTTGGTACCTTACGTTCCGCTATATCGGCTAAGGTAGCACTGGGAGAACCACTGCGATTGTGCCCCAGTTGAGCTGGGTCGAGCACCTCAGTGGAGAAAGCTAAAACTAACCGTCATGATAGGGCGAGAGCTGGTCGCTGTTCGAGAGGTTTTTTCGGGTCCCTAAAGACTTATGCCGCTTAGAGCGAGGAACCGGAACTGTCCGGCCAAGGCGTGGATAGCGCCCCGAACTCGGTCTTCCGAAGACTAGGGGCTTCGCCGAAATTTAAAATTATAGAATTCTATGGCTAAGTGAGAGTGTTCAAGCATTATAAGTCCGGTTGCCTTGTTCGTTGCATTGAGCGCCTCCGTAGATGGACCCAAGAATGGGAACAAGAGTGCTCAAGTTTATCCCGAACACCCCAGCACTCGTGGCATGGGGGCTGAAGCCAACGACTTGCCATCTCTCAAATTTGATAAACGGCCGCATGAAGGTAATATTTTAAATTAACAAGCGTTGCTTAGCGCATATGAACAAGTTTTCAGCGTCTGGGATAACAAATGCGAGTCTATTCAAAAATTACATCTACGGAGCACTCATCCGCTATTCAGCGGGCACCCTTTAGGAGGCCCTCATAATACATTTCGGGCGTGCGATGCTCCTTGCCCTTCGGTGGCCCGTCCGTCACAAGCTTCTCCGCATCCAGCTTGCCCCAGTGCACTTTAGCACGGGCAAGCGCCCGACGGACACCTTCGATGGAGACGGAGCGCTTGATGACTTCCATTCACGGACAAGCATCCACCAGCCGCTACACCAAGCCGAAGTAGCTCCCAGGCATGGCTTCTAATGGCCACAGCCGAACTATAAGGCCCTTCATGGCCTGTTCGGCGACCTTGTGGAGCTCGACCAGCTGCTTCAGCTGGTCGCTCAGGGGCACTGGATGTCCGGCCTCAGCATACTGAGACCAGAACACCTTCTCCGTTGAGCTCCCCTCCTGGGCGCGGTAGAATGCGGCAGCATCAGACGCACTACGAGGCAAATCTGCGAATGCTCCTGGAGAGCTCCGAATCCGGGTAAGTAATAGGTAATTGACTTTTACATTCTTGCTTTGCATAAAGAATGCCTTACCCGCCGCTATCTTCTTAAATGCTTCAATTTCTTGGAGGGCTTTTTGGGCCTCGGCCTTAGCAGCTTTGGCACTCTCAAGAGCCGAGGCAAGCTCGGACTCTCGGGTCTTCGAGTCACGCTCCAAACCCTCGTGTTTTTCCACGAGAGTCTGGAGCTCTTGCCGCACCTCCGCCAGCTGCGCCTCCCCCTTCTCTCGCTCGGTCCGTTCCGCAGCAGCTTTGTTTTCGGCCGCGGACACCGCTTCCTTCAGGGTCGCCACCTCGTTAAGTGGCCCCGCAGTACCCATGTTATTCCTGTTATTTTTGAAACCAAAACCTTTTCTATAAGGTATTTCTTTAATAAGGTATTACTTACCTTCCTTGTCCTCGAGCTCCTTCATGGCTTGTCCGAGCTCGTTCTCGGACCGCTTCGAGTTACGCTTCAATGCATTGACCTCCTCGGTCGGTGGCGAGAGGTCGTGTAGCCTGCATTCCCATATTGACATACTTATGTTAGACTCCTGCGTATATCTTTTTAGATCCTTAGTCCGGCTTTTCTTTACGAACACCGAACTAAGCATCGAGAACTCTTGTCTATGCGGTAATATTTTTACATATTTTAAAACTTACCTCAAAGCCTGTTAGAAGGCTGGTACAGCTTGGTCAGCCCGCTCTTGGCGGACTGAATTGTCCGGATCACCGCACTCATAATGATGCGGTGCTCCTCCTGATGGAAACCTTTAAGCGCCTCCCAAAGAAGCTATCCGGTGCCTCTGTTGGATGGAGGATACGGCGTCTTACCCTTCTTCTGAAGGACCGCTTACGGACTTGGAACCACTGAAGGTTCCGCATGGAGTTCGGACAAGGGTCGGGCTTAGAGCCTGGGGTCTTACCCCAGCGCTGAGTCCGGGAGGTTGCCTTGTGGCACCTCCTGCGCTACCTCCTCTTGACCAAGCCCCCCTTGGGGCCCCACCACGGCATCATCCGCAGCATGAGGCGAGGAGGCGGTCGGAAGCGAACTACTGTCCATTTCCGACGAGCCCAGGGACCCGCTCGATGAATCGGCGAACTCGCCCTTGGGCGGGCTGCACGGTTGTTCCAAATTAGATAACACTCTACAATAATAAAAAGCCATGGGTATCCGGACACTTACGATCTTGCCAGGGGCTTGGCCCTTGTAGGCCAATCCTCCTCCTCGTCGTCGACGTTGGTGGACAAGTCCGGAGGAAGGGTTCTTCCCTTCTTGGACCCTCCGGCCTCCCGGTTAGGCGGCCTTCCTTTTCTTCTCCTCCCATTTGGGGAAGGAGCTTCTTCTTCCTCCTCCTCGTCCTCGGGAGAAGATTACGCTTGAGAATCGGCGGCACTGGCGTCGGGAACTCCTTCGAGTTCCCGTGACCGCCTTCTTGGCCTTCTTCACCGGCACCGCATGGGGTGCCGGAGCCAGCAGCCCCGTCAATTGGGCGTCCGCTGGGTCTTCCGGCAAAGGAGCCGGACAGTTAATCTGTCCGGACATCTTCAGCCAGTCCTGTCAAAATTTAGGGAGTTTTAGATCCCACGTAGAGTCAATCTATGAAAAAAGAGTCCCGTAAAGGGTAAAATAACTTACCTCGCCGGCTTGACGTAGCGAGCTGTATCCGCGATCTTTGATAGCGGATGCTGGGGCTTCAGCGCCCTTGAACAGCACCTTCCAGGCATCTTCGTACGTAGTGTCGAAGAGCCGGCTCAAGGTTCGGTGTTGTGCCGGATCGAACTCCCACAAATTAAAGGCCCGTTGTTGGCATGGGAGAATCCGGCGGATGAGCATCACCTGGATTACGTCGACAAGCCTAAGATTCTTGGCCACCAGGTTTCGGACGCATGTTTGAAGTCCGGATGTCTCGTCCGAATTCCCCCACGTCAGGCTCGTCTCTTTCCATGACGAGAGCCGTGTGGGGAAGCCAGTTCTGAATTCGGGGGCCGCCGCCCATTCGGTGTTGTGGGGCTCGGTGATGTAGAACCACCCCGACTGCCACCCCTTTATTGTCTCCACAAAGGCGACTTCGAGCCATGGGACTTTGGCCATCTTGCCAACCATGGCGCCTCCGCCTCCTCAGCGGCCGCCCACTACCTTCGGTCGGACGTTGAGGATCTTCAGCCATAAGCCGAAGTGGGGCTGGATGCAGAGGAAGGCCTCGCACATGACGATAAACGCCGAGATGTTGAGGATGAAATTCGGGGCCAGGTCGTGGAAGTCCAGGCCGTAGTAGAACATGAGCCCCCGGACAAATGGGTGAAGTGGAAAACCTAGTCCGCGGAGGAAGTGGGGGAGAAACACTACCCTCTCATGGGGCCCGGGGGTTGGAATAAGCTGCCCTGCATCGGGCAGCCTGTGCGCGATGTCGCCGGACAAGTATCCGGCCTCCCACAGTCTTGTGATGTGCCCCTCTGTGACGGAGGAGGCCATCCACCTGCCTCCCGCTCCTGACATGGTTGGAGAGGGGTTGAGGTGGGATGTGTGGACTTGGACGCTGGAGCTCGAGTGCGCGGAAATGGATAAGTAAAGGAGGAAGAAGGCATAGGTGAAAAGGTGGATCCTTATCCCCTTATATGGACGGACGAAGCTATGCGTCTCCCACCGGCCTGGTAAAACTCGCTTATTTCCCAAGCGTCGTAATCAATGGCGCAGATGGGTTACCCACGTTTGTATTGATGAGAATCCCGAAATAAGGGGGCACGATCTATGCTTTGATAAGACGTGCCAAGGAAACCGCCTCGCTAAACGCGCTGAGGTGGAACAGTAAAAAACGATTCATATAAAGGCTTGGCCGTGGTGTGATGTCACGCCGCGGAATACGTCAGCAGATCTGTGCAAAAGTTATTTTCTCTACGGTGGTATGTGGAACTTGTTTTGCAGAGCCGGACACTATCCTGGTGTTCAAAACCTTCTATGAAGTATTCGGAGGAGGAACCCGCCTTGCAATGCCGAAGACAATATGCATGCCGGACTCGTCGTCATTGAAGCCTGGTTCAGGGGCTACTGAGGGAGTCCCGTACTAGGGGGTGTCAGGATAGCCGGACTATCATCACGGCCGGACTCCAAGACTATGAAGATACAAGATTGAAGACTTCGTCCCGTGTCCGGATGGGACTTTCCTTGGCGTGGAAGGCAAGCTTGGCGTTTCGTATTTGTAGATCTCCTTGTTTTGTAACCGACTCTGTGTAATCCTAACCTATCCGGTGTCTATATAAACCGGAGGGTTTTAGTCCGTAGGAGAAACAACAATCATACCATAGGCTAGCTTCTAGGGTTTAGCCTCCTTGATCTCGTGGTAGATCTACTCTTGTACTACCCACATCATCAATATTAATCAAGCAGGAGTAGGGTATTACCTCCATCGAGAGGGCCCGAACCTGGGTAAAAACATCGTGTCCCTTTTCTCCTGTTACCATCCGCCTAGACGCATAGTTCGTGACCCCCTACCCGAGATCCGCCGGTTTTGACACCGACAGTACCCTTGGCCGCCGCCGCTACCGAACGTCTGGGTGAACACTAATGCAGAACCGGGCTATAGCACGTAAGGACCTTTAGTGCCGGTTCTGCAATCGGCACTAAAGGGTGGGGACTAAAGCCCCCCCCCCCTTTAGTCCCGGTTCAGCACGAACCACCACTAAAAGGTCACCACGTGGCACGAGCCTGCGCCGGGGGCTGGGAGACTGATGACCCACAAGTATAGGGGATCTATCGTAGTCCTTTCGATAAGTAAGAGTGTTGAACCCAACGAGGAGCAGAAGGAAATGATAAGCAGTTTTCAGCAAGGTATTCTCTGCAAGTACTGAAATAAGTGGTAACAGATAGTTTTGTGATGAGGTAAATTGTAACGAACAACAAGTAACAAAAGTAAACACGGTGCAGCAAGGTGGCCCAATCCTTTTTATAGCAAAGGACAAGCCGGAACAATCTCTTATAATAGGAAAAGCGCTCCCGAGGACACATGGGATTATCGTCAAGCTAGTTTTCATCACGTTCATATGATTCGCGTTCGGTACTTTGATAATTTGATATGTGGGTGGACTGGTGCTTGGGTGTTGTTCTTACTTGAACAAACATCCCACTTATGATTAACCTCTATTGCAAGCATCCGCAACTACAACAAAAGTATTAAGGTAAACCTAACCATAGCATGAAACATATGGATCCAAATCAGCCCCTTACGAAGCAACGCATAAACTAGGGTTTAAGCTACATTACTCTAGCAACCCATCATCTACTTATTACTTCCCAATGCCTTCCTCTAGGCCCAAATAATGGTGAAGTGTTATGTAGTCGACGTTCACATAACACCACTAGAGGTTAGACAACATACATCTCATCAAAATATCGAACGAATACCAAATTCACATGACTACTAATAGCAAGACTTCTCCCGTGTCCTCAGGAACAAACGTAACTACTCACAAAGCATATTCATGTTCATAATCAGAGGGGTAATAATATGCATAAAGGATCTGAACATATGATCTTCCACCAAGTAAACCAACTAGCATCAACTACAAGGAGTAATCAACACTACTAGCAACCTACTAGCACCAATCCCGGACTTGGAGACAAGAATTGGATACAAGAGATGAACTAGGGTTTAGAGATGAGATGGTGTTGGTGAATATGTTGATGGAGATTGCCCTCTCCCGATGAGAGGAGCGTTGGTGATGATGATGACGATGATTTCCCCCTCCCGGAGGGAAGTGTCCCCAGCAGAACAGCTCCGCCGGAGCCCTAGATTGGTTCCGCCAAGGTTCCGCCTCGTGGCGGCGGAGTCTCGTCCCGAAAGGTTGTCTCTGATTTTTTTCTCATCGAAAGACTTCATATAGGAGAAGATGGGCATCGGAGAGCCACCAGGGGGCCCACGAGGCAGGGTGTGGGCCCCCTGGCCTTCATCTTTGGCGACGATTTTTCTTTATTTATTTTAAGACATTCCGTGGAGTTTCGGGACTTTTGGAGTTGCACAGAATAGGTCTCCAATATTTGCTCCTTTTCCAGCCGAATTCCAAATTTGCCGGCATTCTCCCTCTTCATGTAAACCTTGTAAAATAAGAGAGAATAGCCATAAGTATTGTGACATAACGTGAAATAACAGCCCATAATGCGATAAATATCGATATAAAAGCATGATGCAAAATGGACGTACCAACTCCCCCAAGCTTAGACCTCGCTTGTCCTCAAGCGAAAAGCCGATAACAATAAATATGTCCTCATGTTTAGAGGTCCAGGCGTCGATAAAAATAAAATACGGACATGAAGGCATCATGATTATTCTCATAACAGCAACATATATAGATTTTTCATATGATTACTTATGTTCAAGTGATGATCTTTTCACAATGCAAAAGTATGAATCAGAAACTTTATTGGGCACCAACAAATTATAACCTCAGTCATTGAAGCAATTGCAATTTATCATAACATCGGAAAGAGTCTATGTCAGAGCTTAAAAGCAAGTCCACATACTCAACTATCACTTAGTCCTTCATAATTGCTAGCACTCACGCAATACTTGTGGTTACGGAGTTTTAATCGGACACAGAGAAAGAAAGGGCCTTATAGTTTTGCCCCACAGCCTTTTACCTCAAGGGTAATGTCAACAATAACAATTCATGCTCCCCTACATCCAATTAGATATATATATCATGTTCTTTCCAACATGATGGGGTTGCCAAAGGATAAAATGAAAAAGGAAAGGTGAAGATCACCGTGACTCTTGCATAACATAGAAGATAATAATAAAAGATAGGCCCTTCGCACAGGGAAGCAGAGGTTGCCATGCGCTTTTATAGTTAGATGCACAAAATCTTAATGCAAAAGAACGTCACTTTATATTGCCCCTTGTATGTGGAACTTTATTATGCAGTCCGTCGCTTTTATTACTTCCACAACAAGTCCCATTACAAAGCTTATTTCTCTGCACTAATAAGTCATGCATATTTAGAGAGCAATTTTTATTGCTTGCACCGATGACAACTTACTTGAAGGATCTTACTCAATCCATAGGTAGATATGGTGGACTCTCATGGCTAAACTAGTTTAAGGGTATTCGGAAGCACAAGTAGTATCTCTACTTGATGCTGAGAATTTGGCTAGCATGAGGGGGAAAGGCAAGCTCAACATGTTAGAGGACCCATGACTACATACTTTATCTCAGATATAAGAAAACATAACTCATCACGTTGTCTTCCTTGTCCAACATCAACTCTTTAGCATGTCATATTTTAATGAGTGCTCCCAATCATAAAAGATGTCAATGATAATATATCTATATGTGAAACCTCTCTTTCCTCATTACTTCCTATTAATTGCAACGATGACCAAAGCTATATTTGCCAACTCCCAACAACTTTTAATCATCATACTCTTTCTATGTGAAGTCATTACTTTCAATAAGATCAATATGAACTCTTTGTTTCTTTTTATTCTTTTCTTTTATTCACCCAAGATCATGGTAAAGTAATCAAGCCCTTGACTTAACACTAATCTTTATTATATATATAGCTCACGGACTTGATTACATAGAGGGATCATAAAGCAAAACTTCAAAACCAGATCATGCCATGACTTTATTCTACTAAATCAAGATACTACTAATAGGATCGAACTAAGAAAAACGGTAAAGATAGGAGTTGTGATGGTGATACGATACCGGGGCACCTCCCCCAAGCTTGGCAGTTGCCAAGGGGAGTGCCCATACCCATGTGATTATATCTCCTTCTTTGTTGTTGGAGGAAGTGGAGGTGTTGTTGATGATAAGGGCTTGTCTTCCACCTTCCATGGCATAGGCTCACCATCATAGAAGGATGATCGAGTCTCCGGAATCCTCAAATCTGCAGCCAAACTCATCCTTTTGAATCTAAATTCATACTCACAGTTTTGATTTTGCAGATCATAGATTTGGGCTTGGAGGTGCTCGATCTTCTCATGTAGCTTGAAGATGGCTTCCTCGGTGTTCGTGGCATCCGACTCGTAGTTGTTGGTGAACTCCGCGAGCATCTTGTGGCTAGCGTTAATTCCACGCTCCACCATCCCCTGGCACTTGAAAACTTGTTGCCCCATTGCTTCGAGCCTCGCCTCCACGCTTCCGGTTCCCTTGGGTCCCTCAACATCACGGATGTGCAGCAACCCATCACGCATCTCAATGGTTTGAGGGTGTCGCGGCACCTCCGCGAGGTAAGGGTTGATCACCTTCTCAAACAACTTGTCCTTAGAAGCACTTGGGGACGTCATGATGATCTAGATCTGTCAGAAAAACAGCTCGAAACAAGGACAGGAGATATTTGCGTGATACGGGAGTCAAAACCTTCGGGAGAATATATAATGATTTTTTACCGACCAAAATATGTATCGTGCAAGAAAACGGAGTCCGGAGGGCACACGAGGTGCTCACGAGGTAGGGGGGCGCGCCCTCCACCCTCGTGAAGGCCTCGTGTCCTTCCCGGACTTCCACTTATTTTTCTATTTTTCTAAATATTCCAAAACAGAGAAATGCTGCCTTAAAAATTGTTTTGGATTCGGTTTACTTACCGTACCACATACCTATTCCTTTTTGAGTGCAAACGGTGCAGAAAGTGTCCCTTATGTATTCCTCCGGGTTACGGTTTCAATAATATTGGTTTCAACATTTATGGGATTACCTGAGATATCATGTTTGATTCTTTGACCGTTTACCACCTTCGGATTTGTGCCTTCGAAGTTGTTGATTTTTATGGCACCGGAACGATAGACCTCCTCGATAACGTAGGGACCTTGCCATTTAGAGAGAAGTTTTCCAACAAAAAATCTTAAACGAGAGTCGTATAGCAATACATAATCACCTACATTAAACTCACTGTTTTGTATCCTTTTGTCATGCCATCTTTTAACTTTTTCTTTAAATAACTTGGCATTTTCATAGGCTTGGGTTCTCCATTCATCAAGTGAGCTAATATCAAATAACCTCTTCTCACCGGCAAGTTTGAAATCATAGTTGAGCTCTTTAATAGCCCAATATGCCTTATGTTCTAGTTTGAGAGGTAAGTGACATGCTCTTCGATAAACCATTTTATACGGAGACATACCCATAGGATTCTTATATGCAGTTCTATAGGCCCATAATGCATCATCAAGTTTCTTGGACCAATTCTTTCTAGACCTATTAATAGTCTTTTGCAAAATTAATTTGAGCTCTCTATTACTCAATTCTACTTGACCACTAGACTGTGGGTGATAAGGCGATGCAATACTATGATTAACGTCATATTTAGAAAGCATTTTACGGAAAGCACCATGAATAAAATGTGAGCCACCATCAGTCATTAAATATCTAGGGACTCCAAACCTCGGAAAAATAACTTCCTTAAGCATTTTAATAGAAGTGTTATGATCAGCACTACTAGTTGGAATATCTTCTACCCACTTAGTAACGTAATCAACAGCAACTAAAATATGTGTATATCCATTAGAGGCAGGAAAAGGTCCCATATAATCAAAGCCCCAAACATCAAATGGTTCAATAACAAGTGAATAATTCATAGGCATCTCTTGTCGTCTACTAATATTACCAATTCTTTGACATTCATCGCAAGACAAAACAAACTTACGGGCATCCTTGAAGAGAGTAGGCCAATAAAAACCAGATTGCAATACCTTATGTGCAGTTCTATCTCCAGCGTGGTGTCCTCCATAAGCTTCGGAGTGACACTTGCGTAGGATATGTTCCTGTTCATGCTCAGGTACACAACGTCTAATAACACCATCTACTCGTTCTTTATAAAGATGTGGATCATCCCAAAAGTAATGTCTCAAATCATAAAAGAACCCTTTCTTTTGTTGGTATGTGAAGCTAGGTGGTATAAATTTAGCAACAATATAATTAGCATAATCAGCATACCATGGAGTGCTACGAGAAGTTCTTATGAAATTTAATTGTTCATCAGGAAAGCTATCATCAATAGGTGGTGGGTCATCAAGAACATTCTCTAACCTAGATAAGTTGTCTGCAACGGGGTTCTCAGCTCCTTTTCTATCAATTATATGCAAATCAAATTCTTGCAGCAAGAGAACCCATCTAATAAGTCTAGGTTTTGCATCTTTATTTTCCATAAGATATTTAATAGCAGCATGATCAGTGTGAATAGTTACTTTAGAATCAACAATATAGGGTTTGAATTTATCACAAGCAAATACAACTGCTAAAAGTTCATTTTCGGTAGTAGCATAATTTCTTTGAGCATTGTCTAGAGTCTTACTAGCATAATGGATAACATTTAATTTCTTATCAACTCTTTGCCCTAGAGCAGCACCTACAGCATAATCACTAGCATCACACATAATTTCAAAGGGTAAATTCCAATCAGGTGGCTGAACAACAGGTGCAGAGACTAATGCTTTCTTAAGTATTTCAAATGCTTCTACACAATCACCATCAAAGACAAATGGTACATCTTTTTGTAATAAATTAGTCAGAGGCCGAGAAATTTTTGAGAAATCCTTAATGAACCTCCTATAAAACCCGGTGTGACCAAGGAAACTTCTTATACCTTTGATGTCCTTGGGACATGGCATCTTTTCAATAGCATCAACCTTGGCTTTATCAACTTCAATACCTCTTTCAAAAACTTTGTGCCCCAAGACAATACCTTCATTAACCATAAAGTGGCACTTTTCCCAATTCAAGACAAGATTAGTTTCTTCACATCTACGCAAAACTTCGATCAAGATTGCTTAAGCAATCATCAAAAGAGGAACCATAGACGGAAAAGTCGTCCATGAAAACCTCACAAATCTTTTCACTAAAATCAGAGAATATAGCCATCATGCATCTTTGAAAGGTAGCAGGTGCATTACATAAACCAAAAGGCATACGTCTATAAGCAAAAGTACCAAAAGGGCATGTAAAAGTAGTCTTTGATTGATCTTTAGCTGACACAGGTATTTGAGAGAAACCAGAATAACCATCTAGAAAGAAATAATGTGTATGTTTGCATAATCTTTCTAGCATTTTACCAATAAAAGGTAAGGGGTAATGATCTTTCTTAGTGGCTTTATTTAATTTGCGGAAATCAATTACCATCCTATAACATGTGATAATTCTTTGCGGAATCAATTCATCTTTATCATTAGGGACAACAGTAATACCTCCCTTCTTAGGGACACAATGGACAGGACTTACCCACTGACTATCAGCAACGGGATAAATTATACCTGCCTCCAGAAGCTTGAGTATTTCTTTTCTTACCACTTCTTTCATTTTAGGATTCAAACGTCGTTGAGGATCACGAACTGGTTTGGCATCCGCTTCCAAATTTATTTTATGCTGACATAGAGTGGGACTAATGCCTTTAAGATCATCAAGAGTATATCCAATAGCGGCACGGTGCTTTTTCAGAGTTTTCAATAATCTTTCTTCTTCATACTCTGAAAGGTTAGCACTAATAATAATAGGATATATTTTCTTTTCATCAAGATAAGCATATTTAAGATTATCAAGCAACGGTTTAAGCTCAAACACGGGATCACCCTTGGGTGGAGGAGGATCCCCTGGGATTTCAACAGGCAAATTATGTTGCAGAATAGGTTCATGTTTAAAGAATACTTCATCTATTTCCCTTCTTTCATTCATGAACATCTCATTTTCATGGTCTAGCAAATAGTGTTCCAAAGGGTCACTAGGAGGTACGGCAATAGAAGCAAGACCAATAATTTCATCCTTACTAGGCAATTCTTCCTAAAGATGTTGTTTACTAAATTTAGAGAAATTAAACTCATGAACCATATCATCCAAGCCAATAGTAACAACATTCTTTTTGCAATCTATCTTAGCATTAACAGTATTCAAGAAGGGTCTACCAAATATAATGGGACAAAAGCTATCTTGTGGAGAACCAAGAACAAGAAAATCAGCAGGATATTTAGTTTTCCCACACAAGACTTCAACATCTCTAACAATTCCCACTAGTGAAATGGTATCTCTATTGGCAAGTTTAATTGTAACATCAATATCTTCTATCTTAGTGGGTGCAATTTCATGCTTAATTTCTTCATACAAGGTAATAGGTATAACACTAGCACTAGCACCCATATCACATAAGCCATGATAACAATGATCTCCTATTTTAACAGAAATAACAGGCATGCCTACCACAGGTCTATGTTTATCTTTAGCACAGGGTTTGGCAATTCTAGCTGTTTCACCACAGAATTGGATAACATGCCCATCAATATTATCAGACAAGAGATCCTTAAAAATAGCAATATTAGGTTCTACTTTAACTTGCTCAGGAGGTGTATAAGTTCTAATATTGCTTTTACGAACAACATTTGAAGCTTTAGCATGATCCTTTACTCTAACAGGGAAAGGTGGTTTCTCAACATAAGAGGTAGGAACAATAGGATCATTATAAGTGATAGTATTTTCTTCAACTTTAATAGGTGCAGCTACTTTTACTTCTATGGGAGGATGATATTTAAACCACTTCTCCTTGGGGAGATCAACATAAGTAGCAAAAGATTCACAGAAAGAAGCTACTATCTCAAAGTCAAGTCCAGATTTAGTGCTAAACTTACGGAAAATATTGGTATCCATAAAAGACTTAAACTTAGGTGTCATACCTGACTCCTTACCTTCGTCGAGGTCCCAATCTTCCGAGTTGCATTTAATTCTATCCAATAAATTCCATTTAAATTCAATAGTCTTCATCATAAAAGAGCCAGCACAAGAAGTATCGAGCATGGTGCGATTGTTATCAGAAAGCCGAGCATAAAAACTTTGAATAATTATTTCTCTTGAGAGCTCATGATTGGGGCATGAATATAACATTGATTTAAGCCTCACCCAAGCTTGAGCGATGCTTTCTCCTTCGCGAGGCCAAAAATTATATATATAATTGCGATCACGATGAACAAGATGCACCGCATGCCGGGCACGCGTTCAAATCCTCGTACTCACCGCGGTAGAGGATGCAGTCATTAGGGCATGCATGTATCTTCTGCACCTCTAATCGTAGAGGGCAGACAACCTTCTTTGCTTCGTACGTACTCTCGGGCAATTCGTTGTCCTTTGGAATCATCTTCTTTAACATTATCAGCAACTTTCCAAATCCCTTGTCAGATACACCATTCTCTGCCTTCCATTGCAGCAATTCCAATGTGGTGCACAGCTTTTTCTTGTCAGCTTCGCAATTCAGGTACAACAATTTCTTGTGATCCTCTAACATGCGCTGCAACTTCTTCTCCTTTTCACTTGTGAAGTTTCTCTTTGCATCGGCAATGGCCCGACCTAGATCATCAGCGGGCTCATCTGATGCCTCTTTTTCAGCTTCTTCCCGCATTGCCGGCTCAACTTCTTCCCCCATTGTTATACCATCATATTCAGGGAACCCATGGCCAGGATAGTTGTCGTCATCCTCTTCTTCTTCATTATCTTCCATCATAACCCCTCTTTCTCCATGCTTGGTCCAAACATTATAGTGGGGCATGAAACCGGACTCAAATAGGTGGACGTGAATGGTTCTTGACTTAGAGTAATTCAGATCATTCTTACAGCGAGCACATGGACAAGGCATAAAATCATCTGACCGCTTGTTTGCCTCAGCCACAAACAGAAATTTACGCACGCCATTAATGAACTGGGGAGAGCATCAGTCATCGTACATCCATTGCCGACTCATCTTCATTTACACAGCACCGAAAAGACCAAATTAATACAAGTTCATACATAAAGTTCATACAACACTTATTCTCATAAAACAACATACAAATAACTCTCTAGCTAAAGCATTTAAATGCAACAACAAATGCGATCAAGATTGCAACTAAGGTAACAATTGAACGAACAACATAATGATACCAAGCCTCACTATCGATGGCATATTTTGTAATCTTTCTAATCTTCAAGCGCATTTTCTCCATCTTGATCTTGTGATCATCGACGACATCGGCGACATGCAACTCCTATTCCATCTTCTCCCCCTCAATTCTTTTCAATTTTTCTTTCAAACACTCATTTTATTTTTCAACTAAATTTAACCTCTCGACAATAGGGTCGGTTGGAATTTCCGGTTCACATACCTCCTAGATAAAAATATCTATGTCAACTTGATGGGCACAATTTGTCATAAACACAAAATGCAACAAATAGTTATAAAAGAGAACATACCACATCCGAATCAAAACCCGGACGAGGGCCGACGGGGACGGATATCAAAACCATGGCACTATGTATAACAAACTACGTACGTTTAAGATAATTATACAAGTAATTATATATCTAAATAACACAAACATGATTTTTTTTCTTATATTAAAAAGATAAGAACAAGAGGCTCACCACAAGGTGGTGCCGGCGACGGGACGGTGCGGGCGATCGGCGGTGGTTAGGACAAAGATGGGAAGGCACTAAGTAAACCACACCTACATATGCAAACTAAGAGTTATTTTGACCTCAAATTGCATATAAATCAAATAAACTACCACATATAATTCCTCCCAAACTAAAAACCCACAAATCACTATACTTATAGAGCATTGCAAGAGCTAATCTAGCAATGAGAGATGAAAGGACAAAGTTGCTAACCTTTGTGATCACTTGGATGGATGGGGTGCCTTCAAATGTTGGAAAATTTTGGCAAAAATGGAGGTGAGCTTGAGCAAGAGGGGAAGAAAACAGAGAGGAGGGGAAAAATAGAGCGCTTCGGCTCGGGCTGGAAGAAGCACTATATATAGTGATATCTTTAGTCCCGGTTGGTTACACGAACCGGGACTGAAGGTGTACTTCTAGTCCCGGTTCGTGGCATGAACCAGTACTATAGGTCATGGTGGGGCCGCAGCCTGACACCAGCCTGCCACCACCTCTTTAGTACCGGTTCGTGGCACGAACTGGTACTAAAGGTTCGCCACGAACCGGTACTAATGAGAGCCGCCCACCTAGCCATTGGAACCGGCACTAATGGTCACATTAGTGCCGGTTCTATTACAAACCAGGACTAAAGTGTTGAACATTAGGCCCTTTTTCTACTAGTGGAAGGTATGGTCGTCGCCGCCGCCAAACATGGATGGCGAGAACCTGATGCCGCCAGGCCGCGACGCCGGCGCCCCACTGCATGGACAGCGCCAGCACCGCCGCCTAGACCCCACTGCATGGACAGCGCCAACGCCGCTGCCTGGACGAACCTGAGCAGCAACATGAGCACCGCCGCCTGGATCTACTGGCAAAGGTCATGGGGTGAGGGAGGGAAGCTCAGGGAGACGGGGCGAGAGGAGATGGGCGGTGGCTGTGTGAGGGGAAGGAGGAAGGAGAGCGGCGACGCGAGGAAAGAGGAGGAAGGGAGCGAGGGGTGCGCGGCTGGGAACTGAGAGCTAGGGTTTCCAGCCCGGTGTTGGACATTGGATGTCGTTGATAACGGGATCACATCATTTGGAGAATGATGTGATGGACAAGACCCAGTCCTAAGCCTAGCACAAAGATCGTGTAGTTCGTATGCTAAAGCTTTTCTAATGTCAAATATCATTTCCTTAGACCATGAGATTGTGCAACTCACGGATACCTTAGGAATGATTAGGGTGTACCAAAGCGTCACAGCGTGGCGGGTGGCTATAAAGGTGCACTACAGGTATCTCCGAAAGTGTATGTTGGGTTGGCACGAATCGAGACTGGGATTTGTCACTCCGCTTGTCGGAGAGGTATCTCTGGGCCCACTTGGTAGGACATCATCATAATGTGCACAATGTGACCAAGGGGTTGATCACGGGATGATGTGTTACAGAATGAGTAAAGAGACTTGCCGGTAACGAGATTGAACAAGGTATCGGCATACCGACGATCGAATCTCGGGCAAGTACAATACCGCTAGACAAAGGGAATTGTATACGGGATCGATTGAGTCCTTGACATCGTGGTTCATCCGATGAGATCATCGTGAAACATGTGGGAGCCAACATGGGTATCCAGATCCCGCTGTTGGTTATTGACCAGAGAACGTCTCGGTCATGTGCGCATGACTCCGAACCCGTAGTGTCTACACACTTAAGGTTCGATGGCGCTTAGGGTTATAAAGGAAGTTTGTATGTGGTTACTGAATGATGTTCGGAGTCCCGGATGAGATCCCGGACGTCACGAGGAGTTCCGGAATGGTCCGGAGGTAAAGATTTATATATGGGAAGTCCTGTTTTGGTCACCGGAATGGTTTCGGGTTTTATCGGTAACGTACCGGGAACACCGGGAGGGTCCCGGGGGTCCACCAAGTGGGGCCATCGGCCCCGGAGGGCTGCATGCGCCAAGTGTGGGAGGGGACCAGCCCGGGTGGGCTGGTGCGCCCCCACAAGGGCCCAAGGCGCCTAGGGTTTGGGGAGGGGCACCCCACCTGCTTGGGGGACAAGTTTCCCTCTCCCCTTGGCCGCACTCCTAGATGGGTTTTGGGGCAGCCGCACTTGGGGTGGGAACCCTAGGGGCGCAGCCCTCCATCTCCCCTATATATAGTTGAGGTATTTGGGGCTGCATACACATGAGTTTCACCTCTCCCTGGCGCAGCCCTACCCCTCTCCCTTCTCCTCTCCCGCGGTGCTTGGCGAAGCCCTGCAGGATTGCCACGCTCCTCCACCACCACCACGCCATTGTGCTGCTGCTGGATGGAGTCTTCCTCAACCCCTCCCTCTCTGATTGCTGGATCAAGGCATGGGAGACGTCACTGGGCTGTACGTGTGTTGAACGCAGAGGTGCTGTCCGTTCAGCACTAGGATCTCCGGTGATTTGGATCACGATGAGTACGACTCCTTCAACCCCGTTCTCTTGAACGCTTCCGCTTAGCGATCTACAAGGGTATGTAGATGCACTCTCCTTCCCCTCATTGCTGGTTTCTCCATAGATAGATCTTGGTGACACGTAGGAAAATTTTGAATTTCTGCTTCGTTCCCCAACAGTGGCATCATGAGCTAGGTCTATTGCGTAGATTCTTTGCACGAGTAGAACACAAAGTAGTTGTGGGCGTTGATTTTGTTCAATATGCTTACCGTTACTAGTCCAATCTTGTTTCGACGGTATTGTGGGATGAAGCGGCCGGACCGACCTTACACGTACACTTACGTGAGACAGGTTCCACCGGTGACATCCACTTGGTGCATAAGGTGGCTAGCGGGTGCGGTCTCTCCCACTTTAGTCGGAACGGATTCGATGAAAAGGGTCCTTATGAAGGGTAAATAGCAATTGGCATATCACGTTGTGGTTTTTGCGTAGGTAAGAAACGTTCTTGCTAGAAACCCATAGCAGCCACGTAAAACATGCAAACAACAATTAGAGGACGGCTAACTTGTTTTTGCAGGGTATGCTATGTGATGTGATATGGCCAAGAAGAATGTGATGAATGATATGTGATGTATGAGATTGATCATGTTCTTGTAATAGGAATCACGACTTGCATGTCGATGAGTATGACAACCGGCAGGAGCCATAGGAGTTGAATTTAATTTATTGTATGACCTGCGTGTCATTGAACAAACGCCATGTAATTACTTTACTTTATTGCTAACCGGTAGCCATAGTAGTAGAAGTAATAAGTTGGCGAGACACTACTAGGGAAAAGCCTATACACAGAAAGTTACAAGTAGAGAGGGTTAAAACTCGCCATCGCTACTTTACCAGTAGCGCAGGTTTTTAAACCTCGACACTACTAGGGAACCCCGTTAAACATTTTCAAAATCCTCAAAACCAAACAGAAAAAAAGTTACGGGGCTTTTAAGATCTAGAGTGGAAAAAATCGAAAAAATTTCAAACTGTGTGGTCAAACTATGGTCAAACTAATTATTCTAGAATATTAGTGTTACTAAATAATTATTGAAGTTTTTTTGAATTTTGGTCAAATCTGGTCAAACTTTGGTCAAATCTGGTCAAACTATGGCCAAACTGTGGTCAAACTATGGTCAAACTATGGTCAAACTGTGGTCAAACTAATTATTCAAGAAATATTAGTGTTACTAATTTTTTAGAACAATAGTTTCAAACTCAAATAGTGAAATGTGTGACTTCATGCTCAAGCTAAATTCCTGAGGTTATTAGGATTGACATCTTACTATTGTCAGGAAAACAACAAGTGCAGACTTGGAAACGAGGGAGAATAGAACCCGGAAGTTAAGCGTGCTCAGGCTGGAGTAGTGAGAGGATGGGTGACCGTCCGGGAAGTTAGATGATTTGGAATGATGAGGGGTGATTAGAGATTAAATTGAGCAGCGATGAGGGGTGATTAGAGATTTAAGGTTAAAATAATTCAAAATTTTGAAAACTAGGGAAAAATCGAAATATTTTTTCAAAAAATTCAAAAAAAACCGCTGGTAGTAGTAGCGGGTTTTTACCCACGCCATTACTAAATGGCGTAGTAGTAGCGCTGGTGGCACCCGCGCCATCTTGCTATATCGTTAGTTGTAGCGCCTTATTAGTAGCGCCGGCCCCCGCGCTACTAATAGGCCCAAAACCCGCGCTGCTGCTAGGCTTTTCCCTAGTAGTGAGACAACTTCATGGAGACACGATGATGGAGATCATGGTGTCATGCCGGTGACGATGATGATCATGGAGCCCCGAAGATGGAGATCAAAAGAAGCAAAATGATATTGGCCATATCATGTCACTATTTGATTGCATGTGATGTTTATCATGTTTATACATCTTATTTGCTTAGAACGACGGTAGTAAATAAGATGATCCCTCATTAAAATTTCAAGAAAGTGTTCCCCTAACTATGCACTTGTTGTGAAAGTTCGTCGCTTCAAGCACCACGTGATGATCGGGTGTGATAGATTCTTACGTTCACATACAACGGGTGTAAGCCAGATTTACACACGCGAAACACTTAGGTTAACTTGACGAGCCTAGCATGTACAGACATGGCCTCGGAACACAAGAGACCGAAAGGTCGAGCATGAGTCGTATGGAGGATACGATCAACATGAAGATGTTCACCGATGATGACTAGTCCGTCTCACGTGATGATCGGACACGGCCTAGTTGACTCGGATCATGTAATCACTTAGATGACTAGAGGGATGTCTATCTGAGTGGGAGTTCATTAGATGAACTTAATTATCCTGAACATAGTCAAAAGCCCTTTGCAAATTATGTCGTAAGCTCGCGCTTTAGTTCCACTGTTTAGATATGTTCCTAGAGAAAATATAGTTGAAAGTTGACAGTAGCGATTATGCGGACAGAAGAAAGCTTATGTCCTCAATGCACCGCTCAGTGTGCTGAACCCCAAACGTTGTTTGTGGATGTTGCGAACATCGGACATACACGTTTTGATAACTACGTGATAGTTCAGTTAAACGGTTTAGAGTTGAGGCACCAAAGACGTTTTTCAAAACGTCGCGGAACATATGAGATGTTTCGAGGGCTGAAATTGGGATTTCAGGCTCGTGCCCACGTCAAGAGGTATAAGACCTCCGACGATTTTCTTAGCCTGCAAACTAAGGGAGAAAAGCTCAATCGTTGAGCTTGTGCTCAGATTGTCCGAGTGCAACAATCACTTGAATCGAGTGGGAGTTGATCTTCCAGATGAGATAGTGATGTTTCTTCAAAGTCATTGCCACCAAGCTGCTAGAGCTTCGTGATGAACTATAACATATCAGGGATAGATATGATGATCCTTGAGCTATTCACAATGTTCGACACCGCGAATGTAGAAATCAAGAAGGAGCATCAATTGCTGATGGTTAGTGAGACCACTAGTTTCAAGAAGGGCAAGGGCAAGAAGGGGTACTTCATGAAACAGCAAATCAGTTGCTGCTCCAGTGAAGAAACCCAAGGTTGAACCCAAACCCGAGACTAAGTGCTTCTGTAATGAGGGGAACAGCCACTGGAGCAGAATTACCCTAGATACTTGGTAGATGAGAAGGCTGGCAAGGTCGATAGAAGTATATTGGATATACATTAAGTTATTGTGTACTTTACTAGTACTCCTAGTAGCACCAGGGTATTAGATACCGTTCGGTTGCTAAGTGTTAGTAACTCGAAATAAAAGGCTACGGAATAAACGGAGACTAGCTAAAGGTGAGCTGACGATATGTGTTGGAAGTGTCTCCAAGTTTGATGTGATCAAACATCGCACGCTCCCTCTACCATCAATATTAGTATTAAACCACAATAATTGTCATTTGGTGTTTATGCGTTGAGCATAGACATGATTGGATTATGTCTATCGCAATACGGTTATTCATTTAAGGAGAATAATGGTTACTCTATTTATTTGAATAATACCTTCAATGGTCTTGCACCTAAAGGAATGGTTTATTGAATCTTGATCATAGTGATACACATTTTCATGCCAAAAGATATAAGATAGTAATGATAGTACCACTTACTTGTGGCAATCGCCATGTAAGTCATGTTGGTGTAGAACGCATGAAGAAGCTCCATGTTGATGGATCTTTGGACTCACTCGTTTTGAAAAGTTTGAGACATGCGAACCATGTCTATTGGTGTATACGCATGAAGAAACTCCATGCATATGGATCGTTTGGACTCACTTGATTTTGAATCACTTGAGATATGCAGATCATACCACATGGGCAAGATGACTGAAAAGCCTCGGTTTCAATAAGATGGAACAAGATAGCAACTTGTTGGAAGTAACACATTTCGATGTGTGCAGTCCAATGAGGGCTGAGGCATGCAGTGAATATCGTTATGTTCTTACTTCACGGATGATTTAAGTAGATATCTTGAGTGTATTTACTTGATGAAACACAAGTCTGAATTATTGAATGGTTCAAGTAATTTCAGAGTGAAGTTAAAGATCATCATGACAAGAGGATAAAATGTCTATGATATGATCATAGAGATGAGTATCTAAGTTACGAGCTTTGGCACGCTTATTAAGACATTGTGGAAATTGTTTCACAATTAATACCGCCTGGAACACCATAGTGTGATGGTGTGTCCGAACATCATAGTTGCACCCTATTAGATATGGTGCGTACCATGATGTCTCTTATCGAATTACCACTATCGTTCATGGGTTAGGAATTAGAGACAACCGCACTCACTTTAATAGGGCACCACGTAGTTCCGTTGAGATGACACTGTTTGAACTATGGTTTGGAGAAACCTAAGTTGTCGTTTCTTGAAAGTTTGGGGCTGCGACGCTTATGTGAAAAGTTTCATCGTGATAAGCTCAAACCCAAAACGGATAAATACATCTTCATAGGACACCCAAAACAGTTGGGTATACCTCCTATCTCAGATCCGGAAGCAAAAGCAATTGTTTCTAGAAACGGGTCCTTTCTCGAGGAAAAGTTTCTCTCGAAAGAATTGAGTGGGAGGATGGTGGAGACTTGATGAGGTTATTGAACCGTCACTTCAACAAGTGCGTAGCAGGGCACAGGAAGTTGTTCATGTGGCACCTACACCAATTGAAGTGGAAGCTGATGATAATGATCATGATGCTTCGGATCAAGTCACTACCGGACCTCGTAGGTCGACAAGGACACGTACTACTTCAGAGTGGTACGCAATCATGTCTTAGAGGTCATGTTGCTAGACAACAATGAACCTACGAGCTATGGAGAAGCGATGGTGGGCCCGGATTCCGACGAATGGCTCGAGGCCATAACATCCGAGAGAGGATCCATGACTTTGGAAGAAATACTTGATGGTCGTAAGGACGTTGGGTAAAGATGGATTTTAAAAGGAAGATGACAATGATGGTAAGTATCACCATTAAGAAAGCTTGACTTGTCGTTAAAGATGTTTCCCGACAAGTTCAAGGAGTTGACTACGGTGAGGCTTTCTCACTCGTAGCGATGCTAAGAGTCTGTTGGAATTGGGTTAGCAGTTGCTGCATTATTTATGAAATCTTGCATATAGGATGTCAAAACATTGTTTCCTTGACAGTTTTCTTGAGGAAAGGTTGTATGTGATACAACCAGAAGGTTTTTGACAATCCTGAAAGACGCTAACAACTATGCAAGGCTCCAGCAATCCTTCTAAGGACTGGAGTAAGCATCTCGGAGTTGGAATATCCACTTTGATAAGATGATCAAAGATTTTGGGTTTATACAAAGTTTATGAGAAACTTGTATTTCCAAAGAAGTGAGTGGGAGCATTATAGAATTTCTCATGAGTATATGTTGTTGACATATTGTTGATCAGAAATGATGTAGAATTTCTAGAAAGCATATAGGGTTGTTTGAAAAGTGTTTTTCAATGGAAAACCTGGATTAGGCTACTTGAACAATAAGCATCAAGATCTATAAGCTAGCTCAAAATGTTTAATAATACTTTCAAATGAGCACATACCTTGACATAATCTTGAAGGTGTTCAAGATGGATCAGTCAAAGAAGTAGTTCTTGCCTGAGTTGTAAGGTATGAAGTTAAGATTTAAAGCTCGACCACGGCAGAAGAGAGAGAAAGGACGAAGGTTGTCCCTATGCTTCAAAGCGTAGGCTCTACAAAGATGATATCTTGTGTGTACCGCACCTGATGTGTACCTTGCTACATATCTGGCAAGAGGGTACAAAGGTGATCAAGGAGTGGATCACCAGATAGCGGTCAAAATTATCCTTAGAGGAATAAGGATATGTTTCCGGTTATGGAGGTGATAAAGAATTCGACGTAAAGAGTTGCGTCGATGCAAGCTTTAAACACCTATCTGAATGACTCTGAGTAGCAAACCGGATACATATAGTGGAGCAATCATTTGGAATAGCTCCAAGTGGAGCGTGGAAGCAGCATTTACAATATGACCTAGAGATTTGCGAAGTACATACGGATCTGAATATTGCAGACCCGTTGACTACAACCACTCTCACAAGCATAAACATGATCAAACCCAGAACTCATTGAGTGCTAATCACATACTGATGTGAACTAGATTATTGATTCTAGTAAACTCTTTGGATGTTGGTCACATGGCGATGTGACCTGTGAGTGTTAATCACATGGCGATGTGAACTAGATTATTGACTCTAGTGCAAGTGGGAGACTGTTGGAAATATGCCCTAGAGGCAATAATAAATTAGTTATTATTATATTTCCTTGTTCATGATAATCCTTTATTATCCATGCTATAATTCTATTGATAGGAAACTCAGATACATGTGTGGATACATAGACAACACCATGTCCCTAGTAAGCCTCTAGTTGACTAGCTCGTTGATCAGAGATGGTTACGGTTTCCTGACCATGGACATTGGATGTCGTTGATAACGGGATCACATCATTTGGAGAATGATGTGATGGACAAGACCCAATCCTAAGCCTAGCACAAAGATCGTGTAGTTCAGGTATGCTAAAGCTTTTCTAATGTCAAATATCATTTCCTTAGACCATGAGATTGTGCAACTCCGGATACCGTAGGAATGCTTTGGGTGTACCAAACGTCACGACATAACCGGGTGGCTATAAAGGTGCACTACAGGTATCTCCGAAAGTGTACATTGGGTTGGCGCAATTGAGACTGGGATTTGTCACTCCGCTTGTCGGAGAGGTATCTCTGGGCCCACTCGGTAGGACATCATCATAATGTGCACAATGTGACCAAGGGGTTGATCACGGGATGATGTGTTACGGAACGAGTAAAGAGACTTGCCGGTAACGAGATTGAACAAGGTATCGGCATACCGACGATCGAATCTCGGGCAAGTACAATACCGCTAGACAAAGGGAATTGTATACGGGATCGATTGAGTCCTTGACATTGTGGTTCATCCGATGAGATCATCGTGGAACATGTGGGAGCCAACATGGGTATCCAGATCCCGCTGTTGGTTATTGACCGGAGAATGTCTCGGTCATGTCTGCATGATTCCCGAACCCGTAGTGTCTACACACTTAAGGTTCGATGACGCTGGGGTTATAAAGGAAGTTTGTATGTGGTTACCGAATGTTGTTCGGAGTCCCGGATGAGATCCCGGACGTCACGAGGAGTTCCGGAATGGTCCGGAGGTAAAGATTTATATATGGGAAGTCCTGTTTTGGTCACCGGAATGGTTTCGGGTTTTATCGGTAACGTACCGGGACCACCGGGAGGGTCCCGGGGGTCCACCAAGTGGGGCCATCGGCCCCGGAGGGCTGCATGGGCCAAGTGTGGGAGGGGACCAGCCCTAGGTGGGCCCCCCCCATAAGGGCCCAAGGCGCCTAGGGTTTGGGGGAGGGGGCGCCCCACCTTGCTTGGGGGGCAAGTTTCCCCTGTCCCCCCCTTGGCCGCACCCTAGATGGGTTTTGGGGGCAGCCGCACCCCTTGGGGTGGGAACCCTAGGGGAGGCGCAGCCCCCTCCATCTCCCCTATATATAGTTGAGTTATTTGGGGCTGCATACACATGAGTTTCACCTCTCCCTGGCGCAGCCCTACCCCTCTCCCTTCTCCTCTCCCGCGGTGCTTGGCGAAGCCCTGCAGGATTGCCACGCTCCTCCACCACCACCGCGCCGTTGTGCTGCTGCTGGATGGAGTCTTCCTCAACCTCTCCCTCTCTCCTTGCTGGATCAAGGCATGGGAGACGTCACCGGGCTGTACGCGTGTTGAACGCAGAGGTGTTGTCCGTTCAGCACTAGGATCTCCGGTGATTTGGATCACGACGAGTACGACTCCTTCAACCCCGTTATCTTGAACGCTTCCGCTTAGCGATCTACAAGGGTATGTAGATGCACTCTCCTTCCCCTCATTGCTGGTTTCTCCATAGATAGATCTTGGTGACACGTGGAAAATTTTGAATTTCTGCCACGTTCCCCCAACAGTGGCATCATGAGCTAGGTCTATTGCATAGATTCTTTGCACGAGTAGAACACAAAGTAGTTGTGGGCGTTGATTTTGTTCAATATGCTTACCGTTACTAGTCCAATCTTGTTTGACGGTATTGTGGGATGAAGCGCCCGGACCGACCTTACACGTACACTTACGTGAGACAGGTTCCACCGAATCGACATCCACTTGGTGCATAAGGTGGCTAGCGGGTGCCGCTCTCCCACTTTAGTCGGAACGGATTCGATGAAAAGGGTCCTTATGAAGGGTAAATAGCAATTGGCATATCACGTTGTGGTTTTTATGTAGGTAAGAAACGTTCTTGCTAGAAACCCATAGCAGCCACGTAAAACATGCAAACAACAATTAGAGGACGGCTAACTTGTTTTTGCAGGGTATGCTATGTGATGTGATATGGCCAAGAAGAATGTGATGAATGATATGTGATGTATGAGATTGATCATGTTCTTGTAATAGGAATCACGACTTGCATGTCGATGAGTATGACAACCAGGAGCCATAGGAGTTGTCTTTAATTTATTGTATGACTTGCGTGTCATTGAACAAACGCCATGTAATTACTTTACTTTATTGCTAACCGGTAGCCATAGTAGTAGAAGTAATAAGTTGGCGAGACACTACTAGGGAAAAGCCTATACACAGAAAGTTACTAGTAGCGAGGGTTAAAAACTCTCGCTACTGCTACTTACCAGTAGCGCAGGTTTTTAAACCTCAACACTACTAGGGAACCCCGTTAAACATTTTCAAAATCCTCAAAAACCAAACAGAAAAAAAGTTACGGGGCTTTTAAGATCTAGAGTGGAAAAAATCGAAAAAATTTCAAACTGTGTGGTCAAACTATGGTCAAACAATGGTCAAACTAATTATTCTAGAATATTAGTGTTACTAAATAATTATTTAAGTTTTTTTGAATTTTGGTCAAGTCTGGTCAAACTATGGCCAAACTGTGGTCAAACTATGGTCAAACTATGGTCAAACTGTGGTCAAACTAATTATTCAAGAAATATTAGTGTTACTAATTTTTTAGAACAATAGTTTCAAACTCAAATAGTGAAATGTGTGACTTCATGCTCAAGCTAAATTCACGAGGTTAATAGGATTGACATCTTACTATTGTCGGAAAACAACAAGTGCAGACTTGGAAGCGAGGGACAATAGAACCCGGAAGTTAAGCGTGCTCAGTGGAGTAGTGAGAGGATGGGTGACCGTCAGGGAAGTTAGATGATTTGGAATGATGAGGGGTGATTAGAGATTAAATTGAGCAGCGATGAGGGTGATTAGAGATTTAAGGTTAAAATAATTCAAAATTTTGAAAACTAGGGAAAAATCGAAATATTTTTTCAAAAAATTCAAAAAAACCGGTGGTAGTAGTAGCGGGTTTTTACCCACGCTACTACTAAAGGACGTAGTAGTAGCGCGGGTGGCACCCGCGCTACTGCTATACGTTAGTTGTAGCGCCTTATTAGTAGCGCCGGCCCCGCGCTACTAATAGGCCCAAAACCCGCGCTGCTGCTAGGCTTTTCCCTAGTAGTGAGACAACTTCATGGAGACACGATGATGGAGATCATGATGATGGAGATCATGGTGTCATGCCGGTGACGATGATGATCATGGAGCCCCGAAGATGGAGATCAAAAGGAGCAAAATGATATTGGCCATATCATGTCACTATTTGATTGCATGTGATGTTTATCATGTTTATACATCTTATTTGCTTAGAACGACGGTAGTAAATAAGATGATCCTCATTAAAATTTCAAGAAAGTGTTCCCCTAACTATGCAATCGCTATGTAAAGTTCGCTGCTTCAAGCACCACGTGATGATCGGGTGTGATAGATTCTTACGTTCACATACAACGGGTGTAAGCCAGATTTACACGCGAAACACTTACGTTAACTTGACGAGCCTAGCATGTACAGACATGGCCTCGGAACACAAGAGACCGAAAGGTCGAGCATGAGTCATATGGAGGATACGATCAACATGAAGATGTTCACCGATGATGACTAGTCCGTCTCACGTGATTATCGGACACGGCCTAGTTGACTCGGATCATGTAATCACTTAGATGACTAGAGGGATGTCTATCTGAGTGGGAGTTCATTAGATGAACTTAATTATCCTGAACATAGTCAAAAGCCCTTTGCAAATTATGTAAATGGCTCGCGCTTTAGTTCCACTGTTTAGATATGTTCCTAGAGAAAATATAGTTGAAAGTTGTGATGAGCGATTATGCGGACAGAAGAAAGCTTATGTCCTTAATGCACCGCTCGGTGTGCTGGACCTCGAACGTGGTCTGTGGATGTTGTGAACATCTGACATACACGTTTTGATAACTACCTGATAGTTCAGTTAAACGGTTTAGAGTTGAGGCACCAAAACGTCGCGGAACATATGAGATGTTTCGAGGGCTGAAATTGGGATTTCAGGCTCGTGCCCACGTCAAGAGGTATAAGACCTCCGACGATTTTCTTAGCCTGCAAACTAAGGGAGAAAAGCTCAATCGTTGAGCTTGTGCTCAGATTGTCTCGAGTGCAACAATCACTTGAATCGAGTGGGAGTTGATCTTCCGGATGAGATAGTGATGTTTCTCCAAAGTCATTGCCACCAAGCTGCTAGAGCTTCGTGATGAACTATAACATATCAGGGATAGATATGATGATCCTTGAGCTATTCGCAATGTTCGACACCGCGAATGTAGAAATCAAGAAGGAGCATCAATTGCTGATGGTTAGTGAGACCACTAGTTTCAAGAAGGGCAAGGGCAAGAAGGGGTACTTCATGAAACAGCAAATCGATTGTCGCTCCAAAGGTGAAGAAACCCAAGGTTGAACCCAAACCCGAGACTAAGTGCTTCCGTAATGAGGGGAACAGCCACTGGAGCAGAATTACCCTAGATACTTGGTAGATGAGAAGGCTGGCAAGGTCGATAGAAGTATATCGGATATACATTAAGTTATTGTGTACTTTACTAGTACTCCTAGTAGCACCAGGGTATTAGATACCGGTCCGGTTGCTAAGTGTTAGTAACTCGAAATAAAAGGCTACGGAATAAACGGAGACTAGCTAAAGGTGAGCTAACGATATGTGTTGGAAGTATCTCCAAGTTTGATGTGATCAAACATCGCACGCTCCCTCTACCATCAATATTAGTATTAAACCAGAATAATTGTCATTTGGTGTTTGCGTTGAGCATAGACATGATTGGATTATGTCTATCGCAATACGGTTATTCATTTAAGGAGAATAATGGTTACTCTATTTATTTGAATAATACCTTCAATGGTCTTGCACCTAAAGGAATGGTTTATTGAATCTTGATCATAGTGATACACATTTTCATGCCAAAAGATATAAGATAGTAATGATAGTACCACTTACTTGTGGCCTTGCCATGTAAGTCATGTTGGTGTAGAGCATGAAGAAGCTCCATGTTGATGGATCTTTGGACTCACTCGCTTTTGAAAAGTTTGAGACATGCGAACCATGTCTATTGGTGTATACGCATGAAGAAACTCCATGCAGATGGATCGCTTTGGACTCACTTGATTTTGAATCACTTGAGATATGCAGATCATACCACATGGGCAAGATGACTGAAAAGCCTCGGTTTCGTAAGATGGAACAAGATAGCAACTTGTTGGAAGTAACACATTTCGATGTGTGCAGTCCAATGAGGGCTGAGGCATGCGATGAATATCGTTATGTTCTTACTTCACGGATGATTTAAGTAGATACTGAGTGTATTTACTTGATGAAACACAAGTCTGAATTATTGAATGGTTCAAGTAATTTCAGAGTGAAGTTAAAGATCATCATGACAAGAGGATAAAATGTCTATGATATGATCATAGAGATGAGTATCTAAGTTACGAGCTTTGGCACGCTATTAAGACATTGTGGAAATTGTTTCATAATTAATACACTTTGGAACACCATAGTGTGATGGTGTGTCCGAACATCATAGTTGCACCCTATTAGATATGGTGCGTACCATGATGTCTCTTATCGAATTACCACTATCGTTCATGGGTTAGGCATTAGAGACAACCGCACTCACTTTAATAGGGCACCACGTAGTTCCGTTGAGATGACACTGTTTGAACTATGGTTTGGAGAAACCTAAGTTGTCGTTTCTTGAAAGTTTGGGGCTGCGACGCTTATGTGAATAGTTTCATCGTGATAAGCTCAAACCCAAAACGGATAAATACATCTTCATAGGACACCCAAAACAGTTGGGTATACCTCCTATCTCAGATCCGGAAGCAAAAGCAATTCTTTCTAGAAACGGGTCCTTTCTCGAGGAAAAGTTTCTCTCGAAAGAATTGAGTGGGAGGATGGTGGAGACTTAATGAGGTTATTGAACCATCACTTCAACCAGTGTGTAGCAGGGCACAGGAAGTTGTTCATGTGGCACCTACACCAATTGAAGTGGAAGCTGATGATAATGATCATGATGCTTCAGATCAAGTCACTACCGGACCTCGTAGGTCGACAAGGACACGTACTACTTCAGAGTGGTACGCAATCATGTCTTAGAGGTCATGTTGCTAGACAACAATGAACCTACGAGCTATGGAGAAGCGATGGTGGGCCCGGATTCCGACGAATTGCTCGAGGCCATAACATCCGAGAGAGGATCCATGACTTTGGAAGAAATACTTGATGGTCGTAAGGACGTTGGGTAAAGATGGATTTTAAAAGGAAGATGTATAATGATGGTAAGTATCACCATTAAGAAAGCTTGACTTGTCGTTAAAGATGTTTCCCGACAAGTTCAAGGAGTTGACTACGGTGAGGCTTTCTCACTTTCGTAGCGATGCTAAGAGTCTGTTGGAATTGGGTTAGCAGTTGCTGCATTATTTATGAAATCTTGCATATAGGATGTCAAAACATTGTTTCCTTGACAGTTTTCTTGAGGAAAGGTTGTATGTGATACAACCAGAAGGTTTTTGACAATCCTGAAAGACGCTAACAAGTATGCAAGGCTCCAGCAATCCTTCTAAGGACTGGAGTAAGCATCTCGGAGTTGGAATATCCACTTTGATAAGATGATCAAAGATTTTGGGTTTATACAAAGTTTATGAGAAACTTGTATTTCCAAAGAAGTGAGTGGGAGCACTATAGAATTTCTCAAGAGTATATGTTGTTGACATATTGTTGATCAGAAATGATGTAGAATTTCTAGAAAGCATATAGGGTTGTTTGAAAAGTGTTTTTCAATGGAAAACCTGGATTAGGCTACTTGAACAATAAGCATCAAGATCTATAAGATAGATCAAAATGTTTAATAATACTTTCAAATGAGCACATACCTTGACATAATCTTGAAGGTGTTCAAGATGGATCGACCAAAGAAGTAGTTCTTGCCTGAGTTGTAAGGTATGAATTTAAGATTTAAAGCTCGACCACGGGCAGAAGAGAGAGAAAGGACGAAGGTCGCCCCCTATGCTTCAGCGTAGGCTCTACAAAGATGATATGCTGTGTACCGCACCTGATGTGTACCTTGCTACATATCTGGCAAGAGGGTACAAAGGTGATCAAGGAGTGGATCACCAGATAGCGGTCAAAATTATCCTTAGAGGAATAAGGATATGTTTCTCGGTTATGGAGGTGATAAAGAATTCGACGTAAAGAGTTGCGTTGATGCAAGCTTTAAACACCTATCTGAATGACTCTGAGTAGCAAACCGGATACGTATAGTGGAGCAATCATTTGGAATAGCTCCAAGTGGAGCGTGGAAGCAGCATTTACAATATGACCTAGAGATTTGCGAGAAGTACATACGGATCTGAATATTGCAGACCCGTTGACTACAACCACTCTCACAAGCATAAACATGATCAAACCCAGAACTCATTGAGTGCTAATCACATAGTGATGTGAACTAGATTATTGATTCTAGTAAACTCTTTGGATGTTGGTCACATGGCGATGTGACCTGTGAGTGTTAATCACATGGCGATGTGAACTAGATTATTGACTCTAGTGCAAGTGGGAGACTGTTGGAAATATGCCCTAGAGGCAATAATAAATTAGTTATTATTATATTTCCTTGTTCATGATAATCCTTTATTATCCATGCTATAATTGTATTGATAGGAAACTCAGATACATGTGTGGATACATAGACAACACCATGTCCCTAGTAAGCCTCTAGTTGACTAGCTCGTTGATCAACAGATGGTTACGGTTTCCTGACCATGGACATTGGATGTCGTTGATAACGGGATCACATCATTTGGAGAATGATGTGATGGACAAGACCCAATCCTAAGCCTAGCACAAAGATCGTGTAGTTCAGGTATGCTAAAGCTTTTCTAATGTCAAATATCATTTCCTTAGACCATGAGATTGTGCAACTCCGGATACCGTAGGAATGCTTTGGGTGTACCAAACGTCACGACGTAATCGGGTGGCTATAAAGGTGCACTGGGTATCTCCGAAAGTGTGCATTGGGTTGGCGAATTGAGACTGGATTTGTCACTCCGCTTGTCGGAGAGGTATCTCTGGGCCCACTCGGTAGGACATCATCATAATGTGCACAATGTGACCAAGGGGTTGATCACGGGATGATGTGTTACTGAACGAGTAAAGAGACTTGCCGGTAACGAGATTGAACAAGGTATCGGCATACCGACGATCGAATCTCGGGCAAGTACAATACCGCTAGACAAAGGGAATTGTATACGGGATCAATTGAGTCCTTGACATCGTGGTTCATCCGATGAGATCATCGTGGAACATGTGGGAGCCAACATGGGTATCCAGATCCGCTGTTGGTTATTGACCGGAGAATGTCTCGGTCATGTTCGCATGATTCCCGAACCCGTAGTGTCTACACACTTAAGGTTCGGCGACGCCGGGGTTATAAAGGAAGTTTGTATGTGGTTGCCGAATGTTGTTGAGTCCCGGATGAGATCCCGGACGTCACGAGGAGTTCCGGAATGGTCCGAGGTAAAGATTTATATATGGGAAGTCCTGTTTTGGTCACTGTAATGGTTTCGGGTTTTATCGGTAACGCATCGGGACCACCGGGAGGGTCCTGGGTCCACCAAGTGGGGCCATCGGCCCGGAGGGCTGCATGGGCCAAGTGTGGGAGGGACCAGCCCAGGTGGGCTGGTGCGCCCCACAAGGGCCCAAGGCGCCTAGGGTTTGGGGAGGGGCACCCCACCTGCTTGGGGGACAAGTTTCCCTCTCCCCTTGGCCGCACCCTAGATGGGTTTTGGGGGCAGCCGCACCCCTTGGGGTGGGAACCCTAGGGGAGGCGCAGCCCCCTCCCTCTCCCCTATATATAGTTGAGGTATTTGGGGCTGCGTACACATGAGTTTCACCTCTCCCTGGCGCAGCCCTACCCCTCTCCCTTCTCCTCTCCCGCGGTGCTTGGCGAAGCCCTGCAGGATTGCCACGCTCCTCCACCACCACCGCGCCGTTGTGCTGCTGCTGGATGGAGTCTTCCTCAACCTCTCCCTCTCTCCTTGCTGGATCAAGGCATGGGAGACGTCACCGGGCTGTACGTGTGTTGAACGCAGAGGTGCTGTCCGTTCAGCACTAGGATCTCCGGTGATTTGGATCACGACGAGTACGACTCCTTCAACCCCGTTCTCTTGAACGCTTCCGCTTAGCGATCTACAAGGGTATGTAGATGCACTCTCCTGCCCCTCATTGCTGGTTTCTCCATAGATAGATCTTGGTGACACGTAGGAAATTTTTGAATTTCTGCTACGTTCCCCAACAGTGGCATCATGAGCTAGGTCTATTGCGTAGATTCTTTGCACGAGTAGAACACAAAGTAGTTGTGGGCGTTGATTTTGTTCAATATGCTTACCGTTACTAGTCCAATCTTGTTTCGACGGTATTGTGGGATGAAGCGGCCGGACCGACCTTACACGTACACTTACGTGAGACAGGTTCCACCGATCGACATCCACTTGGTGCATAAGGTGGCTAGCGGGTGCCGCCTCTCCCACTTTAGTCGGAACGGATTCGATGAAAAGGGTCCTTATGAAGGGTAAATAGCAATTGGCATATCACGTTGTGGTTTTTGCGTAGGTAAGAAACGTTCTTGCTAGAAACCCATAGCAGCCACGTAAAACATGCAAACAACAATTAGAGGACGGCTAACTTGTTTTTGCAGGGTATGCTATGTGATGTGATATGGCCAAGAAGAATGTGATGAATGATATGTGATGTATGAGATTGATCATGTTCTTGTAATAGGAATCACGACTTGCATGTCGATGAGTATGACAACCGGCAGGAGCCATAGGAGTTGTCTTTAATTTATTGTATGACCTGCGTGTCATTGAACAAACGCCATGTAATTACTTTACTTTATTGCTAACCGGTAGCCATAGTAGTAGAAGTAATAAGTTGGCGAGACACTACTAGGGAAAAGCCTATACACAGAAAGTTACTAGTAGCGAGGGTTAAAAACTCTCCCTACTGCTACTTACCAGTAGCGCAGGTTTTTAAACCTTGACACTACTAGGGAACCCCGTTAAACATTTTCAAAATCCTCAAAAACCAAACAGAAAAAAAGTTACGGGGCTTTTAAGATCTAGAATGGAAAAAATCGAAAAAATTTCAAACTGTGTGGTCAAACTATGGTCAAACAATGGTCAAACTAATTATTCTAGAATATTAGTGTTACTAAATAATTATTTAAGTTTTTTTGAATTTTGGTCAAAGCTGGTCAAACTATGGCCAAACTGTGGTCAAACTATGGTCAAACTACGGTCAAACTGTGGTCAAACTAATTATTCAAGAAATATTAGTGTTACTAATTTTTTAGAACAATAGTTTCAAACTCAAATAGTGAAATGTGTGACTTCATGCTCAAGCTAAATTCACGAGGTTAATAGGATTGACATCTTACTATTGTCGGAAAACAACAAGTGCAGACTTGGAAGCGAGGGACAATAGAACCCGGAAGTTAAGCGTGCTCGAAATGGAGTAGTGAGAGGATGGGTGACCGTCCGGGAAGTTAGATGATTTGGAATGATGAGGGGTGATTAGAGATTAAATTGAGCAGCGATGAGGGGTGATTAGAGATTTAAGGTTAAAATAATTCAAAATTTTGAAAACTAGGGAAAAAATCGAAATATTTTTTCGAAAAAATTCAAAAAAAAACCCGCGCTGGTAGTAGTAGCGCGGGTTTTTACCCACGCTACTACTAAAGGACGTAGTAGTAGCGCGGGTGGCACCCGCCATCTTGCTATCGTTAGTCAGAAGCGCCTTATTAGTAGCGCCGCCCCGCGCTACTAATAGGCCCAAAACCCGCTGCTGCTAGGCTTTTCCCTAGTAGTGAGACAACTTCATGGAGACACGATGATGGAGATCATGATGATGGAGATCATGGTGTCATGCCGGTGACGATGATGATCATGGAGCCCCGAAGATGGAGATCAAAAGGAGCAAAATGATATTGGCCATATCATGTCACTATTTGATTGCATGTGATGTTTATCATGTTTATACATCTTATTTGCTTAGAACGACGGTAGTAAATAAGATGATCCCTCATTAAAATTTCAAGAAAGTGTTCCCCCTAACTATGCAATGTTGCGAAAGTTCGTCGTTTCGAAGCACCACGTGATGATCGGGTGTGATAGATTCTTACGTTCACATACAACGGGTGTAAGCCAGATTTACACACGCGAAACACTTAGGTTAACTTGACGAGCCTAGCATGTACAGACATGGCCTCGGAACACAAGAGACCGAAAGGTCGAGCATGAGTCGTATGGAGGATACGATCAACATGAAGATGTTCACCGATGATGACTAGTCCGTCTCACGTGATGATCGGACACGGCCTAGTTGACTCGGATCATGTAATCACTTAGATGACTAGAGGGATGTCTATCTCGAGTGGGAGTTCATTAGATGAACTTAATTATCCTGAACATAGTCAAAAGCCCTTTGCAAATTATGTAAAGCTCGCGCTTTAGTTCCACTGTTTAGATATGTTCCTAGAGAAAATATAGTTGAAAGTTGACGATGGCGATTATGCGGACAGAAGAAAGCTTATGTCCTCAATGCACCGCCACATGTGCTGAACCCCAAACGTTGTTTGTGTATGTTGCGAACATCGGACATACACGTTTTGATAACTACGTGATAGTTCAGTTAAGCGGTTTAGAGTTGAGGCACCAAAGACGTTTTTCAAAACGTCGCGGAACATATGAGATGTTTCGAGGGCTGAAATTGGGATTTCAGGCTCGTGCCCACGTCAAGAGGTATAAGACCTCCGACGATTTTCTTAGCCTGCAAACTAAGGGAGAAAAGCTCAATCGTTGAGCTTGTGCTCAGATTGTCCGAGTGCAACAATCACTTGAATCGAGTGGGAGTTGATCTTCCAGATGAGATAGTGATGTTTCTCCAAAGTCATTGCCACCAATCTGCTAGAGCTTCGTGATGAACTATAACATATCAGGGATAGATATGATGATCCTTGCGCTATCCGCAATGTTCGACAATCGCTGAATGTAGAAATCAAGAAGGAGCATCAATTCGATGGTTAGTGAGACCACTAGTTTCAAGAAGGGCAAGGGCAAGAAGGGGTACTTCATGAAACAGCAAATCAGTTGCTGCTCCAGTGAAGAAACCCAAGGTTGAACCCAAACCCGAGACTAAGTGCTTCTGTAATGAGGGGAACAGCCATCGGAGCAGAATTACCCTAGATACTTGGTAGATGAGAAGGCTGGCAAGGTCGATAGAAGTATATTGGATATACATTAAGTTATTGTGTACTTTACTAGTACTCCTAGTAGCACCAGGGTATTAGATACCGTTCGGTTGCTAAGTGTTAGTAACTTTCGAAATAAAAGGCTATGGAATAAACGGAGACTAGCTAAAGGTGAGCTGACGATATGTGTTGGAAGTGTCTCCAAGTTTGATGTGATCAAACATCGCACGCTCCCTCTACCATCAATATTAGTATTAAACCACAATAATTGTCATTTGGTGTTTGCGTTGAGCATAGACATGATTGGATTATGTCTATCGCAATACGGTTATTCATTTAAGGAGAATAATGGTTACTCTATTTATTTGAATAATACCTTCAATGGTCTTGCACCTAAAGGAATGGTTTATTGAATCTTGATCATAGTGATACACATTTTCATGCCAAAAGATATAAGATAGTAATGATAGTACCACTTACTTGTGGCACTGCCATGTAAGTCATGTTGGTGTAGAACGCATGAAGAAGCTCCATGTTGATGGATCTTTGGACTCACCTGCTTTTGAAAAGTTTGAGACATGCGAACCATGTCTATTGGTGTATACGCATGAAGAAACTCCATGCAGATGGATCGTTTGGACTCACTTGATTTTGAATCACTTGAGATATGCAGATCATACCACATGGGCAAGATGACTGAAAAGCCTCGGTTTCAGTAAGATGGAACAAGATAGCAACTTGTTGGAAGTAACACATTTCGATGTGTGCAGTCCAATGAGTGCTGAGGCATGCAGTGAATATCGTTATGTTCTTACTTCACGGATGATTTAAGTAGATACTGAGTGTATTTACTTGATGAAACACAAGTCTGAATTATTGAATGGTTCAAGTAATTTCAGAGTGAAGTTAAAGATCATCATGACAAGAGGATAAAATGTCTATGATATGATCATAGAGATGAGTATCTAAGTTACGAGCTTTGGCACGCTATTAAGACATTGTGGAAATTGTTTCACAATTAATACCGCCTGGAACACCATAGTGTGATGGTGTGTCCGAACATCATAGTTGCACCCTATTAGATATGGTGCGTACCATGATGTCTCTTATCGAATTACCACTATCGTTCATGGGTTAGGAATTAGAGACAACCGCACTCACTTTAATAGGGCACCACGTAGTTCCGTTGAGATGACACTGTTTGAACTATGGTTTGGAGAAACCTAAGTTGTCGTTTCTTGAAAGTTTGGGGCTGCGACGCTTATGTGAAAAGTTTCATCGTGATAAGCTCAAACCCAAAACGGATAAATACATCTTCATAGGACACCCAAAACAGTTGGGTATACCTCCTATCTCAGATCCGGAAGCAAAAGCAATTGTTTCTAGAAACGGGTCCTTTCTCGAGGAAAAGTTTCTCTCGAAAGAATTGAGTGGGAGGATGGTGGAGACTTAATGAGGTTATTGAACCATCACTTCAACCCGGTGTGTAGCAGGGCACAGGAAGTTGTTCATGTGGCACCTACACCAATTGAAGTGGAAGCTGATGATAATGATCATGATGCTTCGGATCAAGTCACTACCGGACCTCGTAGGTCGACAAGGACACGTACTACTTCAGAGTGGTACGCAATCATGTCTTAGAGGTCATGTTGCTAGACAACAATGAACCTACGAGCTAGGGAGAAGCGATGGTGGGCCCGGATTCCGACGAATGGCTCGAGGCCATAACATCCGAGAGAGGATCCATGACTTTGGAAGAAATACTTGATGGTCGTAAGGACGTTGGGTAAAGATGGATTTTAAAAGGAAGACAGACAATGATGGTAAGTATCACCATTAAGAAAGCTTGACTTGTCGTTAAAGATGTTTCCCGACAAGTTCAAGGAGTTGACTACGGTGAGGCTTTCTCACTCGTAGCGATGCTAAGAGTCTGTTGGAATTGGGTTAGCAGTTGCTGCATTATTTATGAAATCTTGCATATAGGATGTCAAAACATTGTTTCCTTGACAGTTTTCTTGAGGAAAGGTTGTATGTGATACAACCAGAAGGTTTTTGACAATCCTGAAAGACGCTAACAAGTATGCAAGGCTCCAACAATCCTTCTAAGGACTGGAGTAAGCATCTCGGAGTTGGAATATCCACTTTGATAAGATGATCAAAGATTTTGGGTTTATACAAAGTTTATGAGAAACTTGTATTTCCAAAGAAGTGAGTGGGAGCACTATAGAATTTCTCATGAGTATATGTTGTTGACATATTGTTGATCAGAAATGATGTAGAATTTCTAGAAAGCATATAGGGTTGTTTGAAAAGTGTTTTCAATGGAAAACCTGGATTAGGCTACTTGAACAATAAGCATCAAGATCTATAAGATAGATCAAAATGTTTAATAATACTTTCAAATGAGCACATACCTTGACATAATCTTGAAGGTGTTCAAGATGGATCAGTCAAAGAAGTAGTTCTTGCTGTTGGGGAACGTAGTAATTTCAAAAAAATTCCTACGAACACGCAAGATCATGGTGATGCATAGCAACGAGAGGGGAGAGTGTATGTCCACGTACCCTCGTAGACCGTAAGCGGAAGCATTATAACAACGCGGTTGATGTAGTCGTACGTCTTCACGATCCGACCGATCCAAGTACCGAACGTACGGCACCTCCGAGTTCTGCACACGTTCAGCTCGATGACGATCCCCGGACTCCGATCCAGCAAAGTGTCGGGGATGAGTTCCGTCAGCACGACGGCGTGGTGGCGATGATGATGCTCCACCGACGCAGGGCTTCGCCTAAGCTCCGCGACGATATGACTTCTCCGGCAGGGCTTCGCCTAAGCTCATGACGATATGACGAAGTGGAATATGGTGGAGGGGGCACCAGACGGCTAAGGAAGCGATCCGTAGATCAACTTGTGTGTCCATGGGGTGCCCCTGCCTGTGATATAAAGGAGGGAGGGAGGAGGAGGCCGGCCCTAGGAGGAGGGGCGCCAAGGGGAGTCCTACTCCCACCGGGAGTAGGACTCCTTCTTTCCTAGTCCAACTAGGAGAAGGGGGGAAAGGGGAAGTGGAGAAGGAAGGGAGGGGGGCTGCGCCCCAAACCCCTTGTCCAATTCGGACTGGGCTTGGGAGGGGCGCGCGCCACCTCCTGGCTCCTTCCCACTAAAGCCCATTAAGGCCCAATACTCTTCCCCGTATTCCCGTAACTCCCCGGTACTCCAAAAAATACCCGAATCATTCGGAACCTTTCCGAACTCCGAATATAGTCGTCCAATATATCGATCTTTACGTCTCGACCATTTCGAGACTCCTCGTCATGTCCCCGATCTCATCCGGGACTCCGAACTCCTTCGGTACATCAAAACTCATAAACTCATAATATAAGCATCATCGAAACCTTAAGCGTGCGGACCCTACGGGTTCGAGAACTATGTAGACATGACCTAGAACTATTCTTGGTCAATAACCAATAGCGGAACCTGGATGCCCATATTGGCTCCTACATATTCTACGAAGATCTTTATCGGTCAAACCGCATAACAACATACGTTGTTCCCTTTGTCATCGGTATGTTACTTGCCCGAGATTCGATCGTCGGTATCCAATACCTAGTTCAATCTCAAGCTACCGGTAAGTCTCTTTACTCGTTCCGTAATACATCATCTCACAACTAACTCATTAGTTGCAATGCTTGCAAGGCTTATGTGATGTGTATTACCGAGAAGGCCCAGAGATACCTCTCCCAATCGGAGTGACAAAACCTAATCTCAAAATACGCCAACCCAACAAGTACCTTTGGAGACACCTGTAGTACTCCTTTATAATCACCCGATTACGTTGTGACGTTTGGTAGTACCCAAAGTGTTCCTCCGGTAAACGGAGTTGCATAATCTCATAGTTACAGGAACATGTATAAGTCATGAAGAAAGCAATAGCAACATACTAAGCGATCAAGTGCTAGGCTAACGGAATGGGTCATGTCAATCAGATCATTCTCCTAATGATGTGATCCCGTTAATCAAATGACAACTCATGTCTATGGTTAGGAAACATAACCATCTTTGATTAACGAGCTAGTCAAATAGAGGCATACTAGTGACACTCTGTTTGTCTATGTATTCACACATGTATTATGTTTCCGTTAATACAATTCTAGCATGAATAATAAACATTTATCATGATATAAGGAAATAAATAATAACTTTATTATTGCCTCTAGGGCATATTTCCTTCAGTCTCCCACTTGCACTAGAGTCAATAATCTAGTTCACATCGCCATGTGATTTAACATCAATAGTTCACATCTATATGTGGTTAACACCCATAGTTCACATCGACATGTGACCAACACCCAAAGGGTTTACTAGAGTCAGTAATCTAGTTCACATCGCTATGTGATTAACACCCAAAGAGTACTAAGGTGTGATCATGTTTTGCTTGTGAGATAATTTTAGTCAACGGGTCTGTCACATACAGAGCCGTATGTATTTTGCAAATATTCTATGTCTACAATGCTCTGCACGGGGCTACTCTAGCTAATTGCTCCCACTTACAATATGTATCCAGATTGAGACTTAGAGTCATCTGGATCTGTAAAAAAGCTTGCATCGATGTAACTCTTTACGACGGGCTCTTTTATCACCTCCATAATCGAGAAATATTTCCTTAGTCCTCACTAAGAATGTTCTTGACCAATGTCCAGTGATCTACTCTTAGATCACTATTGTACTCCCTTGCCAAATTCAGAGCAAGGTATACAATAGGTCTGGTACATCGCATAGCATACTTTATAGAACCTATGACTGAGGCATAGGGAATGACTTTCATTCTCTTTTCTATTTTCTGCTGTGGTCGAGATTTGAGTCTTACTCAATTTCACACCTTTGCAACACAGGCAAGAACTTTTTCTTTGACTGTTCCATTTTGAACTTCTTCAAAATCTTGACAAGGTATGTACTTATTGAAAACTTTATCAAGCGGTTTTTCATCTATCTCAATAGATCTTGATGCTCAATTTGTACGCAGCTTCACCGAGGTCCTTCTTTGAAAAACTCCTTTCAAATACTCCTTTATGCTTTGCAGAATAATTCTACATTATTTCCGATCAACAATATGTCATTCACATATACTTATCAGAAATGCTGTAGTGCTCCCACTCACTTGCTTGTAAATACATGCTTCTCCAAAAGTCTGTATAAAACCATATGCTTTGATCACACTATCAAAGCGTTTATTCCAACTCTGAGATGCTTGCACCAGTCCATAGTTGGATCGCTGGAGCTTGCACATTTTGTTAGTTCCTTTAGGATTGAAAAAACCTTCTGGTTGCATCATATACAACTCTTCTTTAATAAATCCATTAAAGAATGTAGTTTTGACATCCATTTGCCAGATTTCATAAAATGTGGCAATTGCTAACATGATTCGGACAGACTTAAGCATCGCTACGGTTGAGAAAATCTCATTGTAGTCAACACCTTGAACTTGTCGAAAACCCTTTTGTGACAAGTCGAGCTTTGTAGATAGTAACACTACTATCAGTGTCCGTCTTCCTCTTGAAAATCCATTTATTTAACATGGCTTGCTGATTATCGAGCAAGTCAATCAAAGTCCATACTTTGTTCTCATACATGGATCCTATCTCAGATTTCATGGCCTCAAGCTATTTCGCGGAATCTGGGCTCATCATCGCTTCCTCATAGTTCGTAGGTTCATCATGGTCTAGTAACATGACTTCGAACATGATTACCGTACCACTCAGTGCGGATCTTACTCTGGAAGACCCACGAGGTTTGGTAGCAACTTGATCTGAAGTTTCATGATCATCATCATTAACTTCCTCACTAATTGGTGTAGGAATCACTAGAACTGATTTCTGTGATGAACTACTTTCCAATAAGGGAGAAGGTACAATTACCTCATCAAGTTTCTACTTTCCTCCCACTCACTTCTTTCGAGAGAAACTTCTTCTCTAGAAAGGATCCATCTTAGCAATGAAAAACTTGCCTTCGGATCTGTGATATAAGGTGTACCCAATAGTTACCTTTGGGTATTCTATGAAGACGCACTTCTCCGATTTGGGTTTGAGCTCATCAGGTGAAAACTTTTTCACATAAGCATCACAACCCCAAACTTTTAAGAAACGACAACTTAGGTTTACTGTTAAACCATAGTTCATATGGTGTCGTCTCAACGGATTTAGATGGTGCCCTATTAAACGTGAATGCAGCTGTCTCTAATGCATAACCCCAAAACGATAGTGGTAAACCGATAAGAGACATCATAGATCGCACCATATCCAATAAAGTGCTTGATTCTGACGTTCGGACACACCATAACATTGTGGTGTTCCAGGTGGCGTGAGCTGTGAAACTATTCCACATTATTTTAATTGAAGACCAAACTCGTAACTCAATTATTCGTCTTCGCGATCAGATCGCAGAAACTTTATTTTCTTGTTACGATGATTTTTCCACTTCACTCTGAAATTTTTTGAACCTTTCAACTATTTCAGACTTATGTTTCATCAAGTAGATATACCCATATCTGTTCAAAACATCTTGTGAAAGTCAGAAAATAACGATACTTGCCACGAGCATCAACACTCATTGGATCGCATACATTGGTATGTATTATTTCCAATTAGTCAGTAGCTTGTTCATTGTTCCGGAGAACGGAGTTTTAGTCATCTTGCCCAAACAGCACGGTTCGCAAGCATCAAATGATTCATAACCAAGTGATTCCGAAAGTCCATCAGCATGGAGTTTTCTTCATGCGCTTTACACCAATATGACCTAAACGGCAGTGCCACAAATAAGTTGCACTATCATTATTAACTTTGCATCTTTTGGTTTCAATATTATGAATATGTGTATCACTATGATCGAGATCCAATGAACCATTTTCATTGGGTGTGTAACCATATAAGGTTTTATTCATGTAAACAGAACAACAATTTATTCTCTTACTTAAATGAATAACCGTATTGCAATAAACATGATCAAATCATATTTATGCTCAACACCAAATAACACTTATTTAGGTTCCACACTAATCCCGAAAGTATAGGGAGTGATTGATGATGATCAAATCAATATTGGAACTACTTCCAACACTCATCGTCACTTCCCCTTCAACTAGTTTACATTCATTCTGCAACTCCCGTTTTCAAGTTACTACTCTTAGCAACTGAACCAGTATCAAATACCGAGGGGTTACTACGAACACTAGTGAAATACACATCAATGATCTGTATATCAAATATACCTTTGTTCACTTTGCCATCCTTCTTATCTGCCAAATACTTGGGGTAGTTCCGCTTCTAGTGACCAGTTCCATTGCAGCAAAAGCACTTAGTCTCAGGCTTAGGTCCAGGACTTGGGCTTCTTCACTCGAGCAGCAACTTGCTTGCCGTTCTTCTTGAAGTTCCCCTTCTTCCCTTTGCCCTTTTCCTTGAGACTAGTGGTCTTGTCAATCATCAACACTTGATGCTCTTTCTTGATTTCTACCTTCGTCGATTTCAACATCACGAAGAGCTCGGGAATCGTTTTCGTCATCCCTTGCATACTATAGTTCATCACGAAGTTCTACTAACTTAGTGATGGTGACTAGAGAATTCTGTCAATCACTATCTTATCCGGAAGATTAACTCCCACTTGATTCAAGCGATTGAAGTACCCGGACAATCTGAGAACATGCTCACTAGTTGAGCGATTCTCTTCCATCTTTTAGCTATAGAACTTGTTGGAGACTTCATATCTCTCAACTCGGGTATTTGCTTGAAATATTAACTTCAATTCCTGGAACATCTCATATGGTCCATGACGTTCAAAACGCCTTTGAAGTCCCGATTCTAAGCCGTTAAGTATGGTGCACTAAACTATCAAGTAGTCATCATATTGAGCTAGCCAAACGTTCATAACGACTGCATTTGCTCCTGCAATAGGACTGTCACCTAGCGGTGCATTAAGGACATAATTCTTACAGGCATCAATGAGGATAAACCTCAGATCACGGATCCAATCCGCATCATTGCTACTAACATTTTTCAATACAAGTTTCTCTAGGAACACATATAAAAACATAGGGAAGCAAAAACATAGGGAAGCAACAACGCGAGCTATTGATCTACAACATAATTTGCAAAATACTACCAGGACTAAGTTCATGATAAATTAAAGTTCAATTAATCATATTAAAAACTCCCACTTAGACAGACATCTCTCTAGTCATCCAAGTGATTACGTGATCCAAATCAACTAAACCATGTCCGATCATCACGTGAGATGGAGTAGTTTCAATGGTGAACATCACTATGTTGATCATATCTACTATATGATTCACGCTCGACCTTTCGGTCTCCGTGTTCCGAGGCCATATCTGTTATATGCTAGGCTCGTCAAGTTTAACTCGAGTATTCTGCGTGTGCAACTGTTTTGCACCCGTTGTAGATGGACGTAGAACTTATCACACCCGATCATCACGTGGTGTCCGGGTACTACGAACTTTGGCAACGGTGCATACTAGGAGAACACTACTTGATAATTTTAGTGAGAGATCATCTTAAAATGTTACCGTCAATCAAAGCAAAATAAGATGCATAAAGGATAAACATCACATGCAATCAATATAAGTGATATGATATGGCCATCATCATCTTGTGCTTGTGATCTCCATCTCCGAAGCACCGTCGTGATCACCATCGCCACCGGTAGCGACACCTTGATCTCCATCGTAGCATCGTTGTCGTCTCGCCAACTGTTGCTTCTACGACTATCGCTACCGCTTAGTGATAAAGTAAAGCAATTACATGGCGTTTGCATTTCATACAATAAAGCAACAACCATATGGCTCCTGCCAGTTGCCGATAACTCGGTTACAAAACATGATCATCTCATACAATAAAATATAGCATCACGTCTTGACCATATCACATCACAACATGCCCTGCAAAAACAAGTTAGACGTCCTCTACTTTGTTGTTGCAAGTTTTACGATGGCTGCTACGGGCTGAGCAAGAACCGTTCTCACCTACGCATCAAAACCACAACGATAGTTTGTCAAATAGACTCCGCTTTTAACCTTCGCAAGGACCGGGCGTAGTCACACCCGGTTCAACTAAAGTGAGAGAGACAGACACCCGCCAGCCACCTTTAAGCACGAGTGCTCGTAGCAGTGAAACCAGTCTCGCGTAAGCGTCTGGCGTAATGTCGGTCCGGGCCGCTTCATCTCACAATACCGCTGAACCAAAGTATGACATGCTGGTAGGCAGTATGACTTGTATCGCCCACAACTCACTTGTGTTCTACTCGTGCATATGACATCAACGCATAAAACCAGGCTCGGATGCCACTGTTGGGGAACGTAGTAATTTCAAAAAATTTTCTACGAACACGCAAGATCATGGTGATGCATAGCAACGAGAGGGGAGAGTGTATGTCCACGTACCCTCGTAGACCGTAAGCGGAAGCGTTATAACAACGCGGTTGATGTAGTCAGACGTCTTCACGATCCGACCGATCCAAGTACCGAACGACGGCACCTCCGAGTTCTGCACACGTTCAGCTCGATGACGATCCCGGACTCCGATCCAGCAAAGTGTCGGGGATGAGTTCCACAAGACGACGGGCGTGGTGACGATGATGATGCTCCACCGACGCAGGGCTTCGCTTAAGCTCCGCGACGATATGACTTCTCGGCGCAGGCTTCGCTTAAGCTCCGCGACGATATGACCGAAGTGGAATATGGTGGAGGGGCACCGCACACGGCTAAGGAACGATCCAGAGATCAACTTGTGTGTCCATGGGGTGCCCCCTGCCTCAGATATAAAGGAGGGAGGGAGGAGGAGGCCGGCCCTAGGAGGAGGGCGCCAAGGGGAGTCCTACTCCCACCGGGAGTAGGACTCCTTCTTTCCTAGTCCAACTAGGAGAAGGGGGAAAGGGGGAAGTGGAGAAGGAAGGAGAGGGGCTGCGCCCAAACCCCTTGTCCACCCGGACTGGGCTTGGGAGGCGCGCCACCTCCTGGCTCCTTCCCACTAAAGCCCATTAAGGCCCAATACTCTTCCCGTATTCCCGTAACTCCCGGTACTCCCAAAAATACCCGAATCATTCGGAACCTTTCCGAACTCCGAATATAGTCGTCCAATATATCGATCTTTACGTCTCGACCATTTCGAGACTCCTCGTCATGTCCCCGATCTCATCCGGGACTCCGAACTCCTTCGGTACATCAAAACTCATAAACTCATAATATAACCGCCATCGAAACCTTAAGCGTGCGGACCCTACGGGTTCGAGAACTATGTAGACATGACCTAGAACTATTCTTGGTCAATAACCAATAGCGGAACCTGGATGCCCATATTGGCTCCTACATATTCTACGAAGATTTTTATCGGTCAAACCGCATAACAACATACGTTGTTCCCTTTGTCATCGGTATGTTACTTGCCCGAGATTCGATCGTCGGTATCCAATACCTAGTTCAATCTCGTTATCGGTAAGTCTCTTTACTCGTTCGTAATACATCATCTCACAACTAACTCATTAGTTGCAATGCTTGCAAGGCTTATGTGATGTGTATTACCGAGAAGGCCCAGAGATACCTCTCCGACAATCGGAGTGACAAAACATAATCTCGAAATACGCCAACCCAACAAGTACCTTTGGAGACACCTGTAGTACTCCTTTATAATCACCCAGTTACGTTGTGACGTTTGGTAGTACCCAAAGTGTTCCTCCGGTAAACGGAGTTGCATAATCTCATAGTTACAGGAACATGTATAAGTCATGAAGAAAGCAATAGCAACATACTAAACGATCAAGTGCTAGGCTAACGGAATGGGTCATGTCAATCAGATCATTCTCCTAATGATGTGATCCCGTTAATCAAATGACAACTCATGTCTATGGTTAGGAAACATAACCATCTTTGATTAACGAGCTAGTCAAATAGAGGCATACTAGTGACACTGCTTTGTGTATGTATTCACACATGTATTATGTTTCCGGTTAATACAATTCTAGCATGAATAATAAACATTTATCATGATATAAGGAAATAAATAATAACTTTATTATTGCCTCTAGGGCATATTTCCTTCACTTGCATGAGTTGTAAGGTATGAATTTAAGATTTAAAGCTCGACCACGGCAGAAGAGAGAGAAAGGACGAAGGTCGTCCCCTATGCTTCAGGCGTAGGCTCTACAGTATGATATGCTGTGTACCGCACCTGATGTGTACCTTGCTACATATCTGGCAAGAGGGTACAAAGGTGATCAAGGAGTGGATCACCAGATAGCGGTCAAAATTATCCTTAGAGGAATAAGGATATGTTTCTCGGTTATGGAGGTGATAAAGAATTCGACGTAAAGAGTTGCGTCGATGCAAGCTTTAAACACCTATCTGAATGACTCTGAGTAGCAAACCGGATACGTATAGTGGAGCAATCATTTGGAATAGCTCCAAGTGGAGTGTGGAAGCAGCATTTACAATATGACCTAGAGATTTGCGAAGTACATACGGATCTGAATATTGCAGACCCGTTGACTACAACCACTCTCACAAGCATAAACATGATCAAACCCAGAACTCATTGAGTGCTAATCACATAGTGATGTGAAATAGATTATTGATTCTAGTAAACTCTTTGGATGTTGGTCACATGGCGATGTGACCTGTGAGTGTTAATCACATGGCGATGTGAACTAGATTATTGACTCTAGTGCAAGTGGGAGACTGTTGGAAATATGCCCTAGAGGCAATAATAAATTAGTTATTATTATATTTCCTTGTTCATGATAATCCTTTATTATCCATGCTATAATAGTATTGATAGGAAACTCAGATACATGTGTGGATACATAGACAACACCATGTCCCTAGTAAAGCCTCTAGTTGACTAGCTCGTTGATCAACAGATGGTTACGGTTTCCTGACCATGGACATTGGATGTCGTTGATAACGGGATCACATCATTTGGAGAATGATGTGATGGACAAGACCCAATCCTAAGCCTAGCACAAAGATCGTAGTTCAGATGCTAAAGCTTTTCTAATGTCAAATATCATTTCCTTAGACCATGAGATTGTGCAACTCCCGGATACCGTAGGAATGCTTTGGGTGTACCAAACGTCACGACGTAACTGGGTGGCTATAAAGGTGCACTACAGGTATCTCCGAAAGTGTCTGTTGGGTTGGCACGAATTGAGACTGGGATTTGTCACTCCGCTTGTCGGAGAGGTATCTCTGGGCCCACTCGGTAGGACATCATCATAATGTGCACAATGTGACCAAGGGGTTGATCACGGGATGATGTGTTACGGAACGAGTAAAGAGACTTGCCGGTAACGAGATTGAACAAGGTATCGACATACCGACGATCGAATCTCGGGCAAGTACAATACCGCTAGACAAAGGGAATTGTATACGGGATCGATTGAGTCCTTGACATCGTGGTTCATCCGATGAGATCATCGTGGAACATGTGGGAGCCAACATGGGTATCCAGATCCCGCTGTTGGTTATTGACCGAGAATGTCTCGGTCATGTTCGCATGATTCCCGAACCCGTAGTGTCTACACACTTAAGGTTCGATGGCGCTGGGGTTATAAAGGAAGTTTGTATGTGGTTACCGAATGTTGTTGAGTCCGGATGAGATCCCGGACGTCACGAGGAGTTCGGAATGGTCCGGAGGTAAAGATTTATATATGGCAAGTCCTGCTTTGGTCACGGAATGGTTTCGGGTTTTATCGGTAACGTCTGGGACCACCGGAGGGTCCCGGGTCCACCAAGTGGGGCCATCGGCCCGGAGGCTGCATGGGCCAAGTGTGGGAGGGACCAGCCCCAGGTGGGCCCCCCATAAGGGCCCAAGGCGCCTAGGGTTTGGGGGAGGCGCCCACCTGCTTGGGGGCAAGTTTCCTGTCCCCCTTGGCCGCACCCTAGATGGGTTTTGGGGCAGCCGCACCCTTGGGGTGGGAACCCTAGGGAGGCGCAGCCTCCCTCTCCCTATATATAGTTGAGGTATTTGGGGCTGCATATACATGAGTTTCACCTCTCCCTGGCGCAGCCCTACCCCTCTCCCTTCTCCTCTCCCGCGGGGCTTGGCGAAGCCCTGCAGGATTGCCACGCTCCTCCACCACCACCGCGCCGTTGTGCTGCTGCTGGATGGAGTCTTCCTCAACCTCTCCCTCTCTCCTTGCTGGATCAAGGCATGGGAGACGTCACCGGGCTGTACGTGTGTTGAACGCAGAGGTGCTGTCCGTTCAGCACTAGGATCTCCGGTGATTTGGATCACGACGAGTACGACTCCTTCAACCCCGTTCTCTTGAACGCTTCCGCTTAGCGATCTACAAGGGTATGTAGATGCACTCTCCTTCCCCTCATTGCTGGTTTCTCCATAGATAGATCTTGGTGACACGTAGGAAAATTTTGAATTTCTGCTACGTTCCCCAACAGTGGCATCATGAGCTAGGTCTATTGCGTAGATTCTTTGCACGAGTAGAACACAAAGTAGTTGTGGGCGTTGATTTTGTTCAATATGCTTACCGTTACTAGTCCAATCTTGTTTCGACGGTATTTTGGGATGAAGCGGCCCGGACCGACCTTACACGTACACTTACGTGAGACAGGTTCCACCGACTGACATCCACTTGGTGCATAAGGTGGCTAGCGGGTGCCAGTCTCTCTCACTTTAGTCGGAACGGATTCGATGAAAAGGGTCCTTATGAAGGGTAAATAGCAATTGGCATATCACGTTGTGGTTTTTGCGTAGGTAAGAAATGTTCTTGCTAGAAACCCATAGCAGCCACGTAAAACATGCAAACAACAATTAGAGGACGTCTAACTTGTTTTTGCAGGGTATGCTATGTGATGTGATATGGCCAAGAAGAATGTGATGAATGATATGTGATGTATGAGATTGATCATGTTCTTGTAATAGGAATCACGACTTGCATGTCGATGAGTATGACAACCGGCAGGAGCCATAGGAGTTGTCTTTAATTTATTGTATGACCTGCGTGTCATTGAACAAACGCCATGTAATTACTTTACTTTATTGCTAACCGGTAGCCATAGTAGTAGAAGTAATAAGTTGGCGAGACACTACTAGGGAAAAGCCTATACACAGAAAGTTACAAGTAGCGAGGGTTAAAAACTCTCGCTACTGCTACTACCAGTAGCGCAGGTTTTTAAACCTCGACACTGCTAGGGAACCCCGTTAAACATTTTCAAAATCCTCAAAAACCAAACAGAAAAAAAGTTACGGGGCTTTTAAGATCTAGAGTGGAAAAAATCGAAAAAATTTCAAACTGTGTGGTCAAATATGGTCAAACAATGGTCAAACTAATTATTCTAAAATATTAGTGTTACTAAATAATTATTTAAGTTTTTTTGAATTTTGGTCAAATCTGGTCAAACTATGGCCAAACTATGGTCAAACTATGGTCAAACTATGGTCAAACTGTGGTCAAACTAATTATTCAAGAAATATTAGTGTTACTAATTTTTTAGAACAATAGTTTCAAACTCAAATAGTGAAATGTGTGACTTCATGCTCAAGCTAAATTCCTGAGGTTAATAGGATTGACATCTTACTATTGTCAGGAAAACAACAAGTGCAGACTTGGAAACGAGGGACAATAGAACTCGAAAGTTAAGCGTGCTCAGGCTGGAGTAATGAGAGGACGGGTGACCGTTCGGGAAGTTAGATGATTTGGAATGATGAGGGGTGATTAGAGATTAAATTGAGCAGCGATGAGGGGTGATTAGAGATTTAAGGTCAAAATTAGGGAAAAAATCGAAATATTTTTTCGAAAAAATTCAAAAAAAACCCGCGCTGGTAGTAGTAGCGCGGGTTTTTACCCACGCTACTACTAAAGGACGTAGTAGTAGCGCGGGTGGCACCCGCGCTACTGCTATACGTTAGTTGTAGCGGCTTATTAGTAGCGCCGGCCCCTGCGCTACTAAAAGGCCCAAAACCCGCGCTGCTGCTAGGCTTTTCCCTAGTAGTGAGACAACTTCATGGAGACACGATGATGGAGATCATGATGATGGAGATCATGATGATGGAGATCATGGTGTCATGCCGGTGACGATGATGATCATGGAGCCCCGAAGATGGAGATCAAAAGGAGCAAAATGATATTGGCCATATCATGTCACTATTTGATTGCATGTGATGTTTATCATGTTTATACATCTTATTTGCTTAGAACGACGGTAGTAAATAAGATGATCCCTCATTAAAATTTCAAGAAAGTGTTCCCCTAACTATGCCTTTGTTGCGAAAGTTAAATCGTTTGAAGCACCACGTGATGATCGGGTGTGATAGATTCTTACGTTCACATACAACGGGTGTAAGCCAGATTTACACACGGAAACACTTAGGTTAACTTGACGAGCCTAGCATGTACAGACATGGCCTCGAAACACAAGAGACCGAAAGGTCGAGCATGAGTCGTATGGAGGATACGATCAACATGAAGATGTTCACCGATGATGACTAATCCGTCTCACGTGATGATCGGACACGGCCTAGTTGACTCAGATCATGTAATCACTTAGATGACTAGAGGGATGTCTATCTGAGTGGGAGTTCATTAGATGAACTTAATTATCCTGAACATAGTCAAAAGCCCTTTGCAAATTATGTCGTAAGCTTGCGCTTTAGTTCCACTGTTTAGATATGTTCCTAGAGAAAATATAGTTGAAAGTTGACAGTAGCGATTATGCGGACAGAAGAAAGCTTATGTCCTTAATGCACCGCTTAGTGTGCTGAACCCCAAACGTTGTTTGTGGATGTTGCGAACATCGGACATACACGTTTTGATAACTACGTGATAGTTCAGTTAAACGGTTTAGAGTTGAGGCACCAAAGACGTTTTCGAAACGTCGTGGAACATATGAGATGTTTCGAGGGCTGAAATTGGGATTTCAGGCTCGTGCCCACGTCAAGAGGTATAAGACCTCCGACGATTTTCTTAGCCTGCAAACTAAGGGAGAAAAGCTCAATCGTTGAGCTTGTGCTCAGATTGTCCGAGTGCAACAATCACTTGAATCGAGTGGGAGTTGATCTTCCAGATGAGATAGTGATGTTTCTCCAAAGTCATTGCCACCAAGCTGCTAGAGCTTCATGATGAACTATAACATATCAGGGATAGATATGATGATCCTTGAGCTATTCGCAATGTTCGACACCGCGAATGTAGAAATCAAGAAGGAGCATCAATTGTTGATGGTTAGTGAAACCACTAGTTTCAAGAAGGGCAAGGGCAAGAAGGGTACTTCATGAAACGGCAAATCAGTTGCTGCTCCAAAGAAAGAAACCCAAGGTTGAACCCAAACCCGAGACTAAGTGCTTATGTAATGAGGGGAACAGACACTGGAGCAGAATTACCCTAGATACTTGGTAGATGAGAAGGCTGGCAAGGTCGATAGAAGTATATTGGATATACATTAAGTTATTGTGTACTTTACTAGTACTCCTAGTAGCACCAGGGTATTAGATACCGGTTCGGTTGCTAAGTGTTAGTAACTCGAAATAAAAGGCTACGGAATAAACGGAGACTAGCTAAAGGTGAGCTGACGATATGTTTTGGAAGTGTCTCCAAGTTTGATGTGATCAAACATCGCACGCTCCCTCTACCATCAATATTAGTATTAAACCAGAATAATTGTCATTTGGTGTTTGCGTTGAGCATAGACATGATTGGATTATGTCTATCGCAATACGGTTATTCATTTAAGGAGAATAATGGTTACTCTATTTATTTGAATAATACCTTCAATGGTCTTGCACCTAAAGGAATGGTTTATTGAATGTTGATCATAGTGATACACATTTTCATGCCAAAAGATATAAGATAGTAATGATAGTACCACTTACTTGTGGCACTGCCATGTAAGTCATGTTGGTGTAGAACGCATGAAGAAGCTCCATGTTGATGGATCTTTGGACTCACTCGTTTTGAAAAGTTTGAGACATGCGAACCATGTCTATTGGTGTATACGCATGAAGAAACTCCATGCAGATGGATCGTTTGGACTCACTTGATTTTGAATCACTTGAGATATGCAGATCATACCACATGGGCAAGATGACTGAAAAGCCTCAGTTTCAGTAAGATGGAACAAGATAGCAACTTGTTGGAAGTAACACATTTCGATGTGTGCAGTCCAATGAGTCCGAGGCATATGATGAATATCGTTATGTTCTTACTTCACGGATGATTTAAGTAGATCTTGAGTGTATTTACTTGATGAAACACAAGTCTGAATTATTGAATGGTTCAAGTAATTTCAGAGTGAAGTTAAAGATCATCGTGACAAGAGGATAAAATGTCTATGATATGATCATAGAGATGAGTATCTAAGTTACGAGCTTTGGCACGCTATTAAGACATTGTGGAAATTGTTTCACAATTAATACCGCCTAGAACCCCATAGTGTGATGGTGTGTTCGAACATCATAGTTGCACCCTATTAGATATGGTGCGTACCATGATGTCTCTTATCGAATTACCACTATCGTTCATGGGTTAGGCATTAGAGACAACCGCACTCACTTTAATAGGGCACCACGTAGTTCCGTTGAGATGACACTGTTTGAACTATGGTTTGGAGAAACCTAAGTTGTCGTTTCTTGAAAGTTTGGGGCTGCGACGCTTATGTGAAAAGTTTCATCGTGATAAGCTCAAACCCAAAACGGATAATACATCTTCATAGGACACCCAAAACAGTTGGGTATACCTCCTATCTCAGATCCGGAAGCAAAAGCAATTGTTTCTAGAAACGGGTCCTTTCTCGAGGAAAAGTTTCTCTCGAAAGAATTGAGTGGGAGGATGGTGGAGACTTAATGAGGTTATTGAACCATCACTTCAACCAGTGTGTAGCAGGGCACAGGAAGTTGTTCATGTGGCACCTACACCAATTGAAGTGGAAGCTGATGATAATGATCATGATGCTTCGAATCAAGTCACTACTGGGACCTCGTAGGTCGACAAGGACACGTAGTACTTGATAGTGGTACGCAATCCTGTCTTAGAGGTCATGTTGCTAGACAACAATGAACCTACGAGCTATGGAGAAGCGATGGTGGGCCCGGATTCCGACGAATGGCTCGAGGCCATAACATCTGAGAGAGGATCCATGACTTTGGAAGAAATACTTGAAGGAAATATGCCCTAGAGGCAATAATAAAGTTATTATTTATTTCCTTATATCATGATAAATGTTTATTATTCATGCTAGAATTGTATTAACCGGAAACATAATACATGTGTGAATACATAGACAAACAGAGTGTCACTAGTATGCCTCTACTTGACTAGCTCGTTAATCAAAGATGGTTATGTTTCCTAACCATAGACATGAGTTGTCATTTGATTAACGGGATCACATCATTAGGGGAATGATCTGATTGACATGACCCATTCCGTTAGCCTAGCACTTGATCGTTTAGTATGTTGCTATTGCTTTCTTCATGACTTATACATGTTCCTATAACTATGAGATTATGCAACTCCCGTTTACGGGAGGAACACTTTGGGTACTACCAAACGTCACAACGTAACTTGTTTATTATAAAGGAGTATTACAGGTGTCTCCACAGGTACTTGTTGGGTTGGCGTATTTCGAGATTAGGTTTTGTCACTCCGATTGTCGAAGAGGTATCTTCGGGCCTTATCGGTAATACACATCACATAAGCCTTGCAAGCATTGCAACTAATGAGTTAGTTGTGAGATGATGTATTACGGAACGAGTAAAGAGACTTGCCGGTAACGAGATTGAACTAGGTATTGGATACCGACGATCGAATCTCGGGCAAGTAACATACCGATGACAAAAGGAACAACGTATGTTGTTATGCGGTCTCGACCGATAAAGATCTTCGTAGAATATGTAGGAACCAATATGGGCATCTAGGTCCCGCTTATTGGTTATTGACCGGAGATGTGTCTCGGTCATGTCTACATTGTTCTCGAACCGTAGAGTCCGTGACGCTTAAGGTTTCGATGACGGTTATATTATGAGTTTGTGTATTTTGATGTACGAAGGTTGTTCGGAGTCCCGGATATGATCACGGACATGACGAGGAGTCTCGAAATGGTCGAGACATAAAGATTAATATATTGGACGGATATATTTGGACACCGGAAAGGTTAGGAGAAGTTTGGAGCTCCGGAGGTTACCGGAACCCCGGGAGGTATATGGGCCTTATTGGGCCCATATAGGAATAAGGAGAAGGAAAGGGAGGGAGGCGCCAAGCCCAATCCGAATTGGGGAGGGGGGCCGGCCCCCCCTTTCCTTTTCTCCTTCCCCTCTTCCTATTCCTACTACTAGTACGTATTCCTAAATGCTAGTACTCCTTCCTTCCCCTCCAAGTGAAATAAGGAAAGAGAGGGAAACCTACTTGGAGTTGGTGTCCCCCTCCCATGGGGCGCCCCCCTGGGGGGCCGGCCACCTCCTCCCTCCCTCCTTTATATACGGGGGAGGGGGGGCACCCTAAGACACACAAGTTGATCCTTGAGATCGTTCCTTAGCCGTGTGCGGTGCCCCCCTCCACCATAATCCACCTCGGTCATATCGTAGCGGTGCTTAGGCGAAGCCCTGCGACGGTGAAACATCAAGATCGTCACCATGCCGTCAGATCGACGGAACTCCTCCCCGGAGCTTTGCTTTGGATCGAAGCCCGTGGAGCGCCATCGAGCTGAGCGTGTGCCAAGAACTTCGAGGCGCCGGAGTAACGGCGCTGTGATCGGCTGGATCGTGAGGAGAACGTCGACTACTTCCTCTACGTCATCATCGACTCGGAGGTGCCGGAGTAACGGCGCTGGGATCGGCAGGATCGCGAGGAGAAAGTACGACTACTTCCTCTACGTTGTGATCGCTTCCGCCACGGTCCACGAGGGTACGTAGACAACACTCTCCCTCTCGTTGCTATGCCATCACCATGGTCTGTGTGCGTGGGAAAATTTTGAAATTACTGCGTTCCCCAAGCGGTGGCATCCGAGCCAGGTTTTATGCGTTGATGTCATATGCACGAGTAGAACACAAGTGAGTTGTGGGCGATACAAGTCATACTACCTACCAGCATGTCATACTTTGGTTCAGCGGTATTGTGAGATGAAGCGGCCCGGACCGACATTACGCGTACGCTTACTCGAGACAGGTTTCACCGTTACGAGCATTCGTGCTTAAAGGTGGCTGGCGGGTGTCTGTCTCTCTCACTTTAGTTGAACCAAAGTGTGGCTACGCCCGGTCCTTGAGAAGGTTAAACGGAGTCTATTTGTGAAAGTATCGTTGTGGTTTTGATGCGTAGGTAAGAACGGTTCTTGCTCAGCCCGTAGCAGCCACGTAAAACTTGCAACAACAAAGTAGAGGACGTCTAACTTGTTTTTGCAGGGCATGTTGTGATGTGATATGGTCAAGACATGATGCTATATTTTATTGTATGAGATGATCATGTTTTGTAACCGAAGTTATCGGCAATGGCGAGAGCCATATGGTTGTCGCTTTATTGTATGAAATGCAACGCCCTGTAATTGCTTTACTTTATCACTAAGCGGTAGCGATAGTCGAGAAGCAATAGATGGCGAAACGACAACGATGCTACGATGGAGATCAAGGTGTCGCTACCGGTGACGATGGTGATCATGACGGTGCTTGGAGATGGAGATCCTGGCGCAAGATGATGATGGCCATATCATATCACTTATATTGATTGCATGTGATGTTTATCCTTTATGCATCTTATTTTGCTTTGATTGACGGTAGCATTTTAAGATGATCTCTCACTAAAATTATCAAGTAGTGTTCTCCTGAGTATGCACCGTTGCCAAAGTTCGTCGTGCCGAGACACCACGTGATGATCGGGTGTGATAAGCTCTCGTCCATCTACAACGGGTGCAAGCCAGTTTTGCACACGCAGAATACTCAGGTTATACTTGACGAGCCTAGCATATGCAGATATGGCCTCGGAACACGGAGACCGAAAGGTCGGCGTGAATCATATAGTAGATATGATCAACATAAGATGTTCACCATTGAAAACTACTCCATCTCACGTGATGATCGGTTATGGTTTAGTTGATTTGGATCACGTGATCACTTAGATGACTAGAGAGATGTCTGTCTAAGTGGGAGTTCTTAAGTAATATGATTAATTGAACTTAAATTTATCATGAACTTAGTACCTGATAGTATCTTGCTTGTCTATATACATTTGTAGATAGATGGCTCGTCTTGTTGTTCCGTTGAATTTTAATGCGTTCCTTGAGAAAGCAAAGTTGAAAGATGATGGTAGCAATTACACGGACTGGGTCCGTAATCTGAGGATTATCCTCATTGCTGCACGAAGAGTTACGTCTGGATGCACCGCTAGGTGCCAGAACTCTTCTTGATACTGGCCGACGGCGTTAAGAACGTCTGGCGAGCAAAGCTGATGACTACTCTATAGTTCGATGTGCCATGCTTTACGGCTTAGAACCGGGTCTTCAACGACGTTTTGAAAGTCGTGGAGCATATGAGATGTTCCAAGAGTTGAAGTTGATATTTCAGCAGAATGCCCGGATTGAGAGATATGAAGTCTCCAATAAGTTCTATAGCTGCAAGATGGAGGAGAATGGGTGTCGGTGAGCACATACTCGAGAATGTGCAGGTATTACAATCACTTGACTCAACCGGGAGTTGATCTTCCGGATGATTGTGTCATTGACAGAATTCTTCAATCAACGCCACCAAGCTACAAAGGCTTCGTGATGAACTATAATATGCAAGGGTTAGTAAAGACTATGCTCGAGCTCTTCGCAATCTTTGAAAGCTGCGGAGGTAGAAATCAAGAAGGAGCATCAAGTGTTGATGGTCAATAAGACCACTAGTTTCAAGAAGAAAGGCAAAGGGAAGAAGAAGGAACTTCAAGAAGAACAGCAAACAAGTTGCTGCTCAAGTGAAGAAACCCAAGTCTGGACCTAAACCTGAAAGCTGAGTGCTTCTCTTTATAAGCGGTAGTCCTTTGGAAGCGGAACTGCCCCAAGTATTTGGCGGATAAGAAGGATGGCAAGGTGAACAAAGGTATATGTGATATACATGTTATTGATGTGTACCTTACTAGAGCTCGCAGTAGTACAGGTATTTGATCTTGGTTACATTGCTAATATTTGCAACTCAAACAGGGACTACAGATTGCTTAACAACGGCAAAGGACGAGGTGACGATGCGCGTGGGAAATGGTTCCAAAGTCGATGTGATCGCTGGGTCGGCACGCTACCTCTACATCTACCTTCGGGATTAGTTTTAGACCTAAATAATTGTTATTTGGTGCCAGCGTTAAGCATGAACATTATATCTGAATCTTGTTTGATGCGAGACGGTTATTCATTTAAATCGAGAGAATAAAGGTTGTTCTATTTATATGAATAATATCTTTTATGGTCATGCACCCTTAAAGAGTGGTCTATTTTTAATGGATCTCGATAGTAGTGATACACATATTCATAATGTTGAAACCAAAAGATGCAGAGTTGATAATGATAGTGCGACTTATTTGTGGCATTGCCGTTTAGGTCATATCGGTGTAAAGCGCATGAAGAAACTCCATCTTGATGGACTTTTGGAGTCACTTGATTATGAATCACTTGGCACTGCGTAACCGTGCCTCATGGGCAAGATGACTAAAACACCGTTCTCGGTACTATGGAGAGAGCATCAGATTTGTTGGAAATCATACATACTGATGTATGTGGTCCAATGAATATTGAGGCTCGTGGCGGATATCGTTATTTTCTCACCTTCACAGATGATTTAAGCAGATATGGGTATATCTTCTTAATGAAACATAAGTCTGAGACATTTGAAAAGTTCAAAGAATTTCAGAGTGAAGTTGAAAATCATCGTAATAAGAAAATAAAGTTTCTTCGATCTGATCGTGGAGGCGAATATTTGAGTTCTGAGTTTGGTCTACATTTGAAAAAATGCGGAATAGTTTCGCAACTCACGCCACCCTGAACACCAAATCTCAATGGTGTTTACGAACGTCGTTTTCTCACTTTAATAGTTATGGTGCGATCTATGATGTCTCTTACATATTTACCGCTATCGCTTTTGGGGTTATGCTCTTGAGACGGCCGCATTCACGCTGAATAGAACACCGTCAAAATCCGTTGAGACGACACCTTATGAATCGTGGTTTAGCAAGAAACCAAAGTTGTCGCTTTCTTAAAGTTTGGGGATGCGATGCTTATGTGAAAAAGCTTCAACCTGATAAGCTCGAACCTAAATCGGAGAAATGTGTCTTCATAGGATACCCAAAGGAGACAGGTTAGTACGCCTTCTATCACAGATCCGAAGGCAAGACATTTGTTGCTAAGAATGGATCCTTTATAGAGAAGGAGTTTCTCTCGAAAGAAGTGAGTGGGAGGAAAGTAGAACTTGATGAGGTAACTGTACCTTCTCCCTTATTGGAAAGTAGTTTATCACGAAACCAGTTTCTGCGACATCTACACCAAATAGTGAGGAAGTTGATGATGTTGATCATGAAACTTCAGATCAAGTTACTACTGAACCTCGTAGATCAACGAATAAAATCCGCACTGCAGTGGTACGGCAATCCTGTTCGGAAGTCATGCTACTAGATCATGATGAACCTACGAACTATGAAGAAGCGATGGTGAGCCCAGATTCCATAAAATGGCTTGAGGCCATGAAATCCGAGATAGGATCCATGTATGAAAACAAAGTATGGACTTTGGTTGACTTGCCCGAGGGTCGGCAAGCAATAGAAAACAAGTGGATCTTCAAGAAGAAGACCGACGACGGTAATATTGCTGTCTACAAAGCTCGACTTGTCGCAAAGGGTTTTCGACAAGTTCAAGGGATTGACTACGATGAGACCTTCTCACCAGAAGCGATGCTTAAGTCTGTCCGAATCATGTTAGCAATTGCCGCATTTTATGATTATGAAATATGGCAAATGGATGTAAAGACCGCATTCCTGAATGGGTTTACGGAAGAAGAGTTGTATATGATGCAACGAGAAGGTTTTATCGATCCAAAGGAGCTAACAAAGTGTGCAAGCTCCAGTGATCCATTTATGGACTGGTGCAAGCATCTCGGAGTTGGAATAAACGCTTTGATAGTGTGATCAAAGCATTTGGGTTTATCTGAGACTTATGGAGAAGCTCGTATTTACAAGAAAGTGAGTGGGAGCTCTGTAGCATTTACGATATTATATGTAGATGACATATTATTGATCGGAAATGATATAGAATTTCTGGATAGCATAAAGGGATACTTGAACAAGAGTTTTTCGATGAAAGACCTTGGTGAAGCTACTTACATATTGGGCATCAAGATCTATAGAGATAGATCAAGACGCTTAATTGGACTTTCACAAAGCACATACCTTGATAAAGTTTTGAAGAAGTTCAAAATGGATCGTGCAAAGAAAGGTTTTTACCAGACATAAGGTGTGAAATTGAGTCGGACTCAATGCCCGACCACACAGAAGATAGAGAGAAAATGAAAGATGTTCCTATGCTTCAGCCATAGGCTCTATCATGTATGCAATGCTGTGTACCAGACCGACGTATGCTTAGCGATAAGCTTGGCAGGAAGGTACCAAAGTAATCCAGAGTGGATCATCGGACAGCGGTCAAGAACATCTGAAATACGAAAAGGACTAAGGATATGTTTCTCGTATATGGAGGTGACAAAGAGCTAGTCGTAAATGGTTACGTCGATGCAAGCTTTGACACCGATCCGGACGATTCTAAATCGCAAACCGGATCGTGTTTTTGTTAAGCGGTGGAGCTGTCGGTTGGTGCAGTTCTAAACAAAGCGTCGTGGCGGGATCTACATGTGAAGCGGAGTACATAGCTGCTTGAAGCAGCAAATGAAGGAGTCTGGATGAAAGAGTTCATTACCGATCTAGGTGTTATACCTAGTGCATCGGGACCAATGAAGATCTTACGTGACAATCTTGGTGCAATTGCCTTGGCAAAGGAATCCAGATTTCACAAGAGGACCAAGCATATCAAGAGACGCTTCAATTCCATTCGGGACCAAGTCCAAGTGGGAGACATAGAGATTTGCAAAGTACATACGGATCTGAACATTGCAGATCCGTTGACTAAGCCTCTTCCACGAGCAAAACATGATCAGCACCAAGACTCCATGGGTGTTAGAATCATTCTTGAGTAAACTAGATTATTGACTCTAGTGCAAGTGGGAGGCTGAAGGAAATATGCCCTAGAGGCAATAATAAAGTTATTATTTATTTCCTTATATCATGATAAATGTTTATTATTCATGCTAGAATTGTATTAACCGGAAACATAATACATGTGTGAATACATAGACAAACAGAGTGTCACTAGTATGCCTCTACTTGACTAGCTCGTTAATCAAAGATGGTTATGTTTCCTAACCATAGACATGAGTTGTCATTTGATTAACGGGATCACATCATTAGGGGAATGATCTGATTGACATGACCCATTCCGTTAGCCTAGCACTTGATCGTTTAGTATGTTGCTATTGCTTTCTTCATGACTTATACATGTTCCTATAACTATGAGATTATGCAACTCCCGTTTACGGAGGAACACTTTGGTACTACCAAACGTCACAACGAATCGGGTGATTATAAAGGAGTATTACAGGTGTCTCCAAAGGTACTTGTTGGGTTGGCGTATTTCGAGATTAGGTTTTGTCACTCCGATTATCGGAGAGGTATCTCTGGGCCTTATCGGTAATACACATCACATAAGCCTTGCAAGCATTGCAACTAATGAGTTAGTTGTGAGATGATGTATTACGGAACGAGTAAAGAGACTTGCCGAACGAGATTGAACTAGGTATTGGATACCGACGATCGAATCTCGGGCAAGTAACATACCGATGACAAAAGGAACAACGTATGTTGTTATGCGGTGCGACCGATAAAGATCTTCGTAGAATATGTAGGAACCAATATGGGCATCCAGGTCCCGCTATTGGTTATTGACCGGAGATGTGTCTCGGTCATGTCTACATTGTTCTCGAACCGTAGGGTCCGCACGCTTAAGGTTTCGATGGCGGTTATATTATGAGTTTGTGTATTTTGATGTACGAAGGTTGTTCGAGTCCGGATATGATCACGGACATGACGAGGAGTCTCGAAATGGTCGAGACATAAAGATTAATATATTGGACGGATATATTTGGACACGGAAAGGTTAGGAGAAGTGTGGAGCTCCGGGAGATTACCGGAACCCCCCGGGAGGTATAGGGGCCTTATTGGGCCCATATAGGAATAAGGGAGAAGGAACAAGGGCGGGGGGCGCGCCCCCCCAAGCCCAATCCGAATTGGGGAGGGGGGCCGGCCCCCCCTTTCCTTTTTCTCCTTCCCCCTCTTCCTATTCCTACTACTAGTACTTATTCCTAAATGCTAGTACTCCTTCCTTCCCCTCCAAGTGAAATAAGGAAAAGAGAGGGAAACCTACTTGGAGTAGGTTTCCACCTCCCATGGTGCGCCCCCCTTGGTGGCCGGCCACCTCCTCTCTCCCTCCTTTATATACGGGGGAGGGGGGGCACCCTAAGACACACAAGTTGATCCTTGAGATCGTTCCTTAGCCGTGTGCGGTGCCCCCCTCCACCATATTCCACCTCGGTCATATCGTGGCGGTGCTTAGGCGAAGCCTGCGACGGTGAAACATCAAGATCGTCCACCACGCCGTCGTCTTGTGGAACTCCTCCCGGAGCTTTGCCGGATCGAAGCCCGTGGAGCGCCATCGAGCTGAGCGTGTGCCAAGAACTCGGAGGCGCCGAGTAACGGCGCTGTGATCGGCTGGATCGTGAGGAGAACGTCGACTACTTCCTCTACGTCATCATCGACTCGGAGGTGCGAGTAACGGCTGGGATCGGCAGGATGCGAGGAGAAAGTACGACTACTTCCTCTACGTTGTGATCGCTTCCGCCACGGTCTACGAGGGTACGTAGACAACACTCTCCCCTCTCGTTGCTATGCCATCACCATGGTCCTGTGTGTGCGTAGGAAAATTTTTGAAATTACTGCGTTCCCCAACAATACTTGATGGTCGTAAGGACGTTGGGTAAAGATGGATTTTAAAAGGAAGACAGACAATGATGGTAAGTATCACCATTAAGAAAGCTTGACTTGTCGTTAAAGATGTTTCCCGACAAGTTCAAGGAGTTGACTACGGTGAGGCTTTCTCACTCGTAGCGATGCTAAGAGTCTGTTGGAATTGGATTAGCAGTTGCTGCATTATTTATGAAATCTTGCATATAGGATGTCAAAACATTGTTTCCTTGACAATTTTCTTGAGGAAAGGTTGTATGTGATACAACGGAAGGTTTTGACAATCTGAAAGACGCTAACAAGTATGCAAGGCTCCAAAGAATCCTTCTAAGGACTGGAGTAAGCATCTCGAGTTGGAATATCCACTTTGATAAGATGATCAAAGATTTTGGGTTTATACAAAGTTTATGAGAAACTTGTATTTCCAAAGAAGTGAGTGGGAGCACTATAGAATTTCGATGAGTATATGTTGTTGACATATTGTTGATCGAAATGATGTAGAATTTCTAGAAAGCATATAGGGTTGTTTGAAAAGTGTTTTTCAATGGAAAACCTGGATTAGGCTACTTGAACAATAAGCATCAAGATCTATAAGATAGATCAAAATGTTTAATAATACTTTCAAATGAGCACATACCTTGACATAATCTTGAAGGTGTTCAAGATGGATCAGTCAAAGAAGTAGTTCTTGCCTGAGTTGTAAGGTATGATGTTAAGATTTAAAGCTCGACCACGGCAGAAGAGAGAGAAAGGACGAAGGTCGTCCCCTATGCTTCAGGCGTAGGCTCTACAGTATGATATGCTGTGTACCGCACCTGATGTGTACCTTGCTACATATCTGGCAAGAGGGTACAAAGGTGATCAAGGAGTGGATCACCAGATAGCGGTCAAAATTATCCTTAGAGGAATAAGGATATGTTTCTCGGTTATGGAGGTGATAAAGAATTCGACGTAAAGAGTTGCGTCGATGCAAGCTTTAAACACCTATCTGAATGACTCTGAGTAGCAAACCGGATACGTATAGTGGAGCAATCATTTGGAATAGCTCCAAGTGGAGCGTGGAAGCAGCATTTACAATATGACCTAGAGATTTGCGAAGTACATACGGATCTGAATATTGCAGAACCCGTTGACTACAACCACTCTCACAAGCATAAACATGATCAAACCCAGAACTCATTGAGTGCTAATCACATAGTGATGTGAACTAGATTATTGATTCTAGTAAACTCTTTGGATGTTGGTCACATGGCGATGTGACCTGTGAGTGTTAATCACATAGCGATGTGAACTAGATTATTGACTCTAGTGCAAGTGGGAGACTGTTGGAAATATGCCCTAGAGGCAATAATAAATTAGTTATTATTATGTTTCCTTGTTCATGATAATCCTTTATTATCCATGCTATAATTGTATTGATAGGAAACTTCGGATACATGTGTGGATACATAGACAACACCATGTCCCTAGTAAGCCTCTAGTTGACTAGCTCGTTGATCAGCAGATGGTTACGGTTTCACGACCATGGACATTGGATGTCGTTTATAACGGGATCACATCATTTGGAGAATGATGTGATGGACAAGACCTAATCCTAAGCCTAGCACAAAGATCGTAGTTCAGTATGCTAAAGCTTTTCTAATGTCAAATATCATTTCCTTAGACCATGAGATTTTGCAACTCCGGATACCGTAGGGAATGCTTTGGGTGTACCAAGCGTCACGGCGTAACGGGTGGCTATAAAGGTGCACTACAGGTATCTCCAAAAGTGTATACATTGGGTTGGCACGAATTGAGATCGGGATTTGTCACTCCGCTTGTCGGAGAGGTATCTCTGGGCCCACTTTCGGTAGGACATCATCATAATGTGCACAATGTGACCAAGGGGTTGATCACGGGATGATGTGTTACGGAACGAGTAAAGAGACTTGCCGTGCGAGATTGAACAAGGTATCGGCATACCGACGATCGAATCTCGGGCAAGTACAATACCGCTAAACAAAGGGAATTGTATACGGGATCGATTGAGTCCTTGACATCGTGGTTCATCCGATGAGATCATCATGGAACATGTGGAGCCAACATGGGTATCCAGATCCCGCTGTTGGTTATTGACCGAGAACGTCTCGGTCATGTCTACATGATTCCCGAACCCGTAGGGTCTACACACTTAAGGTTTGATGACGCTAGGGTTATAAAGGAAGTTTGTATGTGGTTACCGAATGTTGTTCGGAGTCCCGGATGAGATCCCGGACGTCATGAGGAGTTCCGGAATGGTCCGGAGGTAAAGATTTATATATGGGAAGTCATGTTTTGGTCACCGGAAAGGTTTTGGGTTTTATCGTAACGTACCGGGACCACCGGGAGGGTCCCGGGGGTCCACCAAGTGGGGCCACCGGCCCCGGAGGGCTGCATGGGCCAAGAGTGGGAGGGGACCAGCCCAGGTGGGCTGGTGCGCCCCACAAGGGCCCAAGCGCCTAGGGTTTGGGGAGGCGCCCCACCTTGCTTGGGGGCAAGTTTCCCTCCCCTTGGCCGCACCCTAGATGGGTTTTGGGGGCAGCCGCACTTTGGGGTGGGAACCCTAGGGAGGCGCAGCCCTCCCTCTCCCTATATATAGTTGAGGTATTTGGGGCTGCATACACATGAGTTTCACCTCTCCTGGCGCAACCCTACCTCTCTCCTTCTCCTCTCTCCGCGGTGCTTGGCGAAGCCTGCGGGATTGCCACGCTCCTCCACCACTACCACGCCGTTGTCTTTGCCGGATGGAGTCTTCCTCAACCTCTCCCTCTCTCCTTGCTGGATCAAGGCATGGGAGACGCCACTGGGCTGTACGTGTGTTGAACGCGGAGGTGCCGTCCGTTCGCACTAGGATCTCCGGTGATTTGGATCACGACAGTACGACTCCTTCAACCCCGTTCTCTTGAACGCTTCCGCTTAGCGATCTACAAGGGTATGTAGATGCACTCTCCTTCCCCTCGTTGCTTGTTTCTTCATAGATAGATCTTGGTGACACGTAGGAAAATTTTGAATTTCTGCTACGTTCCCCAACAATTTAATGATTTTTTTAGAAAATACGTTAAGTTTCAACTGTTAAAACTTGGTACGAGCAACCGGTAAAAACATGTATTTTGTGCAATAAAAGATTGCTTCAAATTTTATCTCTAAAGCTTGGTATAAGGAACCGATAAAATTGGTATACTTTGCAGATCATTTGGCAATCGAGCGAGCGAACTGGGCTTGCCAAGTGCGTGCCCTAGGAAGGATGGATTGCCGGAGGTTGCATCATTGGGCAGCAGGGCTAGAATGTCTGACATGACATCCTTGTAAGAAATTTACGATATATTTCAGATCCATGTTATAAAATACAACAAAAAGCAGTGTTGGCCCTATTTCTCCTAGGCAACCCTACACGTCGGCCAGCGGATCCTTTTAAACCTTTGTTGACATCATTGTATTTCTTTATGGCAAAAAGCATAACCATGTTGGGTCTGGAGGTGAAATTTCTTTCTCTCCATATTCTCATGATCTTCAAAATCCAGCTTCTCTAAGACATAACGTCTTGCATGACAGGGGATGCACTAGTCGAATTGTAAAAACGGAAATTACACTTTCATGAAGGTCATTGGACATTATAAACTTGATTCTTTGTAATATTTTTGAGATATGATGATAGTAATATGTGAGTTATGTTGGTGAGTAATTATGCTTTAGTAAGAATATTGGTGTTAAGGTTTGTGATTCCTTATGCAAGCACTAAAGTCAATAGTTATGCAATGAAATTACATCCTACTTGTGGTGCATTATTTGGTGTTAATTATGTTTAATGCTCGTCTATGAGAATTTTTGTTTCTTGGTTGGTTGTTTCTCAATCTTTTTGCTAGCCTTTCCTTGTACTAAGTAGGAATACTACTTATGCATCTAAAACATTTAAACCTAATTTTGCCATATGAGTCCACCATACCTAACTATATACGGTACTTTCGTGCCGTTCCAAATAAATTTATATGTGTCAACTCTAATTTTCAAAATAAATTTCCTTTTTGTTTGTCTATACCGCTCATGAAGCGGCAGGGTCTAACTTTTTGATACACATTGCACTTATTTGGTATATACAAAGAATATTTTTTATACACGTTTAACATTTTCCAAATACATGATTAATATTTTTACAAATACATGTTTTCCAATTTTTTAATACGTGTTCATTTTTCAAATACTTGATTAACTCTTTTTCTTTCAAATACATGTTTTTAACAAATTTTTTGAATTCGTGTTAAATAGTTGCCATAAACAGTAAGATGGAATTTTTCCAAGACAAGAGATAATAGCTTCTAAGTAATGCCGTTGCGCCCGGATTTTTTCTCTCTTTCAAATGAATGATCGAACGAAAATTTCACAATCGATTTTTGTTCAAGTTTGAAACATTTTTTGAATTACACAGATTTCTTTACATCATAAATTATTTTTTAACAATGTAATGTTCATTTTTCTAAATGAGTAAACATTTTTAAATGTTATATACATATTTGAAATGGTATAAGTATTTTCTAAAAAAATGGACGATCATATTTTCGCATTGCTCGAACATTTCTAAATGTGTGAGGAACACATAAAATAAGTTATTATTAAAATACTTTTATTTCTAATTTTTTTTAAAAATGACACCTGCATAACACCCATGTGAAGAACCCACGTGGCTACTGTGCGAGGTAATGTCTCGCATAAAGCCAAATGTAGCCACGCCTATTGAATGGTGTCGTGAGGAGCCTGCTAGGCAGAAGAATAATATTTACCACGTAGGTCGACAAATAGCTCATAAGCACGTACCACCTCACTCGCGGTACTTGGCCGGCCCACCCCACTGTTTCTGTATTTTTCCCACCTTGTTTTGGATTGTTTCTGAAACAACACCAAAACCGGTTTATTTTTATGATTCTTTATTTTGTTTCAAAACTTTTTTGTCAGTTTTCTTTGTTTTTCGTTTTCTTTATTTATTTTTTCGTTTTCCTTTTTCATTGCACTTCATATTATCCAATTTCATGAAGACATTTTTTCAATTCTTGAGCATTATTTAAATGGAAAATGTTTTCAAATTCATGAAGATATTTTGAATTTGCAACACATTTTTTAGGTCGCCATTTAATTAATTCATGATATTTGAATTCGCAAACATATTTTGAGTTATTTACCAATTTTTTAAAATTTACAATTATATGCTAATAGACGGTCTTTTTTCATATTCACGTGCATATTTCAAATTTGTTAACATTTTCTGATATCTAAAAAAAATTAATTCTCCAACATATTTTGAATTTGTGAACTTTTCTTGAATTTGCAAAGTTTTATGGAATTTGCGAGCAACCTATTGAATTCAGGAATATTTTTAAAAATCACAAGCATATTTGGAATACATGAACTTTGTTCCAATTTTTAAACATTTTCAAAATGTCAATTGTTTTTCAATTCTCCATCAATTTTTGAGTGCACCAAACATTTTTAAATCTTTGATTTTTTAAATTCATAAAAAACCTTTTTAATTCGTGAAATTATAAAATTATGACGATTTTTTAATTTTTGCACATTTTTAAAATTTGTGAGCATTTTTTTAGTTCATGAACATTCTTTGAATTTGCGTACAACTTTCTGAATTCATGAACACTTTTAAATTCCATGAACAGCTTTTAAAATTCACAAACATTTTTCAATATCATGAAGATTTTCTCCAAATCGGGAACATTTTTGCAGTTCATGACTTTTTTAAATTCGTAACATATTTTTGTAGTTCATGAGAAATTGTTTTAATCACGAAGATTTTTTTTGGAATAAGAAATATTTTACCCATTTTCTAACATTTCAAAATTCAAAGAAATATTTTTGAATCTTCAATCATTTCTAAAATTCGTGTACGACCTTCTTTATTTTACTGAATGTTGCATAGCAATAGCCATCCGTTCGTGCAACTTCTTTTTCAAGTGATGCAAACGAATAAGATAAACAAGCAGATAAAGTAATGGGCTGATCCAAGAATCGTCGAGGAGAGCGCACGTTGAGCTGCGCATTTGCTCCCCTCCCCAAATCGTCGTGTATGGATTAGGAGCTCCCTGCTAGACCCCTCTTTGGGAAAAAAGAGTCTAACAAGCACATGGCCTTGTAAAGGTTATGTGGACTCGGCTCTCGCACCCTGCATGGATTCGGGCTAGCCCCACACGAGTCCGAGTGTGCTTTGGGGCCCGTCACGAGTGGAAATATATATGGGAGGGGGTTACGGTGGGGAGGTGAGAAGAAGCAAAGCCAAGAGAGAGAGAGAGAGAGAGAGAGAGGGGACTAGATTCGATTTGAATTTCTAGGGTTTTCTCTTTCAAGACTCCGGGCTGTCGGATCTGACCTGCGGGCGCGTTCGGATGTCCCCATATCCGCCGTCACCCATATTGGGTTGGGTTTGAGGGGTATGGTACAACCCGAATGGTTTGTAAAGCCCGAGAACCCGAATGGTTCGTAAGTAGACGGCCTCGGCCCACGCAAAGAACGGCCCGGCTGCGTTGTAAATATATAAGGCGGCGGGAGGTTGCGGTGAAATTTGGAGTCGAAGCCAAGATCGGATTCGTTTTCGATTTCTAGGGTTTGCTCATCCCCATCCCCTCGCCGCCGCCGTCCGTCGCCTTCCCCACCTCCGGTAGAAATTTGCAATTTTTGATTGATTTCCGGACGGAAGACATGATCCCCAACTCCGTCGACACCTTCCTCTGATCTGACCCGTCTCCCCCAGAAAAAAAAACCAGCCCCAGATTCGCCGTACTATGGCGCGCCGCCGCCCGTCCTCCTGCATGCTGAAATTGGTTAGCGGGGGCTAGCTATTTAGATATAGAAGATGACCTACAACCAGGTATGCAAGCGGGAATCCCGCATAAGCCCGGCAAAACAGGAATTTAGTTCAAACTGAACTAAAGCTGAACCAGAAAGATTATAACTAAGTCGATCTACGTTGACTATGAAGCGGGGCCGGTGGGGCGCCGCTCTGCATCCCTGCCTACAACCGACGCCCGAAGCGCTAAATAGAAAATGCCCAGTTTTTTTTTTTTTTGGTTGAGGGAAAATGCCCAGATTTTACGCAGCTTCTTTCAGAAATCCACAGCCCAACCAAACACAGTCTTTGATGGTTTATATACGCAGCTACGGCCCGGCCCGGCCCGGCCCCTCACGCGAGCACGCAAAAATATATAAGGCAGGAGCAACAAGATTGGATTCGATTATTTGGATTTCTTTCTAGGGTTTGCTCATCCTCATCCCCTGGCCGTCGCCGTCGTCCTTGTTCTTCCCCACCTCCGGTCGAAAGTTGTGATTTTTGATTGACTTCCGGCGGAAGATATGATCCCCAACTCCTTCGACACCTTCCTCTGATCTGTTCCCCCAGGAAATCCCACATCCAGATTCCACATACTATGGTGCGCCGCCGCCCGTCTTCCTCCTCTACCTCCTCGTCGCCGATGCTCCAGAAGAACCTCCGCGCGCTCGGCCCCGGCCTCAATCCGTTTGCACCCTTCGGCATGGGCAACTACTCCCGCTAATCTCCCCCCTCCCCCTCTTCCTCTGCTCTGATTTGCTTTTCTCTGGATCCGATTTGCTTCTCCCCCCTTCTCCTTCTTGATTGGATTGGATTGGATTGGATTGGATTGGATTGCTCCCCTCTCTGCTTTCTTGGTTTTGTTTGGATCTGCTTGCAAGATTCTTAGGCAAGGGGCCATGGTGCAGCTCCGCAGCTCGCTCAGCATGACCCGGGCGCGCGCCCGCGCCGGCGACTCGGACGACGCCGACGACCGCGGATGGAACCAGCTCCACGTCGCCGCCCGCAAGGGCAACCTCAAGGAGGTACATGCTGCTCCCCGTATCTTCTTATTTTGTAGCGGAATAACTAGTCAACTAGGAATGGTTAGGCAAGGATATGTTTGGTCACACAAGCGCACGAATGGATTTGTCGCCCTTTTAGTACAGACCGCAGCTTGAGTTGTACCACAAACGTGTGACCAATTAGGAGGGACAAGAGACCAAAGATTCGGTACGATGCTGTCGCCTTGTGCAGCCAATTGGGGCAATTTTGTCTGGCAAAGTGCTCTGCCCAATTTAGCCGATTAAGCCAAATGAAGAAACGCTCTTTTTGTCGAATCACAATAAACCAAATCTGGACGAATGAATTATCGATTGTTTAATCTAGACTCTGTTTAGGCAATGATATGTTCTGTCACGCGAGCCCGCGAGTGGATTGTAGCCCTTTTGAGGCAGGCTGCAACTTGGGTACCACAAACGTGTTGCACATGTGACCGATCAGGAGGGACAAGAGACCAACAGTGTGGTGCCATGGTGTGTCGCCTTGAGTGGATAATTCAAGAAGATTGTTTGGCATCTGCCTTGTCCAATTTAGTTGATTAAGACAAATAAAGGAACACACTTTGATGTCCTTCAGGGCATGTCGATGTTCAAACTTTGCATCCAGCTGTGCCAAAATGTCCTGGAATCTTGTATATGTGACCAATTAGGAGAAAAAACCAAACTCTTGTACTATGTTGTTGCCTTGCGTAGCCAATTTAAGCAAAGTTTGTTTGGCAAGTGCTCTGCCCAATGAGCTGATTATAAGCCAAATAAAGAAACAACCAAACTCTTGTACTATGTTGTTGCCTTTTGTAGCCAATTTAAGCAAAGTTTGCTTTGCAAGTGCTCTGCCCAATCGTTCTAAGTTAATCGTTCTAAGTTATATTCTGTGTCACATCAATTCTTTTCAGCATCCTGTTATTCATGGTATCACCTTAAAACAAATCTGCAAGAATGAATGCATGTTTTAGGCTAGATTCTGCTGTATAGCAAAAAATAATCCCTACTAGAGATTGTTATCTTATTTAGTTAGTAATCATCCTTGTGAAAAATCTAAAACCGTCATTTTTTTCTCATTCTCCTTAGGTGAGACGTCTCCTGAATGAAGGGATGGATGTCAATGCACCCGCATGGGGACCAAAGTCTCCTGGCGCTACTCCGCTGCACCTTGCTGCTCAGGGCGGGCACGTGAAAATCATGGATGAACTACTGGAGCGCGGTGCAAATATTGATGCCCGAACAAAAGGAGCTTGTGGCTGTAAGTTCACTTGTTGTTTTAATCATTTGCCTGTATTGCCAGTGTCATTATTTTTATTGTTGATTGTTCTTCCATCAGTTCTAACCTTTCTAAATGTTATTGTTTTTAATCATTTTTGTTATTCTATATGTATTGTCTTGGGATGCCACTCTTAATTGTCTATACATACATGGCCAAGCTCTGGAAGTTAGTACATCCAGCATAATTTGTTTCCCTTCTTTTTCTATGTTACATGACTAGGTATGTAGATGATGTTTACTTATAGTGGACCTGCAGATCTAATCTTGCTCTGTTTTAAAGTAGCTGAATGGTGTGCGTTGCTGCATATAGTATTATGTGGACTGAACGCTGTGCAATACAGTTTTCTGCTACGTAGCTTATATCTAGGTTATATATATTGTTTTGGGTTGCTGGTGTTAATAGCGATGCATCTGCTTAATTGACATCCAAACATAGCTTGTTTCCATTACACGAGATCTCCCATGTTTTATTACTAGGTATGTAGGTGTGGTTTACTTGTAGCTGATGTGTATAGTGTAATCTTGCTCTGTTTTTACAGTATGTGAACGGTGTGCGTGGCTTCATGTATTAGTATTTGGGCTGAACCTCCTGCAGTGCTGTTTTCCTGCTACCTAGCTTATCTAGGTTACTAAAATGTGTTTATTACTACTATCTACCCAATTGAACCTACTTGACCTGTGGAGTCCTAAACTTATTTTGTCTTAATCCAGGGACTCCCCTGCACATTGCTGCCAAGGAAAGAAACAAGAGGGTGGTCAGGTTCCTTGTCGAGAACGGCGCATTCCTGCCCCCTGACCTGAACGACCACAGGTTCAACCCACCCCTCCACTACTGCTCTGGGCTGGAGTGGGCGTACGAGATGAAGCGCATGCAGGACGAGAGCGACTCGGGTGGCGAAGCTTCCTTCAGCTCGTCCAACTAGTGGAAAGTGATCTATCCGCAGGGGATTCTGCTGATCTTTGGGTTATGAGTGCTTGTTTTTAATTATGAAATCCACCCTTCCTAGCTTATGTGCCGAGCCTGCGAGGAGCTACGTCCAAGTGAAAGCAGGCTGATGCTGGTATTGTATTATGTGTATACAAGAATAAACACGGTGCTGTCACGAGGTCCTGGAGTTGCTGCTGTGCTGCCCTGTAGTTTACCTGGTATGTTCTGGTACATCGGTGACCAGGCTGCAGTGATCTCAGATTGGAATATCCGTCTCTATGAATTAACATCCTTCGTAAACATATGTTGTCGAACCTTTGCTTTGTCTGCCAGACAAATATTGTACATCTAATTGGTTTGTTTGGAACACATGTTTTTTTCTGTCTGAAGCTATTGTTGTGTTTATTTGGAAACTTGATTTTGTCTTTTTGACCTAAGTTTCTCTAAACTGGCCTACTGTGTGGCAATTCTCTGATTTCATATCTTGATATGCGCATGCTCAACCCATTGTATGCAGCCAAGAAGTTTCATTGTTGTTGCAGAAAACTGGCAGAGTTCAATTTAGATATCTAAGCTGGGGTAAAGTTAAGCAACGATCAATTAAATATGTATTGTTGTGGACATATACATACTATACTGACAAGAAAGTGATCGTTTGTGGTCATCCCTAGTATGTATCGTTGTGCACATACATACTATAAGCTCCATAAATTATGTATAACTTTCTCTTGACCACTTAATGTCAAATTTGAGGAAGTTTGTCAACGGAGCCGCAAACTTGAAGGGGCACCTCCAACCATTCCAGGTAATACAAACTCATTATTTCCTATGACATTTTTGTTAATTGATCACTTACATATAAGTTTTATTTTCTTGCAGACTTGGTTTTACAAGAAATTCCACATTGATCGTATCATTTCCTATTTTCGACATGACAAACAGCTTATCCTAATTGTAATGAAGCAAAAGTGGGCAAGGTCAGACAAAATAATCTCAGAGAACTACGTATGAGATTGAGAGGTATATGCTTAGTTTACTTGTTGTAATCTGCTTGGCTTTTACAAAAATGATTCATAATAAATATTTTTGCAAATAGTTGAGGACCTCATGCGATCCTGGAGGGCATCGCCCAAGGTTTCTCATCAGCCTTCAAAGTCAACTGTGAATGATACTAGTCAGTAATGTTTTTTAAGGTTGAAACTAATTCTTTCTAAATACCTTTTCTTTAAACTGGTTCTAGTTTTTCTTAACTTGTAGCTTGATGGGACACTAAGCTGCCTAGTGGCCCAGATGATAGAGATGAAAGTGATTGTATCTTCCCAACATTCGGAGATGTCTTCACAACTAGGATGGAATAGTATGTTGTCAGAAGGAAACCATCTAATTTCTCAATTCAACATACGCTTTTGTTTTTATTATAATCCATTCTTCCAAATAAGTGCATGACTAATATCTTTTTATTAAAAGGACCATCGATTTTGCTTATGACACAACAACTTTGATGCAGCAAAGAGTTGACAAAGAAATCAAGATAGTTATTTCATAAAATTTGTAACTTTTCTCTTCATGTCACAAAACGTATGCTAACCATTTATCTTTTGAATGTACAAATTAGAAAACCTCAAAAAAAATGTAGCCGCTTCCCTAGCTAGAATGGTATGAAGTCCCATATTGCTATGTTTTCTTTCCCAACCATACAACTAACTTCATGAAATAAATATTTGTGGACCACCAAAGGGAAAAATTGACAGAGGATTTTGTGTAATCAATTGGGAACCGTGGTAAGTTCTTGTTGTCATCACACGTGAAACGCTTCCCAATTTATTCCACAACGTCGTGTCTGTCCGTTTTTCCTTTCTGTGTTCCATAGATGTTTCATTTACCTTCTGTGAAGGACACAAGTTAGCTGTATGGTTGAAAAATGAACGTGCTAGCAATATGGAACTTCATACCTCAAATTTAGTTGCAAAGTTTAGACACACTTTGAAACTTCATTTGTAGAAGTGGCTACAATTTTTGAGGTTTTCTAGTTTGCACGTTCAAAAGATAATTGGTCAGCATACATTTTGTGACAAGAACAGGAAAGTTATAAATTTTATGACATGATTACGTTGTCAACTCTCTTTCCCGCATCAAAGTCATTGTGTCGTACGCCAAATCGATGATCTTTTTAATAAAATTGTGTTACTCATCCCTTATTTTGAAGGATGAATTACAAAAAAGAAAACAAATGCGTACGTTGAATTGAGAAATTAGGTCTTTCAAGCGCATGATGGTTTCCTTATAGCGTCGTACTATTCCGTCCGGTTGTGTCGTCAACGAATGTTGCTGAGACATAAGACATAATTGCTTTCTACAAATGAGGATGAGTTATAACTGTTATTTTTTTTTAAATATTTAGAAAGAATTAGTTTCAGCCTAAAAAAAACATTACTGACTAGCATCATTCTACAAGTTATATAACACGTACCTCCATAGTTGACTTTGAAGGTTGATGAGAAACCTTGGGCAATGCCTTCAAAGGTCACATGAGGTCCTCATCCTTCCGCAAAAATATTTATTATGAATCATTTTTGTAAAAATGGAGCAGATTACAACAACACTAAGCATATACCTCTCTGACTCCTATGTAGTTATCTGAGATTATTTTGTCGACTTTGCCTGCTTTTGCCTCGTTTCAGTATTGGATAAGCGGTTTGTCACGTTGAAGACAAGAAATATGATCAATGTGGTCGACTCGGAATTTCTCGTAGAACCAAGTCTGCAAGAGAATGAAACTTATATGTAAGTGATCAATTAACAAAAATGTCATATGAAATAATGAGTTCGTATTACCTGTAGTAGTGGGAGGTTCACCTCCAAGTTCGCGTCTCTGTTGACAAACTTACTCACACTTGACATTAAGTGCTCGAGAGAAAGTTTTGCATAATTTATGGAGTTTATAGTATGTATGTCCACAACGATACATACTATGTGCATGATCACAAAGGATCACTTTCTTGACATAAGGGAGGGAAGCTCGTGCGTGGTTGGCTGGGCAACCACAAAGGAGTGGAAGGGAGATGCTACCCCGTCTAGTTTTTCTCGTGTGTTCGAACCAGTCTCTGTGCATTGCATTTCACCACTTCACAGGGGTAAGACTTTGTTCCTATAATCTCTCCCTAGACCCTACCTTGTGCGGGAGCTTATGCACTGGGTCTGACCTTTTGAGGATTTGGTGATGGGCACAAAGAAACATCACCTATGGATGAGCTGCCTTGGCTAAAGCCTTAGCCTAAGCCGAAAGCTACTCTTCCTAATGGACGAGTCCTCCTTTTGTGAAACATGTTCTTGCTGGCCTTTGCTTGTACTAACTAATGCATCTATTATTTGCCCCCATCAAAGTTTATTGGGCATTACATCCTCTATAACAAAATGTATGACGTTTTTTATGCCCTATGCAAAACCAAAAAAAAGGCCTTACATTTTGGTACATATAAGTTGATATTGTTCTTCAGGTTGATCAAGCATAAAATAACATAGGGATTAACTAAATGGCCGTATATAGATGAAAGGAAGGAGTGTGATGGAAGCTTAATTAGCATGTGGAAGTCTGAACAAGAAGTCTGTCCTTAGTTCTCCCGTTGTAAAGCATGTTCTTCCTGGCCTCTACTTGTCCTCCCCTGACAAACTCCGGCCTCCCCTGACAAGCTCATGCTGCTAGCCGCCGTGAGTGTGGCAACAACATTCTGATTACATCTGATGATGGCTACATGAATGCCGCGTGTGATAGGATCAAGAACTCTTTATCTATGGCATGACAAGCTAGATAGATTGTTGTCCGTACTAACATCTACACCCTTTATTCCTAAATATAAGATGTTTGGCCAGTTCAATTTACATTTAAAAACAGAGGTACTACATATTTACATTGAATCGTTTTGCTCTCTTTTGTTACATCTTTTCGGTTGTATGAACACTTAATAATTAGTTTATGGACTAGCGGATTCTCGTTGCACCTTTATTCTATGCAGGGAGGGAGATATAAACGTGATTGGTTTATTCATACTTGAGCTAGCATTTTCAAATACTATGAAAATAAAATTTTCAAATACTTAGAACAAGCAAATTACAACCACTTCTGTCGTAACCGCAGCCCAAACAAACGAGGCCCAAGTATGCTAGAAGCTAACTTAACCTTAGCGAAAGGTAAAGAAGCGTGCTCTTCCCGGTTATCCTTTTGTGAGACATGTTATTCTACCTGGCCTTTTGCTTTGTCGTCCTAGCCACTGACAGATGCATCTGTTCTTTGCCCATCGCATAGTTCTGAGAATATATAAAGACCTGCTGCGTTCTTGGTCGTGGCAGTGACGTGCACGAAAGCATCGATCTTTGCCGTGCGCATATATGTCCCAGGGTGCAGCAGCAGGATTCTTTCATGCACCGTACGGTACGGGCGGATGATCGATGTATGCACACCTCAAACCAGAGAAAAAGTCCATGGTTCATTCCCAGGTAATTCTAATGATCTTTGTGGTTATGAGAGAGTGTGTTTGTTCACAATCATGATATAGTTCTAACGTAGTAAATTTTATGATGATGAACCTTCCCATTATGCTGGACATGCAATGCGCCTTTGTTTTCCATGAAGTATGTGGTTTTGCATGTTGGCATCATTGGATAATGTTCTTCTCAACCGAAACCTTAGATCTTTGCCGTCGTGTCGCGCCAAAAACCTGCATGCGCCTATTCGTATGGACGAAAAGGGGCGATATGTACAAGAAGTCACGTTTTTGGAGGGAATGTGGCGAAGCCCTATAAGCCGGCCCCGAGGGGAAATGCCTAGCACCAAACACTTGTTTTGAAATCGCGCATTTTCAGAGCAACATTTTCTAGCTTGTTTCCATCATACTAACTTGTTTTGAAATTGGGCATTTTCAAAGCAGGATTTTATAACTAGTTCTCAAAAGATAAGTACTCCCTCCTTCCATCTATATAGGGCCTAATGCGTTTTTTGAGACTAATTTTGACCAAATATTAGAGCAATAATATATGACATGCAACTTACACAAAGCACACCGTTAAATTCGTGTGTGAAAGGAGCTTTTAATGATATAATTTTTACATTGTGCATGTCATGTACTATTAATCTTGTCAATAGTCAAAGACGATTTTAAAAACGCATTAGGCCTTATATAGATGGGAGGAGGGAGTACATCGTACGATGGATGCTCTTCCTAGCCCCTTTGCTTGTCGATCGTCCAATTCTGAGAATAATTAAAGACCCGGCCGGGCACATGGAGAAGTGCCCAGGCTTTGTGCACACTGCACACAGGGAGCATCGATCCGTGCCTTGCCTCCTGCTCTGACTGAAATTCTGTCCCACATTGTGGCACACGCATGCCAAAACTAGAAGTATAAATACCACCACAAACATATCAGCACAATGCAAACACATGTGCCAGCCAGCAGCGTCTTGCTGAGGAGGGGGGCGGGGCTATGGTGCTGCTGTCGCCGGTGAGCCGGGCTGCCGCGGCAATGTACAACTCCAGTGCCCGGCGCGACATCATCATCAACAACGTCACGGTGTGCGCCACCCCGGCTGCCACGCTGGTGGCCAGCTTCACGGTGTCCGCCGACATGCGCACCACCGAGCGGCTCATGGTCACCACCACGGTCCTCATGACCTTGCTCGGCACCGCCCTCTTCCTCCTTGGAGTTTCGGGACGCCTCTCGGGCCGGGGCCGCGGCCACTCTACCGCCACCCGCATCTTCTTCCGCGCCTCCTTCGCTCTCTTCCTCCCCTTCATGTCCTACATGTTCTCCCAGGTAAGGTTTAAAATTTTGTTTCAGACAGAATTTTGAGCACCCGGGTGCCCCTACACCCTCTATGAACAGTAAATTCAAAACAAATTCAAAAAAATCTGAAACTTTGGGACATCAAACGTGATCAAACTTTTGATGATCTTGCAAAGTTTTAGCTGAAAATAACGTTCGAAGAGCCCTCACTTAAAAAACAAAATCATTGTTCAAAGTTTATGTACATTTTTTAGCAGTGATTTTTTTTGTGAGGGCTCCACGAAGGTTATTTATTGCTGAAACTTTGCAAGAACATCAAATGTTTGATCATCTTTGATCCCTGAAATTTTATTGATTTTTTTAATTTTTTTTATGAATTTACTGTTCATGAGGGTGTAGGGGCACCCGGGAGCTGTTACATCTTTCTCATTTTGTTGAAGGAAAAAGAATTACCAAACCTTAGTGAAAATATCCATTAAAAAATTCTTTTGGGTTTTGATCTATCGACGTTCACTCGATTTTAATGGATTTTGACTGAATTTGTATTTGGTTTTAAACTTGTTTGAATCTAGGATGAAAATTTGAGGTTGCATATATTACGGTACCTGTATGAATTATTCAACTGTTGGATTTTTTTTTAAAATTTAAACCTTGTTCATAGGCCAAGAGCAAGCCACCCGACACCGGCAACCAGCCACGCGCGCAGCTCATTCTCCTCTGGATGATCCTCGTCGAGCTCCTCCGCAAGAAGGTCTACGCCATGGTTGCCCCCGCCACCGATGCCTTCGCGCGTGGCGTCGGCCGCTATAGCTTCTTTGATGCCGTCGAGGAGGCTGCACGCATGGCGTGGATTGGGTACCTCATCTACACCTACGTGCATGGCTTTGGCGTCAAGTCCTTCTTCATCATCCTCTGGATCTTCAGCGTCGTCAAGATGTGCAAGCGCTCCATGTGCATCTACCTTGCTAAGCGCTCCTTCGACCTCGCGAAGAACGCTGCCCTCGTCTCCGGCTACATGGTGCAGCTCGTCAACAAGGGTAGGCAATTGCTCCGCGATGACGAACACGCAGTTGGCGCTGGTATCATGAGGGCTTGCAACTACGCGGTCATGGGAGAGAGACGGCTCAAGAGGGAGGTGACGCCCCATGGCTTCAAGATCCAACGAGAAGAAATCAACAAAATTCTCCTTGGAGATGGAAGTCCAAATGGGAAGGAAGAGGCCAACAAGTCCGAGCTGGTCCGGGTATGTAACATATGGGACCTCGCCAATAGTGACCCCATCTTCAGGTACAATTTGAGCAGGAAGCACAAGTTGGAGAACATTTGCCTTGCCGTCGCACTCTTCAAGCTGCTCCGACGAAAGATGGAGCACTTCCACATGGCAGAGGCGGACACCCGACAAGCGCGTGATCTCGTCCTCCGGGGCCTCCTCGCCCTCGAGGGGCACGAGGACGAGGTTGCCAACGCTGAGAGGGCTTTCGAGGTGGTGGAACTGGAGCTGAGGTTTCTGGACGAGTACTACCAAGCCATCATCCCGTTGGCATTGTCCAAGCCGGGGCTATTCATAGCCAACTTCGTCATCTCCATCGTCTTCATCTTTTTGTACTGCATCACCGTGCTCCTCGTCACAGGCAATGGCCACATCTTCAAGGTGCTAGGCTCCCTCTTTCGGGGGCTCATCGGCCTGTCCATAGACATGGTGGTGCAGTACAAGTGCTTCGTCCACCAAGTGAACTTCCTCTTCGGCATGGTTTGCTCCTCCTCCGACCTCATCGTCACCTTCCTCCTCACGCTCACCCTTCTCGCCGTCGAGACATATGAATTCTTGCAGTACGTGATCTCTGACTGGTTCATCGTGTCCGTGATGTACAAGTATGCCCAAATGCCAGTGCTCCGACGGCAGGGGCATCCCGGGCGGGTGGCCAAGGGCACCCTGTGGGCGAAGCACCGCTCCCATGCCGTCATCAAGGTCCACCAGGTCACCATGCTCAAGCTCCACCATCTACACCCGCGTTGGGTGTGGATGCTCGTCTCCCGCCTTCTCAAGAGGCGCCTCGTCGGGCTCCCCGATGCCATCGTCACCGGTGACACCAAGGTGGCTATCGTCAAGGCGTTGAAGGACGTCCTCACCCCAAGGTGCGGCAGACACTTCAGCAACGGCATGGCTGCGTTGGAGAGGCAACGCTTCCTTAACCTCAAGTGGGCGTGCGACCCCAAGATGAGCACCGCAACGATGATAGTGGTGTGGCACATCGCGACAGCCCTGTTTGAGACGAGGGACAAACAGAAGCACCCTCTCCCACCACACGGCCAGGCCGCCCTGACGTTGTCGAGGTACTGTGCATACTTGGTGGCCTACGAGCCGGGGCTCCTCCCGGACGATGAGGCATGGACGGAGAAGGCGTACAAGGACATCAAGGGGGAGCTCAACAGTTTCTTCCAGAGCTGTTGCAATACTGGTGACCGCCGTGAGCGTCTGGTGAAGTTTGGTCAAGGAGAAGAGGACGAGGAGAAGTCGGCCATGGTGAAGGGTGTCAAGCTGGGGAAGCAGTTGGAGGTCACTAGCAGTAGCGGTGGTGACTTGCTTGAGGACGAGAGAGTGTGGGGGATGCTACTCGAGTTCTGGGCGGAACTTCTCGTGTTCGTGGCACGCAGGCCATCGGCGGGCCCGGAGGCGCACGCGCTGGCGCTGAGCAACGGCGGCGAGTTCATCACCCACATCTGGGCCATGCTCACTCACGCCGGCGTGCATGTCCCCAAGAACCACCGGGAGGACCAGGTTCCATCGTGCAACTGCCATCCAGTTTGATCACAGGCTCACGATCGAGGCCCATCACAGCCAGTCTCATCAAATTCGTTGCTTATTTGTTGCTGTTTTGAAAAGAGTCGCATAATAACACTTGTTGTTGTTATTTATTTTCATTTTTGGAGTCATTTTCTCTGATTTATACAAGTATTAGCTGGTTGGCGTAATAATACTGTAATGAGCCAGTTGGCATAATCATGTAATGTTCTAGCACAAGACGAGTTGAGATGGCATAGTTACGATCATGCCAGTTGCGCTTGGAGATGATTTTCATCATAAATTTAAAATATTTGACCTTGAAGTAGACATAGTGATTTTTATTGGTGAGATCACAGAGCTACTCTATATGTAATCACAAGATGATGATAAAGATGGATGGGGGAGTGCAACGGACAATGCATCTTGGAACATATCCTAAAACTGAGATCTGGGCCAGGTATCAGCTGTACAAACACTAGGCTTATAGTAGTTTTATTCCATAATGATAGGGTTACCATGCATCCATCTACTCACCCAGCAAGCAAAGCTATGCATTTAATCATGATGTAGCAGGAGGAACATATGTAATGGATGGACTATCTTGTGCGAGCGGGGCTACGCTTTGCTCCCGCGGTTTGATAATCTTTGGTGATCGATCAGTGCGCTTGTGTTGCAATTATGCCAACATTATTTCTGCCCGACAGCCCAAGGGGCGCGAAAATAGTGGCGATGGAGTGGAGACAATGAAAACCTCCACAAGACCCGGTACATACATAGGTTGCCGGACTCGGAATTGTCGTCGAGGGTTGCACTTGACGACTTGGCCTACTAGATTTTAGGGCAGCAACGTACGACAATCATCATGGAGGCACCGGCCATGCATGCACCTCATCACGCCATGATTGCAACTTGAGGGAGGCCTTGACACACGAGTAGCTAAAGCCTTCTGCAATGCATGCACACATTTGGTTCCTGCCATACCCATAGGGATGAAGGTGACATGGAGAACATGGGCTCACCTCTTGGCTCTTGGTGCCGGAGCGCGGTCGAGCATGGAGGTAAGCTCCCGTGGTGTGGCACGCCGCTGACGCCAAGAACATGAAGCAATTCCGAACACACGCATTAGATGTTGGCTCGTGGAGATAAAGGGGGAATCCAGACATGCAGAGGAATATTCATCATCAACTATATTGATGAGATCTAGAATCTTCTTTCCCTTGACAGTAATCAGACCGCGGCCTTCGGTGTTTATTTAAAGTAGCTAAAATCTTATATGTATAAACGAGGCATGTCCCTGGGTATTTCTTACGGTGCTAGCAGCTACTGTGCTTGTGAGAAGGAGGCTCAATTAATCAGAAACACGGACAACAACCGCGTCAGTCTGAAACCCAATAGGCGTTCATGTGCTTTTGCTGGTTTAATTTTCTATGGAGTTGGAACGTTTCCACCATATTATGGTGAATTTTTTTTGTGGTTTGACGACATGCACTTGTAGGGTATCATCCCCGGCCCAAGCACGTTCATCGCCACGGCGTTTCTTGTTTTTGGGTGGGCGACTCAGGGAGCTTTCAGAAACATTTGTTAGTTATCAAATTTATGGAGGTGGATGAGTAGCAGTAGCATTGCTCCAACACAATTGCACTCTCTTTACCGAACTTTTGGCGATATTTCATCTTGCAAAGATCAATACCACGGAGAAGTGTCTTCAAGAGATTTTATTATAATTCGTAGTTGTGTGAGTTACTTTGTAATTTCTTGCATCTTGGATCATGGTTGTGATTATTAGTCAAGTTGTAGGCGTTTAATAAAAAAAACAAAAAAAAACCAGTCAACAACCATTGGCAAAGGAAAATCGCATGAAACAAACGGCGTGACATCAGCTGGCCGAGAAATAGTTATTTCTCAACCAGCTGGGGGTTGCAGGCGCGCGCTACCTTATTTATTTGATGAGATGCCATTTGTCTTCCTCCAAGGTTGGTTGCTGGTGGCCGGTCGCTCTCTCGCAACCTCAGTATGACGCTTGCCTTCCTTCTTTTTTATTTATGTTAAACCCTTGATTGATTCAACACAATATGTGAGGGAGGGTTGCCTTCCTTGGCCCGATCTCCTCCAAGCTAGGCAGCCAAGCGAGGTTGTCCGTCTCTCGCTCACCCAATCTCTTCCTCCTTCCTTCCCTCTTGTGTGGTTCGTTGTTTGGTCCGTCGAGTGCCCATGTTCAGATCCACACCGACGACGTTAGGGCCTTTGGAGTAACCGTTCTTTCTCCTAACCTCGCCACGCAGACTCATTAAGGCATGGCCAGCAACAAGGATGCCGAGCTCGAGACCCTACTTCTCATGCTGGAGGAGGAAGGACCAACGGCCCTGTTGCTGGACCAAGGATCACCCGAGCCGAAACCACGTCCACGGCTCCTGCCACCCAAGTTTGGGGAGCTCATTACGGTGTTGAGCATCGATGGCGGCGGGATACACGGGCTCATCACCACGGTGGTCCTCAAATGCCTCGAGGAAAAGCTCCAAGTAAGTCAACCACACATCTCTCTTGAAATATTATGTTATGTTGTTCGACGAAGTAAGCCGATCAATCTCTGTTGATGTGATTAGGCGATTGACGGGGAAGATGCCCGGATAGCGGACTACTTCGATGTGATCGCGGGCATGAGCGCGGGCGCCATCATCGCGACAATGTTGGCGGTGCCAAACACAAACAAACGGACAGAGTACACCCCTCAGGAGATCCAGGATTTCTATGTCAAGAACGAACGTAATATCTTCCCTTCCAAGAGGTAGGTATTCGAGAAACTAAGTTGTCATCTTCGTCGGTAGACAATGTGTACTTAATTCTCACAGTTTGTTTCTCATTCATAGGTGCTGGCGGTGGCCGCTGGACCTGCTAAGCGCGTCGCGGGGGCCCAAGTCCAACGGCACGTTCCTGCAGAAAAAGAAGATGAAGGAAGTCATGGGTGAGCACACCCTCATAAATCTCTCGGCGCCTATGTTCGACGCCAACGTTCTCGAGCCTCTCATCTTCTCCTCGTTCCAGGATGCCGTGCAAAAACTAGTTGAAGAGGCCAGACCAGACCTGCCGGATGTCTCCATTGGCCAGCCGTCGACGGCCACGCCAACCTACTTCCCGGCTCACTACTTCGATACCTGGGTCAGCGACATGGAGCAGTCAAAATACCACCTCATCGATGGCGGCAAAACCCCCACAATGGCTGCCATATCCAAGATCACCAGGGAGCAGCTTCTCAAGAATCCGGAGTTCCACCCCAGCGGCGTGGATTATATGAAATACCTTGTTATCTCAGGGTGTGCAGTGCACGAAAATGTGCCGGCCAAGCGGGGCGCCTTCCACTGGTTTCACAGCAGGCGCAATAGCCATAGCCCGCCTCCTCGCACGCCAGCGCCGTGTTGGCCGACTGGCAGGTTCGCATGCTCTTACACAATGGCAACTGCGTGCGGAAGCAGAACTACTTCTACATCAAGGCTCTGGTACGTACGTACATATGTACAAGTGATCAACCACCTTCTCCTCCATCGCGTTTAAGTAGCCTATTACTATGTCCATATATATGTAGTAATCCCTACAAACTAAAACATGTGTATGTATGTAGGCACCATTGTTCGGGGAGGCTATTTTGCCAATGGACAACGCGACCTCGAAGAACATGGCTGACCTGCTCGACATTGGCTACAAGTTGCTGGCCGAGAAGGTGGCTATGGTGAACTTGACCACGGGGAAGTACGAGACGGTCGAGGACGAGAATGCACCCACCAATAATGTAGAGCTCCGGCGCTTCTCCGAGCTTCTAGTCATTGAGCGCAATCTGCGCCTTAAGGAAGAACAACAACAATGACAAGGAGAAGAACAGAACGGGGTTCATTTGCTTAACATTATTCAAGAATCAATAATATATGGTTGTCGATCCACCAACTCATGACCCTTATCATGGAATCTAGATCATTGACCCAGCCAACCAAGCACAAGTTTGTTATGACTCAATTAGGAGAAGTAAACTACGATGAGAAGATGAGAAGGAAACAAATCTTTATGTGCAGCGAGGGTACATGGACGAGGGGTGCGCGAGGAGACCCGCTTGTCCTCTCAGCTTGGGTCGCCACCGTGGAGGTGGAGTGGGCGGTGCAGCTAAGGGCGCCGCCCCTCCTCGGTGGCCAACCTCCCATATCATGCAACCACAAGTATGATTGGGTGTTGCTAATTGATCTTATCATATGATCATTGTGTTCTCCCATTTGCAAAGCACGGACACATTTGCTAATAATTAATAATTTATGGTTGTACGTATCAATCATTGCAAAGACTGAGGATTGGTTTTCCTCTTACATTAACAAGCAGCTTAGCTACTACTCCCTTCGTCCCAAAATAAGTGTTTCAACCTTAGCACAACTTTGTACTAGATTTAATACAAAATTGAGACACTTATTTTGAGACGGAGGGAGTGTCATATTACAATACTAGCTAGCTCATTGCAGACGTCGGTCAAGATGTATCATTGACCGGCATGCGATAAGGACGTCCGGCCAGCACTGACACGGGGCCAATATACTTTTTTTAAAGATTAGGAGTCGGGATGATGGTGCATAATGATGTGAATGGTACCAAAATAGATCGATGAGGACAATTAATATCTCAATTTTCTTAAGACGGCAAGCTCGCGTCCACCGTGGGGTGGTGGTGCCTCCCGCTTCCGACGCAAAACTCCTGCTCGTTGAAGAGCAAGGATGTGTGGTGGACTCATGGGAGGGGAGCAGCTGGTTCAGGTGCTTCGGTCTTCCCTGCCAAGTTGCACGTCTCGAGGAAGCGGATGGGTCCGCTATGACAAGCACCTTCAGATTTTACTGTTCATCCAGGATCACTAGAGCTTGGGATCACATAAGTACTTTCGCTCACGTACATGTATAAGTCAGAATAATATTTAAGTTTGAGAGATCACGTAATGGCTAAATTAGCAAGACTTGCCTAGCTACTGATGTAACTATGTCGTTATCTGGAGGAAAAATTCACACGGCTGGACTTTTTCTTATTCTTTGCGGTTTAAGCTTACTCCCATCCACACGCTAGCGGCACCTTTGGAAGACAAGAGCGTACCCACAAAAGAAAAGAAAAAAAAGGAAGGCGAAGCCGTAAATTTTTAAGATTGACAATGCCATCATAAGTGTCTCATAGTCGACCGAAACCTTTGTTTCCCATGAACGGCACATTACCAAAAAGTTCTGAATAAATACAGAAAATGCAAGTATAAGTCTTGAAACCGTCCTAGCCTGATGGATAGTTTCCGCCACAAGCAACGGTCATAAAAAAATGTCTTATATCTTCTATCCTCTATTTTTAAATAGTCGTAACCCACCTATTTTTTCTCATCATGTAACTATGCCACATCATCAAGTCATATATGTGGTCATAAGTTATAATTTGTGCACTAATCTATTCATGTAACCTTGCCACCTCAACAACCATGCATGGATTTCTTTTACACTATTTTTTGTGCTCATCATTGATTGTCATGGTACACATTTTTATAGCATGACCTACATATCTGTACATTGGATGCTTGGAGCAAACCTATGTAGCTCATGTTACACACTATTGTTAAAAATGGCACCCCAGTCTCTTTTCATACAACATTTAGTGACATGCTTCATATATTTTATTATCTTAAAAATATATCCGAGAGCATTTTTAATATATTTTTTGCAATAGTTTAGTTTTTTTAGCATCTATTTATGCATCTTTACCATGGTTTCTGCAACAACGCGTTGGGCATCATCTACTTTTGATGGAGAGGGAGTAATAATAAATTAAACCACCAACTAACCGCGCGTATGTACTCATGTCATGAGACGATAGTCGTGAGATGATAGAGCTTTTTTATGGTACCCTATACTGCTATAGATGAAAGTGAGCAGTATACAATCATCCACGCCGTTGATTTTTCGAGGGCAGTCTCGTCAGATTTCCGTTTTCCAGAATAACGCTAACCCATCAGAAATTGGTGTGTTCGTCCTGGTTGTGATGTCGCCCTGTTCCCCGCCGCCCACTCGATGAGTAGTCGGCTATGCCGTCGTCAAACTCGCCACTACGTCCTGGCTTCCCAGCTCGCCCTCGCCACTGGCCTCTACCCGCGTGCTTGACCTAGACCGTCAGATGTTGGTCGACCTAGCCGTGGTGTTCTCGAACCTCCAACCGGGCGTCGTATCACCCTCGTTGTATGTCCACGTCCTAGACAGTATAAGTCACCTTCTCGATGGAAATGTTCTATTTTTGGTTGATTGATAGAGTCCATCGATTGGCGGCTTCTGAAATACTACCTCTAATTTCCCTAGCTATATGGCGCCTGACGGTCGCGAGCGGCCCTGCGGAAGAAGAGGAGCTCGTCGGAATCGCGCTCAGTCCACAGCCATGGCTGAGTAAGGACACGGAAGAAGATGAGATGTAGCGGCAGCCGCCGGCAGAGAGGAAGGGGAGCCGAGAGGAGAGAAGGCCCCGTCGAGGAAGACGATGCAGGTGCACGGACGGTGGACGATCATGGCCGGCGGTGTAGCAGCATCGGTCCACGAGCATGGTCGACAATATGGAAGTGACGAGGCGGCCGCTGGAATCCTAGCCGTCGGGCGCGTGCTTACGGCCGAGCAGAACAAGTGAAGAGAACGGGTTCGCTCGGTCATGAGGCGGGCTGACTTTTTTTCTTCCTAAATCACCCTCACGGCAAGTATACTGCTGCACCTTTTTTTTACCGATATCGCTGGTGATGGTCCTCGCGCAGTTGAGCAATATGGATGGATCACCATCCTTAGATTTTGATAATAGACGGCCCATATCTATTAGGGGGTACAGTAAAAGAATACCTAAAGACCTGGTGCAACTTACAAAGTTGCAAGGCCGGCGCACACACGATGGACAGAGCATCCACCGTTGCCGTGCCCATGTCAAGCTGCACCAGTATAAAGACGATATATATGCCCATGGAGCGACGTAAGCAAGGCCGACGTCATCAGCATGTCCCTCGAAATGCATGATAAGGATAGGATGCTCTTCCTTAGCCTTTGCTTGTCGTGCTTACCCATGATGCTCCTGCTGTTGCAGAAGGCCTTCTGCGTCTAAATTTGATCCAGGATCCAAATCTGTCGGTCCCCAATAGGCTTCTCATCCCAAAAGATGGCTCCTCCTTTTCGGTTTAACGTTGGTGGTTTATTTGCCTAACAAAACATGGATTGCTGTCATATACTACTAGTTATTATCTCTTATATCTAAATACTACTCCCTCCGTTCCTAAATAATTATCTTTCTAGAGATTTCAACAAGTGACTACATACGGAGCAAAATGAGTGAATCTACACTCTAAAACATATCTACATACATCCGTATGTTGTAGTCCATTTGAGATGGCTAGAAAGACAATTATTTGGAAACGGAGGGAGTAGATTACAAGATTTTTCATGCATGCTTATGTGTGGTCATGGACTGAATATGAGGTAAACTGTTCGAGCAAAAATATGTAGTGCATGTTTCACGATTTTTCTTTTAAAAAAGATGATGTCATGTGAAGTACAATCCAGATTTTTTCCCCCTTCCTTTTATATACTCCTACATGATTTTATCATATACTAACACAAATGCCCATGCGTTACAACGGGAAAAACAAACTCTCTCACACCATTGGCGAATCATCTGTGTTCTCACTTCTCCTCTTCGTCATCATTGACAATGAAAGTCACTTGCCCACGTATTACAACAAAATAGTCTCAAGGCAGTGATCTTGGTCATCACATTCACCATGCCGATTTCGCGAGCCCCCACTTGCACCAGCTTGTAATTCCTCGTGTGACGCAACCATAACGTACATATTCATGTGGTTCAAAACATATCATGTCATAACATACCAGGCGATCCATTTTCTTATTAAGCACGCACAATAATGATTATTAATGCAAATTAAATTAACGTGTGAGGACATCAACTTCTTGACTCAACATAAACCGAAAACACTTCACTGTCGCCACCGTCCACCTACTTCAGCTCTAAGATGAACTTGGGCATCTTTCCAGCAGCGAACTATGTCGTGCCGTTCCACCATGGCCATCAAACCATAGTTTTAAAAACCGAACCGGAGAGGCTACCTATTAAGGTTCTCACCAGTTGGACCGCCGGTTCATCTGTTCACTACTAGGAAAAGGGCTATAGATAGGATTGACACTAATGGCGCATCAGGGATGTAGTGCGTCACTACTTTATACTAATGACGCACTAGTTTGTGATGCGTCATTAGTGTGAAAGACACTAATGGCGCACCAGACAAAAGGTGCGCCACTAGTGATAATTTTTTTTTCATTTTTACATACATACTAATGGCGCATCCGACCGAAGTGCGTCATTACTAGTTCTAACTAGTAATGGCGCACCAGACAAGGAGTGCGCCAGTAAAAAAATTTTTATTCTTTTTTTTGCAAAACTACTAATGGCGCACGGTTTCACACTGCGCCATTACTAGATTTAAACTAGTAATGGCGCACTATGACTCGGTGCGCCATTAGTACATATATTTTTTTTACTTTTTCGCAAGACTACTAATGGCGCACCACCTGCAGGTGCGCCATTAGTAACCAGGCATACTAATGGCACAATTGCAGGTGGTGCGTCATTAGTAACCTGGGACCCCAACAAGATATTTTGGACAGCCACACCTACCCACTCACTTTCCCCACTTCATTCCCTCCACCTCCTTCTCCAAGCTTTCGGCTGCCTCCTCCTCCTCACCTCATTTGCACCATAGATACATTAAAATTAAGTGGTGAAATTACCTTTTTTTGATAGATAAGTAAGGGGAAAGCTATCTTCCCTTTTCACAACAAAGATAGCACACTACCCACTTCCTTATTTGTACAATGTACTGTGTGTAATAGTACAAAGCCTATACCCCTTCATTAATCACTCACACTCTCCCACTCACTTTGTATATATCGTCCTCATTCTCTCTTCTCTACACCATTCCCTTGACTGATACGTAGTAGCACTAACTGAATTTTGTCGCTGGATCACACAATGTATCACACATTCAAACTGTCCATGTAAGATTTGGCACACAAGATCATCAACAAGTCTCCCTCAATTGCATATACATGCACAAAAAAGAAGTGGAATTCAGAAATTAATCAAGTAGATGTTGTACATCAACCTCCTGTAGGATTTGGGGGAGGTTGTCAGCTAGCCAGGCGTCCAAGTCCTCATGCGACAACGGCGCATCGGCGGAGAACGGGATCTCAACGGGCGCCATGGTGGAGGTCATGGCGGGTTGGGCGGCGCCAGATCGGGTAGAGGAGGTGGAGGGCGCGCAAATCCCGGATGATTCGCGAGGAAGGCCGGGGAGGATGCGCACGGGAGAAGGAGCTCGGGGTCGGGCGCTGGTGGTGGCGGCGTACGGGAGCGGCGGCACTCGGGCTGGGCGGGCCGAATCTGGGTCGAAACGTTTTTCCACTTTAAAAAGAACCGCGGGTTGAATACCGAAAACAGTAGGGAATTTTTCACAAAATTGGCGACGACGTACGCCCAGAAGCAATCGCTGGTTTATTGGTACGTAAAGAAGATATAGACTAGTTCATAGGTTTTTATTTTTTCCAAAATGTAAACTAACTCTTACATTTGCACCTATTTACGCATTTGTTTTAACACAGTTTCCACGGCAACGCCGGAGGCATCATCTAGTCAAGTTATATAAATGCTTATGTCATACTATATTCTAAATATATCATAGATCAAATTAATAGTTGGTCAAAGTTTAATCACATGGGAGCCAACCGTGTTATCATGTACTTTGCTTTCGCACATGGTGCTACGTGTCATCAGTTGATGAGACGATAGTTGTGGGAATATCTAAACACGTGGCACAAATGAGAAAGTTGCATGGCCAGCGCACACATGATGGACAGAGCATCCACCGTTGCCGTGCGCCGGTGGTATAAGCAAAAGGGAGAGCGCGTAAGCATGGGCGACGTCAGCATCCTCCTCCAAATGCATGATAGGATAGGATCCCGGATCAAATTCAAAGACAAAATTATGAGGGGAAGAGGTGGGCATCGACGCGATTATGATTCTGTGCGAGGAAAGAGATGTGATTAATTGGATCGCTGATTGATTGGTTGCCGATTTTAATTGATTGCCTACGTGAGGTGTGACCAAGGATTATGAGCGGAACGTGTGGAAGCAAAATGGAAACCTTATTCTTCTTTTACCGCCTGGGCCGTGTATGGCGGTGAATTCTATATGAAAAGGAAATATCCCAACTTCCTTCTGATCGATGCATGATTGATGATTGCGTTTTATTTGACATGGATCTGTCGGGGCTACATGTAAGTGCATGAAGGATTTGGTTTTTTTATAATGGGAAGGAGAAAATCCAATGGTCGGAGGAAATAAAACCGGAGTACCATGCTACCAACTGCTCCATTAAGAGTAGAAATTATAGTTAATTGGGCGTCAGGACCTGTAACGTTAGGTGTCCGAACAAGCCCTGCTAACCATCTAAGATTTCGTTCGTTCAATTTCGATAGAACAACAGCTCCAGAATGTGATAATTTGGGGAAAACTTCCATGTATCAAACATCTTAGTATCTTACATCTCAAACATTAACCATGAATAGTTTTTACTCAACAAAAATCTTAAAGCCCGAAGTATATTTTCTTAACCTGTAGAGTAACAAACCTCAAATTGCTGTTTGTTGCATCAATCAAAAAAAATTCAAACAGAGAGGATACTCAACCACAGAAGCAAAAATGGTCGTGTGCTAAACTGCTAATCAGTTAATCACATACACATATGAGCTAAACATGTTCGCGTGATAGGCGGGATAAGAGATAAAGAAAACTCCTTTTTCTCTATCACTTTCTATCGTACCTAACTCAGAAATAAAATCGCTACTTATGTTGGGATTTGACATAAAGCAACGGTCGAATCAATGTTTTCTCTCTTTCCTACCCATTGACCCACAAAACAAGTTTTGCCACTAATGACAGAAGTGATGATTGATCATTTAGACCAATTCTTTTTTTTTGTTGGGATTTAGACCTATTCTTTTCAAGATCCTGAAGAACAGACATCTGAAAACGGCCTTGTTAATTAGAACCATTAGCATCTTCATGCGAGGTTGTATGCATAGATGGGTTTCTCCCTCCCTCCCTCCCTCTCTCCATAGGTGAATCGGTTTCATAGTTAAATCAATACTAACAGTAACCACTACGATTTGCATGCATCCATATACGTTGATCGCTGGAGAAGGGCATCGCCGCACCCAGTCACCACCAACAAACTGAAGGAAATAAGCAGCTATTTTTTTCGACCGATCAAACCATGCGTACATACACCTAATCGCCTTGTATACCTTCTTCATGTAATGGTTCCAACTCCAATGTTTGTCCTTTCATTCAAGAGCTCTTTCAGTCAAACATCTGCGCACCATGTTTCATTGCATCATGATCTGGTCTTAGTTATAGTTCACAACAACCACCATGCTACACAAAACAGTGCCATTTGCAGCTGCACATGATGCAGTTTGTTAAGTTGGGTTATAGAGCGAGTACCTTGACGATGCAAAAGTGCTTCCGCTGCACCAGCCGTCTTCCCAGTTCATCAGCTTCCCCATAGTGTACATTGGCAGAGGAACCGACTGTGGCACCACCAGCAAAATACGAAGGAGGATAAACCAATTTTTCGAGGAGTCGAGGGGCGGAGGGGATTGAGCCCACATTGCAGCAGCATCCCGATCCCGCCGCCATGGGTGACAAGTTTGAGAAGACCAAGGCCATGCCGGCGGGCCTAGGCAGCGCGAAGTAGGAGGTCCCGTGCCGGAACGGCGCCCACCTGGGTTTGGACATCCAGACCATGGCGTCGTTGATGGCTTCCTCTCGTCGCATGCATTCCCAGCACCAACACCACTGTGCGCCCCGCACAGACCAACAACCAGCCTAAGCCACAGGAGAGCTATCCCTGCCGACACCACGCAGCACCATCGCCTCGAGCGCAGATCCAAGCGCTGGAGGCCAGATCCGGCGAGGTCGCGGCACTCCCTCGGTTGAAGCCACCATTGCCCGCCAGCCGAGCGTGAATGCCAAGAGCAAGCTGCCCCCGACCATCACCAAAGCTGCCGCCCACCTGCACAAAGGCTTGCCAGCCAGCTCATACCGAGAGCGCCACCCCCGACTGAAAAAATCGATGGGAAGAAAAAACCTAGGGCGATGGAAGGCGCGTCGATTCCGTACCATGGTGGCAACGAGAGATCGCGTCTTCCCTGTGAGGTCCGCGGCGGCGAGATCACTCCTCCCCTGTCAGGCCCGCTTCGGCAGATCTCGTGTTCCTTTTGACGTCGGCGGCGGCGAGATCGCCCCACCCCCGTGTGGTCGGCGGCAGCTAGATCGCCCCTCCCCTGTGAGGTTGGCGGGAGCGATCTCGTGCGCCCTGTGAGGTCCGCTGCGGCGTTCTCGTGCGCCCTGTGAGGTCCGCGGCGGCGAGATCGCCCCTCCCCTGTCTCGTGCGTCGCAGCGAAATATCGTAGGTCGAGGGGATCGAGAGGAGCGTAAGTAGGTTATCCCCCCTCGGATGGCGGCGGCGGCAACGATAGATGGGATTGATGGGGTCGATGGAGTATTTTTTGCTGGGTGTGAGGGTTTTTTGTGTGGCTGCGTGGGATATGGTGGGTGGGGGAGGGGACGAAAAAACCCAGCAAAAAAAATGGTTGAAAGTGGTGGGACGAAAGTAAATCGTGGAAGCTATTCACCAACTCAGACATTAGGAGTCTCTACTCCTAGTATAGCAGTTGGTGAATAGTCCGCCGGTTATTTTTTGCTGGTTTTATTTCGCCTCACCACTTTCGTTGGTTTTATTTCGCTGGTTTTATTTCGTCTCCCTCCCATCTGCCTTTTCGCTTCACCACCCACATAAATCCATCAGATTAGTTACCATATAAAAATAAATCACAATCAATCAAGTATTGATGATCAGATTAGTTACCATATAAAAAATAAATCGCAATCAATCAAGTATTGATGGGATATTTCCTTATATTTATTTGATTTTCCCTTTCTTATCATCAATCATCTCTACTGCCTAAAAAATGCGTAGCTTTCCTTTTCCTGCCAACCGACCGCGTCCCGTCTCCCTACATCCGCCCTCGTTGCTCTGCCTCCCGCACGAAAAAACCCCTCTCGTTTGACCTCCCCCAAACCCCGCACGATGGAAAAACCCAGCCGTCTGCTTCCCCTCCTCTCGACCGCTCCATACGTCCAGATCGCGGCCCCATCCCCATCCTCCTCTCACGTCACAGCGGCCGACGGACTGCCGCCACCACCCTTCTACTCTCTCGCCGCCGCTGTCCTCCCGCTCGCTCGCCGCCGCCGTCGCCACCAATCCCGGCGAAGGCGTCGTTGCTGCTATGTCGCCTCCTTTCCCCATCCAAGCCTGACCATGGCAACGGCGCCCTCTCATGTGTCCCGCGATGAGGTTTGGGGAGGCGCGACCACAATCCAGTAGGGATCTCACCGCGGATCCGTCCGCTGGGATGGGTGTTGCCTCCGTTGCGAATGGGATCGAAGGGAGGGACTACTTCGTCGTCAAGGTCGGCGAGGCAGCGGCCGATTGGGAGCCTGGTTGTGAACATGGGAGTTCGTCCCCATGGAGGCGGCGGCCGTGGAGATTGGATGTGAAGCAACCCCACTTGCGGTGGTGGAGGCTTGCCGTCCATGTGATCCTTTCTTCTCCCGGTATCCCCATTCCTTGCTTCCCATTACAAAAGCGAGCATGAATGAGAGCAGGGGCTGATTTTCATCAATTCATTTCTCATATTTTTAGTTGCTTTTTTGAGATTATACAAGATGCTCCCGATCTGTTTTGTCAAATTAGTTGGATCGTCTTATGGAATTGACAGCCATCGTATTTTTCACCTCATGTTATTTCTTAATCCTTGTCCCACTAGGCATCCACTACATGTTTGGTAATGACGTGATGTTGAGGCGGCTAGGAGAAGCTCAGCAGCCAGATCAAGGGCTATCGAGATGGATCTGGGAGCCAAGCAGTAGTTCTTCTGTTAAATTTTGGTTATTATCTTTTCTATTGTTACGGTTGTGGGATGGTTGATTTTGACTCGGTGTAACATTTGCATTTGTTTCCCAAGCTTGTTGGCGTAGATGCGTGGCACTGCGGCAACTAATCAAGAGCGAGGGCAGTGCACATCAGAGCTACGCTGAATGTAGTGCACATAGGTAGGTCAACATATTTTGTAGCTCTTTCAGATGTAAAAGCATATGTTGCATAGTAAATTATTATCTTCCAAGCATACTCACATTTCACTAACAAATAGGGGGAGGTTCAGACTTCAGAGCAATGATAAAAAGGTATGTTCCTCACTCTTTTGTTGGAATTTTAGTTCCAAGTTAACATGATTTCTTATCCGCTTCATAAGTCATGCATTTGCTTAATTAGGTGATAAGTAAAGCAAAAAAATTGATCATGTTATTGTGGGGTTTGTTTAAACTCCAGCATAAGGAATTCTGGTTTAAGAAAAAAGACTTTTGACTTCTTTAATTACAAATTGATTGCAACATCGTGTTAGTATGTGATTTCTCACATCTTGTTATAATATCTGTGAAGACGTGCATTGCACGTGCACTTGGAAGCGGGCCCGTGGCCTGCGCCGGACGGCGCCGACGCTGACCCGGGCCACCTCCTCCGTGTATTCTTGGAGCTGTGGCTGGCCGATTTACATGAAATTAATTCCCTCAGTTCTGGTGGCAAATATAATACACATAATTCATATTGTTATGCGCTAGCGCGTGTGTGTCTGGTTTAAATGGATTATGGTCCCGTACCCAATAAGATGGATATGTGTGTGTGTTAGAGAGAGGGAGAGGGAGAGAGAGAGTGAGGACGAGGGAGGGAGAGTGTGTGTGAGAGGATTTGATGGTAAAAAAGGTCGCCAATGTCGTAATATTGAACTCTTAAAGTTAATGTGGCCCCGTTGCAACGCACGGGCGTTCTTATAGTAGAGATAACTCACAGGGAGATCGTAGACTTCAACTGGCACACATTTCTATCAGACCTCGGCGCGCCTCTCGCTGCCGCCGTCATGTGGCACCCCTAGTTTGTTGTCAGGTCGGATTGATATACATTTCGGTACACATGTCAATTACTTCGGCATATGTGCTAGTGTTTCTTAATGGGGAAATTTCCATCCCCACTGTAGGCAAATTCTATAACAAATGGACATCTTTGCTGATATGTTTTATTAGATCGAAGTGAATTTCAGTTTCAAATCATTTAATTAGTTGCCCGAACAAATTCTTGTTTCATTGGAAAAAATATTATATTGAACATCTTTTTTGGTAAATCAAAGTAAATTTGAAGTATATGGGAAGCAAATTTTAGTAGTCAAAGAACCAAATACTAATTCGTTCAGTATTTTACCACAGTTGGAGAAGAAAAAAAAGAGTAGAGTTGCAATTTTATCCTGGCGTGAATGTTGTGGTCTGTTAAGTTTGATGAAGCAAATGAGGAGGAAACTGGGTTGGACCCACGCCACCAGGTAATGAACCACCGTAAGGAAATCAATCACATGGAGATTATCTAGACAAGGATTACGGCTTTGAGAGATCATTACCGCTAGCCTCCTATTAGATCGGATCTCACGCCAAGTTGCCGACATAGCGATCGCCCGTCTGCTCGATCAGGAGGAGGGCTCGACAATGGAATCTTTGGGGGAGGAGCTTTTGTGTAAGATCCTGGTGAAGCTGCCGACCAGGGACCTCGCCCGGTCCTCCTGCGTCTCCAGGCAATGGCACACCGTCGTCGGCGAGCCCTCCTTCCGTAGGCTCCACGCCAGCGCCACCCATGTCGTCTCCGGCCCGCCGGAGATACTAGCCGTCACCGAGATCCGCGGGATACGCATACGCCTGGAGGCCGTGGTCCTCAACGTCTTGTCTGGGAAGACAATGTGCCGCATCACCGACCTCGGCGGAGGGTACGGCCCCACCAACGCCTGCAACGGCTTCCTCTGCCTCGCAGCCAACGTAGAGGACTGGCCTGTGCACGTCTGCAACCCTGTCACCGGAGATAAACTCAAGATCGCGCCGCCCCTAGAGGTCAAGGGCGTTGTGTCGCGCATGTACGCCATGGGGTTTAGCGCGACCACCCACCAGCACCAGTACAAGCTGTTCCGACTCTCCTTCCACCACCGGGATCACTCCGGCCACTACCTGGACGTGTACACTTTAGGCGGCCACGACGGGTGGCGCCGGAACCCAAACCTACTGCCATGCCGGGCGAGATACAACTGTGCATTCCCGCCAGCGGTGCTCATCAATGGCAAGTTATACGTATTAGCTGAGCCGCCAGAGTATCGCCAGGCGTCAGAGAAGATAATAGTGATCGATGTGGACAGCGAGACGCACTGCGTACATCACCTCCCGGAGGAGTTTACCGGGGCAGTCATTGCGGCGATGCACGCCTTCAACCTGAGCGGGCAGCTATGCATCGCTATGCGCCTTGCCGGCCAGCGGCGGCTACGCTTCTGGGTCATGCCACCGCTGCTGGGAATGAGCCTGTTTGGCAACTGGGAACTGCGCTACACCTTCGACATGAGTGTCGACGATGATGGCAGCCAGGACAAATCAAGGGGCGCCTGGTTTGATGACGGTGACAGGATGTTGTGTTACAGGCTACATGACCATCTCTACCAATACGACACCACCAACAACAAGGAGGAGGTCGATGGTTCCATGCAATGGGACCACGATATACAGTTGCCAGAGGTTCCACCGCAAGAGAAGCAACGATGGAACGTCTACAGTGGTTACTGTCCCAGCCTCGTCTCGCCTCGTCTCGCATTCGCCTCCCCTATGACATCACCGGGTCACACCGATGAACAAGAACTCTTCGAAAAGGCGTTGGTGCATGCTCTGCGACGCAAGAAAACATTGAACTCGAAGAAACCATTTCCTACAAATGTTGGCCTGCCCGATTGCACTGGTGACGAGCGTGTTGCCAAAAGGATTTGCGAGCCAAAACAGTAATCAATCAACAAGATAAATATCGGAGAAATCTTAGAGCGTAAGGCATTGTGACAATGCAAGATTTCTCAAGATGGAACATTTATTATCTATGTAATAAATTACCTTCTAGTTTCATAATTATTTATCGTTTTGTGGACAAATTTCATACCCTCGCCTACTAGTTATATACCTATAATTCATGCAATGTTCAAGGGAGCATACTCGGCTTACACCAACGGTCGTCAAGCTAGTCATTGAGTGCACTGATGGCGTACACGTGGTAGAGCAGCTTTTGCCCGTGAATGGCTCTAAGCCGAGTACCTTTTTTACGGCCACACGGCTTACTTAGAGATAAGCTGTGTATTGTCTTGAAGCCGAATGGCTTTTGTAAGGATACACGGCTTACTTAGAAGTAATGCGAATTCCTATATATGTTTTCCCGTGTGTCCCTGGTTTATGACTCGGCTTATCTCTAAGTAAGCTATGACCCCGTATTTCGACACGCCGGTTGCAGTACCGCGGTGTGTCGGTTGTAGCCCTATCGTGCACCGTTTGCGGTAGCTTGCGCCGTGCCGGCCATGGTCTCCCAGCATTGCAATATGCTTTTCCCAACATCACGCCTGGTGATGACGGTGAGGACGGCTGGATCGGCAAGGAGGTGCTGCCACGGCCGCCAGCGGATGTTGCGACGGTGCTGACCTGGGGATACACCGCATGCCGCGACGTGCCCCCGCCGGGTGCTGCCACTCAGGCCTGCTGCCACTTGCGACAGCACTAGTACAACGAGTGAATATGAACACACGCCTATGACGTAGTAGCGTTTGATTCGACATCCATATGAATGATGATGTTTGAGTCGTATACGTTTACATTGATACTACATCTGGTCTGTATTCATCTTGTGTATACAAATAGCGCCAGAGATCCTCATATCGATCTGAGACTCCCAATACGTAGTACAAGATCTAGCTAGGAAAAGTTCGCCCTGTACGCGTATACAATATTTATCGCGGTTAGTTCTACTCAATCATGGTTGTTCCGGCACCGGCGGACCTCCTCCCCGACCTCGTGCTGGAGGAGATCTTCGTGCGGCTGCCGCCGAGGGAGTTCCACCAGTGCCGCTGCCTCTCCCGCGCCTGGGCCGCCGCGCTCTCCTCTGATGACGCGATCGACCGCCACCTCCACGTCCGCGGCAAGATCACCATCATGCAGAAATTGGCCCTCGGCTGCTGCCTCACCGCCGGAGAGCCCGACAATGACGTCGCCGAGTTGTGCGACCCCACCCAGCAGGAGCCTTTAGGGGAAGATGATGATGATAAAGATGATGATAATGACAGTGATGACGATGGTTCTGACCTTGATGATGGTGAAGAGTGGAACTTGAGGGAGGAGTATAGGACCAGAGGCTACATGGAGGTCGACGAGGACTACTACATCCGAATAGCGGAGATGCCGGCGTGGCTCGTCGAATTGTTGGCAAAGAGCAAGGGAGTCCTCAAAGCCTGCTGCAGCGCTGTTCCGTTCGGCGCTCTCCATCCCCCGGATTCAGCAACCCCTCATGCAAGATGAAGAACAAGAGGAACATACTGGATCTCCACCACTCCATGGTTTCCCGCTCCACCAGCAGCGAGATTGAAGCTAGCTTTATGGGCGTGCTCTGCCACGCCTCAAGACTCAATCAAAATCTCAGCTCGGATCATCTGCGCCGTTCAACTCTCTAAAATCCTTTTATGCTATCAAGATTCTTAGTCTCAAGTTCCAAGTGGTCAAATTACATACAGATAACAACTACTCGATCATTTATATGTTATCGAAACACGGAATGGATTACTAAAAACCAAGCAATAACAACTACTCGCTATGCCAGAGGGGGTGAAACAGGCACAGCAGGTTGCCTCTGGCTCTGGCCCCGGCCTCGGTCGTGTGATGGATCATCGCTGCTGCTGCTGCTGGTTCTCCCTCCGCCGCGCGTACCGGGTCCTGTCGTTGTACCTCGGCCTGTCCGACGCTCTCTGCGGCACGGGCTCCACCCTCCTCTGCCTCTCGGGTGATCTCTGCACAATCTCCCCATTCACAAACAGCTCGGCTGCACATCACCACCAAGCGTCAGAATAAGATTATCAGTATCCTCTCCTCAAACACGTATTACACATATTGCCAAACATGTAAAGCAAGATATAAGTGAATGCAGCATGGCTTAGTTGTGTCATTGTTTCTTACACAGTAACTTGCACGCAACATCAAGGCGAAGGAACAAATTAGTACTCTCCGTCCGGAAATACTTGTCATCAAAATGAATAAAAGTGGGTGTATCTAGGCGTATTTTAGTTCTAGATACATCCCTTTCTATCCATTTTGATGACAAGTATTTTCGAACAAAATATAAGATGTTTTGGATATTTCTACTCCCTCGATTCACAAATATAAGATGTTTTGGATATTTCAATATGAACTACATACGGACTAAAATGAGTGAACAAACACACTAAAACATTTCTATATGCATCCGATTCACAAAAAAATATACAACAGCTTATACTTGTGACTAGAGGGAGTAGTCTGCAAACCAAGGCATAGCTCAGGAAAATCATTTGCGTTGACCAGAACTAGGTGATACACCCAAATTTCATCGTAAAAATAGCAGGGCAGAGTATTTTCTCTTATATATAATCAACACTAGAGGCATCTCTCTTACCTATACAGATATTTTGCATGTTTTGTCAGCACAAATACCATAACAGCCTGTTTGGTAACATTTGGGAAGGGGAAGGGGATTTCGCAGAGGGAGTTCATCAAGGGATTAGGCGTGGGAAATATAATTTAGTCCCATTCCCTTGTTTGGTATATGATGGGAATTAGTTTGGGATAAAGGTCTGCCCACAAATTAACAGGGTCCCCCATGGGAAGAAATTAGTGGGAATTGGCACCCTCAACTCCCCTTCCCCTTCCCACTTAAACTCCCATTCCCTCTAAATAATCAGTGGACTTTTATTCTCTTTACCCCTCAACTCCCATTCCCCATGTTTAATTCCCATGAGACAAACACGCTGTTAGAGAGTATGAAGGGACTTGTTAGGATCCAATTAGCACTCAAGCAAGAATCACGCACTACACTTCATTGCTTCAGCCACATGGACTGCATTGCAAATTTTGGTAGTTGAAGATACTTATAAATACCCAACTACACACAAATGCTGATAGCACTTGATACCATGCATTGCTACTGTTATATATATACAAATCATGCTCGTACCACTTGATTGTGTGTGTTAGGTGTCACTGCCTGCCCAAGATAGATTAGAGCAGCAATGGTTGTAAGTTGTAACTAAAGGGGGAGTATATTTCGTGATAATTTATTGTAACTCTCACCTCACAAATATTTTGCAATACTTGGGGCATAATTAACTTTCAGAGAATATGGAGGTGATAGTGTATTTTAATGATGTATTATACGTACTGCCTACAGCACTTGATAGCGTGTATTAGGCTTCATTGCTCAGCGGAGACAGATGAGAGCACCAAGGATTGCAATTAAAGAGGGAGTACGTTCCATGATCATTTTTTCTACCCACAGTTTATCAGCAATCGAATCAAATATATTACCCATAAGGCTGCATCAGACCACCAAGATGGAAACATTTAAATGATACTGGACAATAGGTGTCTTGCTGGTTGGCACAAAACAATCAGTCTGCAGAAATCTATAATGGTTGTCGATTTGAGCACTCGTAATCACACAAACAACCCAACAGTCTAGCTCCCTTCCATAGATGCCACATCAAACAAAACAAACCAGAAGATGGTTGCAGGATAAGTACAGTATGTCCAGAATTACCTCCATAGTCCTTGTGCTCAGGGTCAACATAGGAATCAGGGAGCACAAACAGAACGCCAGGAATCCCTGCAGCACACCGTATATATATAACTAAAAAAATTGTACAAAAGGAGAAGCAGCTCATGACTTGTTTTCAGTGTAGTTAATAAGCACAAAAACCTTCAAGCTTGTTGGATGTCTCCTCGTCGATCTCGCACCCGAACCCGAAGTAGCGCTCGCACGAGACGTTGTAAATCTTCCTCTTGGCCTCCTCCTCGCTGCCACAACATTCGGAGGCAGAGCAATATCAGACCATCAGGCTTACATGAACAATATCAGACCAAACATGATCAAGACGGATGGATGGGTACCTGCCGAGGACCTTGGCGAGGGTGCGGACGTAGCAGTCGATCATCTGGTGCTTGGAGGCGCCCTCGCCGCCGGGCTTGTCCATGACGATCAGCCAGTGCTCGTAGTCGCACCCGGGGAACAGCGGCGCCATCTCCGTCGGCGCGCGGTCCCCTCCACCGCCCCCGCCCCGGGCGGGGGCGTACCCGTCGCCGCCCCCGGGCCGCCGCGCCATGCCCCTGGCGCCCCCGACGCCGCGGAGGAGGAGGGACGAGGTGTACCCGACGGCCGCTGGGCGAAGCATCTCCATCGCCGCCGCCGGGGCGCGCGGGACGGACGCGGCGGAGGCGAGGCGGCGGGAGATGAGGAGGCGGGCGGTGGTCGAGTAGGAGGGGGTGGTGGGGGAGAGCAGCCTGCGGGCCATGGAGGCGGCGGCGGCCATGGTGAGGGAGGGAGGGAGATGGGGAATGGGGAATTCGTCGGGACGGAGACCTACGGGGGGGTTAGGGGGCATGGGTTTAAGCTTAAATGGGCTTCTTGCTCTCGCATGTGTGTGGGCTCAGCATCACATGGGCTTTTCTCCGGCCGACTGAAGCCCACGGCAGTTTGTGTGGGTTTGGAAATTTGGTTTTCTGGATTTTCTCCAAAACAAAGTAGAGATTCTCAGTTACCACGTGACACATGTGGTAAGCAATCCAAACAATTCTAAAAAAAAAAGGTAGAGATACTCAGTTGGTTCAATCCGATGACCTTGAATTCGTTCCTATAATCATTGTGACGGTTCAATAAAGCTTGGCGAGATAGTCTAACAAAAAAGTATTAGTACCCCTAAGAAAAGTAGTAGTGGGTGTGCATTTGATAATTCGCTCCAAAAAAATTGTATTTATTGATCAAGGGGAGAATCGATTTATCGAACGTGCTTTCATTCGGTTAAGGCAAGGGTTACCAGTAGTTGTTGAGTTAGTGCGGAATTTACCTGACATAAACAATAGCTCATTAGGTTTGTATTTCCAAGCACTGGCTTTTGGATTTATAGTTTTGGATTACCTAAACCATGCTTTCCAGAGGTCTTTCTTGTCTTCTTTTTTTAAAATAAAAAAATGCCTGGATTTTGAAGCGAAAAAGAAAAGTTGTGAAAATGTACCCTCTGGTCCATGTAGTTGTCGCTCAAACAGATGTATCTATCACTGAAATGTGTATGTTTCAGCGTCAACTAATATGGATCGGAGAGAATACATCTTTTACCCAAGAAGACATTTGCCCGCATTGATCGTTATGATTTGAAAGCAGAACACAAGAACCAGAAAAGCACATGAATACAAGGATTTCAATCACACAAATCAAATGCAAATCCTTTAAAAGAATCCTAGCAAATTCCTTTGAATCGAAGAAGCCTCATGACTATTACAAACTTTAAAATTATTTTCTACATCCATACAGTGTGATATTCATGTTTATGATACTAATTTTGAAGCCCAATCATGGCCAACGGTCATAGTCAAGTCTAGACCTAGAAAATCCGCCTATTTAATGATGTTATCCTGGTTCGGTTATAAATCATTACAATTGTACATGGACATAACATTGTTCATTAAGATCCATGCGGTTGGCTGGGTTCTGCTGTTCAGTCGGAGAAGCCAAACCAGGCAAGGGGTTTTCATGTGTCGAAAATTACAGGGCCACCAAGTTAAAACTATTAAAGTGCTCACGAGTGCTAATTGTTTGCCCTATGAAATAAAAGAGAGTAGAAGTACACACACTGATGCAGATGATTGGGATGGCTCTCCTGGCTCCATACATAACCATAACTAATAAGTACCATATTACACGATAGTGCTTAATGCTAAATAGGTACATTACATAACCATAATTTAGATATTAGTAGATCATTCATCTAATAGTAGTCATTACATAATCATAATTATAGTACTCATCATCCCATAACCATGCTGGTGGTACTAATAATCAACATATTAAATTACACTGCTCATTCATCTAAGATGGCCTTGATCCCATTGAGCTTCAGCTTGGTTTGCTCCACAACCTTCTCAAGCTCATTAATGTGGGCCTGCAACTTAATCTTCTCTTCAGCAATCTTCAACTTCATGTTCCTAATGACATTGGCTTGTGCAACTGTCAGGTTCTTGAGCATGCCACACTTCTCCTGCAGCTTGCTCTCGTCAGGTTTGTTCTGCATCTTATCTCTCTGCATCCGAGCCCTCTGCTCATGGGCATCCAAGAGGCCGTTGACATCTTCAATCAACCTCTCATAACTTGCCTGCAGCTTGATCTTCTGTTGTGTCAGATTGTGAACAGCAAATGAGCTTTCCAGAGTCTCCTCAATCTTGCTCCTCCTGCACTCTTCATACTTATCCCACAACTTGGTCAATGCATTCTCCATTGAGGCCCGCCAAATTGGATCAACCCATTCAACTAGCCCACAGTTTCTTCCCTCATGTAATATTAGTGTTAAACAAATGGTGAAAAGTGCTCACTAATCCACATGCTATAAACTAACAAACAGGTATAAAGTAACACAATGAGTTAAACAAACAGGTATGAGCTATATGACACAATGAGTTAAACAATTATAGTGCTCACTAATCCACATGCTATAAAGTAACAAGTCTCAGTCAGTGCTCCCAACCCTATGCACATACTGGCATATAAACAATGACCTCACTAACCCACCACTATCATAGAAATACATAACTAATTAACAACCTTACTAACAAGACAGATCTGCTGACAACACTGTGCACATGCTCACATATAAACATTGACCTCACTGAGCAACTAACACACCAGATATGCTAACTATAAAATCAGTACTAAACAATGACCAGATTAGCATAAAGTTGGCACATACCTTCACAGCACAAGCAAGGAACCTCCTGCCAGTATGGATGCACTAGTAGAAAAAGGGCCATTTGTCCCGGTTCGTAAGGCCCATCTGTCCCGGTTGTGGATCCGGGACTAAAGGGTCGTCACTAAAGCCCTAGGCCTTTAGTCCCGGTTCTTACATGAACCGGGACAGATGGGCCTCCACGTGGCCGCTGCGGCGAGCCCAGGCAGGAGGGCCTTTGGTCCCGGTTGGTGGCACCAACCGGGACCAAAAGGCATCCACGCGTCAGTAGCTGGCAGGAGCTGAGGTTTTTTCTTTTGAAAGGAGGTGGTTTAGGGGTTTTGGGGGTTAATTTAGGTTGTTAATTAGCTAGCTAATAGAGAGAAGTGTTCTCTCTTATCTTTGTGAGGTTTACCAACGCTACTGCTATGCCTAAACATGGCTTAGATTGAAGTGAAGGCAACATGTGGTGCATGTCGAAAGTAATGTTAATCCTAACTTGATCAAGTTTGTATTGTACTACTTTCGACATGCACCACATGCATGTTGCCTTCCCTGTTGGGGATCGTTGCAGAAATTAAAAAATTTCTACGCATCACCAAGATCAATCTATGGAGTAACTAGCAACGAGAAAGAGGGGAGTGCATCTTCATACCCTTGAAGATCGCGAGACGGAAGTGTTACAAGAACGCGGATGAAGGAGTCGTACTCGAAGCGATTCAGATTGCGGTGGATTCCGATCTTAGCGCCGAACAACGGCACCTCCGTGTTCAACACACGTGCAGCCCGGTGACGTCTCCCGCGCCTTGATCCAGCAAGGAGGAGGGAGAGGTTGAGGAAGAAGGCTCCAACAGCAGCACGACGGCGTGGTGGTGATGGAGTGGCAGTACTCTGGCAGGGCTTCGCCAAGCTCTTGCGGAGGAGGAGAGGTGTTGGGGAGGGGAGGGGTTGCGTCGTGGATGTGGTGCTGCAGCCCTCCCCTCGCCCCTCTATTTATAGGAGAAGGGGAAAGGGGGGCCGACCCCTCTAGATGGGATCTATGAAGGAAATATGCCCTAGAGGCAATAATAAAGTTATTATTTATTTCCTTATATCATGATAAATGTTTATTATTCATGCTAGAATTGTATTAACCGGAAACATAATACATGTGTGAATACATAGACAAACAGAGTCACTAGTATGCCTCTACTTGACTAGCTCGTTAATCAAAGATGGTTATGTTTCCTAACCATAGACATGAGTTGTCATTTGATTAACGGGATCACATCATTAGGAGAATGATCTGATTGACATGACCCATTCCGTTAGCCTAGCACTTGATCGTTTAGTATGTTGCTATTGCTTTCTTCATGACTTATACATGTTCCTGTAACTATGAGATTATGCAACTCCCGTTCACCAGAGGAACACTTTGGGTGCTACCAAACGTCACAACGTAATCGGGTGATCATAAAGGAGTACTACAGGTGTCTCCAAAGGTACTTGTTGGGTTGGCGTATTTGAGATTAGGTTTTGTCACTCCGATTGTCGGAGAGGTATCTCTGGGCCTTCTCGGTAATACACATCACATAAGCCTTGCAAGCATTACAACTAATGAGTTAGTTGTGAGATGATGTATTACGGAACGAGTAAAGAGACTTGCCAGTAACGAGATTGAACTAGGTATTGGATACCGACGATCGAATCTCAGGTAAGTAACATACCGATGACAAAGGGAACAACGTATGTTGTTATGCGGTCTGACCGATAAAGATCTTCGTAGAAAATGTAGGAACCAATATGGGCATCCAGGTCCCGCTATTGGTTATTGACCGGAGATGTGTCTCGGTCATGTCTACATTGTTCTCGAACCGTAGGGTCCGCACGCTTAAGGTTTCGATGACGGTTATATTATGAGTTTGTGTATTTTGATGTACCGAAGGTTGTTTGGAGTCCCGGATATGATCACGGACATGACGAGGAGTCTCGAAATGGTCGAGACATAAAGATTAATATATTGGACGGATATATTTGGACACGGAAAGGTTCGGAGAAGTTTGGAGCTCGGGAGGTTACCGGAACCCCGGGAGGTATATGGGCCTTATTGGGCCCATGTAGGAGGAAGGAGAAGGAACAAGGGAGGCGCGCCCCCAAGCCCAATCCGAATTGGGGAGGGGCGGCCCCCTTTCCTTTCTCCTTCCCCTCTTCCTATTCCTACTACTAGTACTACTTCCTAATACTAGTACTCCTTCCTTCCCTCCAAATAAGATAAGGAAAAGAGAGGGAAACCTACTTGGAGTAGGTTTCCCCTCCTATGGTGCGCCCCTTGTGGCGGCCACCTCCTCCCTCCCTCCTTTATATACGGGGAGGGGCACCCTAGTACACACAAGTTGATCCTTGAGATCGTTCCTTAGCCGTGTGCGGTGCCCCCTCCACCATATTCCACCTCGGTCATATCGTAGCGGTGCTTAGGCGAAGCCTGCGTCGGTGAAACATCAAGATCGTCCTGCACGCCGTCGTCTTGTGGAACTCCCTCTTCCCGAGCTTTGCTGGATCGGAGCCCGAGGAGCGTCGTTGAGCTGAACGTGTGCCAAGAACTTCGAGGCGCCGGAGTAACGGCGCTGGGATCGGCTGGATCGCGAGGAGAACGTCTGACTACTTCCTCTACGTCATCATCGACTCGGAGGTGCCGGAGTAACGGCCTTTGGGATCGGCAGGATCGCGAGGAGAACGTATGACTACTTCCTCTACGTTGTGATCGCTTCCGCTTACGGTCTCACGAGTGCGTAGACAACACTCTCCCTCTCGTTGCTATGCCATCACCATGGTTACGTATTGTGCGTGGGAAAATTTTGAAATTACTGCGTTCCCCAACAGTGGCATCCGAGCCTGGTTTTATGCGTTGATGTCATATGCACGAGTAGAACACAAGTGAGTTGTGGGCGATACAAGTCATACTGCCTACCAGCATGTCATACTTTGGTTCAGCGGTATTGTGAGATGAAGCGGCCCGGACCGACATTACGCGTACGCTTACGCGAGACTGGTTTCACCGTTACGAGCATTTGTGCTTAAAGGTGGCTGGCGGGTGTCTGTCTCTCTCACTTTAGTTGAACCGAGTGTGGCTACGCCTGGTCCTTGAGAAGGTTAAACGGAGTCTATTTGACGAAATATCGTTGTGGTTTTAATGCGTAGGTAAGAACGGTTCTTGCTCAGCCCGTAGCAGCCACGTAAAACTTGCAACAACAAAGTAGAGGACGTCTAACTTGTTTTTGCAGGGCATGTTGTGATGTGATATGGTCAAGACGTGATGCTATATTTTATTGTATGAGATGATCATGTTTTGTAACCGAGTTATCGGCAACTGGCAGGAGCCATATGGTTGTCGCTTTATTGTATGAAATGCAAATGCCCTGTAATTGCTTTACTTTATCACTAAGCGGTAGCGCTAGTCGTAGAAGCAATAGATGACGTAAACGACAACGATGCTACGATGGAGATCAAGGTGTCGCGCCGGTGACGATGGTGATCATGACGGTGCTTCGGAGATGGAGATCACAAGCACAAGATGATGATGGCCATATCATATCACTTATATTGATTGCATGTGATGTTTATCCTTTATGCATCTTATTTTGCTTTGATTGACGGTAGCATTTTAAGATGATCTCTCACTAAAATTATCAAGTAGTGTTCTCCTGAGTATGCACCGTTGCCAAAGTTCGTCGTGCCGAGACACCACGTGATGATCGGGTGTGATAAGCTTCACGTCCATCTACAACGGGTGCAAGCCAGTTTTGCACACGCAGAATACTCAGGTTATACTTGACGAGCCTAGCATATGCAGATATGGCCTCGGAACACGGAGACCGAAAGGTCGGCGTGAATCATATAGTAGATATGATCAACATAAGATGTTCACCATTGAAAACTACTCCATCTCACGTGATGATCGGTTATGGTTTAGTTGATTTGGATCACGTGATCACTTAGATGACTAGAGAGATGTACATCTAAGTGGGAGTTCTTAAGTAATATGATTAATTGAACTTAAATTTATCATGAACTTAGTACCGATAGTATCTTGCTTGTCTATATGTCTGTTTGTAGATAGATGGCTCGTCTTTGTTGTTCCGTTGAATTTTAATGCGTTCCTTGAGAAAGCAAAGTTGAAAGATGATGGTAGCAATTACACGGACTGGGTCCGTAATCGAGGATTATCCTCATTGCTGCACGTAAGAGTTACGTCTGGATGCACCGCTAGGTGCCAGACTCTTCTTGATCTGGCCCAGCGGCGTTAAGAACGTCTGGCGAGCAAAGGCGATGACTACTCTATAGTTCAGTGTGCCATGCTTTACGGCTTAGAACCGGGTCTTCAACGACGTTTTGAAAGTCGTGGAGCATATGAGATGTTCCAAGAGTTGAAGTTGATATTTCAGCAGAATGCCCGGATTGAGAGATATGAAGTCTCCAATAAGTTCTATAGCTGCAAAATGGAGGAGAATGGAGTGCATCGGTGAGCACATACTCAGAATGTCTGGGTATTACAATCACTTGACTCAACCGGGAGTTGATCTTCCGGATGATTGTGTCATTGACAGAATTCTTCAATCAACGCCACCAAGCTACAAAGGCTTCGTGATGAACTATAATATGCAAGGGTTAGTAAAGACTATGCTCGAGCTCTTACATAATCTTTGAAAGCTGCGGAGGTAGAAATCAAGAAGGAGCATCAAGTGTTGATGGTCAATAAGACAACTAGTTTCAAGAAGAAAGGCAAAGGGAAGAAGAAGCCCAACTTCAAGAAGAACAGCAAACAAGTTGCTGCTCAAGGGAAGAAACCCAAGTCTGGACCTAAACCTGAAACTGAGTGCTTCTACTGCAAGCAGACTGGTCAATGGAAGCGGAACTGCCCCAAGTATTTGGCGGATAAGAAGGATGGCAAGGTGAACAAAGGTATATGTGATATACATGTTATTGATGTGTACCTTACTGGAGCTCGCATGATAGCACACAGGTATTTGATACTGGTTCTGTTGCTAATATTTGCAACTCGAACCAGGGACTATGATTAAGCGAACACCGGCAAAGGACGAGGTGACGATGCGTGGGAAATGGTTCCAAAGTCGATGTGATCGCGGTCGGCACGCTACCTCTACATCTACCTTCGTGATTAGTTTTAGACCTAAATAATTGTTATTTGGTGCCGCGTTAAGCATGAACATTATATCTGGATCTTGTTTGATGCGAGACGGTTATTCATTTAAATCAGAGAATAAAGGTTGTTCTATTTATATGAATAATATCTTTTATGGTCATGCACCCTTGAAGAGTGGTCTATTTTTAATGAATCTCGATAGTAGTGATACACATATTCATAATGTTGAAACCAAAAGATGCAGAGTTGATAATGATAGTGCGACTTATTTGTGGCATTGCCGTTTAGGTCATATCGGTATAAAGCGCATGAAGAAACTCCATCTTGATGGACTTTTGGAGTCACTTGATTATGAATCACTTGGCACTTGCGAACCGTGCCTCATGGGCAAGATGACTAAAACCCGTTCTCCGGCACTATGGAGAGAGCAACAGATTTGTTGGAAATCATACATACTGATGTATGTGGTCCAATGAATGTTGAGGCTCATGGCGGATATCGTTATTTTCTCACCTTCACAGATGATTTAAGCAGATATGGGTATATCTTCTTAATGAAACATAAGTCTGAGACATTTGAAAAGTTCAAAGAATTTCAGAGTGAAGTTGAAAATCATCGTAATAAGAAAATAAAGTTTCTTCGATCTGATCGTGGAGGCGAATATTTGAGTTCTGAGTTTGGTCTACATTTGAAACAATGCGGAATAGTTTCGCAACTCACGCCACCCGGAACACCACAGCGCAATGGTGTGTCCGAACGTCGTAATCGCACTTTACTAGATATGGTGCGATCTATGATGTCTCTTACGGATTTACCGCTATCGTTTTGGGGTTATGCTCCAGATATGTGTCGAAGCTAGCACCGACGTAACCCTTTACGACGAGCTCTTCATCACCTCCATGAACGAGAAACATATCCTTAGTCCTTTTCAGGTACTTCAGGATATTATTGACCGCCGAGATTACTTTGGTACCTTGCTACCAAACTTACGGCAAGGTTTACATCAGGTCTGGTACACAGCATGGCATACATAATAGACCCTATGGCCGAGGCATAGGGGATGACACTCATCTTTTCTCTATCTTCTGCCGTGGTCGGGCATTGAGCCGAGCTCAATTTCACACCTTGCAACACAGGCAAGAACCCCTTCTTGGACTGATCCATATTGAACTTCTTCAATATCTTATCAGGGTATGCGCTTTGTGAAACACCTATGAGGCGTCTCGATCTATCTCTATAGATCTTGATGCCTAATATATAAGCAGCTTCTCTAAGGTCCTTCATTGCAAAACACTTATTCAAGTAGGCCTTTATGTTGTCCAAACGTTCTATATCATTTCCCATCAAAAGTATGTCATCCACATATAATATGAGAAATGCTACAGAGCTCCCACTCACTTTCTTGTAAACGCAGGCTTCTTCATAAGTCTGCATAAACCCAAACGCTTTGATCATTTCATCAAAGCAAATGTTCCAACTCCGAGATGCTTGCACCAGCCCATAGATGGATCACTGGAGCTTACGTACCTTGTTAGCACTCTTGGATCGACAAAACCTTCCGGCTGCATCATATACAATTCTGCCTTAAGATAGCCGTTAAGGAATGCCGTTTTGACGTCCATTTGCCATATCTCATAATCATAGTACGCGACAATTGCTAACATGATTCGGACGGACTTCAGCTTCGCTATGGGAGAGAAAGTCTCATCGTAGTCAACCCCTTGAACTTGTCGATAACCCTTAGCCACAAGTCGAGCTTTATAGATGGTAACATTAACATCCGCGTCCGTCTTCTTCTTAAAGATCCATTTATTTTCTATCGCTCGCCGATCATCGGGCAAGTCTGTCAAAGTCCATACTTTGTTTTCATACATGGATCCTATCTCGGATTGCATGGCTTCAAGCCATTTGTTGGAGTCTGGGCCCGCCGTCGCTTCTTCATAGTTCAAAGGTTCACCGTTGTCTAACAACATGATTTCGGGACAGGGTTGCCATACCATTACGGTGTGGGGCGTGTCCTTGTGGACCTACGGGTTCAGTAGCAACTTGATCCAAGTACCTTGATCATCATCATTAACTTCCTCTCTAGTCGGTCGCTGCACCACAGGAACATCTTCCTGAGCTGCGCTACTTACCGGTTCAAGAGGTAGTACTTCATCAAGTTCCACTTTCCTCCCACTTACTTCTTTCGAGAGAAACTCTTTCTCCAGAAAGGACCCATTCTTGGCAACAAAGATCTTTCCTTCGGATCTGAGGTAGAAGGTGTACCCAATGGTTTCCTTAGGGTATCCTATGAACACGCATTTTTCCGACTTGGGTTCGAGCTTTTCAGGTTGAAGCTTCTTGACATAAGCATCGCATCCCCAAACTTTTAGATACGACATCTTAGATTTCTTTCCAAACCATAATTCATATGGTGTCGTCTCAACGGATTTAGACGGTGCCCTATTTAAAGTGAATGTAGCTGTCTCTAAAGCGTATCCTCAAAATGATAGCGGTAAATCGGTGAGAGACATCATAGACCGCACCATATCCAATAGAGTGCGATTACGACGTTTGGACACACTGTTACGCTGAGGTGTTCCAGGCGGCGTGAGTTGTGAAACAATTCCACATTTCCTTAAGTACGTACCAAACTCGTGACTTAAATATTCTCCCCCACGATCTGAACGTAAGAACTTTATTTTTCTATCACGTTGATTCTCTACCTCATTCTGAAATTCCTTGAACTTTTCAAAGGTCTCAGACTTGTGTTTCATTAAGTAGACATACCCATATCTACTTAAGTCATCAGTGAGGGTGAGAACATAACGATAGCCACCGCGAGCCTCAACGCTTATTGGACCGCACACATCAGTATGTATAATTTTCAATAAGTTGGTTGCTCGCTCCATTGTTCCGAAGAACGGAGTCTTGGCCATTTTGCCCATGAGGCATGGTTCGCACGTGTCAAATGATTCGTAATCAAGAGACTCCAAAAGTCCATCTGCATGGAGCTTCTTGATGCGTTTTGACACCAATGTGACCAAGGCGGCAGTGCCACAGGTATGTGGGACTATCATTATCAATCTTACATCTTTTGGTATTCACACTATGAATATGTGTAACATCACATTCGAGATTCATTAAGAATAAACCATTGACCAGCGGGCATGACCATAAAACATATCTCTCATATAAATAGAACAACCATTATTCTCGGATTTAAATGAGTAGCCATCTCGTATTAAACGAGATCCAGATACAATGTTCATGCTCAAAGCTGGCACTAAATAACAATTATTGAGGTTTAAAACTAATCCCGTAGGTAAATGTAGAGGTAGCGTGCTGACGGCGATCACATCGACCTTGGAACCATTCCCGATGCGCATCATCACCTCGTCCTTCGCCAGTCTCCGCTTATTCCGCAGCTCCTGTTTTGAGTTAATAAGAATTTCTGGGCGAAAGAAATACACGAGGGGGCCCACGGCCTATCCACGAGACAGGGGGCGCGCCCCCTATCTCGTGGCCCCCCTGGACCTCCACCGACCTCAACTCCTGTTGGGGAACGTAGTAATTTCAAAAAATTTCCTACGATCACGCAAGACCATGGCGATGGCATAGCAACGAGAGGGAAGAGTGTCCGTCCACGTACCCTCGTAGACCGAAAGCGGAAGCGTTATAACAACGCGGTTGATGTAGTCGTACGTCTTCACGATCCGACCGATCCAAGCACCGAACGTCACGGCACCTCCGAGTTACGCACACGTTCAGCTCGATGGCGATCCCGGACTCCGATCCAGCAAAGTGTCGGGGATGAGTTCCGTCGACACGACGGCGTGATGACGATGTTGATGCTCCACCGACGCGGGGCTTCGCCTAAGCTCATGACGATATGACTTCTCCGCGAGGCTTCGCCTAAGCTCTCTGACGATATGACCGAGGTGGAATATGGTGGAAGGGGCACCGCACGGCTAAGGAAAGATCCGTAGATCAACTTGTGTGTCTGGGGTGCCCCCTGCCCCGTATATAAAGGAGCCAAGGGGAGGTGGCGGCCCAAGGGGAGGCGCGCAAGGAGTCCTACTCCTCCGGGAGTAGGACTCCCCTCAATCCTAGTTGGATTAGGATTCCCGGAGGAAAGAGAGAGAGGGGCGGCCCACCTTTCCTAGTCCTAATAGGACTAGGGGAAGGGGGCGCGCCACCTAGGGCTGGCCTCTCTCCTTTCCACTAAGGCCCACTATGGCCCATGTAGTTCCCGGGGTTCGGTAACCTCCGGTACTCGATAAATTCGATTTCACTCGGAACCCTTCCAAGTCCAAACATAGGCTTCCAATATATCAATCTTTATGTCTCGACCATTTCGAGACTCCTCGTCATGTCCGTGATCACATCCGGGACTCGAACAACCTTCGGTGCATCAATACTTATAAACTCATTATGAACTGTCATCGAAGCGTTAAGCGTGCGGACCCTACGGGTTCGAGAACTATGTAGACATGACCTAGAACCATTCTCGGTCAATAACCAATAGCGGAACCTGGATGCCCATATTGGTTCCTACATATTCTCGAAGATCTTTATCGGTCAAACCGCATAACGACATCGTTGTTCCCTTTGTCATCGGTATGTTACTTACCCGAGATTCGATCGTCGGTATCCAATACCTAGTTCAATCTCGTTACGGTGAAGTCTCTTTACTGGATTCTGTAATACATCATCTCACAACTAACTCATTAGTTGTAATGCTTGCAAGGCTTAAGTGATGTGTATTACCGAGAAGGCCTAGAGATACCTCTCCAGAGCAATCGGAGTGACAAAACCTAATCTCGAAATACGCCAACCCAACAAGTACCTTTGGAGACACCTGTAGTACTCCTTTATAATCACCCGATTCGTTGTGACGTTTGGTAGCACCAAAGTGTTCCTCCGATGGCGGAGTTGCATAATCTCATAGTTACGAGGAACATGTATGGGTCATGAAGAAAGCATTAACATACTAAGCGATCAAGTGTTAAGCTAACGGAAATGGGTCATGTCAATCAGATCATTCTACTAATGATGTGACCTTGTTTAATCAAATAACAACTCCTTGTTCATGGTTAGGAAACATAACCATCTTTGATTAACAAGCTAGTCAAGTAGAGGCATACTAGTGACATACTGTTTGTCTATATATTCACACATGTATTATGTTTCCGGTTAATACAATTCTAGCATGAATAATAAACATTTATCATGATATAAGGAAATAAATAATAACTTTATTATTGCCTCTAGGGCATATTTCCTTCAGTCTCCCACTTGCACTAGAGTCAATAATCTAGATTACAAAGTAATGATCCTAACACCCATGGAGTCTTGGTGCTGATCATGTTTTGCTCGTGGAAGAGGCTTAGTTAACGGGTCTGCAACATTCAGATCCGTATGTATTTTGCAAATCTCTATGTCTCCCACTTGGACTTGGTCCCGAATGGAATTGAAGCGTCTCTTGATGTGCTTGGTCCTCTTGTGAAATCTGGATTCCTTTGCCAAGGCAATTGCACCAAAGATTGTCACAGAAGATCTTCATCGGTCCCGATGCACTAGGTATAACACCTAGATCGGAAATGAACTCTTTCATCCAGACTCCTTCATTTGCTGCTTCCGAAGCAGCTATGTACTCCGCTTCACATGTAGATCCCGCCACGACGCTTTGTTTAGAACTGCACCAACTGACAGCTCCACCGTTTAATAAAAATACGTATCCGGTTTGCGATTTAGAATCGTCCGGATCAGTGTCAAAGCTTGCATCGACGTAACCATTTACGACTAGCTCTTTGTCACCTCCATATACGAGAAACATATCCTTAGTCCTTTTCGGTATTTCAGGATGTTCTTGACCGCTGTCCGATGATCCATTCTGGATTACTTTGGTACCTTCCTGCCAAGCTTATAGCTAAGCATACGTCGGTCTGGTACACAGCATTGCATACATGATAGAGCCTATGGCTGAAGCATAGGGAACATCTTTCATTTTCTCTCTATCTTCTGCTGTGGTCGGGCATTGAGTCTTACTCAATCTTACACCTTGCAACACAGGCAAAAAACCTTTCTTTGCCTGATCCATTTTGAACTTTTTCAAAAATTTTATCAAGGTATGTGCTTTGTGAAAGTCCAATTAAGCGTCTTGATCTATCTCTATAGATCTTGATGCCCAATATGTAAGCAGCTTCACCGAGGTCTTTCATTAAAAAACTTTTATTCAAGTATCCTTTTATGCCATCCAGAAATTCTATATCATTTCCAATTAATAATATGTCGTCCACATATAATATCAGAAATGCTCTGAGCTCCCACTCACTTTCTTGTAAATACATGCTTCTCCAAAAGTCTGTATAAACCCATATGCTTTGATCACACTATCAAAGCGTTTATTCCAACTCCGAGAGGCTTGCACGGACCATAAATTGATCGTTGGAGCTTGCACACTTTGTTAGCACCTTTTGGATCGACAAAACCTTACTGGTTGCATCATATACAACTCTTCTTCTAGAAATCCATTCAAGAATGCAGTTTTTACATCCATTTGCCAAATTTCATAATCATAAAATGCGGCAATTGCTAACATGATCCGGACAGACTTAAGCATCGCTACGGGTGAGAAAGTCTCATCGTAGTCAACCCCTTGAACTTGTCGAAAACCTTTCGCAACAAGTCGAGCTTTGTAGACGGTTACATTACCATCGGCGTCAGTCTTCTTCTTAAAGATCCATTTATTTTCAATGGCTTGCCGATCATCGGGCAAGTCAACCAAAGTCCATACTTTGTTCTCATACATGGATCCCATCTCAGATTTCATGGCTTCCAGCCATTTCGCGGAATCTGGGCTCACCATCGCTTCTTCATAGTTTGTAGGTTCGCCATGGTCAAGTAACATGACTTCTAGAATAGGATTACCGTACCACTCAGTGCGTATTTTATTCTGGTTGACCTCTGAGGTTCAGTAGTAACTTGATCTGAAGCTTCATGATCATCATCATTAGTTTCTTCACTAATTGGTGTAGTTGTCACAGGAACCATTTCTTTGATGAACTACTTTCCAATAAGGGAGCAGATATGATTATCTCATCAAGTTCTACTTTCCTCCCACTCACTTCTTTCGAGAGAAACTCTTTCTCTAGAAAGGATCCGAATTTAGCAACGAAAATCTTGCCTTCAGATCTGTGATAGAAGGTGTACCCAACAGTCTCCTTTGGGTATCCTATGAAGACACATTTTCCGATTTGGGTTCGAGCTTATCTGGTTGAAGTTTCTTTACATAAGCATCGCAGCCCCAAACTTTAAGAAACGACAACTTTGGTTTCTTGCCAAACCACAGTTCATAAGGCGTCGTCTCAACGGATTTTGACGGTGTCCTATTTAACGTGAATGCGGCCGTCTCTAAAGCATAACCCCAAAATGATAGCGGTAAATCGGAAATAGACATCATTGATCGCACCATATCTAGTAAAGTACGATTACGACGTTCGGACACACCATTTCTCTGTGGTGTTCCGGGTGGCGTGAGTTGCGAAACTATTCCACATTGTTTCAAATGTAAACCAAACTCGTAACTCAAATATTCTCCTCCACGATCAGATCGTAGAAATTTTATTTTCTTGTTACGATGATTTTCCACTTCACTCTGAAATTCTTTGAACTTTTCAAATGTTTCAGACTTGTGTTTCATTAAGTAGATATCCCCATATCTGCTCAAATCATCTGTGAAGGTGAGAAAATAACGATACCCACAAGGCGTGCCTCAACATTCATTGGACCACAAACATCGGTATGTATGATTTCCAATAAATCTGTTGCTCGCTCCATAGTTCCGGAGAACGGCGTTTTGGTCATCTTGCCCATGAGGCATGGTTCGCAAGTACCAAGTGATTCATAATCAAGTGTTTCCAGAAGCCCATCAGTATGGAGTTTCTTCATGCGTTTTACACCGATATGACCTAACCGGCAGTGCCACAAATAAGTTGCACTATCATTATCAACTCTGCATCTTTTGGTTTCAACATTATGAATATGTGTATCACTACTGTCGAGATTCAACAAGAATAGACCATTCTTCAAGGGTGCATGACCATAAAAGATATTATTCATATAAATAGAACAACCATTATTCTCTGATTTAAATGAATAACCGTCTCGCATTAAACAAGATCCAGATATAATGTTCATGCTCAACGCTGGCACCAAATAACAATTATTTAGGTCTAAAACTAATCCCGAAGGTAGATGTAGAGGTAGCGTGCCGACCGCGATCACATTGACTTTGGAACCATTTCCCACGCGCATCGTCACCTCGTCCTTGGCCAGTGCTCGTCTATTCCGTAGTCCACATTTCGAGTTGCAAATATTAGCAATGTAACCATATCAAATACCGTGCTACTACGAGCTCTAGTAAGGTACACATCAATAACATGTATATCACATATACCTTTGTTCACCTTGCCATCCTTTTTATCCGCCAAATACTTGGGGCAGTTCCGCTTCCAAAGGTCCGGTCTGCTTGCAGTAAAAACACTCGATTTCAGGCTTAGGTCCAGACTTGGGTTTCTTCTCTTGATCAGCAACTTTCTTGCTGTTCTTTTTGAAGTTTCCTTCTTCTTCCCTTTGCCCTTTTCTTGAAACAAGACGTCTTGTTGACCATCAACACTTGATGCTCTTTCTAGATATCTACCTCCGCAGCTTATAGAAACGCGAAGAGAATTGTCTTAGTCATCCCTTGCATATTATAGTTCATCACGAAGCTCTTGTAGCTTGGTGGCAGTGATTGGAGAATTCTGTCAATGACACTATCATCCGGAAGATTAACTCCCAGCTGAATTAAGTGATTGTTATACCCAGACATTTTGAGTATGTGTTCACTGATGTAACTATTCTCCTCCATCTTGCAGCTATAGAACTTATTGGAGACTTCATATCTCTCAATCCGGGCATTTGCTTGAAATATTAACTTCAACTCCTGGAACATCTCATATGCTCCATGACGCGTTCAAAACATCGTTGAAGACCCGGTTCTAAGCCGTAAAGCATGGCTGCTGAACTATAGAGTAGTCATCAGCTCTGCTTTGCAGACGTTCATAACTTCGGCTCAAGCATCTGCAGCAGGCCTGTCACCCAGCGGTGCTTCGGGGCGTAATTTTTACGTGCAGCAATGAGGATAATCCTCAAATTACGGACCCAGTCCGTGTAATTGCTACCATCATCTTTCAACTTTGCTTTCTCAAGGAACGCATTAAAATTCAACGGAACAACAAAGACGAGCCATCTATCTACAGTAAACATAGACAAGCAAAATACTATCGGTACTAAGTTCATGATAAATTTAAGTTCAATTAATCATATTAAAAACTCCCACTTAGACAGACATCTCTCTAGTCATCTAAGTGATCACGTGATCCATATCAACTAAACCGTGTCCGATCATCACGTGAGGCGGAGTAGTTTCAACGGTGAACATCACTATGTTGATCATATCTACTATATGATTCACGTTCGACCTTCGGTCTCCGTGTTCCGAGGCCATATCTGTTATATGCTAGGCTCGTCAAGTTTAACCTGAGTATTCGGCGTGTGCAACTGTTTTGCACCCGTTGTAGATGGACGTAGAACTTATCACACCCGATCATCACGTGGTGTCCGGGTACTACGAACTTTGGCAGCGGTGCATACTCGTGGAGAACACTTCTTGATAATTTTAGTGAGAGATCATCTTATAATGCTACCGTCAATCAAAGCAAGATAAGATGCATAAAGGATAAACATCACATGCAATCAATATAAGTGATATGATATGGTCATCATCATCTTGTGCTTGTGATCTCCATCGCCGAAGCACCGTCATGATCACCATCGTCACCAGCGCGACACCTTGATCTCCATCGTAGCATCGTTGTCGTCTCGCCAATCTTATGCTTCCACGACTATCACTACCGCTTAGTAATAAAGTAAAGCATTACATCGCGATTGCATTGCATACAATAAAGCGACAACCATATGGCTCCTGCCGATTGCCGATAACTTGGTTACAAAACATGATCATCTCATACAATAAAATATAGCATCACGTCTTGACCATATCACATCACAACATGCCCTGCAAAAACAAGTTAGACGTCCTCTACTTTGTTGTTGCAAGTTTTACGTGGCTGCTACGGGCTGAGCAAGAACCGTTCTTACCTACGCATCAAAACCACAACGATAGTTTGTCAAATAGACTCCGTTTAACCTTCTCAAGGACCGGGCGTAGCCACACTCAGTTCAACTAAAGTTGGAGAGACAGGTCTTCCGCAAGCCATCTATGTGCAAAGCACGCCGAGGGAACCGGTCTCGCGTAAAATGCACGCGTAATGTTGGTCCGGATCGTCTCGTCCAACAATACCGCTGAACCAAAGTATGACATGCTGGTAGGCAGTATGACTTGTATCGTCCACAACTCACTTGTGTTCTACTCGTGCATATGACATCAACGCATAAAACCAGGCTCGGATGCCATTGTTGGGGAACGTAGTAATTTCAAAAATTTCCCTACGATCACGCAAGACCATGGCGATGGCATAGCAACGAGAGGGAAGAGTGTCCGTCCACGTACCCTCGTAGACCGAAAGCGGAAGCGTTATAACAACGCGGTTGATGTAGTCGTACGTCTTCACGATCCGACCGATCCAAGCACCGAACGTACGGCACCTCCGAGTTATGCACACGTTCAGCTCGATGGCGATCCCGGACTCGATCCAGCAAAGTGTCGGGGATGAGTTCCGTCAAGACGACGGCGTGATGACGATGTTGATGCTCCACCGACGCAGGGCTTCGCCTAAGCTCATGACGATATGACTTCTCCGTCGCAGGGCTTCGCCTTAGCTCTTAGAAGATATGACCGAGGTGGAATATTGTGGAAGGGTGCACCTCACACGGCTTAGTAAAGATCCGTAGATCAACTTGTGTGTCCTGGGGTGCCCCCTGCCCCGTGATATAAAGGAGCCAAGGGGAGGTGGCGGCCCAAGGGGGAGGCGCGCAATGAGTCCTACTCCCTGGGAGTAGGACTCCCCTCAATCCTAGTTGGATTAGGATTCCGGAGGGAAAGAGAGAGAGGGGCGGCCCACCTTTCCTAGTCCTAATAGGACTAGGGAAGGGGAAGGCGTGACCACCTAGGGCTGGCCCTCTCTCCTTTCCACTAAGGCCCACTATGGCCCATGTAGTTCCGGGGGTTCGGTAACCTCCCGGTACTCCGTAAATTCGATTTCACTCGGAACCCTTCCAAGTCCAAACATAGGCTTCCAATATATCAATCTTTATGTCTCGACCATTTCGAGACTCCTCGTCATGTCCGTGATCACATCCGGGACTCGAACAACCTTCGTGCATCAATACTTATAAACTCATTATGAACTGTCATCGAAGCGTTAAGCGTGCGGACCCTACGGGTTCGAGAACTATGTAGACATGACCTAGAACCATTCTCGGTCAATAACCAATAGCGGAACCTGGATGCCCATATTGGTTCCTACATATTCTACGAAGATCTTTATCGGTCAAACCGCATAACGACATACGTTGTTCCCTTTGTCATCGGTATGTTACTTACCCGAGATTCGATCGTCGGTATCCAATACCTAGTTCAATCTCGTTACCGGTAAGTCTCTTTACTCGTTCTGTAATACATCATCTCACAACTAACTCATTAGTTGTAATGCTTGCAAGGCTTAAGTGATGTGTATTACCGAGAAGGCCTAGAGATACCTCTCCGACAATCGGAGTGACAAAACCTAATCTCGAAATACGCCAACCCAACAAGTACCTTTGGAGACACCTGTAGTACTCCTTTATAATCACCCGATTCGTTGTGACGTTTGGTAGCACCCAAAGTGTTCCTCCGGTAAACGGGAGTTGCATAATCTCATAGTTACAGGAACATGTATGGGTCATGAAGAAAGCATTAACATACTAAACGATCAAGTGTTAAGCTAACGGAAATGGGTCATGTCAATCAGATCATTCTACTAATGATGTGACCTTGTTTAATCAAATAACAACTCCTTGTTCATGGTTAGGAAACATAACCATCTTTGATTAACAAGCTAGTCAAGTAGAGGCATACTAGTGACATACTGTTTGTCTATATATTCACACATGTATTATGTTTCCGGTTAATACAATTCTAGCATGAATAATAAACATTTATCATGATATAAGGAAATAAATAATAACTTTATTATTGCCTCTAGGGCATATTTCCTTCAACTCCAACTCCATATATTCCGTCTCGCGGAGAAAAAAATCAGAGAGAAATTTTCATCGCGTTTTACGACACGGAGCCGCCGCCAAGCCCTAATCTCTCTCGGGAGGGCTGATCTGGAGTCCGTTCGGGGCTCCGGAGAGGGGGATTCGTCGCTGTCGTCATCATCAACCATCCTCCATCACCAATTTCATGATGCTCACCATCTTGCATGATTAATTCCATCGTAGGCTTGCTGGACGGTGATGGGTTGGATGAGATTTATCATGTAATCAAGTTAGTTTTGTTAGGGTTTGATCCCTAGTATCCACTATGTTCTGAGATTGATGTTGTTATGACTTTGCTATGCTTAATGCTTGTCACTAGGGCCCGAGTGCCATGATTTCAGATCTGAACCTATTATGTTTTCATGAATATATGTGTGTTTTTGATCCTATCTTGCAAGTCTATAGTCACCTATTATGTGTTATGATCCAACAACCTCAAGTGACAATAATCGGGATACTTCTCGGTGATGACCGTAGTTTGAGGAGTTCATGTATTCACTATGTGTTAATGCTTTGGTCCGGTTCTCTATTAAAAGGAGGCCTTAATATCCCTTAGTTTCCACTAGGACCCCGCTGCCACGGGAGGGTAGGACAAAAGATGTCATGCAAATTCTTTTCCATAAGCGCATATGACTATTTACGGAATACATGCCTACATTACATTGATGAATTGGAGATAGTTCTGTGTCACCCTATGTTATAGCTATTACATGAGGAATCGCATCCGGCATAATTATCCATCACTGATCCATTGCCTACGAGCTTTTCATATATTGTTCTTCGCTTTACTTTTCCGTTGCTACTGTTACAATTACTACAAAACACCAAAAAAATTGCTATTACTATCTTTACCTTTTACCGCTATTATCATTACTATCATACTACTTTGCTACTAAATACCTTGCTGCAGATACTAAGTTATCCAGGTGTGGTTGAATTAACAACTCAACTGCTAATACTCAAGAATATTCTTTGGCTCCCCCCTTGTGTCGAAGGGTTGAATACTTTACCCTCGAAAGCTGTTGCGATCCCATACACTTGTGGGTTATCAGGTAGCACCTCCCAATACCATCCCGGCGGAGGCCAGTCCCGGACATGGCACTCTGATTAAGCAGGCCTCCTCCGCTGAGTCGACGACGAGGATGCGGGATAGGCATTGTCAACATCGATGCGGGAATAAGAACTAAAAAAATAAATTAGTTCTATTAGTTTTCTTGCTAAGAATAAACTACTTCTATAGTAAAATAAAGTAGTTTTATTAAATCAACTAGTTCAACTACTAAGCATTTACTGTAAATAAAATAAAGTAGTACTTACTAAAAATAAACTACTTCTATAGTAAAATAAAGTAGTTTTATTAAATCAACTAGTTCAACTACTAAGCACTTACAATAAATAAAATAAAGTAGTTTCTATTAAATCAACTAGTTCAACTATATACTAAGCACTTACTAATAACCTAAAATGCAGTAAATCAACTAACCTTAAATGTAACTTTTGCAACACAATTTTTTTCTATATATGCAAATATATATATATATATATATATATATATATATATATATATAGACAAAAAATTCTATGAACAAGAAAAAACTCATACATCAATGCATACATATCCATGGATCATACATGCATCTGCATATATATACATATACATACAACATCCATATATACATACATCAATGAACAAAAAAATCATACATCAATTAATGCAGAGAGCAGGCCGGCCGGGGCGGCGGCGGCGGCCCGCGGCAGAGCGCAGCAGAGGGAGGGCTCACTGGGCGGCGACAGCGAGGTCGGGCAGAGCGGCGTCGGCTGACGGGCGCGGGCGACGGGTCGGGCGGCGGGACGGCGTCCGAGGCAGGGACGACGACAGCGACGGGCGACGGGGCAGAGGATGGCGGCGATGGGCATGGTAGGAGAATGAGGAACTAAAACGAAAATTTTGCAAGCGCTATTTATATAGACGAAGCTTTGGTCCCGGTTGGTGGCACCAACCGGGACCAATGCCCTCTTTAGTTCCGGTTGGTGCCACCAACCGGGACCAAAGGTCTCTTTTCAGCAGCCCAAAGGGCGAGAAGCAGAGGCCTTTGGTCCCGGTTGGTGGCACCAACTGGGACCAAAGGGGTCCATTGGTACCGGTTCATAGCACCAACCAGGACCAATTCACCCCTTTAGTCCCGTATGGTGCCACCAACCGGGACCAAAGCTCGTGCTGCTCGTGGCCAAAAAGTTTAGTCCCACCTGCTAGTTGAGAGAGGCGCGCAGTGGTTTATAAGCCCCACTGTCGCACCCCTCTCGAGCTCCTCTCGATTGCAGGCTTGCGGGCCTAAATGTCACTTCTATGCCTGTTAGGCCTACTGGGCCTTCTGCGGGCCTGAATCCTGGCCCATGGTAGGGTTTCTAGTCGTATTCATGCCGTAGTGTCCCAGTAGGTGGATTTTTTTCCCAGTTTTTTTCTTTTGTTTTTCGCAATATTTTATTTTCTTTTGTTTTTTGTTTTACTTTTTAGTTCCTTTTGCTTTTAGGTAATAAAAATTATAAACTTTCTGTTAGTGCCATTTGTTTTCCAATTTGAATAGTTTAAATTTGTTTTTTTTAATTTGTGTGAATCACTAGTTTTTGAAATTTGTGTGAATCACTAGTTTCTGTTAGTGCTATTAAAGTTTCTGACAAAAACTTTCTTTATGATTTTTTTCTTTTACTGTTTTGAACAGAAAATACTTTGATAATTTTAGTTGCATAAATTTTATATAATTTTAGTTTCAATAATACTACAGGTTTTATAATAGTTTATTTTGTTTTCACTTATTTATTAAAGTTTATTTTGTTTCAAGAAACTTATTTTCTTTTCTTTTTTGCTTCTTTTATTTATTTTATGAAAATTCTTTCGTTTTTGCTTTATTTATTTTATTTTGTTGCTACCTGCTGTTGCTATTTTTATTTATTTTATTATAGTTTATTTATTTTACATTATTAAAATTTATTTTGTTTCTACTTATTTATTAAAGTTTTTTCTGTTTCTAATTATTTATTTTATTTTGTTTCTACTTATTTATTTTCTTGTCTTTTTTTTGCTTTATTTATTTATTTTATGAAAATTCTTTTTGCCTTTTGCTTTTACACAAAAGCCCTCTCCCCTGGCTGGATTGGTACCGGTTTGTGGCCTGACCCGACCCGAAAGACAACGCTTTGGTACGGTTCGGGCCACAAACCGTACATCAGTGGTGGGTCAGAGTAAGGCCCATTGGTCCCGGTTCGTGCCGCCAACCGGGACCAAAGGGGCTGCATTTAACCGGGACCAATGGCCCCACGAGGCCCGGCAGGGCCCTAGCCTCACGAATTGGGACAAATGGGCCCATGGGTACCGGTTCGTGAGCGAACCGGGACTAATGGGCTTATCTGGCCCGGACGTATGCCCTGTTTTCTACTAGTGATGCCCTGGAAAGCAACACGCCTCTCTGCTGGTAGGGAGTGTTCATTGCACAAAACGTCTGGTTCAATGCCCTCGAAATCGGAGTCATCCATGGTTTCAGGGATCTGGAGGTGCAAAGGAAAGCCAACAAAACTTCAGATCAAGCTCAACACAAAAATCCCCAAACCCCAACCCTAACCCTAGCTTGAGCTCGAGCAACTCACCTTGATGATGCCCTTGTCTGAAGCTGAGTCGACGTACTGGTGAGAGTTCTCGCTGCTGTCGTCATCAGACCAGGACACCATGGCGACGCGCCAGCGACGGCGGTCGGAGATGTGGGAGGGGGCGGCGGCGGTGAACGAGTGGGAGCAGGGAGGGGAGAAGGACGAGAGAGAGTGAGGGCTGGGGGGTGGGGGTGGGCCTGCACCGCTTCGGGGGTGTTTGACCCGAGCGGCTCGAACCGGTGCACGAGCGGCGTGTAACGCCATCTAACGGCGTCGCCGTGTGAACAGTGCTGCGACGTCGACAGATGCGGGCCCCCCTGTCATAAACGCACTTAAAACGGTCCAAACGAGCAACCAGTGTTTTTTCTACAAAAAAATAAGAGAACAATTAGTGTTTTTTGGCACAATTCCGTATATGTGTGGTTCCTGCAAACCTAGCCTGAAGTGTCGATATTGTTTGCAATTCACTCGTGCTGTGTACCTGACCTGCGTGCATGCGTTGTGTTAGGGCATCTCTAGCCGTTGGCCTCCCCAGGAGGCATTTTTTTCGCCGCCTGGGGGGCTGCCGGCGAAGATTTTGACCCTGGGACGAAATTTTTCCCAGCCGTCCCCCCACCCAAGACGAATTTCGAGGACGCGTGGCGGCACCGCAGCTCGACACCGCCTCCAAGACCATCGAGGACGCCGCCACCGTCTGGCCAAGACACTCCTTGGCACGGGCCTCGCCGCCGCGTACCACCATCCCTCCTTGGCACGGCATGTGCAGCAGCCACACCGCCCGCGAGGTCAATGAGCGAGGAGAGGAGGGAGGAGGAAGGAGGAGGAAGGGGGGCGCCTGGCCGCGCGCGCCCTCCGTGGCCGGCGCCGACGAGGACGGAGAGGAGGGAGGAGGAGGAAGGGACCTGCCCACACGCGCCCTCCGTGGCCTGCTCGCGCCTTGCCCTCGCCGTCCTGCCCTCGCCGTCCTGCACCTCCCTCGACCTCCCTCGTCGTCCTGCACCTCCCTCGTCGTCCTGCCCTCACCATCGTGCACCTCCCTCGCCGTGCAGAGGGGTGGCGGGGCGGCGCGGGGCTGGCCGGGCAGGAGGCCGGGCGCGTGACGCAGAGGGTGGGCGCGGGCGCAGAGGTGGAGGTTGGCTGGTTGGGAGGCAGGGCGCTGACGACCGACGCGGGACGCGCCGCAGATGGTCGGTGGCGGCGCCAAATGGGCGCTGGCGGCGACGCTGGGCCTGAGCTGCGGAAGGCATCAAGGCGGCGCTGCGGGTCGGCGCTGGCGGCGACATGGCGGGAGCCGCTGGAAGGCACCAGGCATGGCAAGAGAAAGCGGACGGAGAGAGAGGGAAGGTGGGGCTCTGCAACGAAAAAGTGGAGAAAGCAATGGGGGAGTGGCTGCAGGTGGGCCACAGGAGGCAAAAAAGTGGCGCCGGCACGCCCAGCTGCCCCCCGGGGAGCTGGGTTCGGGGTGGTACTACCGGCGCTATTTTTTTTATAAATCCGGCGAAAAGTGACGCTTTGGGGGCGTGAGTGGAAGGATTTTTTGTCGCCGACGCCCAAAAAATGGCTTGGGGAGGCTTCTTGGTGGGCCGGCTGGAGATGGCCTTAAGAATCTACGTGCTGTGTACGTCGCTCGTGCGCCGCCGGAAAATCCCGCGCCGTCTCGATACCGTGTACCTGGAGGAGCGCCAGGATGAAGAATCGGAAGCTTCTTACGCAGGTCCGGCAGACCACTTCCTAGCCCCCTTTCCCACCCCGCGGTGAGCTTCCTTGTTGTTGTTTCCGCGGGTCGATTTCGCGTCTCCACAGCCGTTGATAGATCTGTTGTTCTCTGCTGACCCGTTGCTTGTCGAATACCGCCGGGGTTAACGTTCCCAATCACCGGAACCGGAATAGTCAGATTCCTTGAAGGAGAATGTGATGTCTGACGCAGGCGATGTGTTCGTCCCCTTCCATCCATATGGTCTACTCCCTCCGTTCGGAATTACTTTTTTTGGAGATGGATATATCTAGACGTACCATCCGTCCACAACCTCTACTAGTTGCACTACTTTTAGTTTATTTATTATAATGTAAATTAGACAACTTGCGGATAATGCTTTCTTGCAGCCGACCGAGCTCCTCCATTGATCCATCAACCTTAGCTTCTATATTTTCATGCGCGCAGCATTCACAGTACCACACCACATCCGTCACAAATTCACAGCCAATCCACACAAACCAACCACAAAGATTGTCAATGGAGGCGACATCGTTGAGTGTTGGCAAGTCCGTGCTGCATGGAGCAATTGGCTACGCCACATCCGCCTTGGCGGAGGAGGTGGCTCTGCAGCTTGGAGTTCGGCATAACCAGGTCTTCATCACCAACGAGCTCGAGATGATGCAGGCTTTCCTTGAGTCCACTCATTACGAGGGAGATGACAGCAGGGTGGTCAAGGTCTGGGTGAAGCAAGTCCGCGACGTGGCCTACGACGTCGAGGACACCCTCCAGGAGTTCGCCGTGCGCCTCGAGAAGCAGTCTTGGTGGCATGTCCATCGCAACCTACTCGATCGGCGCCGTGTAGCAATGCAGATGAAGGAGCTCAGAGCCAATGTTGAGGATGTTAGCCAGAGAAACATGCGCTACAACCTCATCAAGGGCCCTGGCTCCAAGGCTGCCGCTGTTGGTGACAACGCTGCCATCACTGGTGCAAAGATGTCTGGCATGGATGAAGGGAAGCGGCAACATGATAAAGCAAAAGTAGATCTGATTCGTTTGATCAGCAAGAAGGATGACAACCTTAGAGTTATTGCAGTGTCCGGGACAAGTACTGGACAGCTTGAGAAGATGTCCGTCATCAAAAGCGCCTACGAAGACCGAAATGTACACACGAAGTTTGAGTGCCGAGCCTGGATCACTGGGTTCATGTGTCCTTTCAGTTTAACTGAGTTCCTGCGAAGGATGATAGATCAGTTTCATGTAAGTTTCCTTCAGGAAACAGGAGGCAAAGCAAAGACAACTTTAGATGTCCAAGTACTGAGGAGGATGGGGATGATGAAAGAAAATGATTTGGTTAACGAGTTCACAAGATATCTGAGTGAAAAGACTTACCTGATTGTACTTGATGGCATAAACACCATTAAAGACTGGACTCACATTAAGCCATGCTTCCGGGGCAGCAACAAAGGAAGCCGCATCATAGTGTCCTCAGAGCAAGTTGGAGTTGCAAGCTTGTGTGTAGGACCAGAGGATGCAGCACCAGAGTATATGCAACTTTTCGCCAACGAGAATATTTATGCTTTCTACGAAAAGGTATATTGAAATTCTAACAATCGTTTTTAACTCTTTCTGTTGCATTATTACTTTAGTTCAACTTTCCACTTAAATAAATCCCACTTTGAGTTCATCTTGATTAAGGTACGTAGATGCGAAACAGCAGACCTTATCTTTTGTTTGCAAGAAGTGAAACATGAGAAATACTGTAAACGAACAACAATATTGGTAAATTCAGCTAATTTCAGTCACAATTCACTTAATTTAAAATGCATCATAAAAAAATTCATTCCACGAAAACTGCGTTTCAAGTAAGATAGTTTCAGTCCACATGAATTGCATTTCAGAACCATTTAGCTCATATTTAAGAACTAAATTGTCATAACCATTTAGATCAATACAACAGTAGTTTGACTCAATTTCAAAATATAACTTCAGAATAATTACATAACCATTGAACAACCCCTACAAGATTTATTGACTAAATGGAGAAATACATCACACATCTCAAAGTACGTGCCGACAGTGGATTCTTTGCTGTTACCTGGCAGTAGCGCTAGAAAAATCGCGTTTGCAGTTTGCTCCATATCCAAGCAGGCAATCAAGGGGATTAAGAACATCCATTCCCATTAAACTTTGAGGTTGTGGGATTTGAGTTTGGGATGCATATGTACCCGAAAATAAGTTCCGATTATGGACTTAGGTGTGATTTAATGGGCCATCCTGTTTCACGTAATGCTTTTCGAAAAGCCATATGCATATTCTAGTCAGTAGCCACGAGCAGTTTGTAGTAGTATTCTTGTTGCACATGAGAGTTTTGAACTAGACCAACATGACTAAATCTGCATGCATAGGTGTGCTCTTTTCCATTTCCCTTGAAATCTTAGATTTACTATATATATTTATAGTTTTTTAGAAATTTATTTATTGTTTAAGAATGAATTGTATCATGTAAAAATTCATAAGTTTTGAAACTCAGATTAAGCATCATCTTCGACAAAATAAGCAATTAACACCTAAATCAATCCTTCTGTCTAGGGTTCTCAAGACGGCACATATTCAATGGAGGCCGTGTCTAGTTCATGTGCGGATACTGCCGGTGGTGACAGCACGGCCAATATGAAGACACTCAATCGCACACATACATTGCTCACAGCTTTCTAGGAATCCCAGCTTATTGGGCGAGAGACTGAAAAAACTGAAATTGTCAAACTGATTACAAATGTAGATAGCCGACAACTTGAAGTCATCAGTGTGTTTGGAATGGGTGGTCTTGGAAAAACCACACTAGTCAGAGATGTTTACCAAAGTCAAGACCTCGGCAGGAAGTTTCAGAAGCGTGCTTGTGTGACAATTTTGCGTCCTTTCAATCTTGACGTTCTCCTCAAGGATGTAGCTACACAGTTTGGCTACAAAGATGTCCCAGAAATGGACACAAAATTAGCAGGAGATAAATACTTGATTGTTCTTGATGATCTATCATCCGAAGCTGAATGGGACATTATAATACCACATTTTCCTGCAATGGAAACAGCAAGCCGGATCATAGTCACCACAAGGGTAAAGGATATTGCTATTCGCTGTTCAAAGAAACATGAAAATTTGTACGAGCTGCAAAGTCTGGGGCATAACAATGCACTTGACCTCTTCATCGAAAAGGTACACATAGTGTCCTATCCATTTGTTTGGATATGTCGCTTCCGGAAATTTATAGTTCCTCTGTCTGATTTTACGGGCGGCTGCATTTTCAAGGTCCAGTTTAACAATCAATTTGATCAACAAAACATGAGTTGTGTGTGACACCATTATACCATTAAACTTGTATTGGAAAAAACTTATCATTACTAATTTAATTTAGTTCATAACATTTGACTCGTGTATCAAATCGATGATCAAAGTTAACTTAGAAAATGCGAGGATGTCATGTAAACATGGATGGAGGGAGTAGATTTGAAAAGAATATACACATGATTGATCATAACTGGAGCGATTGACAAAAAACTATCACTTTAGGGGTTTCCGTCCCACAGAACTACCACTTTTAAAAACTAACTGAAAACTATCAAAATAAAACGGCCAGTTTAGACGATTTAAACATGTTTATGACATGTGGGACCCATCCATCAGAGCTGACGTGGCTGCAAAGTCAACTCCGTTTATTTTGACCGTTAACTTGACCGTTATTACAGGTGGGGCCCGCATGTCAGTCTAACAAATATGCTTTTTTTTTTCTAAATCCTCAATCTCAGTTAAAAAAAGTCCAACTGTTTCCCCCGACCGCGCACCGCACCGTGGCTCCATTCCGTACCTCTGCTCCCGAACCCACACCGTTGCTCGATCCGGCCAGCGAGGCAGTCGCTGGCCGCCGGCGCCGCGGGATCCGGCGAGCACCCGGCCCTCCATCTCCTGGCGAGGAAGCCGCCGGCGCCGCGGGATCCGGCAAGCACCCGGCCCTCCATCTCCTGGCGAGGAAGCCGTCGGCACCGCGGGATCCGGCGAGTAGGTGCTGCCACCGGTACCGCCACCGCGGCCGCCCGAGCTTCTGACCTACGCTGCCGCCGTCCCCGGCCTCCTCCTCAAACTCCTCCCACAGGTCTCTGGCTGGGAGAGGGCCGAGGTCGTCCTCGACGCCGGCCCAGACGACGCCGTCTGTCTCGGCGGGGCGCGCCGAGGCAGTGAAGTCGGAGCCGAAGACCCCGAAGGCGGCGGCGTTGGGGAACCGCATCGCCCACATGGACTCGGTCGCGGCGAGGTCCGGCTGGCGCTGCCCCAGGAGCGCCTTGAGTTGCAGCTCCTGACCCACGAGCACACACCACACTGGAGTAAAGTCAATTCTGTGTAGAGCACGACCGCAAGCACCGGCAATGGACGGTGGCGAAGGTGGCTCGCAGGTGCGCACTATGTGTTTGAGGAAATGCCAGTGAGAGGAGGAAGAAGACTGACATTGCTGCTGACGTGCGGGCCACACCTGTAATAATGGTCAAAATAAATGAAATTGACTTTGCCGCCATTTCAGCCCGGACGAGTGGGTCCTGCTGGTTATAAATGTGTTTAAATCGTCTAAACTTGCCATTTTCTGAAAGTGCTAGTTTTTAGTCACAAAATAAAAAAAAATGGTAGTTTTCAGTTAGTTTTTTAAAAGTGGTAGTTCTGTGGGATGGTAACCCCTAAAGTGGTAGTTTTTTGTCAATCACTCTCATAAGTGATACAAATACATGCTTATATTAGTAATTTTAGTAGCTGATGCAAAATTTATTTCCTAGGGTGATCATTCATTTGCCTTGGATTTTATTACAACTACAAGGAAAACACCCACACACGCATCTACTCGTCCGCATCCCCTAATCGCATGAATGAGATATTAACCGAATTATAAGGAACACACACGCACGCACGCGCGCGCGCACACACACACATCCCCACCTGCACATCCCCTGATCGCAATAATGAGAGATCAACGGAATTACATGGAGGAACTTAAAACATCCATGGTATAGTGGTAAGACCCAATCGTTACAGAGATCACTCATAAAATATATTTTTACACATGAATTCTGTCTGAAACAAATAAGATGTTTTTTCAGTAAGGAATGCCATGTGGCCTATCTATAGTTATTTTTTTAGAGTGGTCTTTTAGATCCCGGATGCCTAGGCACCCTCTTATTTGTACCTTTCATTCAGAATATGATGCATAGAGATTTGTGCCAGCAGTTCTGGTTCTTCATTAAAGCAGGAGTAATAAAGACAAAAACAAACTAACCTGGTTCACTGAAAAATACTCCATCTGCCCTAAAAAAAACCTCCATCTAGGTCAAATTATTTTTTGAGATGACATGAGTATATGGGGTATTGAAGATGACATGCCGGCCTACTAGAATATACAACCTGCGATGGGAGACCCAACAAAGCTGAAAGGAGTGACCTGGCAATGGAATCTCATGTAATTCGGCTGGGTGGGTGCATGCACTGTCACTTCAACCATCGCCCGTGTGGACCGCCGGCGTACCTATGCATGTCAGCTTGTTGAAAAGAGAGAGTGAGGAGAGAGAGCAAGCTTTGTGCATGCATCTGTGAAAACGTGAGAAGAGAGAGATTATATTGTGCATGCATGTGTTAGACTGTTCCTAGTCCGGCCAGACCTATTTCTGCATCCTACTTTCTCCTCCCGTTGCTGTTTGTCTGCTGAAAAAAACCCTGCATAATTACTCTGGTAGCACGAATTTTATTGAGGCTGCCGGGACACCCGGGTGTGACCTTTCCGTATTGTTTTATTTATTTTGATGGCCATGAATGCAGCTAGAGTTAAAGCATCAATAAGGTAGTAAAAAATCTGGCTGTGTATCAATGGCTACGTATAACAGAAGCTGTGATTCAAATGCCAAGAAATTCTTGAGTTTCAAGCATTTTTTTAGTTAAAGAACATGCTTGTAACTAGTATTTACAGGACCTCTCAAAATAAGTGAGGATCGATGGTGCACTTTGCTCATTTAATTTTTGGAACTTTTGTAACTTCCATTAATTAATATTTTAATAGTATGCTGTACCTTTTAAAGCTATCAGTAAACTTGTAACCCATCCTACTATTACTATTTACTATAGAATGACAAATTTGTATCCCATTTCATTTTCTACATACTAAGAAAATCTTAACTCATATAAATTTCAGGTATTTGGCAAGACTACCAATTTCTATGAAGAGTATCCTGAATTGGCTGAACCAGCAAATCTGATTCTAAAGAAATGCAATGGACTTCCACTTGCAATAGTCACCATAGGTGGCTTCTTGTCAAACCAACCTAAAAGCTCTTTGGAATGGAGGAGATTGAATGATCATATCAGTGCCGAGTTGGAGATGAATCCAGAACTTGGGACCATAAGAACTGTCCTTATGAGAAGCTATGATGGTTTACCTTATCACCTCAAGTCATGTTTCCTATATATGCCAATCTTTCCTGAAGACCACGGGGTTGGGAGGGGACGCTTAGCACGTCGGTGGAGTGCAGAGGGTTACTCAATGGACATGCGTGGCAGGTCTGCGGAGGAAGAAGCAGATAGCTACTTCATGGAACTTATAAGCAGGAGTATGATCCTACCATCTCAACAGTCGATTCATAGTACAAAAGGTATTGATTCCTGCCAAATCCATGATCTTATCCGTGAAATTGGTATCTCAAAGTCCGTGGAAGAAAATCTTGTTTTTACATTGGAGGAAGGTTGCAGCTCAAACAGCCAAGCCACGGTGCGCCACCTGGCTATAAGCGGCAACTGGAAGGGAGATAAGAGTGAGTTTGAGAGCATAGTGGACATGTCCCGTTTACGGTCAGTTACATGTTTCGGAAAGTGGAGGTCACTTTTCATTTCTCATAAGATGAGTTTGATACGAGTGTTGGACCTCGAAGACACCTCAGGTCTTTATAATCATCACCTTAAGCATATTGGGAAGCTTCTTCACCTAAGATACCTTTCTCTAAGAGGATGTGATGATATTAATCACTTGCCAGATTCATTGGGTGACCTATGGAAACTTGAGACGCTAGATATTAGAGGTACCTCCATATATAGTGATTCTGCCCAAAACTACCAGCAAGCTTCTGAAGCTAAAGAACCTTCGTGCTGGTGGGATGTCGGCTGATGAGCCTATCCAATGGGAAACAATCTCTAGCGATATACGAATACAGTTGTTTAGGGCAGTGATGATCCCTTGTTTACTGTGTTGTGCACCTCAGATTATTTCTGAGGATGGTGTTGAAAACCGCCATGATATGTGCACATCACTTTATTGCAATGAACTGCCTGCTGAAATGATGCGTCTGGACAAACATGGGGTTCTAGTGCCAAGAGGGATGAGAAAACTTAAGATCCTGCACACACTGGGTTTTGTGAACATCGGACAACGAGGGGAGGTCGTTTTGCAGGACATAAAAAGGCTCACCCAATTGCGCAAGTTGGGGGTGACTGGCGTCAATAAGGAAAACGGACAAGAGTTGTGTTCAGCAATTGCTGGTCTCACACGCCTGGAGTCATTATCAATCCGGTCAGATGGGATGCCAGGTTTATGTGGCTGCTTGGAGGGAAAGTTCTCGTTTCCGGAGACACTGCAGAGCCTCAAGCTGTACGGTAACCTGGTGGAATTGCCGGAATGGGTCCAGGGCTTCAAGAATCTGGTGAAGCTGAAGCTGCGGAGCTCGAGGATACTAGAGCACGATACTACCATACAAGTCCTTGGGGAACTACCAAACCTGGCATTCCTGCATCTGTCGGACGAGTTGTTTGAGCAGAGTGCTGTTTGTCTCAATTTCCACTCAGGGAAGTTCTCGAGCCTGGTCGTGCTGGAGCTGAATGATGGTGGTTATGGTAAAGAGCTGCAGCTTAAGTTTGAACAAGGAGCAACCCCTAAGCTTGAGCTGCTCAAGTTTCATTTTGTGCATATCATTGGCAGTGAGACGCTTTTGGGGCTACCATTTCTCTCAAGTCTCAAGGAAGTTGTGCTCCAAGGGGGTTACAACGACTCCGAACTGGCATACCTGAGGGCCGAGCTGGCAAAGAATCCAAGTCGACCCGTGGTGAAGAGGGTCTGATCTCCATCCAGAGTCAATCTTCCATGCTGTTCCAAGGCCAAGTTGGGAGTAGTGCTGTACTAGTATTTTCCCTGTTCTCCAATTGTTTACAGGACAAACTAATAGATGAATTTCCATTCGTGCTGGTAGGTTCATGTAAACAATATTAGAGTCTTAATTAATCATTAGGTCATGCTGATAGTTGTACTGATAATTAGGACACCAGCGTATCAGAATTGTTTCCGGCCTGTACTGTTTTCTGGTCTGCTGGTGTTTGTGCGAATTCAGAAACTGCTATCCATCGAACTGGATGAAGTGGGATATGCTAATTAGTATTTCACCTGCGATAGAATACATGAACTACGTGTGTTGTTTTTGTTTGATTGTTAATGAATCATGCACCTTTTGCCTGATGTGAATGGATGAGGGCAGCATTGCAGCGTCAGAAACGGCGAGCTCTGTGGCTGAGGGGTAGCAAGGAATTCGTCGGGATGGAGCCGGGACGGAGACCTTAGGGGGGGTTTAGGGGACATGGGTTTAAGTTTAAATGGGCCTCTTGCTGTGGATCACATGGGCTTTTATCCGCCCGACTGAAGCCCACGATAGTTTGTGTGGGTTTGGGAATTTGGTTTTCTCCCCTAGAGCTACATCCTGCAGAATCACTAGTCTTCACTCGCACCTTCTTCTCAATGGCTGACAAGTGACAGCCCTTCTATTGAAGTTTCGTTTTACAAAACATTTTATCTCTTGAACCGTGCGTCTGAATCCTGAACTGTTTTCATCGTCGGATTGTTAGGGCCTATTTTTGAAGTCCTCCGGCTCCACGCTTCACAAATTCAAAACCAAATCACATGTTAATAGGTTTTGACGAACTTTCTTTTTTTACGAAAAAACCAATAAGAAAAATTGTAGCCAAAATTACGTTTTTATCCACCTTTTCCCCTTTCGAGAGGCACAATTGTGCTTCTGATGGAAGAAAAATGTGTGCCTACACGAGAAGCAAATCCGTGCCTCTCCTAAAAGGAAAAAATACATATGTTTTCCCTTTTCCAAAAGCCACAATCGTGTCTCCTGCAGAAGTAAACTTGTGCCTCCACAACAAGCAAACCTGCGATTCTCGTGGAAGAAAGAAACTCTTTTTTTCTCGGGAAGCAAATTTGTGTCTCCATGAGAAGTAAATCTGTCCTCCCATGGAAGCAAAAACAACGCGTTTTTTTTTCCTTTTCTAAGAGTCATAGTTGTGCGATATTGTTCCACCATAAGAAGCAAACATGTGCCCCCTCGTGGAAGCAAAAAAAAAGTCCTTTTCAAGAGGCACAGTTGTGCGTCTCCCGGAAACAAATCTATGCCAGCACGAGAAGAAAATTTGTGCCTCTCGTGAAAGAAAAAAATGTTTTTTTCCGTGCAATGTTTAAATACAATATATATTCAAAATCTAGCAATAACCCAAAAATCCGTAACCCAACCTCAAAACCATCTAAACACCGAGAACGCGTATAGAAAAATACAAAAAACAATATCATGAGGGAGCGCCCAACACGCAAAATATGACGGCAATTGAGACCGCGCCACTCTCTCAACGCACCAAAACTGACCTTTGAAGGGCTTCCGCAAAGGTACCTCCTAGTTACTCCCTATATCTCGATCAACACGAGACGGCAGTTTGTTTCGCTGAAGGATTTTCATGCTCCATGTATTGCAAAATATTTGTAGAGGTGAGAGGTATAAAGTTTTGTTTTTCAACCATTTCTTGTTTCCTTCTAAGTTTTCATCGGTTTTTATGTATTTCTTTTTCTTTGTCTGGTTTGGATTTTTTTCTTTTCTTTTTTGTTTCCCTTTAGGTTTTTCTAGGTTTTCTTTGTACATTATTCTTATACACCAGGAATCGTTTTTATATACATGTTTAACATCTTTCAAATATGTGATTAATATTTGTGACAGGTTATATTTTTGAGTGCCTACTTTTTTCATGCACATTATACATCTTTTCTTTATACTAGGAACATATTTATATACATGTTTAATATTTTCAAAATACAAGATTAAAATCATGAAAATAAATATTTACATACCTACTTTTTCAGAAACATTCTACATTTTTTGTATACATCAGGAACATTTTATATAAACACGTGTAGTATATTCCAAATTGATGATTAACATTTTTTAAACAAATAGTTTTGATTTATACTTTTTCCATACACAATCTACATTTTTTTATACATTAGAAACATTTTTATATACACGTTTAAAATTTTCGAATTCATGATAAAATTTTAAAATACATTTTTTATGTCTAGTTTTTTCATACACATTCTAAAATGTTTCCATACACCAGGAGAATTTTTTATATAAACATTTAACATTGTCCAAATACGTGACTAACATTTTCAAAAACTTATATTTTCTATGTTTAACTTTTTCCATACATATTGTACATTTTATGTATACATCAGAAGCACCTTCTCTATATACATTTAACATTTTTCAAATGCATGGTTAACATTTTTGAAACAAAATTCTACCTTCTCCGAAAGCATTGTACAGTTTTCATAAAAAAAAGATATACATCAGAAACTTTATTTCTATACAGATTTGACATTTTTAGTGCATGATTAGCATTTTTCAAATTTTGTATACAAAGTGATTTTTATAGTGGACATGCTCAGAATATTTCGAAATATGAGCAAAAGTAAAAAAAATAAAGCAACGGATGAAGGCGTCCACACTGGCCGGCCCAATCGGACGGCTGCCTTTGGCGGTATATCATACTGTCTTGCTTGAAGCGAGACATAGGCAGACCCAAGTAGTTTACATTTTCTACTACCTCCGTTGAAGCGAGACGGAGGGAGTAGTGTTTTTTATTTGTGTAACTTTGCCCATGAGTTTAAAAGCGCGAATTCCAAGGCTCGATTTTTGCGAAGCATGGTTTACACTAGGGGTTGGGCGCCATGTATGGTAAGGCCAACCCGGTGATCTTTTGCTCGTCTATGTAAACATTGTGAAGGTTCAATAAAGCTTCGCGCAATTGTCCTAAAATAGTACACATAAAAAAGTAGAAGTGGGTGTGCATTTTATAGTCCGCTCAAAGAATTGTATTTGTTGATCAATGGGGGAATCGATTTACTTATCAAACATGCTTTGATTCGGTTAAGGCACTTATTGAGTTAGTACGGAATTTATCATAAACGTTGCTCATTTATTTTAGTTTTGGATTACCTAAACCACAGATCCATGGGGTATTTTCTTTTTCCACATGTCTTTTTTGTTTTTCTTACAAAAAAGCAAAGTATGCCCTGATTTTGAAACTGAAAGAGTAATTGTGAAAAGATAAATCATTAAAGCATGGGGTTTTCATGTGTCCAAACTATTAAAGTGGTCACAAATGCTAATTATTTGATATATCAAAGAGATTCGAGTAGAGGTACATGCACGAATAAACGAAACGGTGAATTAAGCAACGGAAAAGGAACAAATGTTGACATGATAACAACTGCTCAATGATAAGTACCACTGGAACAAGGTTTCCAGACGACACAAGTATGCAAGACGCAAAAGACATGATAGATGGTAGCCCATATGTACCACCGAAACAAGGGTTTAGCAACATACTTAGTAACATGACAACAGTTCAAATGTAGGGCGATGCTCCACACCGCAGATTTCCATGTCCAAAGATGACTTCCTGAATTTTTCACATAACGATGCACTTGTTGTCATACATTGTTTTGTAGTTATGCTTCTCCTTGTTAGCTTGCTCCAAGCTCGCCATGAGCCTCTGCATCTCCTTCTCCTGGCGTAACGTCTCTTCTCGCCTCGCCTTCTCGAGTTCCTCTCTGAGCTTGTTCATCTCCACTTTCTGCTCCTTCATCTTCTCCTCATCTAGCCTTCTCATGTTCTCTACATTTATCATTTCTTGTTTGACATTATCATGATCCATCTGAGATTTCTCCAGGCGTAACATCTCTTCCCGACTTGCCTTCTCGAGTTCCTCTCTGAGCTTGTTCATCTCCTCTTTCTACTCCTTCATCTTCTCCTCATCTAGCCTTCTCAAGTTCTCTGCATTTGCCATTTCTGGTTTGACATGTTCATGATCCTTCTGAGATATCTCCAGGCTCTCCCTAAGCCTCCGGATCTCCTCTTCCGTCATGTTCAGATTATCATCAACCTACCAATGAAATTGATATGCCAGGTGCTTTATTGGTAGGAATCATGTATCTCATAATAATCAGCTTATCCCTAGCCGAAAAATAGCTACATAATCAACTATTCCATGTTTCAGCAACTGTAAAAATTCCATGTTTCAACAACTATAAAACCACATGATAGTAACTCAAAAAAAGTGCATGATAGTTAATAGATAAATGTATCCTTTTATGTGGGAATACAAAACATATTTGAACGGCAAGGCACGAAATCTGCTGCAACAATTCGGTGGGCAGCATCATAGTGCTACAAAATTGAACTAATTAATGTGTAAAAATCTTTTACCGTCTTGGTAATCTGAGTCAGATGTTCATAAATCCTTTCTACTGAATATGCATCAACACGATTTTCGTTTTGTCCATTATTCACTTCCTGCAACAAGGGAACAAAACAAGAGTGAGAAAAGAGAGAGGTCTACCTACACAAAGACAATACAACTAAAAATCTCCATAACCTTGATGTGAGGGAGCATCTGGTACGAGAAAGCTTTGCCATTATTGCTTGACATAATGGAGTCAACTATAGCAAGCAATTTCTTGCGTTGCATCTCACGATGCTCAACGCCTTCGGCCTTGTTGTCAAAGAGAACAACCCTATTTTGACATAGCTTCAACATGTCCTGAGAAAAATGAGGATGAAAAATCTGAGATCTAAGAAAAAAAGATTGTGAGTGATAGATACAAGCGAAAGAAAAGAACCATTCTTACAATATAATCACTAAAAAGAAGTTTGAAACACTTTGTTGATATTGAAAAAGATATGAAATTGACCTGGAGATAAACCGGGGATTTCACAGTTAGCATTTTCTTCCAAGCAATCTCCTCCCCCACTGCATCTCCATGTGTGAAAACTAATATAAGATGGTCAAGGATCTTGTCACCGAACAACAGTTTAATCGTCTCCACTGCATTATGCTCTTCACGAGAAAACCGTGAAGCAGCCGAGAATACCATAAGCATAGCATGTATGCCATCTTTACTCATCTGTATACACTTGACAATCTCTTTATGGGCATCTTCAATTGAAATCTCCATGTCAAACAAACCTATCAGAAAAATACAGTGAGGCTATTATAATTCAGGTTCGGTTGAAGTGATACATGTTTCGCTCACTATATGCAGCAATATGGGTACAAAAAAGTCACCAAAAAAAAGTACAACAATTTGAATCTGCATAAATAAGACAACATGAGAGCACTTCGTCTCATATCATGAAACAAATGGGATGATACGGTAAGAGAGTGGACATCAAGGAATTTGTTTTTGCAGCAAAAAATTGGATATGTACCTTTGCCATGAAATACGTCTATAAAGAAACATGATGATGCATATCACATACTAAGGTACTTCAACCTCTTGAGTAATAGCTTCCATCTTAACATAAAAGATCGATTGCTAAAAAAATGGTTGATTCATTGGCCCCGTAGAAAAAATGTTTTCATTTATTGGACATTGGCCTTCAATTATTTCCTGCAGTACAATCTACATGTTTATGTTTAAAATTAGGGTTACATTTGATTAAACCACGTACTACTTACAGGTGTGAAGAATATGTGTGGTTGGATTTTCAATATGAACATCACATGTTTTTTCCCTGTTGACAACTGTTGGAATTACCTCGCAAAAAAAAAGACAACTGTTGGAATTTGTAGGTTCTGCTGAGAACGAACATGAAATGGATCCCGTTAAAGTATGGTACGTATATAATATTTTCTTCGACAAAGTAAAGCTGGTAATACTTCAATTTGGCAATGCAAAAATCTAGTACAACTTCAATGCATGATCATCAAATACAGGTCATTCACAAAACATAGAAAACACTAGATTGATCATGAAATATAGATAAGCGCGACGGGGGTTCTTGGAGATCGATACTTGCTTAAGTAAGCAGGGGACTTATTATTTCCTGCTTCCTTACCTGGTGTGTCGATCACGTTGATGGTGCGGGCGGCGCCACAGCCGTGGTGGAAGGTGGCGCTGCTCCTCTGGCAGGTCTCGGTGACGCTCCCGGGGGAGTACTCGGAGGCAAAGGCTTGGGTGCCGAGGATGCAATTGGCTGTCGCGCTCTTTCCGGTGCCGATCTTGCCGACGAGGGCGAGGGTGACCTCGGAGAGGGGAGGGGACGGCAGCACCGCCCAGTCGCCGTCGACGCCACCGCCGCCCATGATGGATGGGACCTGCAACTGTTGATCGAAAGGACACTGCCACCGCATCAGCAACCTAGATCTTTGGACAGAAAAACTTCGTGAGATTACAGCCGAGGAGGAGACCAGAGATAACCGGCAGCCTCACCTTCGCCGGAGCTTCCCCTGGCAGGAGAAGTGGAACCGGGAGGGAGCTGAGACAGCGCCGGAGCAGCTGGAGGACATAAATAGGAGGAGAATGAAGCTGAGAAGCTGAGAAGCCTAACCGGCCGGCGCCGGGGGAATTGAATGCGTCGCCGGGTTCACGAGGACGTCCGCCGCTTCGTGTTCCACAGGAATTTTGATGATCAACGCTTTGGTCAGTGGCAAAATAAATAAATAAAAAGATACTGCTCGCGTCAGCCGAACCTGATCCATGCCCTGCCTCACAGTCACATGTACCCTCACCGCCTGATCCCTGTACCACGCCCCATCCTTTGACTGACTGCTCAACGCCACGCATGGATAGGCCGCTGACGCCCAGGTCGTATCGAGACGTCCTTATCTCCCCTCCATCACACACACATGCACCACATAGCTCCCCCCTATAAATAACACATGCACCGCACAACTCCCTCCCTCAGTCCACCGCTTCTCTCCGCCTCTACACACACGACGCCGCTGCTTCCGCTGCCTAGCCCTGGACCATCAGGTTCAGCACTGCCGAGACCCCATTAGGTGTGCCCGCTGCTGGTGCTCCGGCCGCAAAGCTCGACGGTGCCGCTCGGTTCGCATCCTCCCGTTCTTCCCATCTCTCCCAGCAAACCCCACCGCCTCTAACCCAGCATTTCACCTCCAACCCAACCCGCCACCAACTTCCACCATGGCCAACCCAGCTGCACCTTCCCCGACCATCCGCAACGGTGCTACCACCGGCTGGCCGCGCGATGGTGCCGGCCCCGACGCCCCCTTCATCGGCATCCCTGTCGCTCACCACTCCACTACCCACTCCATGCCTCAAGACAACTCCACCACGAACCCCGCTACACCCCCGCCCTCCACTCAGCTAGACCTAGACACCCTGCGTGCTCGCCTAAACGAGGCACGTGCAGCGGCCGCTTTCGGCCCGTCTCCTATGCATGCTCACGGCAATCTCCCCTCGCGCCATTCTGGCCCTCCTCTTCAGCACGCACCCCTCATTGTCGCGCCTCCATGCCTCGTCAATGACGTCGGCCACATTGCCTTCGCCCACCTCCGCACTCCCATCCACAACCCTGCGACGCCCATCCATGACGCCATCTTGGCTCACGCCGGCAACCCCAGCTTCAGCGTTGCGGGCTCTTGGCGTGGGGCGGGCTGCGTCACTTTTGAGTCCGCAAGCGTGCGGGATTACCTTGTCAGCCTCGGTTCCCTCGACTTTCGTGGCAACCAGATCACACTCGAGCCGGTCGAGCTTGCTGACCGGGCGTCACCAGTCTTCGACCAGCTAATCGAGGTCCAGGCTGCGGAATTCCCGCACGAGCTCTGGCACGACGCCGGGATCCGGTGGGCTCTTAGCCGCCTTGGAGATGTTTGCTCCGTCGACCACTACTGCCTCGAGGGGCGTGACTTCACAGCAGTCCGCGCCCTCGTCATGGTCGACCGGCGCAACCGCCTGCCGGACTCCCTGCCAATCCAGCTCCCTCCCTCCAACGACATCAAAGTCGTCAAGATCACCAAGCTCGCCACGATCCTGGACCCGATGGGACCTTCTGACCCCTCGCCGTTCTCCTCCGACTCTGACTCGGACGCGGACAAACACCACTTCAACCACGGCAACAACCCACGCAACGCCCCTACGGGCAATGCTGACGAGCTGCCTCGCGGCCCGCCGCCGTCGTCCCCTGTCCTCGCCACCACACCACCTCCTCCCAACAACGTCGGTGGCTCCGCCGACCTGCCGCTGCTCGTCTCGTCCGAGGACGAGGGGCCTGCGGAGAGGGGGATACCCGTCCTCAACATCTCATCAGACAGTGACTCCGCCCCCCCCCCCATCGCAGCGAGCCTCGCCCCCCATGGCAGCCCATGCATGCCCCGTCGCCGACCCCTCCTCCACGACTGCCACCATCACGCGCCCCACACCACGCCTCGCTGCGGCTGTCGGGGGCGTCCACCTGCCGGCGCCCCCGCTTGCGGTCGGTGGTGACGACGGCGTCTTCAACGCCCCTCCTCCACCCTCCGCCCTGCAACTGTCGTCGGCGTTCTGCCAGTACGACAGTTCCACCTCGTCAAACTTCGACAGTGACGCTGCCACCTTCACTTTCTCGGCTGGGGCTTCCTCCCCTGGTACAGTCCCTGATCAGCCTTCTCCTCCCTCCACTAAAAATACTCAAATCTCGCATACCATATCCGTGACCACAACCGCATTGGAACCTGCAGATTCAGCCACCCACGAGTCCGTGCTTCGAAGCTGCGTCACTGCGCCAAACGTTCGGCGGACAAGACCAAAAGCCTCCGCCGTAGCTCCCGCCTGGCCGCCAAAGAGCCCTCTGTCTTCACTGACATGACTACTAGGGCTGTCAGGGCAAAAGCCGCGCGTCTCACTGCATCGGACGTCGCAAAGGCTCTCAAGGACGCCATCCACCACGCCCAGCTTGATGTTCCAGAGGCCCCGCCTGCTTCTGCCGCAGCCCTTGCGGAGATTGCCTCACTCTGTGGGGCTGGCGGTGAGGCTGCTGCTTCCGTTGCTCATGCTGACGACAGCAGCGACGACGGCGGTGCTGACGCCCTGCCATGATGCTCGTACTCCTCCATGCACGCCCATGTGGCGTCCTATCGGCAACTTGCCGTCCCTACCGCGACTCGACTGATCCGGTCTACCTATCCCCTCGCTTGTGTGTCTGGGGCAAACCTTGCGTCTGCCTCATCTACTGCTTAGTCTATTGCTTATTTCCGTTTCATAACTGTAGCTTGTTCTCGTCTAAGTGTACGGTGTACTTCTACCTGTATGAGTAACACCACCCTATCTATCTATTCGTGGAATGTAAGAGGACTTGGTGACGTGTCAAAATGCGCTGATATCCTGTCCGAACTTATCAGCATTAGCCCCCACTGCGCCCTTTTACAGGAATCAAAACTAAATGAAATTACTGAACAAAAATTCCGATCCTTCTTACCTCGCTCTATCGACCAAAAAGTGTTTCTACCGGCCGACGGCTCGGCTGGTGGAACAGTTTCAGCTTTTAACTCAAACTACCTCACAGTACTCTCTCACACACACCATAACTTTGCCACATCGATCAAAATCACGTCCCTTGCGCACCCACAACCCTTCATCATCACTAACGTCTATGCTCCCGCAAGCCGCAACCTCAAACAAGCATTTCTCGATGAGCTCAGGCTGATCAAACAAGATGATCACACGCCTTGGTTAATAGTTGGAGACTTCAACCTTGTACGGTTTTCCCACGAAAAAAATAACCGAAACTTCCACCAACGAGAAGCAGATGCTTTTAACAACATGATCAATGAGCTAGCCCTACTCGAACTCCCACTGCTGGACAGACGCTTCACTTGGTCCAACAAACGCCCTGCGCCAACCTTAGAACGACTAGACCGAGCTTTCTTTAATCTGCCGTGGAATAATTGCTTCCCTAACACAACCTTATCCTCACTGGCACGTATCACATCCGATCACGTCCCACTAATCCTACGCATTCAAACAGGTGTGCCCCAACCGCGCCACTTTAGATTCGAGTCTTCATGGACTCTCGCCACAGAATGCCATGACATCGTCCAAAAATGCTGGGCCACCAACCGTCGCTCCGCCCAACGAATAAACTCAGCAGCCGCCCTATCAAAAGCCCTAAAAATAACACGTTCCTCTCTCAAACAATGGGCATCCAAACGATCACCAGCCCACCTCCGCGAGGCAGCTGCAAAACAAGTCATTAATCTCATTGACCTAAAAGAAGAAGCCCGCCCGCTCTCAAAAGCCGAACACAGGTTGAGACTTGTTGTCTCAAATGCCCTGCGCACAGCTATTTCCGGAAAATTGGCCTTCTGGAAACAACGAGGGAAAGTGCGCGCTGCTATTCACGGAGAGGAGAACACACAATACTTCCATGCCGCCGCCTCCCAGAGGCTTCGCAAGAACACGATAACTTCTCTCCTACAAAACGGGACAGAGTTCCACTCTCATGCCCAAAAAGCAGTCATTCTTCAGAACCACTTCACATCCATTATCGGCTGCGCACCAACTACCTCCTGGTCCTTCCAGCCACACCAATACTACCCCCAACTGCTACCCAAACTCCTGAACCTAGAATCCGCCTTTACTCATGACGAGATAAAAGAGGCATTCATGCAAATGAATCCCCTAGCTAGCCCTGGACCGGACGGTTTTGGACCCCTTTTCTATAGAAAATACTGGAATCTCGTTAAAAACCACATCTTCGCGTTCATGACAGACTTCCAAGACCTCTCTGTCCAAACTGAATGTTTAAACCAAGCCCACCTAATTCTGCTGCCAAAAAAAGATGAAGCAAATACACCGGACTCCTACCGCCCGATCTCTCTCCAAAATTGCCCCGTCAAAGCCGTCGCAAAGGTCCTCACCAATAGACTAAAACCGCTAATCCCATTGCTTGTTCACGGAAACCAGACTGGCTTCATCTCAGGCCGTTGCATCGCGGAAAATTTTGTCTATGCTGCGGATCTTATCGGCTCCTGCCATTTGCGAAAAGCCCCAACCATGGTCATAAAACTAGACTTCAGCAAAGCCTTCGACACTCTCTCCTGGGAATCCCTCACCGCCATCCTCCACTGCCGCGGCTTCCCGCCAAAATTCTCGGCCTGGATCCAGGACATCCTCTCAACAGGGAAAACGGCCGTCATGTTAAACGGGATACCGGGAAACTGGATAAACTGCAAGAACGGACTCAGACAAGGAGACCCCATATCACCCTACCTATTCATCATCGTTGCTGACCTCCTTCAACAAATGATCACACAAGACTACGACCTCCGGCACCTCTCACACCCCCTATTCTCACACCTACCACCAACCGTTCTACAATATGCCGATGACACCCTCATCATCGCCAAGGCATCCAATGATGCGGCCATACAACTAAAGCACATTCTCCAAAATTTTGCCATGGCTACAGGCCTCACGATAAACTACACAAAAACTACTTTCGTGCCTATGCATGTCTGCCCTTTGGTGGCAGACTCCATTGCCACCACCCTGCAGTGTACAACATCAAACTTCCCACAAATCGACTTAGGGCTACCCCTGGCACCGACCCGTTTACCTCCAAATGCCTTTCTACCCATTATCGAACGATGCCGAAAATTCTTGACAGGTTGGCGAGCTAAAATCCTATCCAAGGGTGACAGGCTCGTCCTACTGTCTGCTGTCCTCGACTCCATTCTAGTCTACTTTATGTCAGTCTTCCTCATCCCCAAAAGCGTGTTAAAAACTCTAGACTCTATCCGTCGGGCCTTCTTCTGGGCTGCAGAGGAAACTTGCACCGGTGCTCAATGCTTAGTTGCCTGGAAAACTGTTTGTAAGCCGAAAAAGTTCGGTGGTCTAGGTCTAAAAAATCTTCGTGTGCAGAATAATTGTCTACTAATGAAATTTGCTGTCAAAGCTCTGCTTCCGGACCAAACTCCGTGGCTAGATTGGATTGACCTACAACACCCAAATGCTCTCATCGCTCCACAAAACAGCCACTCTTTCCTATGCCAAACCATAAACCACCAGCTACCAGCTTTACACACCATCTCCTTTGTCATCACAAATTCTGGAACCAACACCTATTTTTGGCTAGATACTTGGCTACACCAACAATCACTTGCTACCCTGTTTCCCTGCCTCTACTCGCATACCACTACCCCCTCGCTCGTGTGGCTGCTGTTTTGAACTATGGTTTAGAATCAATCCTAAGGAACCGCCTAACATCTAATGCCGCTTCCGAGTTGTGCTCTTTGTTGTCTATCCTGCAGGATTTCCAGGTGTCGCCGGGACCGGACGAGCGCTACCTAAACGGTGGCCTCCGTTTTTCTACACGGGCCGCCTATCAGCTGGTCATTGCCGACACTGATGACGACGCACACGCCGTCGCCATCTGGTCTTCATGCGTTCCAAACCGTGTAAAAATCTTTGCATGGCTTCTGTTTCGTGGAAGACTCAACTCCAAAAGCAACCTACTCCGCAAGCACATCGTGGCAGACTCGCTATGTCCCCGATGTGGTTTTGACGGAGAGACCAGCTCGCACATCTTCATCGACTGCCTGCTCGCCCAGAGAATATGGCAGCGGACCGGACTATCACCACCCAACTCCATTGACAACCTTTGGGACTGCCGGCTCCCCAGCCAGGTAGGCAGCGCTTAGTATGGCACTCCATCCTCCTCATTATCCTATGGAAGATGTGGGACTCCAGAAATGCCATGACTTTCAAGCAACAGAACCACCACAGCATCTTCACCCTCGCGAATCATCGGCGACCTTATGCTATGGGCCTTGCCGGATGAAAAAGCCGGCACATAAGCAGGCCGCCTCCTCATGGCGTTCCTATTTCTTATCACGATTACACGTGCTTATGTAATTCACCTTTGTAATCAGACAAACGTTCGGTTACAAAACTGAGAAATATATTCAGATGGGGAGCTCCACCCCCGGTGATTTTTCAAAAAAAAAAAAGATACGGCAATGGTAAATTGGTAATGGGCGAACGATCGCTGTGAGAAAGGTCCTAGCAAATGCCCGCTCGATTCAAGATCATGAGAATGATAGTTTTAAATAAAAAATGTCTTTTTATTTTGCAACCAAATAATAAAGAATGTCTTCTATGCCAAAAATTGCCATGCTCTTCTGAAAATAGTACAATCTCCTATACCTAAAACTGTCTGAAAAAACGGTCATGAACGTCCTCCATTATGACGAACGTTCGCCAGCTAACACGGCCTAAAAATAATGCTTGTCCCGCCTTCGTCAACCAGCTTGAGTAAAAACCCAGTTTATTTTGGACAATGCACGCCCACACGTGTGGTGGGAGCCAAACCCGCCCACACGCCCTACAGCACACAGACTACGCCATGTCACCGCATGCATGCATGTGGAATTTTTTTTAAATTTTCTGTTTTAAAATGTTTTATCTCTTAAATGAAAAATTCGATTGAAGATCCGTTTTCACTATTAAATCCCTCGCGACGAGATCTTCAAAACTAGATCTCATATCAATATATTTCGACGATTTTTTTTGTTAAAAGTTGCCGTGTCTGTTGCACATGAATTGCCATGATGTCTACACTGAAGTTGCCATGATATGCTTCAGCTATTTTCTTCTACATTTAAAAGTAAATTTTGACATATTATAAAACGAGGAATTAAGAAACTAGACTTGTCATGCATCATAAATTAAAATTGTCATCATACATGCACTTAAAATTGCCATGGTTCATACAAAAAAAAATATTTTCATGGTCAAAGTATTGGAATTGCCATCATCGAAAAACTAAAATTACCATGATCTACAAACTAAAATTGCCACATGGCAACTTTAGTTTAAGCACAATGGCAACTACAGTGTAAACATCATGGCAACTTTTGGGCAAAAAAGAAATTCGTCGAAACATATCAACATGGGCTCTAGTTTGAAGATCTCGTCGAGACGGATTTAATGGTGAAAACAGATTTTTAATTCGCTTTTTTAATTAGAAGATAAAACATTTTTAAGCCGAAAATCCAAAAAAATTCTGCTGATACCATCTGTTCATACGTGGCAAAATGAGTGGTGATGAAGGCGTGTGGGCGATGTGCAAACGCCCACACGTGTGGGCGTTAGTTTTTCCGTTTATTTTACAGTTCGAAAAATAAGTTAAACAAAAATATTGTATAGATATGTTTTCTAATTCGTCTCGTTCAAAGGTATTTCCTAATTGCCGTATATATATACCCAAGAGACTCTTAAGGAATCTTCAACGTTGACTCTCAAATCATGCGCATACATGCGAACCGCGCGTGGTCCAGACACCTAAAGTCATCCAACGCAGGTCTATATCGGTTTGCTCGGCAGTCCGGACGGACTTTTTCCCGTAACCCGAAGACAAGCTGGAGGGCTTTGCGAGCATCAAACTGCTGCCACATTCGCTCATGTGCGCGTCTGCCTCCTAAAAGATTAAGCGCTGCACCAGAGCATCTGTGCCGCATTCATGCCCAGTTAGAGCTGACGCGACCTCTTACTGCCGTCGGCATGGAAGCGGCGCGCCGGCCGAGGGAGCGCCGCCCGCGCCGCTTCCTGGTGCAGGCGACTGCTTCGCGTTCAACCGACACCCCGTCGGTCCATCGCCCTACGTTAATGATATGCGTTTGCTGGGAAGCTACTCTGGTGCCCCTCGTCCATCCGTCTGCCACCCACCATTAACCACGCCGCCGCGATCCATTGCCATCCGTCCACTACACAAACTTCAGCCCCGGCCATAGCTGCAGTCATCCTCCTTCTGTCCCTTTTTCCTCTCTACACCACGCCTGCCATGGCCTCCTCACTACTTGGAAAATGTTTATACATAGAAGTTTAGCAGTAGCGTTTGTTTGGACCCCCACGCTACTGGTAATTGCTAGTACCGCTGGGTACAAAGCGTGCTACTGGTATGGCTTAGCAGCAGCGTTGGTTAGCAATGGTCGCGATCCTGTTACTTGGGCCGCAGGGCCAAAACGATAGCCCACTTAGCTACAGCTAGTGGCCTTAGCAGTAGCGTCGGCCCGTGCGCAATGCTACTACTACAGCAAAAGAACCCCCCTCCCCCCCACCCTCATCACTTTCGATCATCCTCCCCTGATCCGCCCGCCGCAGCCGCGGTTAGGGTTTCTTCCTTAGCGTGCGGAGGAGCTGCTTGCCGCCGACACGTCCGCGGGTGCCACCATTTTGTGTGGTAGGAAATGGGGAAACCGATTGGTGCGGAGATGCGCTTATGGACTGGTCTTACGGTTTGGTCTCAATTTGGCAACTGCGGTTGGGTGTAGCCACATAGAGGTGAACTCTGACAACATCGAGGTGATAGAGACAATGAAGAATGGAGGTCGTTCTTTCGGTCTATCGGCGGCAATTTTTAATGATACATATCACCTTGCGTGTGATTTCCCAGATATTATTTTTTTAGTATGCTCCTAGAGAGGCTAATTTTGCTGCGTACGAATTTAGCCAAACTAGTTAGAAGTAAGGTGTGTGCTGCAAGGTGGACGAAAGATCCACTCATATAGATTGTTTGCTCTTGTAAAAGATAATATGGTGATCACCTTGCGATAAAGAGAACTTTGATGTCAAAAGGAAAAAACTCTCATTTAATTGTAAAGATTTTAGGAATAATAGATATCATTATCCTGTCCATCCCTTCAATTCCTACTATCAAACGGGCGGCAACCTTCTAAAAAGAGCTATTCTACAATCAAATGGATGATCACTTGGTCTGTATCCCTCGCTCCCGTATCGCTCCCAAGGGCGATACCGGAGCGGAAACCGCTCGCCACTTCGAGCGCATCTGGGAGGCTCTCACGCCACCGCTGCCGCCGGCGTGGATCGCGGTGGCGGCGGCCCCGGTGTCGAAGGTACCCCGGATCGGCAGTACGCGGCGGCTTCTTCTTTGGGGCGGCTGAGGCGCCCGCATCGAAGGTAGCCGAGGGCAGCGGCCAGGGCGGCGTCCTTGGTCAGGCGGCGGCCGGTGACAGCTTCTTCACTCATCGTGAGGCGGATCGCAGTGGGCAGCTGCAGGCGGCCGTGGGTCTGGGCTACCAACTAGATCCGTCGCCCGTGGCCTTTGGTCAATTGCAGCGCGGTTGGGAGGCTTGTGCGGAGCTGATCTGCATGACTCGGCCGTGATCCAGCCGGTTGGGAAGCTTGTGCGGAAGTACGTAGCTGATCTGCAGGTCTGATCGAGAGGAGGGTGGCGTGGGGGCTGCTGGCTCCGGCCTATTAATGGTGGTTTGGCCCTAGCACTCTTCTTCTGTCAAGTCGTCTTTCTGCCGAATGTCGACGTCTTTGATCTGGCCGCTGACGAGTTCCGGTCTTCTCCGTCAGAGATCTATACAGATTCGCGTATGTCGCCCTGGATATCTGGATCGGAAAGACTCCGGCGTGCGTGCTCTTATTATCAGCCAGCACGGCTTAAGAGGGCGCGGCGTGAAGCTTCGCTTTCTTATCGATGTCATGGGACATGTCTAAGTCAAGATTCCCAATGCATTGATAAAGGTGAAGAAAGTTATGGCGCCTGCGATTGGAGGTCTTGAAGCTTTGGCGAAAGGGTGTATTGAATCTGATGAAGACTATGTGCCAGGTGTTTGGTGTCTTGCAAACAGTGGCCTCGGCAAGCGGGGGCGGCAGCACTAGAGGGCTGCATTTTTGGTGGTGCTCCTCGAGCACCGAGTCTCGACTCCCAGGGTGAAAATCCAAGGTCTGGCCTTTATTGGTTGTACCTGGCAATGACCTTGTTGAAGGCATTGTTTTTGGTGAACTCGGACTTTCTCCAGGGTGAAAATCCAAGATCTTCGATCGGGCAACGACAACGCTTATGCATTGTTCCCTTCTTGGAGGCATTGCTTCTTGAGAATCTCTTTTGTAATCTGGGTGTTGTCTTCGATGGTGGTTGGAGTGCTGCTGATGCTAGTCATTGATCTTCGTGGCGGGGTATTTTTCCTGTTCTTTTTATTTTTCTTTTTTGGCTGTGTGTATCCTTCATGCCTTTAGACATCTTGTTGGTACAAAGGCGGGATGTAATTGGTACCTTCGTGATATTAATATATTCTTTTTGTTAAAAACAAAAAAACCCGACATGGATAGCCCCTGAACCAAATGCAACCTTGGTGGCATCCCAAGATGCTCGTGCTATGTTACCGAACCACATGAAACATGGAAATGCAGAGTATGAAAGAGAAAGAGAAAGATACATAGCAACAACAAAATTACTATGCACACGACAAGTTGCTAGACGATTTTTAGACGACGTTGTGATCGATGGATGCGACCCATGTGAAACAAGTGATCGATGGCTGCTATAGCTTGTTGTGTACAAATTGGGGACAGCCCATCGTTTGTATAGAACATCGCAATCTAAGCACGTCCATCAGGCAGCGCGACGCCTTCATGTGATGGCCCCATCCATTTCCATAGCGTCTTGCTGCTATTGCCTTCTGTTGTTCGCTCATCCATCAACCTTCCCTTACCTAGCCGTTGTGCCAATCAGCTTCATGGCACCATGCCATGAGTCCTTCCCAAAGGAATCATGTCGCCTCACCCAGTAGCACTGGAGTTGAGCCGTATTCCTCACCCCGTTTCGTACTCTTGGCTACTCAGCCATCTTTGACCTTCATATCATGCTCCTGGTGCGATAGGATCCTTCTAGGCGACCTCTCCCTATCTCCCGCAATGTGTTTTGTCCCTGCGCCTAGCACCACACCTTCATGCTGCATCTCACCATCGTCTCAGACCGCGACAAGATGTTTACAAGTTCTTTCTAGTGGGACTCTGTGCAGTGGTGGGCACCAATGCCTATGTTGTGCCCTCCGCGACATGCCACACCATGCTACTGGAAGCGCTGGCTGCCGATGGCGGAGTTTTAGTAGAACTCCAGCCACCACAACGCCGTCGGCGACACTCTGTTCAAAGCTTTCTATGGCGTGGACCCAAATTTAAGTGCCCTGTCAAATCTCTTCCACATCAAGAAGCCAGAGTTCTTTGCACGAGCTCACGGCGGAGCACCAGCAGTTCGCGGAAATGCTCAAAGCACACCTCATACATGCACAAGACAAAATGAAGCACCAAGCGGATTGCAAGCGTACGGAGTGCGGGTTTGTCAGCGGCGGTCATACGTCCAGTCCTAAGTCGTTAGCATGCCATGTCCCAAGCTTGCCTACAAGTTCTTTGGGCCGTACAAGATCCTCAACGACATCTGCTCTCTCGCATCCAAGCTTGAGTTGCCACAAGAGAACAAGATTCATCCTCTTTTCATGTCTCGCAACTCAAGCCATTTCACGGTGGATCATACACCAGTCTTGAACCAATTACTAACACCACTAGACCTCACGATTGGGATTCTCATTCCTTAAGCAATCCTGGAGCGCAACCTCATGATTCCTCAGGTGCTTGTGCATTGGACCACTTTGTCGCTGGCAAGTGCAACCAGGGAGGACTATCACTTTCCGCATCATCGGTTTCCCAGCATGAATTGTGTCAAAGACGTGGCTCCATCTCAAGGAGGAGCAAATGTCACACACTCTTGTTTAGAAATGACCGATCCTGAAGTGGAACAGAAGAACAAGAAGAAGGCCAGTGGAAGCTGAGTTCGGATAGTCGTCGTTAGGTGTGCGTGTGACAAGTGGGCCATAGGTCAGCCAGCTAGGATGAACCTCAAATGTCATTGTTATTATTGTTTCAGTCTGTCTCTTAGCAGCATGCAGACATATAATTCGTACGTATATTAGGCACCTAATTATATACGCATATTACTATTGGATATATGTGTTGTTCTTGTATGCGCTATTGGGCTATGACCTCATGCCTCCTAGGTTATTATTATTGGTTATATACGTTCTGAAAATCTATTCAGCGGATCAAGCATGAGATCCCCAATGGGATCTCTATAGCCATAGGAAATGGAGAGGGGACCAATTTTTGGCATGACCCATGGATAGGCGGATCTCCTCTGTGTAAGGAGTTCCCTGATGTGTTTTCTATCTGCTCGGATCTGACAACATTGATTTTCACAGTGACCCACAATGGCTTTTTTTTAGAAAAGGAGGATGACCCCCGGCCTCTGCATCTAGGTGACCCACAATGGCTAATGGATCATCTTGTTCTGACGGACATTTAGGCTTGTGGAGACCGTAGATTGGGTCAACTTGCGGGCTACCCTCCCACCGGTTCTCGCGGACATCCGGACACAGTGTCTTGGCAGCTTTCCCCCTTGGGGATCTTCTCGGTTGGCTGAGCTTACCGTGCCTTATGCCAGCAGCCATCTCTCTCCTAGACATTTTGGCTTTGGAAAGCGCACATGCCTATGAAGATTAAGATTTTTGTTTGGCAACTGTTGCAGGATCGCCTCCCATATGGAACGGAGGAATTCAAGCGGCACGACCCTGGCGACAAGTTGTGCCCCCTTTGTGATGCGCCGGAGAGAGGGACACACATTTTTTTCTCTTGCACAACGGCGAGATTCTTGTGGAGCTTTGAAAGTGAGGCACTGGGTCTAACTGAGAGGCCTTGGACCTGGCTAGGTTCCTCCAAACCCGTGCCAACTAGACATGGAAGAGGAGATGCCTCTTCAGCTTGTGTTCGCGGCGCTAGCTTGGACCCTATGGACAACGCGTAACATGATAGTGATCGAGCGGGTCTTTCTTAGGCGGGCCTTTGGCTCTATTTTCAAATTCCTTCCATTTTTGCAACGCTTGCACCCGCTATCTATACAGCAAAATCGCGACCATCATGGACACATGGTGGACGCGATGACTGCTGCCGTGCGCCGTCTTGTGTCACCGCAGATCAACTGAGCTCCCGGCTACTGGGTGGCCATTTATCCTATTTCTTTTATGCTTTTTTGGGCGGAGTTGTGCCGTTGCTCCAGTAGACTATTTTATTTTCGATGCGGCTCATGGACTTGTTGCATAAACGTGTTGGTTGCTTTATTTAGAAAGTGGAGCGAAAGCCTATTTCGAGAGAAATACACGTTCATCCAATTTTGCGTAGCCATGCATGCTTTGAGTCATTTTCATGCATGTAGCTCTTCCGATAGATATGTCCTCCAAACCAAGTGGGGGTTCTTAGTTCTTACACCTGCACACCTGAAGTGGTGTTTGTACCGAACAAATAAGCTGCTTTATTTTAACATTGTATATTGTAAATTTGTAATGTCACGAAATGGAATATAAGCCAAATTGAACTATGAAGGTGATCATCCAGGGCTTTGATTAGCAACATATATGCTTCAATTTCTTTGGTGCTTCAGTTAGTTTCCTCTCATCACAGGGCAACCTGAAGCTGATGCAGCAGCAGCAGGCGTGCTCAAGAAGCTCGCGAGGAAGTTGCCGCGCTCGTAGAAGTACTCTGCCTTCTCCACTTTCATCTCCTCATCAACCTATCATTACATTGTTGCAGCAGAGAATCATATCGGTGAAGTTCCAACTCTGAACAAAATTGACTGTGCAACGCGAAATTTGGTACTCCCTCTGTTCCACAATATATGACATTTTGCAACCTAAACCCTAAACTCTAAATTTGCAAAAACATCTTATATTATTAGACGGAGGGAGTATATACCAAGCTGCATGCCAAACTTACATGGAAAATGCAGACCCCAAACAACTCCACACGCTGGCCGTGAGGAGGGTGGCCCTTGAACGGCCCCTCCATGTACCCCCAGTGCCGGAACTTGAAGGCCACCCTAGGCGGGCCGGTGCAGTACACGTCGAGCACCTCAATGGCGAAGCCCCGGGGGAACGCCGTGAGGAACGTCTCCATGCCGGAGTCGAACGTCTCCGTGTCCGGGTCGTAGATGCGGTGCTCCAGCGGCAGCTTGGTTGCCAGGAACGCGTTGTAGCCGCCGATGGCCGTCCACTCCTTTCGGGTCAGAGGCTTCATCCCTGATGAAACGCGTTGGTGTCTTATGTGGCAAGAAATATCGATGGACGGACCGACGAAGTATATGACGCCTCACCGTTGGTGCTGCTGGTGAATCCCTGGGAGTGCACGCTCTTCTGGTCCTCGGGGCGCACCTTGTGGAACATCTCCATCTCCCATGTCTTGAGCAACCGCTGCACCTTCTCTTCCACACTCCCCTCCGCCCATTCCTGTGGCGCACGCATGCGGCGTTAATCATGTACACGTGAACAAATCATGTTTGAAAATAAGTACAATTCGTTCCGACACACATAGAAGAAGCGCAGGGGGTGTGTGTACTCGTGGAACAACATATTGTGGGTACCTTAGTCCTCTCTTCCTCGAAGAGCTTGTTCACGATGTCGAAGTTGGGAGGGACTCCATGCCTCCACACAGTGTTCTTCTCGCCCTCGCCGTCCATGAACGACCGGTACTTGTCACCTCCTGTTTCAGCAGACGCCATAGCTGGCTAAATTACCTTGATCTCAGTTCAAGGTACAACCTTTTTTGTTTTTTGCAGGGGAGTTCAAGGTACAACTTGGTACTAGGTTAGTAGTATTGGGAAGCTGAGCTGAGAGTCAAGTGAAGGATTGATCCCCTACATATAGGAAAAATCTGAGCGGCCTGCCTCATCGCCAACGTCACTGCATTGAAAAAACATGACTAGTATATGCTATCCACCAACCCAGATGTGTCCAAGATGTTAGTACATATATTTAGTTTTCTCCACTTTTAGCTCATATTCCTCAAGATGAAGCGTGCATTCACACTGCACCTCAGGCAACTACATGCATTCCTCGTGCTGTTGGAGGGTGTTTGGGTCAATGCAGTGTAAGCAGAGGGTCAAATCTCTTAGCGTCCAAATGCATGCTCACAACACCAACTACTCCCTCTGTTCTTTTTTATAAGACGTTTAGACAATTTAGATAGAGCACAAGACAGTTCGATATCAGCTGTCCAAATGTGTTATAAAAAAGAATGGAGGGAGTATTTCATTTCGCAAGTTTGGGCTTTGAACAACCACCTCCAAGTCAAAACTAATTCAATCGGCAAACACTAGTTCCGATTGGGCGCCAAATCCGATATCGATTCAAAAGCAAGTCATGTTGCTTGCATCATCCCCGTTCACACCACGCCATATTGATGGCTGAGCCGTGAATATATATTCATGCCGTCGCACTCCACAGCCGAGTACTTAGACATCCTCCTGCACATAGAGAACTTTGATTTCTACACTCCATAGCCGTAACCTACAACAGCCATGCCACCTCCCGCTGTCTTGTTTCCAAGCTTTGTTTGGTTTCTATACCTCTTTTGCTTCCTTTGCAGCCTGCCACTAGCCATCTGCAAGGAAGCTGAAAATGATAGACAGGGCCTCCTTTGCTTCAAGTCCAGACTCTCAGGCCCAGCACGAGTTTTATCTTCATGGAGCAATAGGTCCTTTGATGTTTGCGAGTGGCATGGGATCACCTGCAGCAAACCGTGTCCTCGCCGTGTGATTGCGCTGGACCTCGAGTCGGAAGGCATATCAGGCTCCATATCACCTTGCGTTGCTAACCTGACTTCTATTACAAGGCTGCAGCTGTCAAACAACAACTTCCCTGGTGGCATACCATCGGAGATTGGCCTCCTGCGCCGTCTCCGTGAGCTCAACCTCAGCAGGAACAATTTGGAAGGTAACATACCGCCATCTTTGGGCACCAGCCCTTCTCTCACATATGTCAATCTTGGGGTGAACGCTCTAACAGGGGTCATCCCGGAGTCCCTGGCATATAGTTCATCTCTCCGAATACTTTGGCTCAATAGCAATAGTCTTGGTGGAAAACTGCCAAAGGCTCTCTTCAACTCATCATCTCTTGTTGACATTTCCCTCCAACAGAACAACCTTGTTAGTTCCATACCTGTTGTTACTGCCACCTATCCACCTATCCCCTTCAAGGAAAACTGCCAAGTTCGATAGGCAATCTTTCTGATGGTCTTGAGTGGCTTTGGCTAAGGGAAAACCAAATTTCTGGGCCTGTACCACAAGAGATTGGCAATCTTAAGAGCCTCACTAGGGTTTACATGGATTACAATCTTATCACTGGAAATATACCACCAACTATTGGTAATTTGCACCGCTTGGTCCATCTATCTTTTGCACACAATTATCACTTTGATGCTCCAAAAGATAACTACGTAAGCAGGTTCTTCCAGCTGGGTTCCCACCTGCTACAAACATTTAAAACGGTTACATGATGAAACACAGCAAGCTTAATGTCTTCTTTTTAATTTGTTGGCATGCACATTTATTTTGAGGTCTCTATCATGGTGGCCCAATATAGGAATTACAATATATAAGCGGAGTAGGATTGGTGTGACCTCTCTCATGAATACAAACTAAATTCAAATTGATTGGGTTAGACTGGTCATTTGATTGATTGGGCTGGACAACGGCGGGAGCTCGAACTCCACCTCCACGACGTCCGCCACCGGCTCCCCCCGGCCCCGCCACGCCAAAGTGCTCCAATAGGCTCACCCGCCCCACTCTGCACGCCTCCAGATCCGGAGTAGGGCGGCCCAATCCTCTCGCCCTTGGCGGCAGCTCCTCCCGGGCAATTCTAGGTCCTTCTGCACGCGGCTCCCGTGAGGATGCAGATGCCAGAGTCGGAGGCCAAAGGCCGCCCTGCACGAGCGGCAGCGGGCTGAGGCAGAGTCCGGCTCTTCCCGCCAATGTGCCCACTCTATCCCTGTTGACCCGGAGGAATAGCTCCTCCGCGAGGTCATGCTCCGTTCGCTAACCACAGCGGAGACGGACGGCAGACATCCCCGGTGAAAAATGCAAAGGCGGTCCGGAACAGGATTTGAAGCTTCGAAGCGCCTCGTGATGGAGAAATAGAACGCCAAGGCCAATGCGCCACGGCATGCGAAGAAGCAGTCCTGCACCGTGTGCTGCCTCTCCAGCTACTCCCTCCGTAAACAAATATAAAAGCGTTTAGATAACTACTTTAGTTATCTAAACACTCTTACATTTTTTTACAGAGAAAATACATCTCATCATTGTCGTAGAGCGGCACCACTAGCACGGACGGCGGCGATGATCCTCCTGCCACGGACGCCTACACGGAGATGGAGCGCCCCACCAGTGACCGCAAGGGCAAAGGACTAGCCAAGAAATGGTGGTCTTCGCATCGTCTAGCTCTATGTCTATTTTATATCTAGTATAATCCAGCGAACTATGTCTTTTGGGTCCGGTGAAGGGTGTCCGATGCACTATGCCCGACGCAAAATGTATCTATATTTCTCGTTTGATATATTCTGATTTTGATCTACGTTTTCTATGTTGCTTACGTTGTTGCTTGCAATGTATGGGTGTGGGTGCGGGCATATAAGGACTATGGTTGTAGACAGAGAGAAATGGGGACTGCCTGTCACTGCCAGCGGGCGCGTCTGGACACGTCTGTGGCCGTATAGGGCCTCATATTAGGCAATTGTGGTTGTAGATGCTCTAACATACTATGCTACCATCACATAGTCTAAGTTACTCGTCACTATGACTAGCCTTATGTCATGACCAAACATGAATACATATACTAACTTATCAGCATGGGTGCGAAATGAAATAAATATTGTAGCAGTTGCTAGAATCAATATACAGTGAAGGACTAATGACAAACATACCACGACAAGATTGTATTCGTTAAATGCCACTTTTTTTAGGGACGTTAAATGCCACTTGTTTGTTGTACTACATACATACACGCATGGGTGGAGAAGAAATATTTTACTTACTTGTGGGTTTTGAGTTGCAGTAGGTATAGATCAGGTTAGGGCATCTCCAGCCGTTGGCCCCCCCAGGACGCATATAAATCGCCCCCTGGGGGCGGTTTTGCGCCCAGTCGTCGCCCCCAGGCGCCGAAATTGGCCCACTTTGCAGCCCAATTTCGGCGAATAAACGGCCCATATGGGCGAGAATAGGCCCATATTCGGCGTGATTTCGCCGTGTCTCGGCGTTCAATTATCAACACAATTATTCCTTATCACATATTTCATCACAGAAAAATCAAATACTTCAACAAAATACTACAACAACAAATAGTTCAATACAAATTATATAGTTCAACAAAGAAAAACTCGTATTTCATCACGTGGCGTCCCCCTTGAGCCTCCATAGGTGCTCAATCAGATCTTTCTGCAGTTGATGATGCACCTGTGGGTCTCGGATCTCCTGACGATATCGAGATAGGCAGTCCAAGTTGCCGGTAGCTGGTGATCAACTTCGGCTAGAGGACCCTGCCTGTAGTATGGTTCAGTGTCAAACACTGGGTCTTCTTGCTCGCTCTCGATGATCATGTTGTGCAAGATGACACAGAAAGTCATGATCTCCCACTATCGGTGTCAAAACCGGCTGATCTCGGGTAGGGGGTCCCGAACTGTGCGTCTAGGCGGATGGTAACAGGAGACAAGGGACACGATGTTTTACCCAGGTTCAGGCCCTCTTGATGGAGGTAAAACCCTACGTCCTGCTAGATTAATATTGATGATGCGTGTTACAAGAGTGGATCTACCACGAGATCAAAGAGGCTAAACCCTAGAAGCTAGCCTATGGTATGATTGTTGTTCGTCTCTGGGACTAAAACCCTCCGGTTTATATAGACACCGGATAGGGTTAGGGTTACAGAGTCGATTACAATGGTAGGAGATCTACATATCCGTATCGCCAAGCTTGCCTTCCACACCAAGGAAAGTCCCATCCGGACACGGGACGAAGTCTTCAATCTTGTATCTTCATAGTCTTGGAGTCCGCCGATGATGATAGTTCGCTATCCGGACACCCCCTAGTCCGGAACTCCCTCAAGAGCCCTGAACCGGGCTTCAATGACGATGAGTCCGGCGCGTATATTGTCTTCGGCATTGCAAGGCGGGTTCTTCCTCCGAATAATTTATAGAAGATTGTGAACACCAGGATAGTGTCCGGCTCTGCAAAAATAAATTCTACATACCACCGTAGAGAGAATAATATTACACAAGATCAATCTGCTGACATATTTTGTGGCGTGACGTCGCACCACTACCAAGCCTTTATTCAAATTGTTTTTACTGTTCCACCTCAGCGCGTTTAGCGAAGCGGTTTCCTTGGCATGTCTTGTCGAGGCAGAGATCGTGTTCCCCTTATTCCGGGATTCCCATCAATACGGGCGTGGGTAACCCAACCGCGCCATTGATTGTGGCGCTTGGGAGATAAGCGAGTTTTACCAGGCCGGTGGGGACACATGTTTTTGTCCGCCCATATAAGGGGATAAGGATCCATCCCTTTTACCTGCGCCTTCTTCCTCCTTGGCTTATCCATCTCCACGAACTCGAGCTCCAGCGCCCAAGTCCGCACTTCTCACCTCAACCTTCTCCAATTATGTCCGGAGCGGGAGGCAAGTGGATGGCCTCCTCCGTCACGGAGGGGCAGATCCAGAAGCTGCGCGATGCCGGATATCTGTCCAGCAACATCGCGCATCGGCTCCCCGACGAGGGAGAGCTCGTCCCCAACCCCAGGCCCCATGAGAGGGTAGTATTTCTTCCCCATTTCCTCCACGGACTGGGCTTCCCGCTTCATCCCTTTGTCCGGGGGCTCATGTTCTACTACGGCCTAGATTTCCATGATCTGGCCCCGAATTTCATCCTCAACATCTCGGCGTTTATCGTCGTGTGCGAGGCATTCCTCTGCATCCAGCCCCACTTGGCTTAGGCTCAAGACCTTCAGTGTCAAGCGAAGGTTGTGAAGGGCAGCCAAGCCGGAGTCTTGAGGCGCCATGGTGGGCAGGATGTCCCACATTACGTGGCTGGAGGGTACTTTCGTGGAAACCATCAAGGGGTGGCAATCGGGGTGGTTCTACATCACCGAGCCGCGTGACCCTGATTGGGCAGCGGCCCCCGAATTTAGATCTGGTATTCCCACACGGCTCTCCTCCTGGAAAGAGAGTGGCCGAATTTGGGGGATTCGGAGGAGCTGACCGGACTCCAAGCCTGTATCCAGAAGCTGGTGGACAAGAAGCTCAAGCTTGTCAACGTAGTCCAGGTCATGCTCATCCGCCGGATTCTCCCGTGCCAGCGACGGGGCTTTAATATGTGGGAGTTTGATCCGGCGCAGCACCAGACCCTGAGCGGGCTCTTCGACACTACGTACGAAGATGTCTGGAAGGTGTTGTTCAAGGGCGCCGAAGCTCCCGCATCCGCTACCGAAGATCGCGGATTCTGCTCGCAGTGTCCAGCTGACGAGGTAAGTGATTTCACCACTTGTTTTCCATAGTTTGGCTCTATGCGGGATCTAAACTCCCCTTGCCTTTGATAGGAATGGCTGGCGAAGGCCGAACGGATTACCTGTCCGGCCCCATTGCCAGAGGACCCAGCGGACGCCCGCCTAACGGGGCTGCTGGCTCCGGCACCCACGTGGTGCCGGAGAAGAAGGCCAAGAAGACGGCCACGGGGACTCGGAAGAGTTCCCGTTTTCAGGTGCTATCGAATGATGAATCCGAGGCCGACTCCTCCCACCAAGGTGAGGGGGAGAAGAAGAAAGCCTCTCCCCCAGCGGGGGGAGGAAAGAAAAGGAAGGCCTCCCCAACAAGGGAGGCTGAAGGGTCCAAGAAGGGAAAAACTCTTCCTCCGGACTGCTCCGCCAGCGCCAGTGATGACGACGAAGACTGGCATCCAAGGGCCAAGCCCCTGGCGAGATCGTAAGTATCCGGACTCCCGAATAACCTCAAGGTTTTTGTTTTCGCCACATAACGTCTTTCTAATGCTGCATACAACCCTGCAGTCCGCCCAAGGATGATCTTCCCATTTAAATCGGCGGGTCCTTGGGTGCGCCGGATATGGATTCCTTCCGACTGCCTCCACCCCCGTGCCGTGAAGCGGCCGAGGTGGGATCCCAGAAAAGGACCCACCAGGAGGGGGAGGCCCCGGAGGTGTCGCAGGACACCCTCCCGGACTGTGCACCGGACTCAGGCCCGGAGGCCGCAGTGGCTCCGGAGTCCGGCGGCGACCCCTTCGTAAGAAGGGCAAGACCGAGACGCCGGCTGCCTCCGTCCAACCAGAGGTGCCGGATAATTTGCTGGAGGCGCTCAATGGCGCCTCCATCGAAGAGGAACACCGCACTGTTATGAGTGCGGTGATTCAGAAGGTTCAGCTCGCCAAGAGCGGGCTGACCGAAGCCTGCAATAGCCTTCTAACAGGCTTTGAGGTAAGAATTTCAACATATGTAAAATGGTACCGCATAGACAGTAGCCCCTGATGCTCGGTTCGGTGTTCGGAAAGAAAAGCCGGACTGAGGATCTTTAGAAAGATAAACGCAGGAGTCATAAAAATATGTCAATATGGGATTGCAGGTTGTCTTGCTGACCTCCGCAAGACCGATCATGGAGGTCAATACTTTGAAGAAAAACCTCGAGTGGTCCGAGAACGAGCTCGGCCATGCCAAGAAGCAGCTCGAGTAAAAAGAAGGTGAGTAATACCTTATGAAAATTGTACCTTACAGAAAAGGATTTGGTTGCAAGAAAAATGACAAGGATAACGTGGGTATTGTAGGGGCCGCTAATGAGGTGGCGACCCTGAAGGAGGCGGTGGCCGTGGCCGAGCGTAATGCGACCGCGGAACGCACCGAGCGAGAGAAGCAGGAGGCGCGGGTGGCGGAGGTACAGCAAGAGCTCCAGGATCTCGTGAAAAACATGAGAACTTGGAGCGTGACTCGAAGACTCGAGAGTCTGAGCTTGCAACGGCTCTTGAGAGTGCCAAAACCGCTAAGGCCGAAGCCTACAAGGCCCTCCAGGAGATTGAAGCGGTGAAGAAAATAGCAGCAGGTAAGGCATTTTTCATGCAGAGTAAGCATGTGAGTGTTAATTACCTGTTGCTTACCCGAATTTGGAGCTCTGTAGGCGTTCGCAGAGCTTCCTCAGCGTGTCCGATGCTGCCGCATTCTACCGGGCCGAGGAGGGGAGTTCAACGGAGAAGGTCTTCTGGTCTCAGTATGCTGAGGCCGGACATCCGGTGCCCCTTAGAGACCAGCTGAAGCAGCTGGTCGAGCTCCACAAGGCGGCCGAACAGGCCATGAAGGGCCTCATAGTTCGGCTATGGCCTAAGGAGGCCATGCCTGGGAACTACTTCGGCCTGGCGTGGCGGCTGGTGGATGCGTGCCCGTGGGTTGAAGTTATCAAGCATTCCGCTTGTATCGAGGGTGCCCGTCGGGCCCTTGCCCGCGCAAAGGTGCACTGGGGCAAGATGGATGCCCAGAAGCTTGTGACGGACCCGCCACCGAGGGCAAGGAGCATCGCACGCCCGAGATGTATTATAAGAGTGTCTTTGAAGGGCGCCCGCACTATTGCGGGTGAGTGCTCCAAAGATGTAATATTTGAGTAGACTCGCATTTTGTTATCATGTGCGCTGAAAACTTATGCGCTAAGCAACGCTTGTTAATTTAAAATATTACCTTCTATGCGGCTGTTTATCAAATCTGAGAGATGGCAAGTCGTCGGCTTCAGCCCCCATGCCACGAGTGCTGGGGTGTTCGGGATAAACTTGAGCGCTCTTGTTCCCATTTTTGGGTCCATCTAGGGAGGCGCTCAACACAACGAACAAGGCAACCGGACTTATAATGCTTGAACACTCTCACTTAGCCATAGAATTCTATAATTTTAAATTTCGTGAAGCCCCTAGTCTTCGGAAGGTCGAATTTGGGGCGCTATCCACGCCTTTGGCGGACAGTATCCGGCTCTCGCTCTAAGCGGCATAAGTCTTTAAGGACTGAGAAAACCTCTCGAACAGCGACCGGTCTCTCGCCTCATCATGACGGTCAGTTTTAGCTTTCTCCACTGAGGCGTTAACCCAGCCGAACTGGAACGGAATCGCAGTGGTTCTCCCGGTGCTACCTTAGCCGATATAACGGAACGTAAGGTACCAAAACACGGGAGCCGGGCAAACCCAATTATTGACCCAAGACATGATTCGGAGCCGATGCATATAGTGCTATAAGTTCGGGGTGCCGCACTTGTGAAAGTGTTCGGACTCATTACACCATAACGCGGGAAACATAAGCCCCTAGTGTATATTAGCCGTACCAAAGTGTACGGATGCAACATGTCGTGAATGAACATATGTATGGAAAAGAAATGCAATTATAAGCAAAAAGGTGCTGCATTGTTTTATTCAATAAGTGCTGCTACGAATGCAGAATGATACAAATAGTGCGATAAGCAAGGTAGGAGACTGTTAAACATGTCCCCCTCCAGGGGTAGGCTGCAGATGGGTGTATGAAAATGCTCGTAATGGAGATCACCTGTATATTCGTTGTAGCCTTTATCCTTCCCTGGCTGTTGCATTGTGAGTTCGGCAGGTCTGCTGCCGGACAGGGCTTCTGACAAACGGGGTCCTGTGGTTAAAAAGTAAAAGGTCAAAAGAAAAGAAAAAGGAACGACACACTTGAGAGCCCCTTGTGTGGTTGAGCCGCAGTCTGGGTGTATTGTGGTCGTGCCCCCCTCCCCATGCCCATGGTATCTTCAGAGCGTAATGGTGTACGCGAAGGACCTGCTTTGACGTTTCGCAGGAGCTGGGGTTGGGGCCGCACTGCTACGTGTGCTCGGAACGTGCCAGGTGGTCTTGTTGTAAGTTACTCCGGGCGCGCTTGGCTGTGTCCGGCCGCTTAACGGCCGGATTCGATAATTGCCTTAAGAGGCTGCATTGCACTTCTGCCGCGAGAGCCGCTGTATGTTCCTCCGTGCGGAGAGAACTTCAGTGTTTCCGTTGACCGTAATGACTCCTCGAGGGCCTGGCATCTTGAGCTTGAGGTATGCGTGGTGCGGCGCCGCGTTGAACTTTGCAAACGCTGCGTCCGAAAGCAAGGCATGATAGCCGCCATGAACAGGACTATGTCGAAGATTAACTCCTCACTTCGGAAGTTATCCGGGGATCCGAAGACCACTTCCAGTGTAATTGAGCCTGTACAATTGGCTTCTACATCTGATATGACGCCTTTAAAGGTCGTTTTGGTAGGTTTAATCCTTGAGGGGTCTATGCCCATTTTGCGCACTGTATCCTGGTAAAGCAGGTTCAGGCTGCTGCCGCCGTCCATCAGGACTCTGGTTAGGTGAAATCCATCGACGATTGGGTCTAGGACCAGTGCGGCGAATCCTCCGTGGCGGATGCTGGTGCGGTGGTCCCTTCAGTCAAAAGTGATCAGGCAGGAGGACCATGGATTGAACTTCGGGGCAACTGGCTCCATCGCGTAGACATCCCTGAGTGCACGCTTCCGCTCCCTTTTGGGTATGTGGGTTGCGTATATCATGTTCACCGTCCGCTTTTGTGGGGAAACCCTTCATCCTCTATTGTTCGGCGGTTGGGTCTCGTCCTCGTCATCGCTATGCAGCCCTTGTCATTGTTTTCGCAATTAACTTGCCTGCTCGTTGAATACCCAACAGTCCCTGTTGGCGTGGTTAAGCTGGCTTTTCGAAGTGCCGTGTATCCGCACAAGCGGTCGTGTATTCGGTCCAAATTGGACGGACCCGGAGTAGTTCGTTTGAATGGCTTTTTCCGCTGACCGGGTTTAGAGCCTTTGAATCCGGCATTGACTGCCGTATCCTCAATATTGTCGCCGTTAGTGCGGCGTTTGTTTTTGTTACGACGCGGCCTGCCGTTTTGGTCCTTGAAGTCCGGACTGCCAGAATTTTTGCTGAGGTTGTTGCTGCGTGCTAGCCAGCTGTCCTCACCCGCGCAGAAGCGGGTCATGAGTGATGTGAGGGCTGCCATGGATTTCGTCTTTTCCTGTCCTAGGTGCCGGGCAACCCACTCGTCGCGGATGTTATGCTTGAAGGCCGCGAGGGCCTCCGCATCCGGACAGTCGACGATTTGGTTTTTCTTGGTTAAGAACCGTGTCCGTAATTGTCCGCCGATTCGTCTGCTGTTGAATTATGTGGCTTAGGTCATCAGCGTCTGGTGGTCGCACATAAGTGCCCCGGAAGTTATCAAGGAAAGCGGCTTCAGGTCCTCCCAGCTCCCAATTGACTCTGGCGGCAAGCTGTTGAGCCAATGCCGGGCTGGTCCTTTAAGCTTGAGGGGAGGTATTTGATGGCGTGAAGATTGTCACCACGGGCCATGTGGATGTGAAGGAGATAGTCTTGATCCAAACCGCTGGGTCTGTTGTGCCATCATAGGATTCAATATTGACGGGTTTAAATCCTTCGAGGATTTGATGATCCATTACTTCGTCTATGAAGCATAGTGGGTGTGCGGCGCCTCTGTACTGGGCGATATCACGACGGAGCTCAAAAGAGCTTGGTCTGTTTTGTTCGGCCCGGCCGGACTTACTGTGTCCGGCGCGACGGTTGTCGTCACGTACCGTGGGGCGCCCACGCGATCCATAGATCGATCTTGATTGTCTTGCCTTGTCCTCCAATATATCTCGCAGGTCCGGAGCGTTCCCCTTTGGCCAAGTGCCTTTTGAGCGATGCCGGGGTACGGTTCTAGTGAAGGGCCTAGAGGCCTCTCTGTCGCGGCCACGGGGTGGTCGGTCAGCCGTATTGTCTCATGGTGATGCGGGTTCGTAAGCCTCCTCCTCTAATCGGGGGAGCAGCTTGCGTTTAGGGTAGATTTTAGAGGGGCGTTCGAGCTCATGCTCTTCGGCCACGAGGACTTCGATCCATCTGTCGGCTAGCAGATCCTGATCAGCTCTAAGCAGTTGCTGCTTTTTCTTTAGGCTGTTCGCCGTGGCCATAAGCCTGCGTCTAAAACGCTCTTGTTCGACGTGATTCTCAGGCACGACGAATTCATTGTCATCGAGGCTTGCTTCGTCTTCGGAGGGAGGCATATAATCCTCTACCTCTTCTTCTGCCGCTCTCTCTTGAGGGCTGGCGTCTTCATCCTCCTGCGATGGATCTTGCTGGAGTGGATTGTCTTCAGCGTTGTCCGGTGTATTGTTATCTCTGGTGCCGGAATCTTCATTCTTGCTGTGGCGGGATTTAGAGCGGCGCCGCTGACGCCGGCACTTGGGCTGCTTCTTGGAGGGGTCATCCTCCGTTGTTCCATCGCCGTTCCCATCTTTTGGGATGTCCACCATGTATATGTCGTATGACGAGGTGGCCTTCCAAAGGCCCTGTAGGCGCTTGGTCTGGGTCGTCTCCGGCATCGGCGTCCCTACCGTCGATGTCTTCGGAGTCGTAGTCTAGCATGTCGGTTAGGTCGTCGACAGCGGCTACCAAGTGGGTGGTGGGTGGGCGTCGAATTTCTTCGTCGACCGTATCCCAACCTTCCTGACCGTAGTCCGGCCAGGGCTCTCCGGATAAAGAGAGAGACTTTAGTGAATTCAGGATGTCGCCAAAAGGCGAGTGCTGAAAGATGTCCGCGGCCGTGAACTCCATAACGGGCGCCCAATCGGATTCGATCGGCAAGGGCGCGGAGGGTTCGGAGTCCGGATAGGAGTCCGGCACCCTGGAGTCGAGGTCTTCGCAAAGGACAGGGATGGAGTTCGGCTCGATCGCCGTAGAGATTAAAGCCCCGAGGCGGTGTCCAACCACTCGTCCTCGATCAGGAATCCGCCCGGATTAAGGGTCGGAGCGGATTCGGTGCGGCCTCCGTGGCAATCTGCTCGGTTGCGTAGCTAGATCATGCCCATCGAGACGGTCGCGGCGCGATTTTGGTTGGCTCGAATCCGTCGAAGATCAAGTCTTCGCGGATATCGGCCGTATAGTTTAGGCTTCCAAATCTGACCGACGGCCAGGGGCGTAGCTTCGATCTGCTCCAGATGGCTGCGAATTGGCCCGCAGTGCAAAGCCGCCCGAACACAAAGATCTGTCCGGGAGAAAAGTCTCACCCTGGACCGCGTCGTTGTTGATGATCGGAGGAGCCATCGGGCCTATCGGGCGCATACACGAGGAACTCTCAATGAAAGCACCAACGTCGGTGTCAAACCGGCGGATCTCGGGTAGGGGGTCCCGAACTATGCGTCTAGGCGGATGGTAACAGGAAACAAGGGACACGATGTTTTACCCAGGTTCGGGCCCTCTTGATGGAGGTAAAACCCTACGTCCTGCTAGATTAATATTGATGATGTGTGTTACAAGAGTGGATCTACCACGAGATCAAAGAGGCTAAACCCTAGAAGCTAGCCTATGGTATGATTGTTGTTCGTCCTACGGAACCCTCTGGTTTATATAGACACCGGATAGGGTTAGGGTTACACAGAGTCGGTTAAGATGGTAGGAGATCTACATATCCGTATCGCCAAGCTTGCCTTCCACGCCAAGGAAAGTCCCATCCGGACACGGGACGAAGTCTTCAATCTTGTATCTTCATAGTCTTGGAGTCCGGCCGATGATGATAGTTCGGCTATCCGGACACCCCCTAGTCCGGAACTCCCTCACCCACATTTGATCTTTCGACCAGGTCTGAGCGGGGTACCGAACAACAGCGAATCGAGATTGGAGCACACCAAATGCCCGCTCGACATCCTTCCTGCAAGCCTCCTGAAGCTTCGCAAACCAGGCGTTCTTGCCTCCTGCCATAGGGTTTGAGATCGTCTTCACAAATTTCGATCATCTCGGATAGATGCCGTCAGCTAGATAGTACCCCTTGTTGTATTGGTGCCCATTGATCTCGAAGTTCACCGGAGGAGAATGGCCCTCAACGAGCTTGGCAAAAACAGGAGAGCACTGCAGCACGTTGATGTCATTGTGAGTTCCTGGCATACCAAATAAGGCCAAATCCAGAGGTCCTGTGTGGCTACCGCCTCAAGCACCACACTGCAACCGCCTTTGGCGCCTTTGTACATCCCCTGCCAACCAAATGGGCAGTTCTTCCATTTCCAATGCGTGCAGTCGATGCTTCCAAGCATCCCAGGAAATCCTCTTTGCTGCATTACGGGCTAGGATCCGGCGGTGTCTTCCGCATTGGGTGTTCTCAAGTGTTGTGGCCCAAACACTGCCACCATCGCCCGACAGAACTTGTAGAAACACTCTATGCTTTGGTGGACTCGGCCATGCGCCCATAGTCGCCGAGTGAATCACCGGGAGCTCCATATGCAAGCATCCTCATCGCTGTCGTGCACTCTTTGGATGGAGGTGAATCCAAGAGCGCCAAAGTGCAATCCATCTTGCACTTGAAATAGTTGTCGAACTCCCGGATGGAATTCACAATCTGAGGAAGAGCTCGACTCATCCGATAACGGGCGCCGAAATGTTCTCTCACCATGAAGTGGAGCATCGGCGAAGTAGTCGGAGTAGAGCATGCAGTAGCATTGCAGACGATGCCGGTTCTTTGCTTTCACACGCCCCGGCGTCGAGCCACCTCGACGCGGCTTTTCATTGCTCGCCAGCAGCTGGGCGAGGGCGGCGAGCACCATCAGATGCTCTTCTTCTTGGACGTCGGCCGCGGCTTCCTCCTCCAGCAGCGCGGCGAGCTCTTCCTCCTCATCCGAGTCCATCGCCGACACAGTCAAAACGCCGAACACCTTGCGCTCGGTGGGCGTGTACCCGCCGTTAAACCGCCCTCCGCGGCCGGAAACGGCGGCCGGAAACGCCCAGCTGCTGCGGGAGGGGCTGCCGCGGCGAAGCGCTGCTATTTTTCGGCGGGGAGTGGCTATCTAGCGGAGTAGGCCGGCGGCCGTCGCGGGATATAGCTAGTGGTGGCCGAGGGCGTGGGGGGTGCGAGGCGAGTCGGGGGAAGAAAACCTTGACTTTTCCCCTGACGGTGTGGGCCAGGCGTGCTTTTCCCTAGCGCCGGAGCCCCCAACGGCTCCCCAGCGCGCCGGGTTCGGCCTGTGACCACCGGGCAGAAAAAAGGTCCGAACCGACGATTTTCGGCGTCCTGGGGGCGCGACTGGGCCGTTTTTTCGACGCCGGCGCCGAAAAAGTGGCCTGGGGGGCCTGTTGAAGGCGCGGCTGGAGATGCCCTTATGCGCAATGATTCATAGTCGGTTATGATAAGTTCAGAAATCCAATTGGGCTCAATCGTGCTCGTGCTCCAGTGAGCCGAAAATAATTTTTAAAATGTCAATAAAAACACAAGCAAAATTTTTATGTGTTCATAGTCACATCAAAATGCTACCTGCAAAATTGTAGGTAAAAAGGTTAAGCATTTTGGCTTGCACAAAAAAATATTGAACACCAAATGTTTGCCCCAAATGTTACACCCAGATTTGTTTTTTCACAGACAAAACAGTGCTACTTCATTTCGCATGAAAATTGTCAAGCACGCTAGCGACACTAACAGAAACATCTAAAAAAATTCAGATTTTCTTGAAAAATACAATTTGTTTTTATTTTACTGTTCATGTGGGAGCAAATGCACCCGGGAACCAAAACGCCATGCGACAAGTTTTGCAATATTACAAGACAATTATATTATTTCTACATTGGCATGTTCATTTTTCGATGCATGTGACCTGTATGTTATAACAAAGAGCACGGAATTTTTGTCAAAACATATTTGCAGATTCCCATAAGTCATTTTCATATATAATACGCGCTTTTGCCATGCTCTTGGAAATTTACAAGTACTTTTCTTTTTTATCCACATTTTATCATGATCTACCTTTGTATTTTTCCACTAATTTTAAATGTTTTTGCTGGACATACATCATTTGCCATATGGGCAATAAACTTTTGCCATGTTTGTATATATATCATTGATACAAGTACTCTACACACTTGCCTTGACCTACATAAGTTTTAGGAGTATAGCCTGGTGACTTTCTTTGTAATTTAGAGCACGAATTTTTTTTGTTAATCATCAGTAAATAGTTTATGTATCAGTAAATAGTTTCCTAGTGATAATTAGTGGTAATTTTTTTAGTCGGTAAAAGACATACACATATGCATGCTATTTATACTGCGAGTGATTTTTCCCCCTCCTCCTCCTCCAAGAAAGAGAGTTAGGGTTTGTGCCTCTCGCCAGCGCCGGCGCAGGTCCGCCTCGTCTCTGGTGGCCCTAGGGCCATGGAGGTGCAGTGGATCCTGCCAAGGGCCGGTGGGAGGGCTCCGTTTTTAGTTGTTTTTTTCAATCTTGTTAGGGTTTGTGTCCTACTCAAGAAGGCGAGACGGCGGCGGCTCCCTGAAGATGGAATAAAGGTCTCCCCGCCTAGCCCCCGTTCCGGCGGTGCGTCTAGCATCGTTGGTGGGCGTCTGGAGGTGTGTCTCCGGCAGATCTATCTTTGGTGGATTTGCTTGGATCTCGTCGTTGTTCGTCTTCGTTCGTGTGTCTTCGGTTTGGATCCTTCTGATCTACGTTATTTTTCATCGGCGATGGTTGCTGTTCTGGGGTGCTGGTCCTATGGGGCCTTAGCACGACGACTTCCCGACTGTCTACTACAACAAGTTGTGCCCGGCTCCGGCGATGGAGGGGCGATGATGGCGGCGCGCCTTCGGCTCGCTACGGTACTTGTAGTCGTCGCTAGGTGGTCTACGAATCTGAATGTAATTTTTATTTCTGGTATTCGTTGTACTACCATGATTGAAGATGAATAGATTGGAAGTTTTTTCGCAAAAAATAAAATAAAATAATATGCATGCTATTTGTCAGGACAGGTTCCCAGTCTTTGATTTCTCCTAGCGAACATCTCTAACGTCAGGTAGATATCCCGGTATTTTTCTTTTCTAGTAAAGCTTTTCGTTCTTTTTTCTTTTAGGATGGAAGTAAGTTTTTTTTTTCATATGACCTCTCAAGCTAGCTGATGTGAGATTTTTTTTAGGAAAATTGAGATGGAGAAGAGATTGTTTTTTTTTTAAGATGGAGAAAAACGCGTGCCTTCCTCACAAGCCAATAGTAACGTGCAAATGCAATCGCTAGAGAGTGTGTGTGAGGGAAGGATGTGAGATGTTTTAAACCAGTATAAATATGTATGCCCCGTTGCAATTTGCAAAATTCCTTTGGTATTGCAGAGCAACGTGGCAATACCTTTAGACGATTGGAAAAATGCTGCATTAACGAAATTACAGAACGGCCAAAGGCAGGGGCGGAGCCAGCATGTTAGCGTTGGGTTCAAATGAACCCAACGACTTTACTTGGTCTAGTATACGTACACAGATACGTACTCCTCTGAACCCAACGAAAAACAAGGGATGAACCCATCAAGTTCCAACGCCAAGTGAGCAGCCTAATAATAAAGCCCAAAAGCCCACTAGTATTTGCCTCTCTAGTCCATGCCGCCTATTCCTACCCCAGTTCTATTCTTCACGCCCTAGATCAGCCGTCATTCGCGAGACGCCACGGCAGGTCGACGACAGCAAGCCGACGATCATTGTTCAAAACTCCAAATTCGGGGTACTGAGATCGCATCACCACATTGCCTCTTTGTTGTTCATACTTCAATTTTATATTTGCTTGCTTCACCTACTTTGACCGATCTAGGGTATGGAATGATATTTCTCAAAAGATAAAATCGATTACCAGATCTGAATAATATCATTCAAGGCCAGTAGCGTAGAAGTCGGCAAAGTGCATCATATTTTTGAAAAGGCAAGTCATCAATTTCTACAAATTGTGTGCCTATGTTTCATCGAATTTTTTCTTCCTAAATTGTATGGTTAGGGTTTTTTAGTTTGAGATCGTGATTAGTTGGTAGTTGGAATATTGAGACTTGTCAATCTCTAGGGGTGATTCATATTTGGGTCATTCTTTTACGGCCAGACACACCACAATAATCACACAATTCGATCCGTATATTTCAATAGTTAATACTAATTAAATACCCGTGCATTGTTATGAAGTAACAAATGATAATATTTTGGCTTTGCACTCTGAAATAACATAAGTGATATTATGTTTCTCTCTGTAATGTATTTTTAGTGCTATATTTTTTGTTCTTCCTTGAAGTGGACTACTATATATTTGATGTAAGGTGGTGTCAAATTTGACTTTACACTAAATTAATTAGACCAAATCCTCGCAATAAGACAATGAATGAACTCATTGACTAAATTTTCTGGCTCCGCCCCTGGCCAAAGGAGTGCCTTCCGAGCCGCAAATTTACTCATGTGTCCGTCCGTGTACAGGGGAGGACCAGTCCGCTGACATGGAAACGGGAGGTGGCCATCCAAAGCTGCCCGCATAAATTTTAACTATTATCGGAACAACCGGACGAAATTCATGCGAACATGTCCAATTTTTTTTTCATAGAAACCGGATGCAAACACGGCAGATTTCATATAAACATAATGGAATTCATTACATCTTGGACATATTTCAACTGAAAGCGGTGCTCATCCAACACGACAATAGAGCTATAATACCTAAACTAAAAGATCATCGGCGCCCGTTCCCCATGTCTGGCGGTGAGCCATGAGAACTGAAGCTTAGCCTTCTCCAATTTCGCATCGGCGCTCCCCAGCTCGGCCTCCGTAACCTTTGCCTATGAAGCCCTGGAAAGTGAAGTTGCCCGTGTCCACATCGCGGCCAAGCGGCTAATTGACCTACAATGGGCAGCCCATGAAGCTTGGTGTCGATGGGAGGGGAGGAGCAGTGGACTTCCTAGGACCCAAGCTGCGGCGACTTACCGCGCTGCCGGCTGCGCCCGCGGACGTGTTGGCTCATGGTCGTGCAAGCGGGGCGTGGCCTCGGCACAGACGGTGATGTCGTCCTCATCGTCGGTCTTGCCACACCTCGTCTCCCGCCTCATCCAACTCCTTGTAAGCGGCCTCCAGTTCCACCTGATGCAGACGGTACCACCAACGGGCGAGGCGGATCTCACGGGTGGAGGTGTAGGGCTCAAACAAAGCCGCTTGCTACGCCAAGTCCGCGTCTGGCGCGATCTTCTATGGACGTTGAGCTGCTCCTCAGCCTGCTGGTGCTCCTGGAGGAGCTGGAGGTTGTAGGCGGTATCGACCTGCGCCTCCCAAAATGCTCCTCCAGCACCATGTCCATCTAATGAGCATGGGCCTTGCCGATGATCATGGTGCGATGCACCGATGAGGGTGGCGCCGGCTCGTTCTCAACTGCATCCTCCATTGAGATGTCGTTAGCCTCCGGCCTGCCAGCCGACAGCAATGGAAGCCATCTCATTCTTCTTCTCTGGCTAAAGTGTGTCCCAGTGAGCTTTGGAGTGAGAGGATGCCATGGCGAGAGTTGTGCGGGAGAAGAGAAAGGGGCCAGAGGAGGATTAATGCAACTATGGCTGGGGATGCAGTTTATATAGCGGGCGAGACGGCAATGGTGGGCAGCAGAGGGGCGAATGGGTGGCGTCGGAGTAGGTTCTTTGGCAACCATGTGTCATTAATGTGGGTGGCAGGTGGACGGACGGATGACCGCAATTTTGTTTGAACGTGGAGCATTTGCGTGCATCAGGAAGCGGCGCGGGCGGCGCTCTCTTGGCCAGCGTGCCGCTTCAATGCCAACACCAGTGAAAGGTAGCGTCCTCTCTGGACGGGCATGAATGCGGAGACTAACGCTCTGGAACGGCACTTACCGTTTCGGGCAGGAAGCGTACGTGCGGGCGAGGGAAGGGCTTTGTGTGGTCCAGGGAGGGCACATGCGGGTGTGGTAGCGGTCCGGGCGCCTGCAAAGCCTTCACGTTTGTCCCAGGTGTGTGGGAGAAAGTGCGTTCACCCAAAACGCTTCGCGGACCTCGCGACTCCATCCTCCCCATTTTCTCTCCTTCCTTCTTTTTCTCTTGCCTTCGCCGCTGCTCCACCACCCCGGCCGCAACGCCACACCCCTGCCGGAACTCTGCGTCACCGCACCTCTCCAGTGCTCCGGCAGGACTCCACCCGGCTTCTCCTCCGTCTCTGTTCAACCCCTGTCCTCGGACAGCCTTGCCAGGTACCATTTGCTACCGCTATTCTCTCACCATGCCCGTCAACTGTTTGATGAATCACCAGAGCTAAATAGTTGTCCCTTCTTCTTTCTAGCAATGGATTCCGATTTGGAGTACATATACAAGCAGTATGTTGAGTCGTCGGATAGCTCGTCAGAAGAGGAGGAGTACTCCGATGAAACGAGGATGATGCACACGTCCAATGTTATGTCATCATGCATAACATCATCATCAAGGACGAGGGTAACGATGCTGTCGTTGCTCTAGAATTTGAGAACATGGATGATCCTATCCAACTTCAGGACCAGAATCCGGCCACATTTAAGGAGTTTATTCAAATGCAACAACAAATTCGCACTGTTCAAGAAATCTTCTGAATCAACGCTTTATCATCAGCTTTATCACTACTCATGGGGTGACCGATAAGATTATGTCATATCCTCACCATTTATCGTTTGGGCCGATTTATCAGGAATCTATCGTCAGGCCTATTTCTAGCACTATGTGTGTAAAAACTATGTTTATTTGTGTTTTTGGACGTTGTTACCTAATATGTATTCTTGTTCTATTTTTTTGTCACTTTATAGTATTCAAAGCCAAGTAATCAAGATAACACTTTTGCTCAATATTTTTTGCGTTGAATATACCATATTTTAGTGCTGGAAACTTGGGAGTTACAGAAAAATGCCCGATTAATAGTCGATCGATAAAATTGATTAACCGGTCGATTACCTATTAATCTCTAATCCCAACCGACCAAAATGCTAACAATAAGCGATACGAGCAACTGAAAAAATATCTGATTGAGCATCAATGGGCGATGAAAGGGAAGAACAATGTTAGGATGTGATATTTGATTTTTTTTTTAATTTGAACTTGTGTTGCATGCGGCTGTTTGATCGTGCGGACTTAGAAAAAAAATGAGGAAGGTCGGACAGATGCGGCTAGCGTTGTGATCGTAAACTGATCCCCTATTCACGCATGGGAAGGATTTTTGCGGGTTAATGTTAGAGATGTCCTAACAGATGCAGCAAAATAGCGTGGAGCTCAAAATATGCTATTAGCGAGACGTTGTATGTTGATATATTTAACAAAATAATTCCCAATACACTACAGCATGCTATTAGCGAGGATACAGGGGCTATCTTTTTTATTTTATTTTTTTGAACATGCTATTTTCTTCGGTGGTCCTAACAGATACAACGTCGACAGTACGGTACGGAGCAGTCGTCTCGTCTCGTATGTACGTCGTCCTTCTGTATGTTGTCGATTTGCAGAACAATGCGGTGCATGCAAAGTGGCCTACCAGCCGGCTGGCTAGTTGCCGGCGACCCCGGCAACGAACGCCCTGAGGTTCCTCTCGGACAAGCCGCCCACGGCCGCCGCCCCCCGTGCCTTTCCCTTCCACAGCTCCGCCATGGCGCGCACAACATCCGATGTGACGAAGCTGATGCACCTCCGCAGCTTGCCAGCCTCTAGCACGCCATCCTTGTCGCTGATCACGGCGGCCCTTACCCCGGTGCCGAGCTGCCGCTCCACGAGCCACGCGTTGGTGCCCTGGTCCGTCCATTGCGGCACTCCGACGACCGGCACGCCGCACGCAACGCTCTCCAGCGTCGAGTTCCATCCGCAGTGCGTCACGAAGCACCCCACCGCCGGGTGCGACAGCACCTTTGCCTGGTCGCACCACTCCACCACCATGCCACCGTCGGCGCACAGCTTCAGCTCGTCGCCGTCGACCTCGCTGCGGTTGTCCTTTCTCAGCACCCACAAGAACTGCCGGCCGCTCTCCGCCATGCCGCGCGCCACCTCAGTGATTTGCCCCTTGCTCATCGTGGACGAGCTCCCGAAGGAGATGTACACCACCGACCCCGCTGCCTGCGCGTCCAGCCACTCCAGGTACCCCTTGCCGTCCAGCTAGAACAGGTCGTTGTTGTTGTTGTTGCTGCTGCTGCTGCTGCTGGCCGACGCCGCCGAGGCGTCCAGGAAGGAGAGCACGGGGCCGATGGGGACGACGTGGATGCCGCTCTGGCTCAGCGTCACCACCGCGTCGGGCTCCATGGCGTGGAACGTGTTGGCGAGCACGGTGGGCGTGTCCTCGCGGTCCAGCACGTCAAGCACCTCGCGCATGTCGGGTAGCATGAAGGCTTAGGGGTGGTGGTCGTCGCCGGCGGTGGTGAAGGAGGACGGCAGGTCACGCACGCGCATCGGCGGGAGCCCTCGGACGCGAATGTCCGCCCACGGGTTGCTCACCGCCGCAACGACAGCCTGGTCGAGACTGTCGGTGCCGCGCAAGAAGTGGAAGTAGGCGGCGAGCACGGCGGCCTGCTGGATCCAGTAGAGCACCGCGGGCACGCCGTGCGCGCGCGCGACGTCGGCGGCCCAGGAGACGACCTGCGTGTACAGACACCAGCTGCGTGACGGGGGTGTCGGCGTCGCGGAGGCGCGCGAGCACGCTATCCAGCGTGCGGGACCCACAGCCTTGAGGCTCGACATGTAGTCCGTGATGTCCCCGTCGAAGCCGGCGTCGAAGCCGTCGGAGAAGGGCACGTAGCGGACGCCGGCGCCGTCGACATGGTCCACCGCCGCCGCGTCCGCGTGGTCCGAGAACATCTTGCGGCAGGCGGAGACGGCGGTGGAGACGATGACACGGGCGCCCGGCGCGGTGCGGAGCAGGCGCAGCGCGAGGTGCCGCGCCGGGTTGATGTGGCCCTGCGCCGGGTACGTCACCACGAGAAAGTGCGGCGCCGATGACGCGCGCTCCACAACGGGCGCCATTGCTGCGTGCGTGGGATGTGGAAGTGGAATGTGGAGCTAGCTGGGTTAGGTTGATGTCCGTGTCCCTTTGCTGGGTTAGGTTGCGGCGAGTGAGCCATGTATTACAGCATGGCCGAGATATCTTGCAAGAAAATAAGGTCCTGTTCGGTTCATAAGTCCTAGGACTTTTTTTAGTCCCACTTATAAGTCACAAGTCCTTAAAAAGTTCATATCTGTTTGGTTCTTGTGACTTATAAGTTCCTATAAGACCATATTACAACTATAAGTCTCTATAAGTCCCTCCTTGAGAGTCTTATTTCATAAGTCCCAAATGACCACTTTAAGTCCCTATAAGTCCTTCCTGTTTGGTTTAGATGAGACTTATAGGGATTTTTTGAAGTCCCTAAGCCAATAAGTCCCTGGAAACAAACACCCTCTAAATCATCATATTTAGACCATCGGATCAATCAATGATTCAAATATTACTTATTTCGTCCCATAGCAACGTACATGTATTTAGCTAGTACTAGCAAAAAGAGCCCGTGCGATTGCAACGGGAGAGAAAAAAAGACACGCCTCTATCATAATAACCATGACTCAAACCCTCGATAGGTCCACGTCCTTTATTTCAACATGGCATCTTGTCAGTCTTGACGTTTATCCTTCTTTCCACTCTCGCAGATCGACATGCATGGTTATAGATGTTTCTTTTCCGTCTCCGATTTGTTTTTCTAAGGTGTTCGTTTTCAATTTGAATCGGCAACGGCACAAAAGAAACATGGATCATCCACTACTAAGTAAGTTGCATCCTAAATAGAATTTTAAAAATTATTAACATGTGAAACAACATCATATTCAGATTCTACATATTTTTCTAATCAATTTTCATATATAACATGTTAAAAATCCGAGTTAGGTTTAAAAGATAAGAATATTTTTTAAAGAGTTTGAATTTTCTATAATCAGCCTTTAAAAATGGTTAATGGGTAAAAATGACATCATATTCATATTCTACACATTTTTCTAATCAATTTTCATATATAACATGTTAAAACTGGAGTTACGGTTTAAAAGATATGAATATTTTAAAAAACATTTAGATCTATAAAAAACATTATTTTGTAGACGTACGGCAGGTTAATTGACCAAAATATCAGTGGGTTTCCTAAAAAAAGGTGAAAGGTTTTCTATTGTCACTTAAAATAGGACCACAGTTGATTAACCGAAACCTCTGGGAGTTTTCTACAAAAAGTGAAACGTTTAAGTTAAGACTGCGGGTTGATTTCTCAGAAACAGGGATTTTTCCGCAAAATGTGGGACGACGGACCACCAAAACCTAACTAGTTTACGCACAGGTGTTTAGCTAATATATGTAGCAGACTAGTTTTTTTCTGGAAAAAAAACTAGTCTACTACAAGTACTAGTCGGTAACTCTTCTCGAATACGAACCGTACACTTCCCCACTTCGTGGTTAACTTAAATAATCACCATTCTAAACCTGATATCCTCACTTTACAGCTTGAACCCTGATCTTTTCCTGCATTTTCATTAATTTAAGTCACTTCAATGATCTGGTTAGAATACCTGCAAGGTTTGTATTTACTAAATATGTGAGGAACATTACTTAAACACTTAATAAATACGGGATCAACAATTTTCAGACATGCGACAAACATTTTTTTCAGAAAACATGATTTCAATACGCACTATAACTTTTCAGATAGACAATGGATATTTTGTTAAAATTTTATTATTAATTTTTAATTTGCAATCGATTTCCAAATATGCTATGTAATGGTTTTCCATCTTATACGACTTTTTTTACTTAGAATTAATGAAATATAAAAAGTAAGAGTATTTTCCACAAAATATTTTAGAGAAATTTAAAAGTAGATAAAAGAAACAAAAGTGAAAATAAAAAACAAAAAATGGAAAGAGAAAAAAAGAAAGAAAAATAACGATGGTTGCATGTCTACCTCCGTGAGAGCAGGGCCCGTGTGCTTGCATAGTTGCATTCCTCGCAGGATGGGCCTAGACCATATATATGTCCCTGGAGCTTACTCACCTTCAGCGCCTAGTAGGAGTTCATGCGCCTACATGGTTTCTTCATGGGCTGCATTAGGAAGCCCATTCGATGGTGTAACTGTTTGGTGTTGCTGTTATGTTCGATCTCTGCTTTGTTCGCTATTTGTGTTGTAATGAACTCAATTGCATCGATCCGAATTCCCTGAATTATGGAAAATGGTTGTGCATTATTGTTTGTTCTTTTTTTCGCCGTTCGGACGAGGTTGTGCACCGCTTTATGTTTTTCTCTTATCTTTTCTCAATGATTTAATACTTTTTATTTTTATTGAAAAATAATTCAAGAGGAAAGATAGTAAAAAGAAGATAAAAATGATTGAAGAACAGAACAATAATCAGGTATTACTTGGTTCAGAGATAATTTGTAGAAAAAGGAGAAAAAAATATGTAGTGTTGAATTCTTGTTTGTCATAAAATCTGAAGAAACATTCTTCAATATCGAAGCCAATGACGAAATGAAAAAAAGGATAAAACACATTCAGAAGTCTTGTTGTAATAATATATTAAACAGAACGAGAGAAACTACTACTCCGATCACAATGTGAGTGAACGTTGAATGTGAGTGGACTTAATTTGAGTAAGGTGAAGTAGACTTTTAAAAATAGTGAACTAAATATGGATTTGAGTGAACTTGGAAAGAGAATAAAGTAAATATGAATAAGGTGAACTAATTTTGAAAAAGTGAACTAAATTGAATTAGTGAACTAAATTTGAATTAGTGAATTAAATAAGAAATAAAATGAACTAAATTTGAGTAAAAGTGAGTTTAATTTGAAATTTGGTGTACTATATTTGAAGTTAGTGAACTAAATATGAAAAAGAAAGTGAACTAAATTAGAACGAGGGTGAACATAATGTGAATAAGTAAACTAAATTTGAAAAACTAACTAAATTTGAATAAAAGTGATCTAAGATTGGAATAACTGAATTAAATTAGAATAGGTGAAATAAAATTTGAACTGAGAGTGAACTAAATTTGAATTTGAGTGAACTAATTTTGGAAAAGAGAGTGAACTAAAGTTGAACTAGAGAAACTATATATGAATAAGATGAACTAATCTTGAATAACTAAATTAAATTTAAAAATTTAACTAAATTTGAAACTGAATGAAATAAATTTGAATGTCAGTGAACTAACTTTTTGAAAAGAGAGTGTACTAAAGTAATTAAGTGAACTAAATTTGAATAAGACGAACTAAAATCGAATAAGAGTGAACTATATTTGAGATTAGTGAACTAAATTTGAAAAGGAGGGTGAACTGAATTTGAAAAATAAGTGATCTAAGTTTGAATGGGAGCGAACTAAAACTGAAAAGTGAGTGCGCTAAATGTGAATAAGTGAACTAAATTTGAACGGATTAACTAGATTTGAATAAAGCAAACTAAATTTCAAAAAGTGAATTAGTTTAAATAAATGAACAAAATATGAAAAGAGAGTGAACTAAATCTAGTGAACTAATCTTGAAAGAGTGAGTGAACTAAACATTAATTTGAGTGAACTAATTTTGAAAGAGAGAGTGAACTAAATTTGAAAAAATGAACTAGATTTGAATAAAGCAAATTATATTTCAATAAGTGAATTAAATTTAAATAGGTGAATACAATTTGAAAAGAGAGTGAGCTAAACCTAGTGAACTAATTTTGAAAAAGGGAGTGACTAAATATGAAAAAGAGAGTGAACTAAATTTGAATTTGAGTGAACTAATTTTGAGAAATAGAGTGAACTAAAATTGAATTTTTTTAATGAACTAAAATTTGAACAAGGGAACTAGATTTGAATACATGAGTTAAATCTGAATATCTGGACTAAATCTAAAAAAAGGGTGCACTAAGTTTGAATTTGAATGAACTAATTTGGAAAAAGGCAAATAACAAATCTTGAAAAGGGAGTGAATTAAAATTCGAAGAAGTGAACTATGTTTGAAGAAGTGAACTAAATCGAATAAGTGAATTGAATTTTGAAAATGGAACTAAATTCGAAACTGAGTGAAATACATTTGAATTTAGTGCACTAAATTAAATTTGAATTTAGTGAACTAAATTTGAGTGATAGAATTTTTAAAAAGAGAGTAAACTAAATTTGAACAAGGTGAATTAATTTAGCATAAGAGTGAAATAAATTTGAACAAGCGAGCTAAAGTTGAATAAGGTGATTTAATTTTAATATGAATTAATTAAATTTGAATGTAATTGACCAAAAAATTGAATAAGTAGATTTACATTTGAGTGAAAATAGAAGTGAGCTAGTTTTAAAAGAAATGATCTGAATTTGAATTTGAGGAACCAAAATTTAATAAGGTGAACTAATTTTGAATTCGAGTGAAGTAATAATATAGCAAAAAGAGAGTAACGAAATTAGAATTTAGTGAACTAGACTTTAATGGGGTGAACAAAATTTGAATAGGAGAACTAAATTTCAACAAGTGACCTACCGCCCTCCCGTCGATGGAGAGGCGGAGGTCCTCCTCCTTGGAAAATATGTGGAACGCCCTCGCCCCAGAGTTTGCATGTCCTCCCTGTAAACGAACAAGGAGATGATCTCCTAGACCCGCTCCATCTTTAGCTTGTCCTGCTCACGATCTTGAGCATCCTTGCTTCGAGCTGCAGCTTTCGGTGCACTATCGAACCCTAGAAGCGCTCTCAATTTGGGGCAGGGGAGGGGGAATTCGAGCCATCAAGGAGCAAGGGGGTGGCAAATGAAGCCTGGATCACACAACCCGCATTAATACCTCGCCGGCCATGGCTCTCTTCCTCGAACCTCTGACGTGTCGTACCACCCCTACAACCGCACAACCAGCACAACGTGAGAGGGAAAAAATATGTACACTATCTCCTACTATCTCACCTTCTCGCTCCGCCTGATCGTGGACACGGATGCCCCGGCCGTCGAGGAGCACCAACTGTCGTGTTCTAGTCCAACGGACTAGGGTGCCTCACCGGTAAACACGCATTGCCGACGTGCAAAGGTCGGAGACCAAGTGTACTGCCCACCACTGATCGCGTGGAGGCGATGCAGACTCGGTCGTCGCGCTCCCTTAGAGGCTGCATATACCGAGTACTCCGTTGAGGAGGATTTTTTTAGTGGAACTAGTTGATACTTTATTGAAAGTTCACCTCTGAGCTAATATGTGAGTTTTGAGTTGCAGTAGGTAGAGCAGGTTATGTGCCATGATTCGTAGTCGATTACGAGAAGTTCAGAAATCCAATTCGGTTCCCAGGTGTGTGTGCTCCTGTGCATGGAAAATGATTTTTAAAAGTCAAAAAAAATACGAGCAAATTTTTTATGTGTTCGTAGTCACATCAAAATGCTACCTGCAAATTTTGAGGTAAAAAGGTTAGGCATTTTGTCTTGCAAAAAAAAACAAATTCAACACCAAATGTCACCCCCAAATGTTACACCCAAATTTGTTTTTTCACCAAGGAAACACTGGTACTCCATTTTGCATGAAAATTATCAAGCATGCTTGCGACACTAGCAAAAACGCCTACAAGAACGCATAGAAAAAACCAAAAGAAAAGCTTTTAAACCCGATAGAGAAACACAGGAAAACTAGGGAATACCTTCTCAAAACCTAGAAAACTGGTGTGTGTAAGTGTGTTGCTCTCAACCAGCAACAAACACTCTTATAGACGGGACCCATAGCGACCCATAGCCCTCGACACATCAGAAGGCTTCAAACAAGGGAGCTTAGTATCTTAATAGATAGATTCCATCTGCCAAGAAAGAGTAGAAATGTGTTTCTTAAAAAAATACCCCTTTAAACATGCACCGTTCATCTCATAATATAGACGTGTTTTGATTTGTTAAGACAAGGGTTTTACCAAGAGTCATTGTATTAATATGCAATTTATGTGACATAAAAGTTAATTGGTTTGATTCATATTTGAAGGCACTTGCTTATGATTATTATTTTGTATCATGCGGACCACAAAATTTAATGGATCAAGGCTTGTCTGAACAAAAATCAAGATAATGGATCAAAGGCTCTATTTTCTAAAATTGCCGGGATAGGGAGCTGGAAACAAAACATTAAATTTTGTGACATAAGTTTTCAAAAAAAAATATGACATAAGATTTCAAAAAAATACGAGAGCCAGAAACCGTGGAATGGAAATGTTGCATATACTCTTGAATCCAGTTGGATTTGGAAACTACATAAACTAAGATTGCACGAATCAAATGGTGCAGGAATTAAAACCCTGTGCGATTCCTTCAAATCGAAGAAGCCGTGGGCCTACCAAAACCACACGAATGAAATGCCCTGCGGATTAAAATCCTAGTTAAAGCCCTTGAGTCAAAGTAATAAAATCCTAGGTATTTACATTTACTATTTCCATACTCGTAATATTCATGCTTGTGATAGACTCATAGTGGTATCATAGGGCTCAACAGTCTAGCCTAGAGATTATGATGGCTACCCCGGTCCGGTTTATAAGCCATAGCAAATGGACATGGACATTACATTGTTAATTAAGCTCAGAAAACGAACAAAATGGTTCCTTTGCTTCGAAACAAAGTAATGTTTACATATATATGATATACTCTGCAGTATGTAGTATGTAACAATTTAACCTGAATGTCACCTGTTGGATCATACATATATTAACAAATATATACCTTGTAAAAGTGTAAGGAAGCGGAGCGCGTATATCAATCTGGATTCTGCGCGCGCGTAATTTACATCCAAGTGCTTCCAGACACCGAAAATGAAGTTGAAAAGAAAAAATGAATTGTAACGAATAAAAGAATGAACAAAATCAACACTGCCTCAGGTTCTGAACTCAAGACCGGGCTGCGAGTTGGTGCAGTGCTCGAGTGACTAATGGAAGAGGAAAGAAGAAACGAAAAAGAATCAACAAATTAATCTGCACGCACACCACGCCGACGGAATCAGTTGGTTTTCTTGGACGAATCGTCCTCCGAGGAAGTCGCGTTGTTGTTGTTAGTGTTGTTGTTGTTGGTGGTGTTGTCGTCGTTGTTGCTATCTTTACTGTCGCTGTTGGTATTATCAAGGTCAGGAACTATTGCTGCCGCTGGTTCGACGTGAGCCAGCCGAGCAGCGCCGATCACCTGCTCCGGGAGCTCCTCGTACGTGTTCGCCTGTATCCGGCAAAGTACGATGTGCATATTGAATTGTTGATAAGATAAGACTAGATTGATTTTCTTTTCTTGAATATAAACATGCTTTAAAATTGGCATTTGGGGTTCCTACCTGTATTAGGAAGGCCATGTCAACTACCAATGTTGTGACAACACCAAACACCAGCCCCAGAACCCCATTGGCTACCGCAGAAGAACCGATGTCAACATCCACCTGCAGAAACAACCTATCCGTCAAGATGCATTGTCTCGCCAAAAATGAGAAGAAGAAAAAAACAATAATGATGACGAACTTCTGTCGGTAGTTAAATGTTCCGAACCCAAAACTCTACTGGTCATTCTAATGCCATGATCACAATATGGAAAAAGCTATCGGCGGGCCATCATTTGGAAGATTTCACGTAATAAACAATGACTTACTTCCAAGTACCCCGGAGCGCGTATGTAGCTGCAGTCGACGGCCTTTCCCAACAAACAAGGGGTGCTTCCGACACTTTGCCGCACTATCCAAGAGCCCTGAAGATTTTGTTTTTTGTTTGTTGAGACAGAGTGAAGATGAAGAATACAACGAACTAGTTGCAGACTACAAGATTTTTGTGAGAAAAACAGACCTTCGGAACGGCCGGTATAAGCTTCAGTCTGCTATTGCGGAATTCATCATCGCCGTCGAAGAAACGTTGCAGCAACGATCCCTTTTTCATGGTGTTTGTGACGAAATACATCACTATGCTGTAATGGGTCGATCCAGGAATCTGCAATAGGATATTGATGACTTCACCAAAAATGCCTCCTTTCGAAAAGAAGTTTGACAGAAGTCTACAAACACATGAATAATATGTTGCTACAAGGAAATCTATTAAGAATGTCACTCACTTGTATGTTGGCAACAAATGTGTGCATCCCTTTCTCAGCAGCAAGCTGCAAAACCGGTAGCAGTGGAAATGATAGTATGAATTCAAAAGTGGTTCTTCTAAGAAATTTAACTGAGGGCGTATTAGTGTCTAGGGTTTAACTGAGAAATTTTCATGTTTACCTGAGCAACACAGCCTTTCTGCCTGCCAACATTGTCCATACGCTTGGTGTCCTTAAACCAGTCGATCGCCGCGAGCTCCATGAGGTAACTTGCTGCAGGTATCTGTAACTTCAATGTGAGTGTGTTGAAGTTCTTCATAATTAACTAAGAATAAAATGGAAGATTTAGACCTTCGATTTATCAGTGGGGAAGTTCTTGCTGCGAACTTTAAAGAGGGTGCTATCAGGTACTGTCCAACAGTTGCGGGTTTTCTCATCCGGATCACGATGAAGGACGCCCGAAAAGCACGATAAATCAATCTTTTCCGGAGGTTCTTCTGCCACGGCAAAGCTATCACCGTTAGAGCAAAAAAAAATCATCTGCCATAGGAACTTGACAGCACACATGATAATGCAAGCACGCAGATAGGAAGCGGTAATCAAACCTGGCTTAGCGTCGTTGTCAGATTTGTTGGAGTCATCCTGTACATTAATTTTCCAAAATGTTTATTATGAAGTGTGAAAAAACTGTTGAAACGGTTGTTCATAGTGTGGTTTAAGATATACTCAATTGGAAAAGAAAAAAACTATCAGTGTGGTCTAGGATATGTAACCTCTATGTTAGCTTCAGGAACTTGGTAGTCATCGTCCTCATCGGATTCTTCCTCGATGATTGACATGTTTCTACCATCTTTTTGGTCTTTATCTAATGGTTTAATCTTGTCGATTGCACGAGGCTGCGGGTTTTTCTGATCTGCCGATGGATCGAACATTTTCTCCATCACAGGAATCCTTGGAGCTATATGGCATTCATCTGTCTGTGAGAAGTACTCGCGCAGGCCTGGCAGTAAGTGTAAATTAAAGCCATAAGGACCAGAATGAGTTGGTGAACTATATATGCTCTCCAATAAGGGGGAAAACACGCAGTACCGGCAACACAGTTCTGTATTTGCAGCAATGTATGGTACTGAAAGGAAGGGGAGTAGTTGAGGAACCATCCTTTCAGATCAATCTGCATAAGGTGTTGGACCTGGGTACGGGGCCGTCCGTTGCGACACTTGAGAGGTGTAATCTTGAACCCACCACCTGAACTAGTATGAAGTTCAGAAAAGGGAAAAAATGAACCCAAGTTAATTTTGTTTATTTGAAGTGTCTCATCCTCTCAGGTAAATGAAGGATGGCCGATGGTCGGAAAGAGACTTACTTTCGATGAAAGCCCTCACATACCCTCTTTGCCGGCCACAGTTAGGATGGTCGACAGATCGAAACAGAACAACTGCATATATGTAACAACAAACGCATACACTGTCACTGAGAAGACACTGCAGGCAGCAAATGTGACAGCTACATGGGAAATTTCAAGAATGTACCATAGCTTCCATCATCATTCCGCCGCCAGTAACGGACATAACAAAGATCCCTGGGCCAGACTAGCCTGCATGTTATTTAGGTTGTAAGAATGTAAGCTGGAATCTGACAGACAATTCAAAATGCTACCAGTATTAATGACGCATCCAGATAAGAGATCGAAAATATTATACGTTTGTGACATGCTAAAAATGCATTTTACAGATGGTAAAAACATGTTAACATGTGAGGGTGTGGTTACATTGGACACCAGTGCAGCTGCAACTTGTGATAGATTATTGCAGTGTGACCATCAACCTCTTCAACTAAACTTCCGTAGCGAAAGCTACAGTCCCACCTATAGTGGAGAACAAACATCGGCATCAGCGTCAGTAGCTCGAGCAGCAGAGTGTTAAAATGCCAAACTCTTACTCGTATCTCGTCACGTCCATGCTCATCACTAGACCAAAAATAGCTTCACATGTGGCTTCGACTACCCCGACAGCCCTCATAGCACGGCTACAGCTTCTTGCCTACACAGCGCATACAAGTACAGTCGGTGTCAGATTCAGAATTTCAGGCACTGTCCAGTAGTAACTCTCCAGCAGTTAAGACTGCTGCCGGGACATACAAGGTAATCGACTTCAAGAAGTTCTTCGAAGATGCGAAGTCCTGCCAATGACAACACCAAGTTACAGTTAATCCTCCGCAAACAAAGGGTTCATGACATAAGGAGGAGGAACCTCGACTTGCCATTTTGGCATCGAAGTAGCCGCCAATTCTTCTTGGAAGAAAATTGACTCGGCTCATTCTGATTTGACCCAATATCAGGCTCATTGGTCCAGTCGCGTATCGATTCGGGGGGACCTGGCACCACCGGAAAGACGCGTTGAATTTCCGTAGCATGAAAAGGTGAAAAATGCAACATGCAGACCAGTACTCTGCTTCACTCAGGTAGTCAATGTAACTTCGTACCGTTCCCTATAGTCGTCCTACGAGTCAAAATGGGCCGCTCCTCTTCTTCTTCAGCTCTACATTTGTTTTGTAATTATTAAATTTCTGTCTAATTCGTGAATGGTTTATGTATAAGAGAATATAAGACATGGAACATCGCATACGCGCTGTCATGATCTGAGAATGCAAACTGCCCTCCAAGTTCCGTGTCGAAGTCCATCGAAGCAAAGGCCTTACGGTTTTTGTCTGCCATAGAGTCTTGCTGCTGCAAGAATGTGGAGATGTGATGATCGACAAAAACAAACGGAGCGTATATATATCATTACTATTAAAGAAAATGACTAAGAAATTTATTGTACATCAATACTTCCTACTGCTTAATTGTCAAATAATGTGATTATTGAACATCTCTTAGATATGTTATTTAATTGTGTTACTTATGTAGAATTCCACTCAAACAAAGCCTTACTGAACCTGATCGATTATCTGCTCTATCTTCTTTTTCCAAGCCAGTGCATCTTCAATGTCATACGCACCCATCTGAGAATTAAGTTTTAGTTACAGCATAAAACAAAGATCAAGTGACAGTGCTGAAGCGCTCTCAGCTTAGAACAAACCGTGATTTGGTGCTCCTTTTCTTTCTTGTTATAAACGCAAAGGACATAAATCATCTGAAAAGAAAAATCAGCAAGAGAAAAAATCATTTCCCCAATTATACAGGCAATGAGAAATGTCAGTGTGTTAAGTTACTTGGTGATTGCTACTTCGTGCATGCACAAGAGCAGAAATGAATGAAGGTGTTTTTCTCTGAATAAAATCAACATAATGGTGTGCAAAAACCGTGATTTAGCTACTCCCTCTGTCCCATAATATAAGAATGCCTTTGACACTACGCTAATGTCAAAAACGTTCTTATATTATGGGACGGAGGGAGTATTTCACACTGTCAGAATCATAGGGCATCTAATAATCCAAAACTTATGCATTATTGAAATGAGGACAATTCTGGATCAAGCTACATATAAATAAAGAAAACTTTTTTTGTATATAAAAAAGTGAAAATACAACATCTATTAAGTTTCTTGCAGTAACATATACATTTCGACGCCATCGTCGAGATCATTCAACACCGATATTCAGAAAATTGAGTAGATAGAGAAGTAGTAACAGTGAGCAAACTCCTCTTCTGAGGAAAGGGAATAATAGTTAAACTCACCTGCCCATGATGTGTTTTGAGTCCTCTATCCTCCACCCTGCAATTCCCGTCGATTAGCAGCGACTTGAGCGGCACCTGCACATGCACAAATTTCTTAATAACATTTATCTTGGAATCGTTAGGATGAAATAGTACCATCAGGATATCAGAATTAAATGAATGCAGATAACTAACGATCAACACACAAAATTGATGATGAGGCGCACAAAAAATCCCCCAGAAACAGACACAAAAATTGATGATGGATTTCAAACTTTGATCGATGATGAGGCGTACGACGAACCATGCTGTCCTTGGGCTTCTTCTTGTAGTAGGCGAGCAGCTTGGACTCGAGCACGAAGTATCTGGTGTGGAAGAAGGACCGGCCGATCTTGCGCCGGCCGTAGCGCACCATCCAGCCCTCGTGGTGGACCGCCGCGGCGGCGGCCTCCCGGCCGGCGGCCAGGGCGGACGTCTTGGCCTGCATCTCCTTGGCGTTGGCCGCGGCCGCCGCCGCGCCCGCGGCGCCGGGGGACGGGTCGCGCGGCGTGGCGAAGGTGTTGGCTTTGGTGAGGTCGGCGGCCTTGGCCGTGGCGGAGGACGGGCCCGCCGGCTCCCGCCTGGAGGCCGAGGAGCTGAGCATGGTGGTGCGCACGTAGCGCGCGGCGCGGCTCCATGAGGGGTCGGAGGTGGGGGCGGGCGTGGCGGGCGCGGGCGGCGCCTCCTCGGCGTCGGCGGCGGGCGTCGGCCGGCTCATTGCTGCTGCGGCTGCCTGCTGGGGCTGGGTTCCATCCGCCGCCGCGCGCTCGTGGGGGTGGAACGGGTGGATGGAGAGGTGGGAGCGCATGCGGGCGGGCGGGCGGGCGAGCTCGGCGAGGGAGGAATGGGGATGGTGATGGAGACGGAGGGGGTGGCTGGGCGGGAGAGCCGCGGCCGGGTTGTGGTTGTGGTTGTGGCGGTGGAGGGGAGAGAGAGGGCGACAAGAAGAGAGGAGAGGAGGGACAAGTGGACCTTGGTTGGTTGCTTCTTTTTTTATACTCCCTCCCTTCTTCCCTCCCATGCATTCTCCTTCCTTTCTCTCTCATGGTCATGGTCTCGAGTGTGTGCTATGCCAAATAGTGTTGCCAGATGTGAAATTTGAATTTGACGTTGATGTACGAGTAACTGAAAATTTGCCCCTCGTTCCTTCGCGCGTCATGCCAGGATTTATTTTGAGTATATTCACTGTGTTATGAGGTACTACTTGTCCGGATGGTTTTCTGCTTCTCCGGCGAGCAGGAAAAAGGGGAAACGAGAGGGTTTTGGAAAAACCAAGTCAAACCCAAGTACATACGGTTTACATTTACATTTTAACTATCCACACCTTTTTATTCGCAACTAACACCCCGGAACAACACCCCCCCCCCTCCCCCCGGCCCACCTCAAGATGGGGCAAAAGTTGATCTCCAGTTTTAACACAACCTACTTGAAGTACTTCCTTACCAATTTCCTCCGTAATAAAATGACTATTGCACGGGAGATAGTGATTTGGGCTTGGCCATTACCACTACATTGGGTTTTCAAACATGTTTTGGTTTACTGGTTCTAAGAACCTTCTAGAATGTGCTTTTCTGGGTTTTCTTTTTTAACTGTAGTTGTTCTTTTCTCTATCTTCTTTATTTATTACTGGTTTTTTTTGTTAGTTTTTATTTTACCCTAAAAATATTCATAATTTTTTAAAAATCTGTGAAATTCAAATATGGTCACATCTCAAAAAAATATTAATTTTATAAAAAAAGGTTAGAAAACTTCAAAAAAAATGCTCTTAATTTTTATGAAATATTTTTGAGTGGTCTAGAATATTTCAAAATACAAACAAATATTTTTAAGAAATGCTTGGACATTTTATTTTGTTCAAAATTGAGTCCGGACCGAGGCGAAACATGTTTACACATTCTGTTTAGCTCAATGACCTAGGTGATAACGATTTGGGCGCCCCCATTTGCATTATATTGCCTTTTCAAACATTGTGTGGTTTCCTAATTTTAAGAAGCTTCTTCCTTCTCTTCTCTATTATTTTTGTCTGCTTTTTGTGTGTGGGAAAGTTCCCATCTTGTTTCTTTTATATATTTTTATTTCTTCCTCAACTTATTTTATTAATTTTACTTATTTTGTCATTTATTTTTTTATTCTTTTCATCTAAAAAATGCTCACAGTTTTTTAGAAAAACTGATATTTAAAATATGTTAACACTTTTGAAAAAGGGTCAACTTAAAAAACAAAGTTCAGCAAGCTATTTCTCACATTTTATTTTTATCTTAAAAATATGCACAATTTCAAAAACTGTCTATGAAATTTATATATGGTAAAATTTATTTCTCAAAATATAAAGTTTAGCAACCTTCAAAAATTCTCAATTGATTTTAAAATGTTCAATTTTCTAAAACAATTTTAAATATTTGATAAAATATTTTAATAATAGATGGTTAATTTTTAGAAAAATGTCTGAACATTTTATATATTTCACAAGAATTTTTATGAACTTCAATGCATTTTTTAATATTTGACAAAAAGGTTGACCTTTCAATACTAGCTGTTTTTTCTTATTAGAAAGCATGAAGGAAATCCCTCCTTTTCTTGAGCGCAGAATTCAATAGTTGCTCGTATGTTATTACTCGACAATTTGCCACCAAGGGAGCGGCAAATAGGAGGAGCTCCCAGGAGACAGAATAGTCATGGTCTGTGTTGTGCCGAGACGGGCTTTATAGGTAGTAGTGTAGCCCGTTATAACAAACCATAAGGGCGAAGGGGCCCGAAAACCCCTAGCCACCGCCTTCCCTGGTCTTCTCTTCTTCTTCTCTTTCATGACGGCTTCAATTAGATCAGACAAGGGAGGAAGGTTGGGAAGCAAAGAAGATGAGTCGGAGCAAGGCGATCCCGATGAATTTGCGGCACGAGCTGACGAGGCACGTGGTGGCTGGTGACGGTGGAGATCAAGGCCAACAAGCTCTACCGGGGTTCCATCATCTACTGCAAGGACAACTGAAACTTCCAAATCAACAACATCACTTTCACAGCCAAGGGTGCGTTTGGTTCCTTATTTTATATGCAATTCTTTCATTTTCATGTGGCGTGTGCTAAATACCGTTGCCAAATATGAAATTTGCCTCTAGCATTAGTGTAGGAGCAACTAAAATTTGGTGGATGCTCCTTCCAGAAGCATGCATCGTCGTTCCTTCTCACATCACTCCAGAATTTTTGGGGTAGATTCAATGTGTTATCTGTCGTACTTGTTGGACAATTTGGCGCCACCTACACCAATGGAAGATCGTAAATGTAGCATTGATGCCAGACATAACTTACTGGCCAATTTTGCATTTCGCGTGTTTTGGATGTTCTAAAGAGTATGGAAGAAGCCCGTGCTGTTGCCAAATCTAACCTTTAGACTGACTTAATTTGTGGAATAATCATGTTTAAAACATAGTAAGACAGTATGTAAAATATAGTAATTTTCATAAAAATGAAGTAAATTACAAAGTTATGTAGTAAAAAAAATAGTAACACAGTATGTAAAATATAGTACATAAAAATGAAGTAAATTACAAAGTTATGTAGTAAAAAAATATTTTCCTAATTACTATATTTTATACACCATTTCACTGGATTTTGTATACATCACGTTACTATATTTTCTATACCGCGTTACTATATTTTGTATGCAGCGTTACTAGGCGGCATACAAAATATAGTAACGTGGTATAGAAAATATTATATTTTTTATAGAAATGTTGTAAATTCTGAACTTGATAGTAAAAAAATATTTTAAGAATTACTATAATTTGTACACCATTTTAGTAGATTTTATATGTACCGTTATTAGGGGTGTAGAATAAGCTATTCCACACTCATGCTTAGAATAGCGATATTCCTATCACCAGTGGTAGTTACCACCACTTGAGATTTGTATGTTGTATGTAGTATGTAGTATGTATCAAATCGAATAGTATGTACGCGTAAGATGTAGTATATAAGAATGTATAGGTAGTATATATACTATTTTTTAGGTAATATGCATCGCATTTTTAGTATGTTTTATTTTACGTACAAATATATACGTATTTCACCAATATAATAAAAATCATGGGCCAACTTGCAATTTTTTTCATGTAACTCACTTTGGAACATGGTATATATAATATATGAATATACTTACAATGATAAAGTATTATATATATAATACCACATGGTGGTATGTTAGACATGTGGGGTAGCTACCCCGGGTGGTAGGATATATTTTTTCTATATATTTATAAATATATATACCATAATAATATGGAAATTCACATGCATATTTGCATTCTGAGGTCATGTCTCTTATGCATGGTTGCATATTGAGGTGGGCATTTTTCATGCATGTTGAATGCTTAGGTGGCATGCACTCGCGTGTTGTGGATGTTCTAAACAGAATGTAAGAACCCCGCGGTAGTTGCCAAATGTAATCCATTGATCTCACAAAATTTGTGATAGACTCATGTATAAAACTAGATGATACCCTGCATGTTTTTGCATGAATGTTTTGTACTTCCTCCATCCTATATTAATTGTCACTCAAACGGATGTATTTAGGGCTGAAATACATCTTTTTGAGTATGAGAACTAAACTGAATACATATGGTATATTGTATTTGATTGTTGTATATATGTAAAAAAATATATTAAATGTAAGTATCATAATAAAATGGAAATTCGCATCCAAGTTTGCATGTTGAGGTGCACATTTTTTCATGAATGCTGAATTCTTAGATGACATGCTTGCATGTTAAGAAAAATAGATTAGTGGGAGCTAACTATTTAGATATAGAAGATGCGATGACTAGAATTTAAGCTACGGTAACTGAGTGGAATCATGCTATCTTAACTCTTCTGCCCATTAAGAGGTGATTTTCACACATTACGTCAACAAAATTGTAGGGGTAAACTACAGATCAAAACATTGTTCTCATCATCAAGGCAGTATTGGTTTTTGGCTAGTGAGGCTCATACTTTTCATAGTCACCTACGGACACTTCTTCTTGGAGACAAGGACACTATTTTGTATTCGCTTCTTCCCAAAGCCATCATGGTGGTGTAGGAAGAGATGTGGAGCGGTTGAGATATGGAGCCTTGTGATTTGGTGAGCCTGGAGGTGTCCAGGCTGGCTTTGGTCTTCCTTGTCTTTTCAGATGCACAACATCGATCAGGGTCATCGCAGTCAAGGTACCAAAGACTAGGTATCTCCGATGTGCGGCAAGGTGGCTGAGGGTTGATTCACCGACTGATATGTTGCCGGGGCATCGATCCCCTGCTCTTCAACCTCCATGATAGGGAGTCCCAAGTCCACTTGTTGCCCGTAGAGTTCTCCTTGGCATCCATTGTCGAGGATCATTAGCGTCCTGGTGGAAAGGCTAATGGTACACATGAAAATTAATGTGTTTATGTTACATTATTCAAGGTCATTTGTGCATATTTAAGGACTAGTTTGTCATTCTCATTATCTTAGAGGACAATTTAACATGATTTGTTGTAGTGATTTTTGTTACTTCAGTACTGGCCCTTTGGGACCCTCATCGTCATTCAAAAAAATATTTCCACGTGTGAAAAGAAAAAGGTAATACCAGCTTTTGCATGGTGATTCTCGTAAAGGCAGACTTTCGGCCCCAAAACACAACAGTTTGGGCTGGGCTGGGATTTTGTAGGCTTTGTGTGGAAAGATTGAGTTTGTGCCTCCAAAAAGGCAAATCCTATTTGATGGACTATGCGCCAAAGTATCACTTAATCGCTCAGGAGCTATTGACTTGGGCTAGTCCATTAGCATTACCTTGGTTTTTCCAATCATGGTTCATTTTTTTTGTAGGAAGATTCTAGGAAGCTTCTCTCAGTTCTTTAAACTTTTCTATTGTTTTCAACATTGTCTTGTACGGGTGTATTATTATTTTCATTACATTTCTTTTCCTTACCCTTTGGACTGTTTTCTCTTTTAAAAAAATGCTCATTATTTTTAAAAGTTGTTCCCTAAATTTAGAAAATCTTAATTGTATTAAAAATCATGTAAATATATAAAAATAACAAATGAATGATTTTAATAAACTTTTTTGTATATTTTCTGAAAACATCATTATTTTCAATTTTTTAAAATTTAGGATTGTGTTCCAAAATCTCTATACTTGTTATTATTTACCCGTGAGCATTTTTCTAAAATTCAGTATAATTAAAATTTACTAGACTTTAAAGCTTTCTAATGTACAGTAGGAAATTTTATCATGAGAAAATCTGCAAGAAAACGGAAAACCTGAACAAAATTACACCTTTCCCCGATCATTAAATTGGGCTGGCCCAGTAGAGAGCCGGAAGTACGAAAAACCTACGTGCAGCACTTTGCTGGCGCTCCTATGTCTCGCTTTATGCGAGCACGGGAAGCCTCGCGTCGAAGAGCCTAGATGGGCCGGCCTGGCCGTGCAGGAGGCCACAGCCTGCCTTTTTTGTTCTTTTTTCAGTTTTCTGAACTTGGTTATTTCTTTATTATATATTTTTCATCATAATTTAAATTATTATATATGTATGTATGTGTGTGTGTCTATATATATATTTCAAAAATGTTGAACACATATTAGAAAAATATTGAATAAGTATTTAAAAAATTGCACAAGTATTTGAAAAATGTTGATATGTATTAAAAATATTGAACAAGTATTTATAAATTGTAGAATAAGTATTAAAAATGTTTAACAAGTTTTTGAAAAATGTGAACAAGTATTAAAAAAGCTGAATACATATTTCAATGTTTATACAAATATTTTAAAAAAATTGAATAAGCGTTCAAACAATGTTAAATGTTTATGCAAAAAATGTCGATCACTGTTAGAAAAATGGTTTAACATATAAAATATGTAGAATAAAAAATAAAACAAAAATAAGAAAAAATTTGAAGGAAAAATAAAATCAAATAAACAATGGAGACAAAAAAAACAAAATTTGGAGAAGCAAAAAGAAATAGAACAACACAGTATAAACAGGGAAAAAGAATGAACCTGTGTGAAAACTGGCTCATTTTCCTTCTAGTATGCCGTGCCCTACCAATTGTATACGAAGCTATTGCGCGTCCAAGAAACAGGCAAATCCCAGGATCGAATCCTTGCAGGGGCAACACTTTTTATTCTATTTTTCTGAAAATATGCACAATGGCCCGGCCTGATACTGTAGCCCTTCGCTGCGAGAGATTCCTCCGTCTTGCTTAAAGCAATAAATAACACTTACGGTAGCGAATAGTCGGCCTCCAGCATAGGGAGTTACCGATTGGGGCAATGCATCACGCACTGTAACGACATGGCTACTATAGCGATTGATTTTTTTTTTGCTGTTTCATTTGTTTTCTGAAAACATGAGACAACTATTTTTGATACGAGTTAACAATTTTTGACAATGTTATTATTTTTCAAATTTTAGATTTGTTTCAGAATGGTTTTTTCTAAATGCGTACATTTCTTTGGAAAACACTAACAATTTTTTGAAACAGAGAACAAATTTTGAAACTTCGAACATTTTTCAAAAAACAAGAACAAAATTTTGAAATTAGAACATGTTTCAAAGTTGAGAACATTTTTTGAAAACTCTAAACATTTCCGGTAAAAAAGGTCTGTTGCTATAACTTGCTTATAGCGCGTGCAATGGGTTCTCCTTTTTTGCGCGTAGTTCGCCCATTAGGAACCTAGCGTGTACACCTTCGATTTCCTGATCCTCTATTTGGGAGAGCCCGTTTCGGTTTTCTTCCGCACCAGATTTCTGAAGGTACTAGAACTTCCATAAACCAGGTTTTTGTCCTTTATTTTTTCTTCTGTTTTTTCTCTTTCGTTCTATTTTCTTTTTTATTATTGTTTTCTTTTTTCTTTTCCTTTCTGCAAAAAAACATTCAAATTTGTCAACATATTTTGAATCTATGAAAATTTTTTGAAGTCATTGAAATGTTACCATTTTCCAAATTAGTGACCAAGTTTTACAAACTTGTGAATAATTTTCGAATTTTTGAACTTTTTTCACCAATTCCTATTTCTTTTAAATTGTGACTATGTTTTTGAAACATGTGAACATATTCTGAATTGGTGAACCTTTTTAACTTTTGGTATTTTTTATAAGCGGACATTTTATGATTTTCGAATACTTTTCAAAATGAAGAGTTTTTTTTAATTTTCTAACATTTGATGATTTGTCAAATTTTTTGTAAAACATTCGCAATTATATAAAATTGGGAACTCTAATGAAATCCGTGATTATTTTACAAATTGATTTTTTTAAATAGAATAGACAGGAAAAAGAAAAGAACGAAATAAATGCGAACCTCACGTCCCTCAAGTTTTAGTTTTTTCTTATTTCGTTTTTCAAAAGAGTTATCCTCAAAATATATTTTTATAAAATTCTTTCAAAAAGGTTTTTATCTGTATTTAGAAATGTTTGGTCATGTATTTGATTGTAATTATTCGTCGTCTATTTCAAAAAAGGTTCCTGCATGGTTAGAAAAAGCATACATCATGTATTCAAAAAGATAGGAAATGTTTATCGTCTATTTAAGAAATGTTCATAGTGTATTAACGTTTTTATATTTCAAAAATAAAAAAACCTCGCATATATAAAAAATGTTAATGTTATTTTTAAATATACACACGGAACTTCTTTTGTTTACGTAATGACATTTTTTGAAGAAACAACGAACATTTTCCTATGAAACAATGAACTTTTTGGAAAAGATTGATGAACAATTTTCAGATACACTTCGAACAATTTTCAGTACATGATGAACTATTCTAAAAAAAGATAACCATTTTCTTAAAGTGCAAGACCAACATATTTTTAATACAATGGCACACATTTTCAAAATACGACATGAGCCTTTTAAAAATACACATGAAACAATTTTTAGGTGAGATATAATTTTTTTTTTTGGAAAATATGCGTTCCGTTGGAGCAGAATAGTCCTGGTCTACACTGTGATGGGCCGGACCGAAATTATATTTCAAACCAGAGGAGTGAACATGAAAACCTTAGCACCACTAGCCACTACCTCCCCCTGGTCTTCTTATGTCCCCCTTAGTTGCTCTTGTGAAGAAGCTTACTGCTAGTTCATATGAGTTAGTTGCTTGTCGTGTTAGTTGCACGTCAAGAATCTATAGCTAGTATCTTCCCGCTCCATGCTAGGAGCAAGGAAATATCATGGCTAGTGTTCTACGGTCGACACTTTGCCTACCTAAGATGTTCTTCGAACACACATTTTCGACTACACATCGACTGCACTTCTTCTTCTTCTTGTGCTTACGGCAGAACTGCCATGAGTGTACCTATGTTATCCGAACCCATAGCATTGCAGTATGAAGACAAGTGGCTAGTGGCTACTCTTATAAATCATAGTAAATTTCTCTCCAAAAACAAAAGGATAATAACAACAAGAAGTATTACATTGGAAGAACAATTATCGCGACAATCTTTATGAAAACAACAAGAACTAAGCCACTCTCTTAGAAACAAGAAGAAACAAGCAACAGGTTTATTGAAACTGGTTGAGATGGGCATTACAGGTGATCCTTGTGATCAAACCGGATGGTACGATGGGGACGGGTCCTCCTCCTGATGGTGCTTTGGAACCTGGATGCCGGCATGGGTGAGCATGGCCCAGATGTGGATGATGAACTCACCACCATTGGCCAACGCGTGCGCGTGTGGCTCCGGCCCTCCTGCCGACCTACGCGCCACAAACACAAGCAGCTCCGCCCAGAACTCGAGCAACATCCCCCAAACCTTCTCATCCTCGCGCATGGTATCGCCGCCACTAGCTCCATTCTCTAGCTGCTTGCCCAGCTTGACACCCTTGGCCATGGACGACTTCCCCTCCTCTTCGGTGGGACACAACATCATCAACCGTTTACGGCGTTGCACGGTGGTGAAGCAACTCTTGAAGAAGTTGTTAAGCTCCCCCTTGATGTCCTTGTACACCTTCTCCGTCCATGCCTCGTCGTCCGGGAGGAGCCCTGGCTCATAGGCCACCAGGTACGCACAATACCTGGATAGTGTTAGGGCGGCCTGGCCATATGGCGGCAGCGGGTGCTTTTGCCGGTCTCTTGTCTCAAACAACGTCGTAGCAATGTGCCACACCATGGTCATCACATGCTTGTCATCACATGCCCACTCAAGGTGAGTGAAGCCATGCCTGCCCAACGCAGCTATACCGTTGCTGAAGCTTCGGCCATGGTTGGGTGTGAGGACGTCCTTCAAGACCCTAACGATGGCCATCTTGGCGTCGATGGTGACGATGGCGTCAGGGAGCCCGATGAGGCGCCTCTTGAGAAGGTGGGACACGAGCATCCACACTCGACGTGGGTGGAGCTGGTGGAGCTTGAGCATGGTGACCTGGTGGACCTTGATGACGGGGCGCGAGCGGTGCTTCGCCCACAAGGTGCCCTTGACAAGCTGCTTCCGGATGGGTTTTTGCTTCCGGGCATAGTTGCAGAGCAAGGATGCAATGAACCAGTCTGAGAGCAGGTATTGCATGAACTCGTATGCCTCGATGGCGAGTAAGGTGAGCGTGAGAAGGAAGGTGACAATTAGATCAGAGGAGGAGCAGACCATGTTGAAGAGGAAGCTCATCTGGTGGGAGAAGCACTTGTACTGCACCACCATGTCAATCGACAGGTCGATGAGCCCCTTGAAGAGAGAGCCTAGCACCTTGAAGATGTGCCCGTTGCCTGTTACAAGGAGCACGGTGATGCAATATAGGAGGATGAAGACGATCGAGAATACGAAGTTGGCTATGAATATCCCCAGGTTGGGCAATGCTAGTGGGATGATGGCTTGGCAGTACTCATCAAGGAACCTGAGTTCCAGCTCCAACACCCCGAATGCTCGCTCGGCGTCGGCCGCCTCGTCCCGGTTGTCCTCAAGGGCAAGGAGGCCATGAAGCACGAGATCTCATGCTTGTGTGGTCTGCTCGTGTGCGCGTGCAAAGCCTGCTGCGGCAGCAGCTGCTAATAATGGCCAAACACGACAAGCAAAGGGAACGTATCTGGTGCACCGAGACAATTGATGCTACTGATGATGCACCGGACCCATTGCTGAACAAGATACTGTTTAATTTGTACCAAACGTACTACACCATGCTAAACAAGATACCCCCTTTCCCATGTGATTAAACTTTGATCATCTATCTATTTGATCTATGATCTATGATATATTCAACTTTGGAGAACCTGCTTTCTAGCCAGGGTGTTGTCATTGATGGTGGTTAGAGTGCTGCTACTGCGGGTTAATGATCACCATGGCAGGGTCTTTTTTTTATTTTCTTTTTTGGTTGTGTACATCCTGAATGTTCTTAGGCATCTTATTGGTGCAGAGGCTGAGTGTAATCTACTCCCTCCGTTCCTAAATAATTGTCTTTCTAGAGATTTCAATAAGTGACTACATACGGAGCAAAATGAATGAATCTACACTCTAAAACATGTCTACATACATCCGTATGTTGTAGTTTATTTGAGATGGCTAGAAAGACAATTATTTGGGAACGGAGGGAGTACATGGTATTAATATATTCCCCTTTTCATAAAAAAAAGTATGTCATAAGCATTTATAATTTTATATAACTTTTTTTGCTGGGATATATAAGTATTTATATAACTTGACTAGATGATGCCTCAGGTGTTGCCGTGGAAACCGTGTTAAAACAAATGCATAAATAGGTGCAAATGTAAGAGTCAGTTTATATTTAAAAACAATAAAGCCTATGAAATCTACGATTAAATCATGTAGGAGTATAAGAAGAGAAAAAAAAATCTAAATTATACTTAACACGACATCATCTTCAAAGAAACGTCAAACATGACCTATATATTTTTGCTCGAAGCATTAACTCACATACCGCCCATGACCACACAAAAACTAGCGCAAAGCCATGCATGACATGATTCCACCATGAAAGAAAACATAAAATGAAAAAAAAGACTAGGAGTCTATTTAGATATAAGAGATACCAATTGATGGTATAATCATCTGACACGTAGTGCATGTTTTTTGTTTAATAATCAGACAAAGAATCGGAGCTAAACCGGAAAGGAGGAGTCATCTTTTCGGATAAGACGACTATTGGGGACCGACAAACTTGGATCCTGGATCAAATGTAAAGACGAAAGGCCTGCTGCAGCAGCTAATGGTAAGCACGGCAAGCAAAGGCTAAGGAAGAGCATCATATTCATATCCTACCATGCATTTGGAGGAGGTTGCTGACGTCGCTGCCGCTCGTGCTTATACTGGTGCAGCTTGACATGCGCACGGCAACGGTAGATGCTCTGTCCATCGTGTCTGCGCCGGCCATGTTGTGCCAGGTCTAGGGTTAACGTAGCATTGGTTGCCGTCGGCTGTGCCTATGACGATTATCGTTATTTGATGTGGCGGCTAACCTAGGTATCCGGCGCAGAGGTAATCACAAATCTAGCTAGGTTAGGTAGTGCTAGTCCTCGCGGTTCAAAGTGATCACAACAGGTGCCGTGGCCATCTTCCTTACTAGGTTTGCAAGATCTGAATGCCCTCGGTTGGGGTAGTTTACTTAACATTCGTGATCGTGTGCTATGTGTTGTATATTTCAGTATTGATAATGTTTGCACATGTGATGATACATATTATTTGTTGTAGGAAATGGCGGGCGATTAGTTAACTAATATCATGGTAGACACGGAGTTTGGAGAACTGATTAAAGATTGGATAGTAGATTGGTCAGATGATGAAAATTCAGATCATGGAAATTGGCCAGAGAATGGGAACAAATGGGAAGATCTTAATGTGAGTGTCATTATCATGTTGTAATTTTTTGGTGGCATCCGACAACATTATATTTTTGTGTTGAAAATTTATAGATGGATGAGCATGATGATGGTCAGGAAAACAACTCGGAGTTCCCGAATGAAGATTACATTAGTCAGGTGCGGAAGTGGAATTTTTTGTTGGCATGCAAATTGAATTTTTCCTAGAATATTATATGATAAGTACTTATGTACTTGTGTTGTATTTTTCAGCTCATCTCTGAATGTCATAATGCGTAAGCCTATTACGGTGAATCCGACGCAGAGACAGGCCTTGACGATGAATCAATAGATGCACCTGATTCTGGGGAGTCACAGTCGTAGGTCATCATGAGTGAGGTATGTATGCAATCAATGTTGTATGGAAGTAATGTTAAACCATAGAAAATTGTTTTTATGTCTATGTTTTGATTGTGTAGGTGACAGAAGATGAGGGGAAAAAGAATGTCCAAGATATTGCCAGTGCAGATGATAAGAGGGATATGTTCATACAGATAAACTTTATTGTGTCGATTATGAGCCAGACACCATATCATCCAAAATATTTGAAGAATTTTGTGTTCTCCGCCGTTGTAAACTTTTCCAAAATTGTTTACAATTACCCACAAATTAAGAACACCTTAAATGCAGTCATCTCGATGCCGCAGCTCTTCCAAGCAAATACTAAGGTGCTGCGTGGCCCGGTGGACATTAGACTAGGCCTCCTTTCGAAACAGGCTTTCACGTCGCTTTAGAAATAAAGCAACATCTAAAGTACACAGTTGAACGATACAATATGATGAGGTAGCTCTTTTACAAAGCTGATCATGAGAATCCGGCACACGCAGAACGCACGCGACTAAGGTACCAGCAACGAGCACTGGGCGAACTCAACGATCCCATGCTACGTCCTAGCACGCCTAAACTCCACGACGATGCCCCCAAGAGGGAGAACGGCACAAAGCGTCTTTGTTGTCGTGTCCACACCGGACAAAGGTCTTCACCCAGAGCCCTGACACGGAGAGAAGAACTACAACGACATCTTCAAGAAAACACTGCACCCACGGGTGTCGCTGTCGTCGGCATCAAAGTACGGAGCTTTCACTCGGCAACTCAGCCGTGCCACCAAAAGGCTGCGAGGAGCAGCGTGTCCATGTCAGATCCCACTACTGCAGGAATGCCTAGAAGTGGCGGGTGTAAAAAGGCCAGAAGTGGCGGGCCAGGCTCCAAGGGCCGCCCGACACCGACCTCCCGCCACTGCTATAACCGCATCAGTGGCGGGCGCCCGTGGATACAAGTAATTTATTCATTCATAAAATGTTCACTGATTCAAAAAAAAATGATCATTCATTTCAAAAATTGTTTGTTAAATCACAAAACTATTCATGAATTGCAAAAATTGTTCCACCAATTTCCAAAAAATGTTCGTCTATTCTACAAGTGTTTGCCTATTAAAGAAAATCGTTTAAAAAAACTCACAATTTAAAAAATGTTTGCAAATAGTATAACTTGTTCATGAATTAAAACAATATTTTTTATTTCAAAAAAATATTTGAAATTTTATAAAGAGTTCATGAATTTGGAAAATGTTCACTATTTCCAATTTGTGCACGAGTTTAATAAAATGTTCTTGATTCCACAAAATTGAGAGTGATAATTTATCTTGCTGATGCAGCAAAATGTGGTCATGGCCATTGGAGATCATGATTTGTTTTTTTCTTCCATTGCAACGTGAGGGTTGAAAGACGGGTGGCGTGTGAGGGTTGATATCCTGAGAGTCGGACGTTGTGCTAGCTAGATCTGGACATGGCATTGTGATCGATTAAGCACACGGGGTGTTTTCTTTGTAGCATACTTTGCCTTTCTCTGAGCACGTGACTCCCCCCTTCCTGGGGCGAGCCCACATTAGCCCAGCAGGTAGCACATGACACCGGGTAAAAAACTCTTTTACTTCATAAATATAGAGCCCATATACAATGGAGCACCCTTTCGAAGGACACCCGTACCACCGGCGAGGTTGGTGATGCGGCACATTGTCTTTCCGGATTGGACGTTGAGGACCACCGCCTCTAGGCGTATGCGCATCCTGCAGATCTCGGTGACGGCTAGTGTCTCCGGTTGGCCGGAGACGACGTGGGTGGCGCTGGCGTGCAGCCTGCGGAAGGAAGGCTCGCTGACGATGGCGCGCCATTGCCGGGAGACGCATGACGACCTGGCGAGGTCCTTGGTCGCCAGCTTCACCAGGATCTCACGCAAAAGATCCTCCCGCAATGATTCCATTGTCGAAACTATGGTATGTGATCGAACCGACAGCCGATGGCTATGTTTTGAGAAAAAAATGTGCGCGTGAGATCCTAATCTAATATTACGTGGCTGGCGCTAAAGCGGTCTCTCAAAGCCGTACCCAAACGAAACTGTGGTAGTCCTTCTCTAGATAATTTCCATGTGATTTTCTTTCGTTTGTTCATTACTAGCAGAAACGCCCGTGCATTGCAACGGGAGAAAATAAATATAATACATACCTAACTCAGTAAGCATGTCATTTTCAGCAGTGTCCGGTAACTGTGCTATACTATCCAAATCCTTCCCATACGTTCGGAAGAACAATCCAGCCACTGTCCAGAAAGAAGAGAGAGGGAAAAAAAGCCAACCAGACCCCACTTTATCCTCGTATAACCGTACAGTTGCAAATCACCATTTCAGTAACGATAATTATATATCCACGTACAGCTACGATTCCTAAATATACTTCTCTGCCCCCCTTGATTTTCAGGTGGGTAGGGCCCCTTCCTCCCCCTTCCCCAATGATCATTAGCCACGATGCTAATTACGTAAAGTACGTAACTACCTCTACGTAAGTGTAGCATTACTGTTTCAGTAAATATGGGCTTCTTCTCTTCGTTCCCTTCCTTTGGGGTGGGTTAATTCATTTTCGCTTCCTTTCCTTCGGTACCTTTTGTTGATCCTCCAAACAGCTTACATATATGATGAACTGGTAATCTAAAAAAATGATGAACTGGTTGGATTGTATCTAAAATAGGAGGTGAGACAGGACAGGAGGTTGTGAGTTCTTATCCTGAAGCTTATTGTCTTTGCTCCATTCAGTTCCATTATTTTAGGATCTTCGGTAGCAAAAAAGTTTATGATACCATTGAGAATCGTCTATTCATAAGAAAATGTGCAAGTCAAAATTCAGTCGCTCTTTAAATTTATCTGGTCGATACAAAAATTTCTGATGTGTGCAAAAGAATAATACAGATTCAAATCTTCCTAAAAGACGGTGAGGTGCAAAGTGGGTAGAAGAATTGTTTTCTAACAAATTGTATAGTCGTGTGTGTAGTGTACATCTCTGTACAGAAGAAGGTTCATAGTTACAAGTCCATAATTCATTTTCGCCTTCCTTTTATGTGAGACCATTTCAGGTCCAAACTTGGTTCCATGATTATGGAAAATGGTTTTGACATGTATCTAGTCGCGTTCAAGAAAAGGCATAGGGCGTCGTTTCAGAGTTTTGTTGAATATATGGCCTGCTCGGTACGCTTCCAAGAAAATTCTGCAAAGCACAATTGTAACATGTTGGATATATTATGTCACGGAGGGCAGCAGATTTTTGATTTCTCCGAGCACGGTCCATCCTTAGTCCAGCATTACAATACCTAGTTTACTCTAGCTGTTTCTAGAGCTACCATGACTAATAATCATAACTTGTTTCATGTACAAACCTTTCTCAGTATAGGTACAACACAACTCTATGTTCTGTTCAGGTTTCTGCTCCTTTCCTATGAACTACAGTATAATATTTATTTTATTTCCAAGATCACAGTAACATGAATATCAGCAGATGGCATAAGTTATCCCACAAAAAAAAAGCAGATGGCATAAGTTGGAATTGTTACCATCAGAGTGCAAGTGTGCCAGCTCGGTACAGTCAAATAATCAACCAGCGCCATTAACGATCACACATAAATCAAAAGGATGAGCACCAGATTTTTTTGTGCTAGCACGCATAGCATCCAGCAGCTTTGATTAAAAAAGCAATAGCAAGCAACAAATCCCCATTGAACGCCCAGTGACTGTCCCTTCTACACTTCGCCATTCATCTCGTCCTCATCACCCAGCGCCGTTCCGCCTCCATCTTCCTCCTCCTCCACCTCACCATCAAGCGCTCCTCCTCCTCCTCTTCTCCATCCACCTTACCACCCAGCCACTTCCCGGCTGCCAAAGGTGGCGCGGGAAATTCTGGCAGCGTCGGTGTGTGTGTTTGCTGTTGCGGCTGGGGCGGCGGCGGCCTGCTCGTCGGCACACGGGGGCCGGAGCGGAGTACCGATGCAGTGGTGGTGGAGCCCCTCCCGGTGGGTGGCTGGGAGCGACGGCGGGCTGCAGGGCTGGCGTGCAGTGGCGGCTCGGTTTCTCGCCAGATCTGGCGGCCGGCCAGCACGTTCCGCCTCCGCCTCCATCTTCCTCCTCCTCCACCTCACCATCAAGCGCTCCTCCTCCTCCTCTTCTCCATCCACCTTACCACCCAGCCACTTCCCGGCTGCCAAAGGTGGTGCGGGAAATTCTGGCAGCGTCGGTGTGTGTGTTTGCTTTATTCTGGTGGCGGGCGGCACCTTTCGTCGGCACGGGGCCGGAGGCGAGTACCGATGCAGTGGTGGTGGTGGAGCCCCTCGGTGGGTGGCTGGGAGCGACGGCGGGCTGCAGGGCTGGCGTGCGATGGCGGCTCGGTTTCGCCAGATCTGGCGGCGGCCCGGCCACGTTCCGCCTCCGCCTCCATCTTCCTCCTCCTCCACCTCACCATCAAGCGCCTCCTCCTCCTCTTCTCCATCCACCTTACCACCCAGCCACTTCCCGGCTGCCAAAGGTGGCGCGGAAATTCTGGCAGCGTCGGTGTGTGTGTTTGCTTGCGAGGCCGGGCGGCGGCGGCCTGCTCGTCGGCACACGGGGGCCGGAGCGGAGTACCGATGCAGTGGTGGTGGAGCCCCTCCCGGTGGGTGGCTGGGAGCGACGGCGGGCTGCAGGGCTGGCGTGCAGTGGCGGCTCGGTTTCTCGCCAGATCTGGCGGCCGGCCAGCACGTTCGGGGGCTGGTTGGACCTATGGCGGAGGTGAGGGAGGAGGTCTGGTGGTGCTGCTCGTCTGCCGGTGGCGGAAGGATTCTGTGGTGGCTTGGGTGAAATCACCAAGTTTTCTCTTACGTGAGCTCTTCTCTGTACCATCGTCGGCCATCTCTGTATGAATCAATATGGCAAAATTAGCTCGACCTATCTATTAGGATGGGCACACCATGGCTGCACCAATTTTTTTCTGTATCTCCAGATCGGCTCTTCTCCTTCTTTAGGATTATTATAGCTCAAATGGCATCTCCAATTTTTTCTGTGTATCTTCGGATCGGCTAATTTTTTCTGTGTATCTTCAGATCAGCCCTCTCTCCTTCTTTAGGATTATTAGGAATTGGGGTAGGCGTAGTCTCTGGGACCGGCGGCGAGCGGCGGCATGGTAAGGGTGCTGCGCGCTAGAGGTGGAAGATGGGATTGGATCGTGGGTCGTGCGGCTAGGTGAGCTCGTTTTTTATGTTCAATCGCTCGTACGTTTTGGTCATCTGGACTGCGCGGGTTGGTTCTCATCCTCGCTTCTCTCTCTGTTTTTTCAGGGAGCCGCCATCCTCCCAGCAATGCTAAGACCGGCGGAGGCCGAGCGGCGGACTGGTTTGGTTTGTGGTGGTCGTCGACTTGCCGGAGAGGGGCGAGGTGGACTCGCCGGAGAGGGAGGGGGAGAAGGAGGAGCTGCGGCACGGTCTGTCGGGTGATGGGTGCGATGGTGGCGGTTGAGAGGACAGGATAAGGAAGGGACGTACGGCTGGTGTTTTCGCTAGCGAATCGTTATTTTGCTTAGGTGATTGCGGGTTGATTTTATGTAAACCGAGGGGCTTTTTTGCAAAACAGCCACGACGACGGACGACCAGAAGCAGTCGCTGCTTTATTAGTAGGGAAGATTTCTTGGTACGTGGGTCCAACGCAGTTTCCTCCTGATTTGCCCCAAAACTCACGTGAGAATAAAATTGCAATTTTATTACTTTTTTTCTTGTCCAACAATTTCTTATACTAAACGAATTGTTTGTATCTTTGACTACTGAAATTTGCTTTCCGTATAGCTCAAATTTACTTGATTTAACAAAAAAATTCAATATAATATATATTTTCTCCCAATGAGACAATAATTTGTTCCGGCAACTAAATGATTTGAAACTGAAATTTGCTTTGATGTGACAAAACATACCCGCAAAGGCGTCCATCTGTTATAGAATTTTCTTAACTTAGGATGGAAATTTGTCTACATTAAGAAACATTAGCACATATGCCCGTGTGTTTCAACGGGAGGAGTAATTGACATATCCACCGAAACATATATCAATGAAACCCGACAACAAACGGGAGGTGCCACATTACTGCGGCAGGAGAGGCACGCCGAGGTCTGGTAGAAATGCGTACTAGTTGAAATCTACTCCTTCGCTGTGTTGTAGTTATCTCATGAAAGTCTTAACAATTTAAAGCAAGATTGTTGGACTCCGGAAGGATTAATTCATTAATTATGGAGCCTCTTGCTCCTAGCAACAATCCTGAAATTTGCTGTTATTAATGTATATTGAAATGAGCAGCCATGCAAATTTAACAATCTTATTTAATTAGAGCCAATCAGTTATGATAGCCCACAAATCCATTTGACAGCAACATGTGTGCATGCCATCTCCTCTATCAAGACATTCTCTCTTTTTGTTGGCACGTGCAACCATTAACACTATTTGTAGAGTTAATTCCTTGCGTACATGAAAGAAAACAGGCACAAGACGTGCACAGGAAAGCAATCGCTAGATTCACGGTTTCCTTTTCCTTCGGATCGTTCGGTCGTTCTTCCTTTGGCCGCTGTTCGTCTAATCGCCGTCTTCAACTCCGCGTCTCTGCAGACTGCGGCCTCTCACGAACGAGACGACGATTCCCGCCGACTGCAGCAAGCAGCAGGTACGTCTCTCCTCGCACCCTATGCGGCTCTGTCATCTGCCCTCGCCCTTGTGCCCTATGCTGAATTGCTGATTCCCGAAATTTGCTAGGGCATAATATAGTACCTTATCTCTGTAATCTAATCTGGTTATGTGTGCTAAATCCTCAATGATTTGATCGCCCAGCCAACAATTCCCCTATTGACCAGTTGATTCGGGAATCAGCTTTGTCATGATAATATTAGATGAAAATCTTCTATAATTAATCTAATGTTTTAATTAGCTTTGTGCTAATTGTAAAAGCTAATTGTTCCTTTCAATTTCAGAAAGTTGAAATTATTGAAGAACTACCTGAGATCTACAATGTCGCAAGAGATGTTACATGGCTTGGCAACTTGATGTATTGAGAAAAAATTGCTTGAAGAAATTGATATTTGATACAATCATTACCGATTTTGCATCTCAAAATGTTGGAAGAAAATTTTCAAGGTAATATGTAATACATTATGTGATATGCACACTGATTTTGAATTTACTTAACTGTTTCCTTTGATACAATTATATCTTTAGACAATTATACTAAGGGCCTCGGACTGTAGTTTCGCCCCGGGCCCCTGAAATCTCAGGACCGGCCCTGCTCCCTCTGTTCCTTGATTCTTGAAGTGGCTTGCTTATTTCAAGTGATGCCTGCTACCGGCAGGTGATGCACGGTGGCTCTAGCGGAGGTATCGTGTTTAGTCCGTTGTTGTTGGATCGAAGGTTGTGCGAGAGTAGCGGGAGGCAGGCGGTATGACATCATTGTCTTCCGTTGTCTTCTTTAGAGGTATCCGACTATTGAGGAGTCGATAGACGGATAAGGGAGGATGGTACAGACGGCTTCAACGACGAGTTTATGCACTCTGGTGGAAACACATGATCTCTGATCGTGCTATCTCGACACGAGTCTGCGTCGTGTTCTTGCTGAAGGTGATGGATTGAAGCTTGGCTTTGGGGATGAGAATCCGGAGTTCAACCTTGTGGTGGACTCGCCATCATCGACATACGTGCAACAATTCCTTCTTGAAGGCATAGCCTAGGTGTTGTGTATTTTTTGTTTCTGATGTGTCTTGTAATATAGAGTTAGTGGCTGCCTGGAGGAGTTATTGTCACGAGGTATACGGCCTCAGGGTTTGTTTTCGACTTTATTTTCTGGGTTGAGGTTGTTTGGTTGTTGGATTTTGCTTTATTAATAATATATGGATGCATGCATCGTTCTGGTGCCGAGCCGAAGGTTATCCTCCTTTAAGAAAAATACCAACGTATATAAATCGGTATATTCTCGTCCAAACAATCGAGGTGGGACTATTTAATTAAATAATGAAATCGTGTTGTAGCACAAGCACATCCTAGGTTAGCTGGTTTGGGGTATCTCTACTCCTAGTATAGCAGTTGGTGAATAGTCCGCCGGTTATTTTTCACTGGTTTTATTTCGCCTCACCACTTTTGTTGGTTTTATTTCGCTGGTTTTATTTCGTCTCCCTCCCACCTGCCTTTTCGCTTCATCACCCACATAAACCCATCAGATTAGTTACCATATAAAAATAAATCACAATCAATCAAGTATTGATGATCAGATTAGTTACCATATAAAAAATAAATCGCAATCAATCAAGTATTGATGGGATATTTCCTTTATTGATGTGATTTTCCCTTTCTTATCATCAATCATCTCTACTGCCTAAAAAATGCGTAGCTTTCCTTTTCCTGCCAACCGACCGCGTCTTAGTTACCATATAAAAAATAAATAGCAATCAATCAAGTATTGATGGGATATTTCCTTATATTGATGTGATTTTCCCTTTCTTCTCATCAATCATCTCTACTGCCTAAAAAATGCGTAGCTTTCCTTTTCCTGCCAACCGACCGCGTCCCGTCTCCCTACATCCGTTGGTTTTATTTCGCCTCACCACTTTCGTTGGTTTTATTTTGCTGGTTTTATTTCGTCTCCCTCCCACCTGCCTTTTCGCTTCATCACCCACATAAACCCATCAGATTAGTTACCATATAAAAATAAATCACAATCAATCAAGTATTGATGATTAGATTACTTACCATATAAAAAATAAATCGCAATCAATCAAGTATTGATGGGATATTTCCTTATATTGATGTGTTTTCCCTTTCTTATCATCAATCATCTCTACTGCCTAAAAAATGCGTAGCTTTCCTTTTCCTGCCAACCGACCGCGTCCCGTCTCCCTACATCCGCCCTCGTTGCTCTGCCTCCCATACGAAAAACCCCTCTCGTTTGACCTCCCCCAAACCCCGCACGATGGAAAAACCCAGCCGTCTGCTTCCCCTCCTCTCGACCGCTCCATGCGTCCAGATCGCGGCCCCATCCCCATCGTCCTTCACGTCATGGCAGCCGATGGACTGCCGCCACCACCCTCCTACTCTCTCGCCGCCGCCGTCCTCCCGCTCGCTCGCCGCCGCCGTTGCCACCAATCCCGGCGAAGGCGTCGTTGCTGCTATGTCGCCTCCTTTCCCCATCCAAGCCTGACCATGGCAACGACGCCCTCTCATGTGTCCCGCGGTGAGGTTTGGGGAGGCGCGACCACAATCCAGTAGGGATCTCACCGCGGACCCGTCCGCTAGGATGGGTGTTGCCTCCGTTGCGAATGGGATCGAAGGGAGGGACTACCGTCGTCAAGGTCGTGAGGCAGCGGCCGATTGGGAGCCTGGTTGTGAACATGGGAGTTCGTCCCCATGGAGGCGGCAGCCGTGGAGATTGGATGTGAAGCAACCCCACTTGCGGTGGTGGAGGCTTGCCGTCCATGTGATCCTTTCTTCTACCTGTATCCACATTCCTTGCCTCACATTACAAAAGCGATCATGAATGAGAGCAGGGTCTGATAATCATCAATAAATTTCTCATATTTTTAGTTGCTATGTTGAGATTATACAAGATGCTCCCGATCTGTTTTGTCAAATTACTTGGATCGTCTTATGGAATTGACAGCCATCGTATTTTTCACCTCATGTTATTTCTTAATCCTTGTCCCACTAGGCATCCACTACATGTTTGGTAATGACGTGATGTTGAGGCGGCTAGGAGAAGCTTCGAGCCAGATCAAGGGCTATCGAGATGGATCTGGGAGCCAAGCAGTAGTTCTTCTGTTAAATTTGGTTATTATCTTTTCTATTGTTACGATTGTGGGATGGTTGATTTTGACTCGGTGTAACATTTGCATTTGTTTCCCCAGCTTGTTGGCGCAGATGCGTGCAACTGCGGCAACTAATCAAGAGCGAGGGCAGTGCACATCAGAGCTATGCTGAATGTAGTGCACATAGGTAGGTCAACATATTTTGTAGCTCTTTCAGATGTAAAAGCATATGTTGCATAAGAAATTATTATCTTCCAAGCATACTCACATTTCACTAACAAATAGGGGGAGGTTCAGACTTCAGAGCAATGATAAAAAGGTATGTTCCTCACTCTTTTGTTGGAATTTTAGTTCCAAGTTAACATGATTTCTTATCCGCTTCATAAGTCATGCATTTGCTTAATTAGGTGATAAGGAGAGTAAAAAAAAAGTTGATCATGTTATTGTGGGGTTTGTTTAAACTCCAGCATAAGGAATTCTGGTTTAAGAAAAAAGACTTTTGACTTCTTTAATTACAAATTGATTGCAACATCGTGTTAGTATGTGATTTCTCACATCTTGTTATAATATTTGTGAAGACGTGCATTGCACGTGCACTTGGAAGCGGGCCCGTGGCCCGCGCCGGACGGCGCCGACGCTGACCCGGGCCACCTCCTCCGTGTATTCTTGGAGCTGTGGCTGGCCGATTTACATGAAATTAATTCCCTCAGTTCTGGTGGCAAATATAATACACATAATCCATATTGTTATGCACTAGCGCGTGTGTGTGAAATAGATGGATTATGGTCCCGCACTAATAAGATGGATATGTGTGTGTTAGAGAGAGGGAGAGGGGAGAGAGTGAGGAAGAGGGAGGGAGAGTGTGTGTGAGAGGATTTGATGGTAAAAAAAGTCGCCAATGTCGTAATATTGAACTCTTAAAGTTAATGTGGCCCCGTTGCAACGCACGGGCGTTCTTCTAGTTGGAATAGGATGAGAGGACATGAGTTTTAATCACACAAAGCACAATAATTTATTCGCGACTCCTTAATTAATCTGCAGAAAAAAGGTGATGGACCATGGGTTACTTGAGAAAAATGTTTTTTTTTGCAAACGTACGACGGACGGGCAGAAACGCTCTGTACTTTATTAGTAGGTATAGGTATAGATTTAGCCCATGTGCTGCCATAATACTCCCCCCGTTCCTTTATATAAGGTGTATTCGATTTTTTATAAAATTCAAGAATGTAAGGTGCATTTCTTCTAATTCCTCATAATTCCCCTGTTAGCCCTCCAGAAAAATGGAAAGTATCTCTCTCCTGATTGTCTGTATCTCTCCTTGTAGCAAAAGAAGGAAAGTATCTCTTTGTCGATTGCACGCATCTCTTACTTTCCTGGACTTTTTGATTTACTTACCACTAATCAACAAATTTGCCAAGGGTAATTTAGTCCTAACACATCTATAATTCCGTGCCTTGGTCACAGTGCCGAAAATACTACACCTTACATAACGGAATGGAGGGAGTATTTGCTTGCATTTTAAGTAATATGCTTGCAGTAGTGCTAAGTTTTTATTCTATTTGACCACACATATGTCCACTATAATTGTTCATTTGTTTCCACTTGCAGTAGGGATGATGGATCTATGCTTGTATGACAACTACATGTATCTAGCGTAGAGAATGAGAGGCAACTAGTTTCAAGATAAGTGCATCAACCCCGAAAAAACATTGGAGTTCAAAAACCTACGGTTTTAGATTTAAGGATGCCCGCAAAAGGCGTTTTTAACTCTAAAGAAACTGGAAACCCATCCTGATCCATCCTATTTTTGTTATGAGGAGATTTTCATATTCAACCGCTGTTGGGCACCCTCCGACCATGCAGCTTCTTAACGTGCCTCATTTAGCCCCACCTTATCCAGTAGTTTCTAGCTGAGATAACCTCCAAACAAGCCAACTCTACTGTGGCCTTCCTCCCATGCAACCAAAGCAACCTACAATCATGGATATACCCCCGTCCGCCACTATCCCCAGGGCCTGCCATCAGAAACTCGTAGAGCAAAATATCGCTTGAGCTCAGGCTCTTCTATAGTTGCACCTCACAACTATCACCCGTCTCACAAGCTAAGGAACTACAAGCTCTTGTGCCATGCTCGGAATAGCCGTCAAGGTAAATCGTACACCTTTGGAAGGCAAGTTCTAAATTTTAGAGAAACAACTTTATTACATCCATACTGCCAAACTATGATCTGGTAGAGTCTGGTTTGACTAAAAGAAGACAAGTAGACATATCATATTAAGAAAAAAGAGGTAAAACACACAACTCTACAAAAATAGTATTTTTAGAAAAATAATAATAAAAGATTACAATACCAAATTATATATAAATATATCAAGCAATCAAGTCAAATACTATTTAATTATTTCAGTGCGACTAAAAGATATAATAAATTTTAATTAATACTCCCTCCGTCCCATAATGTAAGACGTTTTTTGACACTAGTGCGTCTTACATTATGGGACGGAGGGAGTATTAGATTATATCAAACATAGATATATTAAACCTTAGTCTTTATTGTTTAATTCTGTGGCAAGCGCGATTAGAAATCCACATTGCTATTTATGACCTCAGAAGTCTTTATGTTTCATTGCATAATAATAATAATTTAAGCATCTACATTACAAACAAACCATATCTACAAAGGCGGCTCAACGATGCCTCAAAATTATTGCTCCCATAACGCCGACCACTCCTAGTAGAGTTGTGTTGTGATATCTTCCCATGAGTCTCTGATCTTGATCGTGCATGTTTGCGTGTATGATTAGTGCATAATTGAATCGGGGGCTTCACACGATCCGTTTGCACTTATGTGGACATGACGTACTCCGGAAATTGACGTGGCTAGAGACTGCGTCAGGATTTCTCCAAAAAGGAAGGGATGATGCAGCACAACCACTACTAGGGAAAAGCTTATACACAGACGCTTACTAGTAGCACGGGTTTATATCCCTTGCTACTGCTACTTACTAGTAGCGCGAGTTTTTAGCCCTCGCTACTACTAAGTTAATAGTAGCAGCGCGGGTTTTTAACCCTCGCTACTACTAAGCGGTCTCTACCGTGCCCCCCGGGACATGCCATAGTAGTAGCGAGGGTTATAAACCCGCGCAACTACTAAGTTGATAGTAGTAGCGCGGGTTTTTATACCTTGCTACTATTAAGCGGTCTCTACCGTACCCCCCTCGGGACATGTCATAGTAGTAGCGAGGGGTAAAAACCCGCGCTACTACTAAGTACTGGGTTTTTTAACAGCCCCGAAATCCCCATCTCCTCGTCCAAATCACTCCTCTCCCCCATCCCTCTCCTTCCCTCTCTCTCTCTCCATGGCGCTCCTGCACATGCGCGTCTCCTCCTCCACGGCAACTGTCGGCCTCGCGCTGCGACGTCTCCCTCCAATCCGGTGACCTCCTCTTCCATCGTAGCCCCTCCTTCCTCCTCCTCCTCCTCTGCTGCCCCTCCTTCCTCCTCCTCCTCCTCTGCTGCCCCTCCTTCCTCCTCCTCCTCCTCCGCTGCTGGAAGGAGAGGAAGATCCAGCAGAGCGCCACCCATGACGATGGCCAGATCTCTGATGGACGCAACCGATGGCGTTATCTAGGGTTTTGGCTCCAACTCCGGCGACCACTGGTGAGTTGCTGCACCTACTCCTCTCTATCTCTCTCTTCCTCTTCTAATCATTGTCTCTTCTTTTGTAGCAGCAACAAAGGAGAGGTGTGGAGAAGAGTTGGACGGGGAAGCACCATCTCCATGGACGACTTCATCCCCTCTAGGATCAACATCAGCCATGGATGAAGAGGACAATGACGCCTAGCAACAGCAGCCATGGCTGGAATTTATTTTTTGATTTCCTAATTAGTTAGAAGTAGCGAGGGTCCAGAACCACGCTACTACTAGTTAGTAGTAGCGCGGTTGGTATCCATGCTACTACTAACGGACGTAGTAGTAGCGCGGGTGGCACCCGCGCTACTACTACCTATTACCTGTAGCACCGTATCAGTAGCGCGGGCACCCGCGCTACTGATATACCTAAAACCGCGCTACTGCTAGGCTTTTCCCTAGAAGTGAACTACGGTAAGTATTTCCCTCGGTTGTGAAACTAAGGTATCGATCCAGTACGAGAACCAAGCAACACTATTAAACGGTACTTGCACAGAAAGAACAAATACTTGCAACCCGACGCCTAAGAGGGGTTGTCAATCCCTCCTCGGTAAAAAGATAGATAATTTTTTTCTGAGTTTGAATAAATATATCTCAATAAAACGCGAAATAAAATAAGTAAAGAAAAACTGCAGCAAGGTATTTTTGGGTTTTTGGAAATATAGATCTGAAAACAAATATGGCAAAATATAGATCAGAAATAAAATATGATAAAAGATAGACCCCGGGGCTGTAGATTTCACTAGTGGCTTGTCTCGAGAAAATAGCACACGGTGGGTAAACAAATTACTGTTGGACAATTGATAGAAGAACAAATAATTATGACGATATCCAAGGCAATGATCATGGATATAGTGCACCACGTCCAATATTCATAGACCGACTCCTGCCTACATATACTACTATTACTCCACACATCGACCACTATCCAACATGAATCTAGTGTATTAAGTTCACGGAGAAACGGAGTAATGCAATAAAAACGATGACATGATGTAGACAAGATATATTCATGTTGGAATAGACCCCATCTTTATATCCTTAATAGCAACGATACATGCATGCCTAGCTACCCCTTCTGTCGCTGGGTGAGGACACCTCAAGATTGAACCCATCACAAAGCACCTCTTCCCATTGCAAGAAAAATCAATCTAACCTAACTAAACCAAAGATTCGGAGAAGAATTATGAGGCTATAAATAATCATGCATATAAGAGATCAATGAAGACTCAGATAATATTCATGGATAAAAATATGATCGTAAACTCAAACTTCATCGGATGCAAACAAGCACACCGCAAAAAGTCATTACATCAAATAGGTCTCCGAGAGACCATTGTATTGAGAATCAAAATGAAAGAAGAAACAATCTAGCTACTGCCTACGGACCCGTAGGTCTATGCTGAACTACTCACACATCATAGACCAGTTTGAACACTGAATCCTTGATGTTGGGTGTGGCCACCTCCCGATGCTACCTGCTCCCCGCCTTCAGTTGTCGTCAGTTGCGCCTTACTCCTCCACCGCCATCGTCGGAGGAGCACAAACATTGATGGACATTGTCTAAGGAGGAGATCGGCAGTGGAGAGAGGAACTCTGCCCTGCCATGGCACTGGCCTGGAAGCGGCGCCAATGGGGCTAGGTGGTTGAAGAATCAGTGGTGGAGGTGGACTGTGCGGGGGAGCGAGCAGTGACACTTTCAAGCGGAAGCATTGCCATTGTGTTGCCTCTGCTCATCATTGAGGACTCAACAGCAAGGTGAGCCCCTGCCCTTTAATTGTTTTCAGATCTTGCAGTATACCAACTTGATAAAACTGCTTAACATGGTGATGAGAAAACAAATGTAAATATTCATGCTTTGTTTGTCTTTGCCAAAATTTCCGATTTTTATGAATCAAGATAACTGGTCGTGCTTTTTGGTTCTAAATAAATTACATGATTTGTTGCGTTCAGCCTATATATTGAAACGGTTTCATAAAATGTTTATTTGAATATGGTGGTAGAAGAGAATGTTGTGCTGATATTTCTTTTAGGAGAAGAATTTTTTGATGAATTATTGGCATAGCAGATGGGATCATCCATGTGTACTCATTATGCGCATGCTCCATTGCATCACTCTTTTCATTTCGGCCACTTTCACCACTTGGTCGATAGCCCATCCAATATGTCCTCAATGCTTTATACCAAAGATTCAGTGTTCAAACTGGTCTATATATGTAAATGGCAACTGAAGAGATGGTTATTTATTTTTCTCATCACAGAGAAGGCATTTAGGCATTTATGCTATGAGGTCAGATAAGTTTTATACACATGAACTCAGATATGTTACTGTATAAATTTATAGTTATTTATAACTCATTTGTATCAAAACACAGTTTTACTTAATATCTTCTTATATCTTTAAACTTCAAATAGATATTGCACCAGTATTTTATTTTAACACATTGTGTCTTGTAAAAATTTATTTATAAAAAATCCCATTAGATGTGAGAAAATAAGGGGACAAAAAAATGACATAACTATTTAGTTTAAGTTGTGAAAGTTACTCCCTCCTTGCCGAATTAATTTCGTTCAAACGGATGTATATACATAGTGCTAGATACATCCATCTGAGTGATAATTAATATGAGGCGGAGTGAGTACATGACTATAATATGCATGTCTTTGTGAATCCTCAAGTATTTTGGTAGAAATCTCCAAAGTGAATTGTAAAGAAATATCTTGATATTGATTTCAATATTAATATTAGGTATACAAAAACATATAGTTCTAGAGTATATGCATGGGAGCATTTACATGGATCATGTGATCAATTAGTTGGCATGTTGTACAACATATTTTATGGGCCAATTTATTTTACATTTTACCGTTTCTTTAATAAAACATGATGACTTGCATGTGATCTAAATTTGGTCTGATAGCACATTGAGAAAAAAGACAAAATACAGAGAGCACACTCTATCTAGTTTGATAGCACATAAACATGGCCAATTTACTGTCCCTTAATAATGAGGTGATACTAGGGGCGTTTGGATGTTGCGCCACCAATGACGTTTTCCGAACGCTGCTTGTACGCTTTTTTGTGCTAGTGTGTCGTGAGGATTCTTCACCAAACTTGTTTGATGTCGACCATGTATGTGTAGCCATCCATGCAAGTAGGTACCTGATATCTTTTACCAAGCTATTTGATGAAAGGCCAGTAATCTGCGCCGGTGAGCCGGCCGAACAATTCGGCCGGTCGCATGCCGAGGGTCCGATAACTTCGCGTGGGGCCGTTAGATCACGCCTTTACATCGTCCCTTTTCTCGCGCGCAAGGACGGTAACGGCGGCCTTCATCCCACGCGGCACTAATCTCGCTCACGCACGCCTCCCCATCTCGCCCCTGACGCAGGTCGTTGACGGCTTCTTCCCTCCCAACGTCTTCCCGCGACCTCCCCCTCCCTCCCGACGCAGTTCCCGCCGCCGCCCCTCGCAGCACCGGCTGCCGCTTCGTCGATGATTCCAGCTCGCGGAGACGCCCAGTGCTGCAACCGACGACTAGAAAATCTACAACCGATAAGGAAAAAGACTTCAACCGGCAATGAGAAAAGTTTCAGTCGTATACGACTGAAGCTATGGATGACGACGAAAAGTTGCAACCGGTAACGAAAAGAGCTTCATCTGACGATGGAAAAAAGCTTCATCCGACGATGAAAAAAGTTTCAACAGTAGAGACGAAAAGCCATGGAAGAGAATGAAAAGCTGCAACCTGTGTTATAAAAAGCTACAACCGGCATTGAAAAAAGCTTCAAACTTCATGTCCTAGCTGCTACCCTGCGGTGACGATGACGATGTTTTGCTGCAACCATAATTGGTTTTTGCTACAATCAGCAACAGAATTTGCTACAACCAGTTTCATGGCTACCATGGTGCTACAAGTGCGCCGACGACCACCGCCGGTTCCAGCCCCCATGGCTGCCCATTGCAGCTTTGTATTGCTCAGTTGTAGCAAAAAAAAGCCACGGATGGTAGCATCCTCAACCACTGCTATGCCGGTGGTAGACAAAAAAGCCGGATGCAGCATTCTCGACCACCGGTTCCAGCACCCCCCGCTACCGTATGCAGCATTTGCGACCACCGCGTCCCACATAGCACAACCACCAGCGGCCACCGGCCGGCAGCAGTTGGGCAGTCCCCCGTCTCGGCGGAGCATACGGGCAGCAGAGGCCGCCGGTCGGCACCAGCACAAGAGAAAAGGAAGAAGAAACATGACACAGGGGAAGGATGCGGCTGGAGGTAGGGGATGAAGACGTGTGGCTGGGAAAAGGATAAGGAGAGAGGGGCGGTCCACCTAGGGCCCAAAAAAAAGGGTCTCACGCGGGACGTGGCTTGGGTAAGCGCAAGAAGCCAGCGTGGCTCGCGACCGGCCGAAGATTCGACCGGCGCCCCGGCCAGGAACGATTCCCTTGATGAAAACATAATTAACCTAGAGCTAGCTAGCTAGCTCTCTGGCTGGACACCATGCAAGTAGAGAGCATACGTACGGTGACTGACGGGCATTATACAGGATCGGCGTCGACCCCAAGAGAAGAAAAAGGCCCACCGAGAACGGGAAGGCATCGTACGTATTCGTATGTATGCTCTCAGACCGAGCTATGCATGGCTCGACCACTCGATGTATCTAGCAGTGTTCAGTTCGGCTTAAGAATGTCACATCCACTCTCAAACGATTGGAAGATAGAAGTAAAAGAATAATACTATAAAACGAGACGAGCAATCGATTAGATAGATGCACTTGTGTTTTGCAGCAAGCCGAGCGATGCCCTTGTACGTTCGAGTCATGTTGGAGTTTCAATTTATATCTGGCAAGGCCGTTGAGTCCTCAAAGGCTCGAAGCAGGTTGAGTAGCCTACGTGGGCGTCAACAATGTTGAACACCACAACATGATCTCTTGGATGCAAGATAGCGCTGCTAGCCACCAACTCCATGTCGGCCATGTGTCAACTAGTAGGCCACGACCTAGTTGAAGTAAAATAGCCAGATTTTCACTAGTTTTCCAGGTTTACACTGCCTCGTGATCAACTACTAGGGCGTGACCAACTTGAGGAATAGAAGACCCATTTTTTGGTTTTCTTATTTCTTCCCCAGTTTTCTTTTTCTCGTTGTTGTACTCCGGTTTTTTTCTTTTGGTTTCTCTTTGTGTCTTTCATTCATGGGTTTCATCTGTTTTTCTTTTCCTTCTCATTTTTCTTAATTTTTTGTTTTGTTAATTTTTTTCTTTGTTTCTTTATTGGTTTTCATAGTTTTCCTGACACAAAGGGAGCGGCTGGATAAAGGAATCTCCAACATTTTGTATGTTAGCTTGTTGGTAAAATATGCCATGTCATCAACCAACACCTTAACATACAACAACGCGAGTGAGTTGTATCTAGTTTGCCCAATAGGATGTGAGATAATAAATAAGGTGCTCTCTCATTATACATTGGAGCTTGTGCAAGGGGTGTCGGTTCATGTACATACAACCTTCCTCTCTTCCCTCATTTATTGTATGACACATCATCAAAAATCCTATGTGGCAAAGTCTACCAAGAACTCTCTTACAACTATTAGAGATGCCCTAAGAGGAAGATGCGGGACCATGTGTTGAATACCGCAATCTATATTGTTTTATTTGCAAAATTTCTGAACGAAACGTTTTCTCACTTACAAAGGGACTGGGTTGAATACTAAAAATGTAGGGACTTTTCTACTAAATTTCCGCAACAACGAGTTGGCAGAGGTGATCGATGCTTTATTATTAGGTAAAGATGGCGACATAGTGCTCTTACGTGAGTACGCACGTACAGGAAGGTAGGCTCAACTTGACCACCACTACGTGCCAACATGCACAACACCATGAGTTTTTTGAGAGACCATACGTCTTTAATCTCCACCTAGTTAATTTCCTCTGTCGATAACATGCATCATCGTCTTCAGCGTGACCAGCAGTCCATGACTAGTATTATAAAGCTGGAAACAAAATTAGACATCCATCCACGGTGCTTGGTCCACTGGAACTTGCAGAACAAGTTTTCCTACATTCACTGGAAAACAACGTCTTACATATTAATGGAGCTAAGATTTTTTAACATTCAGGCAGGGTTAGCCTAATTAGGCCTTTAGAAACCCAATACAAGCCTCAAAAGTAAGATGAAGATAAAAGTTAACAAGTCCATAACATCATTCACTATGGAGTAGAAACAATGCCTTCCATCCAATACATCACTTGCCAACTGAAAGTCTGAAACACACATCGTAAAGCATTGATGAAATGCCCTGATCCTTAAGACTTCTCCAAACGGCACACTCGAAATATCGATGTGCGACTTGTAATATCAAGACAAACTGAGGTAACAGTATGGATGGCGGACTGGCAGCCAATGTCTTGACTATCTTGACCCATACATATGGCCAGACATCTCACTCTCGGAGCTTTGCAAACAGCAGACCTGAAAGAAGGATGAACAACAGCTAATAAATACTCCCTCCATTCCCAAATATAAGTCTTTCTAGAGATTTCAACAAGTGACTACATATGAAGCAAAATGAGTGAATCTACACTTTAAAATATGTCTACGTACATCCGTATGTTGTAGTCAATTTGAAATGTCTAAAAAGACTTATATTTAGGAACGGAGGGAGTAGATGATACCTTTCAAATTTCCAATAAGCAACTAACAAATTTCCTAGGGAATGGTAGTATTTACAAAGACAGGAAGCCAACCTCTGAACTTACATATTAAAAAGGTGCACCATTCATCACAAGAAAGAGATTCATTCTATGTCGCATTGAAGTTGGTGTAGCAAGGCACGTAGTGGAAAAACCTTCCCAGGTAGACACGTTCATCTTGTGCAAAGTGATGTAGTTCATTAAGTTTCTCAGTGCTGATGCAGTATGAATAAAGCTTTCTTGCCCGGCAGACAAAGAGGAACACGAACTCTCTCTCCAAGTCAAGAGCAGCAATGTCATACACAGGATACCGCTCCTTACGAGTGGAGTCATAACGAGCAAGGTCATCCCTTCCAAATGCATCAGTTATACTAAGATGATACTTCAGACTCCACTCATAAGGCCCAGTAACATCAAAACTCCATATCCGAATTGCACGTCCATCATCATCTGGCAATGCATAGTGCAATGTCCCAGGAGATGGCCAAGGCAACCTCCGGTGTAAAGAGACCAGACGTACTCATGGAAAGGCCATTCGAAGAGTCAAAAGATGGGTCATGTGGCAACCGAATAGCTTGATGATTAGGCGGTATATGAGACCTCATTGCATCAAAACCGTTCAACACTAAAATCCTCTTTACCCGTCGCAGACTACACAAATAAAGTGAACCATCTATGAACAAGTGTTGGTAGATATGGACATTGTCTATCCTTGAATTGCGCCATGCATCATAGACAAGCCATCTGGGAAGGTCAGATGAAAACACCCAAGGTGAAGTTTCTCTGGAGCTCGAGCTACACGGTACCTGTTATCATGTTCGTCTGTTGCGCGTTGAGTTCCTGCATCTGCTGGCGCATCCGAACGTCTGAGAAATTCATCTGCGAACATGGCCGGTTGAGGTGCCACACCGTTGCGTCGTACGCGCGGGCAGCCTCGTGGGCGGTATCAAACATCCCGAGATCGAGGCATATATCACCGGTGTTGATCTCCGCGTAAATACACGTCGGAGTGGCGGGCGCGGATGCCGCGGTAACCGGAGTTGCTCCGTGCGCGCGGCTGCATGTCGGCGGCGGGGGAGAAGGCTGGGCGGCGTGGCGAGAAGGGCGCCGCCTCGGCGGCGGGGTGTTGGATGCGTGGAAGAAAGACACGGCGGGGAAGAAGAATGCGATGGAGTGGTGGTTGGCAGGCTCGCGCGCGCGGCTTTTATATAGCGCACCCGACGCCGTGCGCCAGGTCGCCTTTTTGGGTGCACGCATTACTTTCTGTAGGGGAACGTAGTAATTTCAAAAAATTTCCTACGCGCACGCAAGATCATGGTGATGCATAGCAACGAGAGGGGGAGTGTATCTTCATTCCCTTGAAGATCGCTAAGCGGAAGAGTTTATCAACGCGGTTGATGTAGTCGTACGTCTTCACGATCCGACCGATCCAAGTACCGAGCGCACGGCACCTCCGAGTTCTGCACACGTTCAGCTCGATGACGTCCTCGCCTTCTTGATCCAGCAAGACGGGCGAAGTACTAGATGAGTTCCGGCAGCACGACGGCGTGGCGACGGTGTTGGTGAAGAACAATCTCCGCAGGGCTTCGCCTAAGCACTACGGAAACTATGACGGAGGATAAACTAGAGGGGACGGGGTTGCCAGCACACGGCTTGGTGTTTCTTGATGTCTCTTTGGTTCTAGCCCTGTCCCTCTATTTATATGTTGAGCCTTGGGGTCGAAACTTGGAGTAAAAGCCTCCATAAAGTCGGTTTCACCCAAAAGGCAAGAGTCCTTCTCGGACTCGGGGCGACGCCAGGGGTTCCCGGCGTGCGGACCCGAGCAGCGAGACCACTGGCGTCGGCCTGAACTCCGCAAAACTTTCTTTTGCGCTTTCCAAAAACCTTGTAGGCTTTCCCCTTTGTCCCAAATAACGTGTTCTCGTGCCCAAACATTTCGGGAAACATCCGGAACCCCTTCCGGTGAATTTCGGAACCCTTCCGGAGATCAAACACTATTATCCCATATATCAAAATTTATCTTCGTACCATTCCGGAGTTCCTCGTCATGTCCATGATCTCATCGGGGACTCCGAACAACATTCGGTTACCAACATAGATAACTCATATAATACTATATCGTCAACGAAACGTTAAGCATGCGGACCCTACGGGTTCGAGAACTATGTCACTAGTAGAAAAAGGGTCATACGTGAAGCACTTTAGTGCCGGTTTGAATTTGACCCGGTACTAATGTATACATTAGTGCCGGTTAAATGAAACCGATCAATAGCACCGGTTAAGTGGCGAACCTTTAGTACCGGTTCATGCCACAAACCGGTACTAAAGAGCTGTGTCACCTGCAGTCGAGCTATGGCCCCACCATCACCATTTAGTGCGGTTCGTACCACGAACCGGTACTAATAACGTTAATGGCAGGATGTTTTAATTAGTCCCACCTCGCTCCCCTAACAAGCCTTTTACCACCTTAAATATGTTATTTCTCAAACTATCATAAGCACTTGGTCTTCATTGAACTCTATGTGTAGAATTTGTGGCCTCAATATGAGTCTTCATCGGTTTATAAATCGTTGATGACTCATATTGACAATTCAGATTGTACACACAAAGATCATTGATGATCAAAGTATTTTTTTGATGTTATATGATCATATTGACAATTTAGACTTTAAAGAAATATAAGATCATGATGTAAATAATCTTATATTTTTTGCGTTCAGTATGCACCATTCAAAGCGACGCCATCAACTTTCAACCATTTCTGCCTTCATTTGCTATTTTTCATGCATTCAATGATTTGTTTTGAGAACTAAATGACCTAGAAATTGAAAAGCACTACAAATGAACTCTGAAAAAGTTGAAACTTGGCATGGTATCATCATTTCACCCACATAGATTGTTCAAAAAAGTAGAAAGGGTTACGGCAAAAACTAGATGCACCGTTCACAAACTGGACAATCTCTTTCAAGTATTCAGGTTTGACGAAATTAAACTCATCTGTTATACAAAGGCATTTCATTTTTTAAATTATTACAACTCAGGACTTTTTGCATTCGGTATGCACCATTCAAAGCGGCGCCATCAACTTTCAACCATTTACGCCTTCATTTGCCATAACTGTTTTAGCGCACCACCTTTAGTACCGGTTGGTGGCTCCAACCGTACTAAAGGGTGACCAATACTCTGATTGCTTAGGAAGCTGTTTTTAGTCCCACCTCGCCAAGAGAGAGGGACTAGGAGCGATTTATAAGCCACGAGTGCGAGAGGCGATGAAGAAGAGGCTCAAAGCTCACGTTGCTTAGCTTCAAGCCTTGAGAATATGGTAGATTGCGAGCTATGCGCGCAGTGCAGTTTACACTATTCCGAAAGGCTTGAAGCAAATTAACGAGCATTGCACCTCTTTTTTATTTTTAATAACTTATTACAACTCCGGACTTCTTCTGTTATGGCAAAAACTAATTGCATGTCGGCATTTCTTTTTTTTAAACTTTGGTTATAACTCCAGACTTTGACCATCAAGTTTTGCAGAAAAGAAAAAATAGCAGAAAAGAAAAAAATATTGCTGAAAAGAAAAAAACTATATAAAAAAACTACTCAGAAATAAATAGAACAAAATAAATATAGCAGAAAAGAAAAAACTGCTCAGAAATAAATAGAAGAAAAAATAAAGCAGAAATGGAAAAAATTATATTTGCTATTTTTCAATCGTTTACAAAATGACCGTGAAATTTAAAATCACTACAAAATGAACTCTGAAAATGTTGAATTTTGGCAAACTAGATGAAAAACTACTCACAAATAAATAGAAAAAAATAAATATAACAGAAAAGAAAAAACTATACGAAAAACTACATAGAAAGAAATAGAAGAAAAAATAGCAGAAAAGAAAAAAACTACAAAAAAAATTGGGGCGCTGCTTTTCCTTTTCTTTTTCTATTTCTGTTTCTTTTCCTTTTCTTTTTTTCTTTTTTGTTTTTCAAGTTTATGTTTTCTCTCTCAAAAAAATGTTCGCGCTTTGAAAAAAATGTTCAAAATTTGAAAAATGTTCGCGTTTTCAAATTTTGTTAATAAATTCAAAAACTGTATGCATTTATCTAAAAATGTTCGGAATTTTCAAATAATATTTTGTGTTCACAAAATTGTTCAGAATGTTTTTGTTCAAAACTTTGACAAATTTTAAAAAAATGTTTGTGATTTCAAAAAATGTTTGCGATTTCAAAAAATGTTTCCGTTTCAACTTTTCTGCACGTATTCAAAAAATGTTCAACTTTCAAATTTCTTTGTAATTTTTAAAATTGTTTTCTGTTTCTAACTTTGGTCTAAAAATGTTCTTGTTTACTTTTCGGTTTCTTTTTTATTTTACAATTTTTTTTGAAAAAGTTCATGTTTCAAAAATTGTTCGTAACCTTAAAAAATTGTTCCCACTTCCAAAAACCTTCATTTTTTTAAAAAAAATGGCCGCATTTTCCAAAATTGTTCATAAATTCAAAGAATGTTCGCACTTTAAAGAAAATGTTGTGGGATTTAAAAATGTTCGTACTTGCCATTTTTTGGTTTTCTTTTCTATTTGGAATTTTCAATAAATGTGTTCACTAATTTGAAAAGAAATCATGTTTTTGACAATTTGTTCGCAAACTCAAAATATGTTCGAGGAATTTGAAAAAATGTTCTCATTTCTAAATTTTGTTTCATAAATTTGAAAATGTTCTGTAATTTCAAAAAAAGTTCCAGCCTTTTCAATTTTGTTCAGGTACTCAAAAAATGTTCATGTTTTCTGAATTTTCTGAAAAAATGTGTTTTGAACAAATTATTCATAAGTTCCAAAAAAAATCATGTTTAGAAAAATTTGTTCATGATTTCAGAAAAATGTCCCTGATTTTTCGAAAATGTCATAGTTTTTCGGAAAATTTTTCCAAATTTGGAAAGTGTTTTTGTTTGCCAGAACATTCCATTTTTTTAAAAAAAGAAACTACTTTTGAAATTTCTAAACCATGATTTCAAAAAATTGTTCGTAACCTTAAAAAATTGTTCCCAGTTTCAAAAAACCTTCAGTTTTTAAAAAAATGGCCGCATTTTCCAAAATTTATCATAAATTCAAAGAATGTTCGCACTTTAAACAAAATGTTGTGGGATTTAAAAAATGTTCCCTTTTAAAAAAATGTTTGTATTTGCCTTTTTTTGGTTTTCTTTTCTATTTGGAAGTTTCAATAAATGTGTTCACTAATTTGAAAAGAAATCATGTTTTTGACAATTTGTTCGCCAGCTCAAAATATTTTCAAGGAATTTGAGAAAATATTCTCATTTCTAAATTTTGTTTCATAAATTTGAAAATGTTCTGTAATTTCAAAAAAAGTTCCAGCCTTTTCAATTTTGTTCACATACTAAAAAAATGTTCATGTTTTCTGAAATTTCTGAAAAAAAATGTGTTTTGAACAAATTATTCATAAGTTCCAGAAAAATTCATGTTTAGAAAAATTTGTTCATGATTTCAGAAAAATGTCCCTGATTTTTTGAAAATGTCGTAGTTTTTCGGAAAATTGTACCAAATTTGGAAAGTGTTTGTACCAGAATATTCCATTTTTTAAAAAAAGAAACTACTTTTGAAATTTCTAAAGTAATTCGGATCAGCAAAGCGTGTCTAGTTCTTTATGTTTGATGCTAAGTTATAAGCGCATATGAGTGCGAGGTGAGCTGGTAGGAACACATCATCTGGATCTCTCGATCCTGTGTTCGAATCCCTGGTATCGCAGTATTTTTTTGAGCAATGCTCGTGGGACGCTCCTGTGCAAAGCCGCAGCAACTTGACACAGAGAGCGTCACATAGGAGTTCCCGCGTTCGGCTGCGTGCGTTTTCTGTTTGCTAATCATGGTTTAGGTGCTAATCATGGTTTAGGCCTGGGCATGGACTCATTGATATTTGCTCATGGGCTTTTGGGCCCTTAATTTAGCTATCCACGTGACCACAACATGTATTTTGATGGGGTCAGCGACCACTTTTTACTGGGTTCATGTGGATCAAATAGTAGCTACACGGACGTACTCCCTCCGTTCCAAAATAGATGACCCAACTCTGTACTAATTTTGTATTAAAGTTAGTGCAAAGTTGAGTCATCTATTTTGGAACGGAGGGAGTACGAGACAATCCATTGGGTTCACTTGAACCCAATGTTTATACGTTGGCTCCGCCGCTGTTGGTGGCCACCAGTATTTGAGCAAGGGCAAGAGGAGATAGCTGCTTTCGAGGAGGAGGTTGGGCAGGAAGGCGACTCAGACTACTCAGAGTACCACTCGGACGATGGGGAGTTTGAAGAGGACTCTGACACCAACAACTCTTAAATCCAAGTCTACTAATATGTCTGATATATCTTCAAATCGGTTTTGTTATATGATGCATGATCCAACTATGTTTGCAAGGTTCTGCCTTTGTCAGTGGCATATATCTGTCTTTTACATATATATCTTAGATATATTCTAGCTAAGTTTTGTTTTGTCAATATCACCGGTTATGCACAGAGTTTATAGAACATTATTGTGTTACTTCTCCATTATATGTGTGCATCCTTGTTGAGTTATTGTTCGGTTAATTCTAACTTACATATGTCTTACAATTATACTCATGGAACTATGTGCAATAAGTGGATTTATATTATCCTGCGGAAAGCTTTCAAACTAAACGGTTTGTTGCGTGGAATTGCTGTAAAATAGATCTTTCACTTGAATTTGTTTAGCAATTATCTTGGTATTGCGACAGTCCGGAACCGACGAACGGATGAGTAAGAAACAATATTCGAGACAATCATAATTGCCGCGATAACTTTTTATTTAGCTTTTATTTTATCATAACATATTATTTAATTTACTATGTTTTCGTCTTTGTACTTAACTAGCACAAGGCCTATGCTTCCTTTGGAGGAAACATCAATCGCCATGAATCAGAGTTTGCCGGTTCCTTAGGAATAAACTATATATAGAAAAAACATATCTAATGATTAAGTTTGTATGTTTCAGAAACACTACTCGACATAACATATTTAGGACATATCGGATGGTGTGCTTAGTTTCTTATGTATCGAATTTGACAAACAGAGAAGATGTGAATTACTTGAGGTGAGGATGGGCATCCACATGTGTGCCTCTCGAGTACTCAATTTGAATGTATGTGGCATGTACTACACGCAGGTGCCCATCAGGCTATTAGCACCTATTTTTCTCGTCTCCCTCACTAGATGCCTTTACCGCTATAATTTTTGTTGTCCCCGTCGTGACTAGCTCCTTCCCTCTCATCTACCTCCCTCTAGCTCCAGCCCCTTCTCCCTCACCTTCAACCACGTCCCCGAGCCATGTGTGACCATGATGCCAACATAGAATTGGTGTGACACCTCTCAGTAGCGGTAAGCCAAGAATACCACAATGCCATTATTCCACCTCGTCGCCCTACTTGCGATCAACCATGTGAAGTACTCAAGATCGTCGGTGAGTCGATGGTCTAACTTTGTTTCAGGAACATTGAGGAGGAGAGCAATAATTATATCAATGGGCTAACTTTGTCGGGGAAACTTCATTCACGGATGATGTATGTGCTCACGAACGATAGACTGTAAAATGCTTTGTACTTTAGTAAAAAAAAATCGCATGCCTTTAACCCAGTAAGCAGGGTTTAAGACCTTCCACTGATCCACGCCCACTATTTCAGTACGCCGCCCCCACCCTTGTCCCCTCTTATGCTCCTTCCGCCCTCGCCAACAATGGCCGCAACATACATCTGATCGGATTGCATTCAAGAATGGTCAATCAATAGGTGGTGATCTCGGTCACTTCATGACAAACTTGTCATTGAATGCTGCCAGCGTAAGGAAATACTTAAAAACATTATATACTAATCTCATTAAGCTGGCCATGAGGGCTGCCATCCGCGAGATATACCCTGCACAGAACTATACACCATAACTCATACTCCCACTCAGTTTTAAATTATATATTTTTTAAAATGCAAGAACACTATTTTTCTGAACAGGTGGACATTTGAAACTAGAGACTTTAATAAACTGCACGTAATTCTTACATTGTGGACTCTTTTTCAAACACGGGAAAACCTTTTATAACTTCATGTTTAAAAAGGGTGAAATTCTTTAAATTATATGAACATTTTTTTATATGTGAAACACTTTTTCAAATCTACACAAACAATTTAAAATGCACGAACACTTTCAAAATTACAAAAGCATTTTTAAGAAGGCACGAACACATATTTATACAAAAAATAAATAAAACATCCGAATACATTTCAAAATTATATGAGCACATTTAAGGAAAACGCAAACCACAAATTCCCTAGAATGCACGTACAATACCTGAATGCACATTGATGTATATATATATGGCACCATTCTATTCTGCTTGTCGTTTAAGTATAGTAGAAAATTTATATATATGCCATCCATGTCCACTCCACGTTGTTGCCACTGCCGCTCATCAGCGTAGATTCATGCAAGACGGGTTTTGCATATGCAGGATGATTGTAGTTTTTTTTTCTTTTTTTACCAGAGGATGGTTGTAACTTGTAAGATAATTGCAGGGAGAAGGTCGTAATTTGCAAGATAATCGTTGGTAGAAAAGGCAAGTTATACGTTGGATAGATACAGGTGTAAACATGGGAGACAATCGCGGCTGATTTGATCATTTGATTCGACCATAACACAGAAGATTAGTTTCCATTCTCTCTGTACCCATGAAGACCATTTATCCCTCCATGGAGCGAACATCTCGTCGTAGTACAAGTACAAGATATACGTACGCCTATAGGCAGTGCTCCAGTCCATCGATCTGATCACTTCACCGTCATCACTCATCAGCATACACAACACATGATGAACAACCACATGACCAGCATCCGCATGGTTGCGCTTCTTCTCACCGTATGCCTCCTCCTTGCCACCAATGCACGATGTAAGATCCACATTTTCAACGATTGCTTGTGTTGCTTCTTTGTTAATCATGGATCAATCACCCTGGTTTCAATCTTATTTTATCATCTGTTTTCGTTCAGGCCAGATCATCGACGGCGGAGGCGACGAGAAGATTAATTTGCCCAATGGGCTGTGCACCTACAAGAAAGACTCGTCATTCTGCAAACTCGACATACCATTGTGCTACTGCTGCTTGGCAGGTGATGAATATTGCTACGCGACGATGAAGATATGCAAGAAGGAGTGCCCCTTGGCTCCGGCACCCGAAGCAGCCTCTCCTTGAAGGCTTGAATTATAGCTAGCTCTTCCTTCTCACCCATCAGATCTATAGAATCTTAATTTTTTAGAGAAGTTGTACAATGCACGATTGGTCGATGCGTGTGAAAGAAAAGTTTTGAAATAAAAAAGTATCATCATGTTTCCCTCACAAGTAGATAAATAAAGAGAAACAACCATACTCCCCTATGTAAGGACTACCACTCTCCTCATCGTAAGCTACAAACACATCTGGTAATGTGCGCTAATTTCTTTATACATTAGATAAATATATGTGCGCTGAAAAGGGCTTTCAAATGGTTTTTACGCATTTTATCTACCATTTTATTGTTCATTTTATTGTTAATGTTTATTTTCGTAAATATACTTTAGCAGCTAATTAAATTAGGGAAATACTAACGCCCACACGTGTGGTGCGTAGCATCCCGTCCGAACGCCTCATCTGTGGTTGGATCAATTTGCACGATTTTTAGAGCATTGTACGTCGCCATGTCATCCCACAGCCGCGTGCGGGCCGCGACAAACTGTGCCGCACGCCTCACTCCCGATCTCGCGTTCTTCTCCTTCCGCTCTGCGTCACCAGCTTTCTTCCCCACCTACCCGCACGTCACACACACTATAGCCCGCGCAGCGGCTGACGGCAGCCCCGAGCGGACGCGGACGGAGGCCCCGAGCGGTGGCGGGCGGAGGTGGATCCGGCCGACGGCGATGGAAGGCGTACCGGAGAAGGAAGGACGCGCGGGCGACTGCTGCTGGGGTTCGATCTCCGCCCCCAGCCTTGTTCGTGCTCCGGCGGAAGCCCGCAGTCCACGGATTTCCGGCGCAAGATTGAGTGTATGCGTGATGGGAGCTGGTAGTGGAGCGGCAGATGGCGAGCTTCGCCCGGCGAGCTTGAGCGGAATGGGCTATTATGCGTGCTCGCATGACGCGCCGGCGACATGGCGGCCCTTAGCATCTCGGGCGGAAGGCGCGAAGGAATCAACCGGCGATGTAGCAGGTGCTGCCGGTGGTCCACGGAGCGGATCTGGCCGGAATCAGACCGAAGATCGTCGTCCTGCTTCCTGGGTCCCCTCCGAGCTCGCCGTCTCCACCCCAAGCCGAGCTCAGGAGGAGGATGGGGAAGACAATAGGGAATTGGTGAGGCTGTGCATGCCTGGGCTTCAGCGAGTTGGATGGATTTGGTTCGGAGAGCCAGGTCGCGGCGGCGTTGCTGGTCGGAGTTGGTGGGACGGCAGGGTCGAGCTGCGGTGGCGCCATGGCTGCACGACGCCATCGACACCAGGCTCACGGGTTCGTCTCCGTCTGAGAGGGGATCCCGTCGAGCGCCGCAAGAGACGGTGGTGCTTCCTGTCAAGTTCCCACAGTTCTTCAATGGTATGTGAGGTGCCATTTATACACTATTTTGGCTATAACTTGATTTCTCTAACAACTCAATATGACTTTCTTTCGAGAACGGACTTTTAGATCCCAGGTGCCTAGACATCCGGTTATCTGGAGCGTTCGTCCATTTCAGCTGCATTGAGATCTGTGCCAAGCTGTGCAAGCAAATGAATATAATAACAAGTCTGGTTCGTCATTAGGCGCGGGATGTTCGACAGAACTGAACTAAAATATGTCTGGTACAGCCATGCTGCTACACACCCGACACATGCAGCCAGCTACTAGTAAAAAAAGTTGGTAGCTGACACGACATGTCTGCCAGCCATATTATATTATTCAGAGACAGAAATACGTGTCGGCCAGTGTTTCAAAGGAGCGACGAGACGTGTCGTCTTGAATCCATCCGGACCCCCGTCCTCCATCCTGCGCCGCCCAGTACTTCTCCTCCCCATTCTCAACTCGCCGTCCTCTCTAGGTTGAAGCGACACCATGCAGAGGGTGCATGCGACCAGTCGTATCACAAGAGATTCCCTTTCGTCGCGTGGTGTTCAGCTTGCTCAAATGCTTTCAACTTTATCAGTTCTATAGTAACTGCCTTCCTCTTTCTTGGACCGACGCCATTAGCTGCCGGTGCGGTAGAGACGCAAAGCCACCGGAGCTGCTAGCGTAGTGGGTTGTTGCAGCGGTCACTTCGCCGGCGAGAGGAGGCGTTGTGGATGCGCGAAGATGTGAGTGCAGTAGCGCCATAATGGGAACGTGCAACCTGGTACTGCTATCCACCTACAAGTGCATGCGCCGTGTTATTTAACTTTCTTGAAGAACGCGTGGCCACCTAGCACTGTTCTTCGCCGGAGCAGCGACTAAACGAGTCAAAGCAGTGCGCGCTTTGTGTCCGACGTTGCATTATTTCACCCAACTAGCCAGAAGTTTCTAAAAAAAACTAGCCAGAAGTTACCAATTTACCCGTATGCATTGGGCTGTGGATTGTTTATCCCATATCCATCGGTCGCTGTCGTTACTTGTTCCCCGCATGCAAAAATGGAGGACAAAGGCTCGGTACAGCATAGTTAGGCCGGAAATGCCTAACGATGGACAAGCACTAATTGGACTTAAAGAAAAACCATTTTTCATCATGTAAACAAATTGAAAATTCTGTACACACACAAATACACATATAACACGTTCAAGAAAATTCTCATTACAATATACTTTCATACGCGGCATAAAAAAATACGTACATGAAAATGAGCAAATCTTTTTTTATTGTTAGGCCAGGATTTTATTTCTTTTATGCTGCTTGCAAATCATACTATTTTTGAACGAAAATTCATAGATCCATCGTGAATATGTGTAAGTTTTCACAGTTTTTCTTCTAATTTGTTTGAAATCTGGAAATTCACAGTCACTTCCATGGCGAGACGTCTTCTCCATGCTGACAACAGTGCTACTCAAGCGGCAAGAACCAGGCACTACGTCGAGTAATATTTTGTTTCGAGTAAAATGCTGTTCACCCCATGATATTATGCCAGGAACATCCTTGTGCGAATGGGCAACGTACATGACACATTTGGCGTATTCTAAGTATAGGTTCTTTGCTTTCATGTACATGGCACATATTTGGCTTCATGTACATGGGACATATACCTAAACTGGCAACTGGTCCAGTATCGCCGTCATCGATCATGCGTTAGGCACATCGGGCAAAAACCGATATTCTCAAACTGACCGGGTGCATGAATTACCAAAACAGAAGAAAAAAGTGTCCAGATTATGTGGCGTGGAACTGTTGATGCACTTTTTTTAATTGAAAAATATGGTTCTAGTCTAGCTGTTCCCGGTACACCACGTTAGAAGCCGTGCGTAGTACAGGTCTAGTTTCTTTGTTGTACAACCGGTACAGGTCCACGTGACTACAAGTGTCTTAAAAAGGTCCATGTTCCCACATGACAAATCGTAATGCCCACAACACAAAAAATTCGTTTTATGTGCTTACCCGGAACAAATCGTCAAAAATCTACCTAGCGCAACTCCTCAAGCACGACAACAAACCTGTACCCTAGACCCAGTGGTACTGGGTACTATTATAGTCTACGATTTAGTGCCTGATACTACGACTATACAACAATGGCTTCGATACGTGGGTCGGTACTTGCACTGTGTGGATATTGTTCTTGCCGGCCATTGTTTTTCGGCATAATTAAATTCGGATATTGAGTTATTATTTGATGCCCCGCTGATTACGACCCATAAAATAAAGAAGGAAAATAAAAATAGGAATACTCATTCGGCCTTAAATTTCAACAACGCGAATGCTGAGCTACTTGAAAGTTTTGTACAACGACTTTCATGCGACGTGCTTGTTTTTTATGTGATGCAGAACTAGTTTCGCGGACGAGTCCGATGTGACTGGGCACGCCCTCCTTCAGTGTGTGCATGGGAAACATGTGTTGGAATCTACTTTTGCTGCATCAGAAAGATTGTGTAGCTTCGCAAGCAGCCGCAGTGTGGCATGATACTTACAACCAAAAAATTTAATCCTCATAAAGGAGTATGAGTGGTCGTATCCATCAAATGGTGGCTATATGTCCTACGAGTCATAGGTGGCTAAGAGGCACTTCAGCTTAGTGGTATACGAGAGACTCGCATGCATGATACTTGGCGTTATAGATAGACCTCGTTACATTGCCGCATTTGACAAAAGTATGTGGCTAGTGTGAAGATTATGGTCAATATCATCAACATCTAAATTTTTACATATGCCTTGTCTTGATTTCCATTAGTAATCACAGCGTTAATTATTTGATTAGGTTTTTGTAGTCGACCGTTATTTGAGTAGTTATTTGGAATTTCCTTTGAGTGGGACATTTGTTCGTACCACCAGACTCATTAGTATTGTTCCGGAGTGATTAGCCATTTCAAACCCATACAATGTTTTTTTCAACGATAATTTCTTTTTATCTTTTATCAACCGTTAAAGTTGAGCAAACAAAACCGGAAGTAATAATTATATCTAGGTCCATAGACCATGTAGAGATGACTACAAACACCAGAGCGAGTTGAAGATGTGCCGTCGTCGTCGCTCCTCCCTCACCAAAGTCGGCCAAATCATGTTGTAATAGATAGTTGGGTAGTGGATCTCACACTCGTTATAACTTGAGGAGAGAATGTTTGATATAAATTATTGTCTCCATGTGTGTACGGTAAGCTAACTTATGTTTGTGTGGACCATCAATTGAGTCATGTTTTTGGTATGTCGTAGGAGAAGGGTGTGAAGAGGTAGTGCGGGGCCCACATGAAGAAAACGCTTTTAATTTTGCTTGATTTCTTAGGCGTGTGAAATCATCTATTTTGCTTGGTCGAAATCTTTTTATGGGTGTTGTATGGTTGTGTCAACTGATTGTTTGTGTCCGGTGAATATACCAGGCCAACTATGGTTTTGTCCGTTGTATGTTCCAGGTCCAGCTAGGTTTGTGTCGGGTGGATATACTAGGTCCAAGTATCTTTGTGTTGGTTGAATATACCAGGTTCAAATATGTTTGTGTTCTGTGAATGTACCAGGTCCATGTATGATTGTGTCCGCCGAATATACTAGGTCCAACTATGTTTGTGTCGGGTGAATGTACTAGGTCCAAGTAAGGTTGTGACTGCTGAATATACCAGGTCGAAGAAGGATTGTGTCTGTTAAACGTACCAGGTCCAAGTATGGTTGAGTCCGCTAAACGTACCAGGTCCAAGTATGGTTGCGTCAGCTGAATGTACCAGGTGCAAGTAGGGTTTGTGTCTGCTGAATGTACTAGGTTCAAGTATGGTGTATCGGGTGAATGTACCAGTTCCAAATAAGGTTGAGTCAGGTGAATGCGCCAGATCCATGTATGGTTTTGTCGGGTGAATTTACCAGGTCCAAATAAGGTTCAGCGGGGTGAATGTACCAGGTCAAAATAAGGTTGTGTCCGCTAAATGTATTAGGTCCAAGTACAGTTGTATCGGCCGAAAGTACCAGGTCCAAGTAAGATTGAGTCGGGTGAATACATGTCCATGTATGGTTGTGTCAGATGAATGTACCAAGTCAAAGTAAGGTTCAATCAGGCAAATGTACCAGGTCCAAGTAATGTTATGTCTGTTGTATCAAGTACAAGAACGGTATTGTCTGATAAACATGTCAGGTCCAAGTAGGGTTATGTCCACTTAAATCGGCGGAGATGATATGGTATTAGGATGCGTCGAACTCCACCACTATACCAAGTCCACCACTATTCTTGTTTTTTTTAATGGACATCCATTTGTTAGATTCCTGACATAGCTATAACTCCATGCACGTGACAGGTCCAGCCCCTGACAGTTCCACGATTGTTGTGCCAAGTACAGCTGTGCTCGGTCCCATATTTTGTTTAGCGTTGTTGTGCCAAGTACAGGTGTGTCGCCGGTACGTCCATGATTTTTTCTTTCCTACGATGTTGTGCCAAGAACATCTGTGCCAGAGACGTTACCAACATAATAATGTTTAGCGTTGTTACAATTCTAATAATGTTGACTTTTGTGCCACATGAGAACTGACGAACGGGTAAGATCTGTCATAATCTTGATCAAGTTTTAGCCAATCGGTCATCTCCGTTTTTTGATGAAAAACCAATTTTATGGTAGTTATCAGTGAAAAAAATTAACGAGATAAAATTTGGGAACTTATACTCCGGCGCGGATTTTTGGAATCTGAGTCTATCCGTACCCAATTATGCGAAAAATGAAATAGTAGAAAAAATAAAAAAAACATGTGAAACTTTGTCGGATTATTGTACAGTGTATTACTCCCGTGCAAATTTGCAGGACTAAATAATTTATGTGGTATTGTTAGCAAAATACAAAATTACAAGTATACACTGTGTGAATGGAGAGTTGGGTATAGCATCGGTTTTGTTTTTTATTCAATCGGAATACCAAGAAAGTCATTTTGTTGTGAAACTTATACTTGAGTGATACACTAGATAATGCTTGTTTTGAAAGACTTTTAAAATATTTGGCCATTGTTAGCATTTTCTAAAAATAAGATTGTAGTTCCGGTGCATGGGCACCCATTTTCCAAGTTATATTTTCGCTTATACTCAATGTTCTAGTTTTATGTTATTTCCCCGGAAAAAATAAATATACTTTCATGTTATTTACTCACTCGTGGTGGGTGATAAATTAACGAATAACAGACTCAATTAATGTTGTATCTGAGCAACCGATGAGGCTGCGCATGTAGGCTGATTTTTGAAAGTAATCCAAGAGTCTTAATTACTCGGCCGTACTAGTAGAACTAATTACTCCCTCCATTTGAACAACATATGAATGTATATAGACATATTTTAGAGTGTACATACTTATATTGGAATCTCTAAAAAGGCTTGTATTTAGAAACGGATGGAGTAAATGTTTTTTAGGAATAGCTGCCTTTATTATTTGAAGTGCTACAACATCATCCATGAGTACTACCTCCGTCCTGATTTATTAGTTCACTTTGTATTATGTGCCAAATTTTAACCTTAAATATAACTAAAAAAATGTTAGTACATGTCATAAAAATTAGTATAATTGGACACTATGTTCAAATACAAATCCAACAATTTATTTTAAATGACATGCATTAATATTTTATTAGTTAAATCTCTAGTTAAATCATGACACAAAATATAAAGGGGACTCATAAACCAGAACGGAGGCGGTACAAGACAGAAATACGTGAAGCCAAGCTTTGCATAATCTAAAACAGCAGTCCTCCCTAGCTAATATGTGAGTACTTTAGTTTATCAAAATTAAATACACTAGATAATATCGATGTACAAGACAGAAATTGTTGAGTGATAATGGCTGTCAACACCAACAAAAATCCCAAACAGCATGTTATAAAGGTTGGTCCTATAGGTGGTGTCGAATGTGACATATCACGTGCTTCTTGGCAAGTGTCAAACGACATGCCTACCACACGAGCGAAGTTGTCCGGGGCGTGCTTGCCTTCGGAGTTCAGAAGGCATCTTTCAGTAGAGGTCATTTCGCTTGGCGTTCCTCTCACTGTAAGTCTAGTACGGGCTCTGTTCCTATTTGAACGAACATCTACAACAAGTTCTGTCAGAGCGTGGATCTAGATTAATTCAGAAGAAAACAAAACTTGCTAGAGGCAAGACACTAAATCCGGCTCTGTAGAGTATGAAACAATAGTTGGCCAGTGTTGTTCTGACTGCCATTGTCAGGCTCGCACCAAGAGCAATGCCAAGCAAGTTCACATCTATCGGAAGATGTCTCCTAAACTCTGAAGGTAAACATGGTCCTGACACATTTGCCCCTATTGTGGGGTCATCATTCGACTCCTGTCAAGAAGCGTATGAGCAATAAAAATAAAAAATAAACAAAAAACGCTAAATGGAAACCTGGTACATGCATTGCCTATACATGTACCTGGTACAACAACAGGCCACAAGCTAATCTGTACCGGGTACAAATCACTTTTCTTGATGATAATTGTGCGTGGTACAGTTCCTTCCGTTTTGTGTTGTGAGCATGAAAAAAAAAAGCATATATATTGGTTTGTTTTTGAAGTTTGTGGTATATCGCGACTTATGGGAATTTTTCCTTTTACTCTGGATGACAATCTTCACGGTGGATTAATTGCACACATGCAGCGTCTTCTCCGTGCTGGCACGTCATGCCTGCTGGGCGCATGCAGCGCCTTCTTCGTGCTGTCACATCTGTGAAGACCCCCGTGGACAGCAATAGCTTTTCCAGGCCTATTCCTGCCATGCCTCTTTCCTCCTGTCGCTGTCTGTCTCCCTAAATAAAGACTACTAATCACCCTACTACTGTACGAGCGTTTGCACCTGAGAAGTCTCTCGCACGAATCTTGAACTCTGCTTACGGACGGGATAACCGGGTGTCGGGACACCCGGGTTTCGTCACACCTTTTCGCTTTCTTTTTCGTGTTGAGAAACATGTTCGGATGCAACTTTCATTGAAAAATAAGCATAGTGAATTAACTGGCCTCGTCTCCCCCTCAGAACATATGGATCTACCCGATCCATAAAGAAAAGAACCACCGCTTTTAGGAAATTTTGACAATTCTCTTTCACTTGCATTTTACAATTTCGCCTCAATTCTTCAGGTTCCCATTCGATGCAATCCATCTAAAAATGTTTCAGAATTAACTGTAGTCAAGCAGAGGCGATGGAGGCGTTCTGTTGTACATGCCGCCATGGACTTGGACGTCCTACTTTGCCAAAGCCATGACGACGGAGACACCTTTCACTCACGCAGGTAAACGAGCACTTGTTTTTCTTGTGTGCTAATTTGGAGATTCGAGACCAAGTCAAGAAGCTGGATGATGATGTTAATTAAGAGCTTATGCATGTTTGCGTCTTATTTATGTCTTTTTTTTTTGCGAGAAACTTCCAATCTATTCATCTTCAATCATGGCAGTACAAAGAACAACAGAGGTAATAAAAATTACAACTATGTCCGTTGACCACCTAGCGACGACTACAAGCACTGGAGCGAGCCGAAGGCGCGCCGCCGTCATCGCCCCTCCCTCACCGAAGCCGGGCAAACCTTGTTGTAGTAGACAATCGGGAAGTCGTCGTGCTAAGGCCCCATAGGACCAGCGCACCAGAGTAGCAACCATCGCCGATGAAGAAAGCCGTAGATGAGAAGGATCAAACCTGTAACCACCTAATCGAAGACGAACGAAGACCGGATCCAAATAGATCCACCGAAGACCAGCACCGACCGAATCCCGCAAGATTGGACGGAGACAAACCTCCACACGCCCTCCGACAATGCTAAACGCACCATCGGGACGGGGATAGAACGTGGGAGACATTATTCCTACTAAAGACATCGCCGCCGCCACAAAACCCCAACCAAGACATTAACTCTAACAAGAACGAGAACGGGGTCCCTCCCGCCGGCGGGGGGCCGAGATCCTCCGCACCTCCATGGTCTAGAGGCCATCGGAGATGGGGCGGACCGGCGGCGGCGCCGACGGGAGGAGAAGGGCTTTTTCTTGTGGAGGAGGAAAGAGATCTATTTATGTCTTTCTATTCAGATGACTTCACAGCTCCTCACTGAAGGGGATGCCCTGTTCTCGATTCTTATATATACGATGCAAATCTGTGAGATCCAATTTTCAGTCGATCATGCTATATGTAGTTAATTTACAGATTTTTTAATTAGTCTGATGTGATGCTAATTAACCAAAGTTCATGACAAATTTACAAATTATAGTTCATAGCACTACCAAATGTATAGTTAATGTCAACTAAAATATGTTTTTGCCATGTAAAGTCAAACTACGCTACGATGCAACTCAAAAATTATAACAAGTTGCCATGGCAACTTGTTATAATTGATACTCATTTTTTCTATCATTTCTCACGAATTTTAGACATCATTTAATTTCTTATACCATGGCAAATCACTATGACTAGACATCGTTTGTAGCATGGAAAATTTACTTCATTTTCTATGGCAAATGTTTACTCTACTTTTGCCATGGCAAATTTCTACGTTCTTTTGCCATATCTATCAGAAGAATGTTGCCATGGCAACTACAAATAAGTTCAACAACATGGCAAACTACTATCTTCGCACATGGCAACTTATATTTGCACATGGCAAACCCATAACACTTTGCTTTCACATCATCCATATCAAATTGTACAAAATATAACACGTAAACTATTTTAGAGGTGGCCACACAAATATAGCACTATGGCAATTTTCCAAACATGGCAAATACTTTAATTATACCATGGAAAATCTAGTAATTATCACATGGCAAACTACATGGGCAATATTTCACATGACAATATTTAAAACTTGTCAAATGGCATTTTTTATTTTTTCCCTGTAATGTTCACATGTCAAGTTTTGTCTACACATGGCAAACTTAGAAATATTTTTTCTAAATTCACACGGAAAATTCACAACATTTTTTGTATACTAAACATGGCAAATGTAGGTGTTTTTTTGTAACACTCCCATGACAATCTTTATGTTTTTTCTCACTTAACCATGCAAAATTTAATTTATTGATCATGGCAAATTTAGTTTATTGATCATGGCAATTTTGTTTATTGATCATGGCAAATTTAGTTTACAAATCATGGCAAATTTAGTTTATTGATCCTGGCAAATCTAGTTTTCAAATCATGGCAAATTTATATTACACATTTTTTGTCGTCGCAAGTTTTGATATGAATCTCACATGGCTATTTTCATGTTCATACTTGATTTTTCCACTTTTTTGTGTTTTTTCATACACGGCAAATTCATCATACAAACACACCGCAATTCTTGCTATGAATTTGCCATGGCAAGTTTTGATACGAATCTTCCATGGCAATTTTCTCATTCATATTTTGGATTTTCAACTTTTTGTGTGTTTTACACACACGGCAAATTCAACATACCAAAAGACGGCAAAACTTGATACAAATCAGCCATGCCAAGTTTTGATACAAATTTGGTTTACTGGTCATGGAAAATTTTAGTTGAATTCATCTGCCATGGCAAGTTTCAATATGAATCTGACATGGAAATTTTCTTGTTCATATTTGATTTTCATTTTTTTGTTTTTCTCACACACGGTAAATTCATCATACAAAATAAGTCATTTCTTGATACGAACCTGCCATGGAAAGTTTCTTGTTCATACTTGAATTCCCAACTTTTTGTGCTTTTTTCTACACGATAAATTCATCATACGAAACACGGCAATTCGTTGATACCTATTTGCCATGGAAAATCTCTTTTGTCCATACTTGATTTTCAACTTTTTGTGTTTTTTCTCACACACGGCCAAATTCTCCTTCAAAACATGGCAATTTAATTTAAACTTTCATGGCAATTGTAATTAAAAATTACATTGCTTTTTAATCTTTTATTGTCCTGTCAAATTTGTGTGTTCTTTTCACATGAATTTTTCGACTATTTGTGTTTTGTTCACATGGCAATATTGAATTTTTTTTGTCATGGCAGATTTGCCATATTTCATTGGGGGATTAAATATGTGTTTATAACCTTTGGCATTGTTAAAAAACAATATAATGGCAAATAGTTTGGTCAAACTCGAATGGCAAATTTTCTGCTATTTCCAAAGCTGATGGCATTTTTTTTATCTGGGCAAAATCTGGTCTTTTATTTACCACAGGAAAAAACAATATCTAAGCATTTTCATTTAATTCTTTATCAATGGGCTTTTTGTTCCTTTCTTCACAGGGAAAGGGCCTGCTCTGGAGGCCTGCAGGCTATGGGTTCCCCTGACGAACGAATTCGTACGTGGGATCGATCCCCTAGTACCGAATGAATCGGAATCGTGTGGTAGGGTGTTTCTCCTGCCACACGTGTGGACAGTTCTAATATTCGCCCACACAACATCATGTGGGCTGCCTGCTGGATATGCCACACAGTGCCGTGTGGGCGAGTGTCCATTGTGCCACACGTGTGGCAGTTATCGGCGTCCTTAAATTAATATATATATTTACTTGCCACGGAAAGCATGCTTCTATTTGGAAGTTAACAAAACATGGCGCAGTCGAAGGGGTTTGGAAGGGAACCCAATGAGAAAAATCGGCCACAAACATGCTTTTTAAGTAAGACATTTTAGATTGTCTTGTTGATTCACAAAAAAAAGTATGAAAAGTCACATTTTTCAAAAAAATATTGTTCCGGATCTGTGGCAATGAAGTCGGTCTTGGAGGACTTTATGTCATGATTCATTAGAGTTGTGGGCCAATTATCCTGTTCACGCAGAGTAGTCGAATTCGGGGCTAAAAAATACGTAAAGATTTTCAGTTGGTATTATGAAAATAATTCTGCCTATGTTGTCTAAACATAGCCAGTCCCAAGCCTGGGTAAACGAGGAGGGTTGTGATAGGCTTGGCGAGCCAACGTAAAAACTAAGCCACTGTTATGGAGATGAAACCCAAAAGATTTTCATTGGGGCGTAACCCTCTCAGCGACGCGCCAAATCGGAACCCGGGTATGGTGGGAAATGGGCAAGGGCCGGGCCGTCACCCCCTGGTACGCGCCGTATCTTGATCCGGATACGGTGGCAAGTGAGCGATGATCGGGTCGTCGCATCCTTAGTGGCGCACTACATCGGCGCCCGGATGTAGTGGAAAATGAGAAAGGGTCTTCGCATTTGACTCGACGAGTGCGAAGGGTAAGAAAGCTAGCCGAGCCTAGGAGGATTCGTTTAGGTAGATGGAACATAGGGCCTCTGACAGGGAAGCTTCGGGAGCTAGTTGATGCAGCAGTGAGGAGGTGGAGGATACCGGCTTCAAGCTGTGGTACATGGGGACGGCTACAAGCAGAAATGGCGTAGGCGTCTTGATTAACAAGAGCCTCAAGTATGGAGTGGTAGACATCAAGAGACGTGGGGACTGGATTATCCTGGTCAAGCTAGTAGTTGGGGAGTTAGTTCTCAATGTTATCAGCGCGTATGCCCCGCAAGTAGGCCACAATGATAACACCAAGAGGGAGTTCTGGGAAGGACTAGAAGACATGGTTAGGAGTGTACTGATTGGCGAGAAGCTCTCCATAGGAGGAGACCTCAATGGACATGTGGGTACATCTAACACAGGTTTTGAAGGGGCGCATAGGGGCTTTGGCTATGGCATCAGGAATCAAGAAGGAGAAGATGTCTTAAGCTTTGCTCTAGCCTACGACATGATTGTAGCTAACAGCCTCTCTAGAAAGAGAGAATCACATCTGGTGACTTTTAGTAGTGGCCAACACTCTAGCCAGATTGATTTCATCCTCTCGAGAAGAGAAGATAGGCGTGCGTGCCTAGACTGTAAGGTGATACCTGGAGAGAGTATTGTACCTCAGCATAAGCTAGTGGTTGCTGACTTCCACTTTCAGATTCGTGTCCAGTGGGATAAGCGTGACAAAGTCGCTAGAACAAAGTGGTGGAAGCTCAAGGGGAAGGTAGCTCAGGCGTTCAAGGAGAGGGTCATTAAGGAGGGCCCTTGGGAGGAAGGAGGGGATGCAGACAATGTGTGGATGAAGATGGCTACTTGCATTCATAAGGTGGCCTCAGAGGAGTTTGGAGTGTCCAGGGGAAGGAGAAGCGAAGGTAAGGATACCTGGTGGTGGAATGATGATGTCTAAAAGGCGATTAAAGAGAAGAAAGATTGCTTCAGACTCCTATACCTGGACAGGAGTGCACACAACATAGAGAAGTACAATATAGCGAAGAAGGCCGCAAAGCGAACTGTCAGTGAAGCAAGGGGTCGGGCATATGAGGATCTCTATCAACGGTTAGGCACGAAGGAAGGCGAAAGGGACATCTATAAGATGGCCAAGATCCGAGAGAGGAGGACGAGGGATGTTGGTCAAGTCAAATGCATCATGGACGGGGCAGACCAACTCTTGGTGAAGGACGAGGAGATTAAGCATAGATGCGGGAGTACTTCGACAAGTTGTTCAATGGGGAGAAGGAGAGTTCTACTATTGAACTGGACGACTCCTTTGATGAGCCCAGCATGCGTTTTGTGTTGCGAATCCAGGAGTCTGAGGTCAAGGAGGCTTCAAAAAGGATGAAAGGAGGCAAGGCGATGGGCCCTGATTGTATCCTCATTGAGTTGTGGAAAGGCCTCGGGGACATAGCGATAGTATGGCTAACCAGGCTTTTCAACCTCATTTTTCGGGCAAACAAGATGCCAGAAGAATGGAGACGGAGTATATTAGTACCAATCTTCAAGAACAAGGGGGATGTTCATAGTTGTACTAATTACCGTGGAATTAAGCTAATGAGCCATACAATGAAGCTATGGGAGAGAGCCATTGAGCACCGCTTAAGAAGAATGACAAGTGTGACAAAAAATCAGTTTGGTTTCATGCCTGGGAGGTCCACCATGGAAGCCATTTTCTTGGTACGACAACTTATGGAGAGATACAGGGAGCAAAAGAAGGACTTGCATATGGTGTTCATTGACTTGGACAATTTTGTAAATGGTGAGGCAATTCTGGAGAGGAATCTACAACTTCTGCAGGTAATTCGCAGTAGTACAATTATCAGTTACCTAACATACATTATATAATGTAGGAGAATGTTTGTAAACTGCTTTTGCTGTCATGCTGACATGGTACTATGAGAAGTTCATAGTGCACCAATTGGACTCTAGCATCTCGTATGAATCAAGGTTAAGGCCGCTGATCCAAAACTGGAGCGAGGAGAAGGCAAAAAAAAGGTAGACAATATAATCCAAAATAATTATATGGGAGTTGCAGAGGTAAAATGTCAGCACATTGTCTGGATTATGTAACATATATATTTTCTAAATGATGCTAATGACACTAAACTGCAGTATGTTGAGGACATGATGAGGCATTTCTTCCAGCACGAGATGGTACGCTGGCCAAACCGAAGACTGACGCTCATGTAAATGAGTTACGTCAGGCACAAATATATATTGTAACATTCCAACTAGTATGAAGTTATATGATTCTAACAGTTTCAAAGTCTCAGATTAAGGTACTCACTGGATGTGTATTGACTGATTTGCAAGAAGTTGTCTCCCTGGGAGGCCGGTGTAGAACAAGTCGATAGGATATGCACCCTTGAAAAGAAAATGGATGAGTGCCTTAGGCGTACCTGTACAAATTGCAAGCTCATAGAGGACCTCATCAAAGAATTGAACGTAAGCCTAGAATTATGAGATTAGTATATATAATTAGAAATTTATGTCTACGAGGTTTTTTACAAATTAGTTTACTATGAAAACACCCCAGACTAACATGTATTTTTTAAGAAAAAATGTGATGGAATATTTCCAGGAGTGGAGGACATACATCTTTCTGACCTTGGGGCACCTTCACACCCAATGGAGGCCTCTATTTAGAATGCTGAGCAGGCTTCTGACCAGGGAAACAAAACGATGTCATGGAGGTCGCTGCTAAGCACCATTGTAAGCAGGGAATAAAAAATAATGACATGGAGCCCCCCCATGAAGATCCTTGATGAAGATTTTGACGAACGCATGTTAACTTAATTATTGAAACAATCATTGTCGTTTCAGAAATAACATATGATCTTCCACGTACATGATGAAGCATTCGAAAGAGCTGATGTAATTAAAGAGGTGGATGATATCCAGGGTGCTCCTAGTTTGGATAAGAAAATGCATTCCAGAGCCACCACAAGCCTTGAAGCTTTCCAGGTGATGCACATTTTACCTATAGTTGAGCAAGAATCTGCTAAAGGTTAACACGCGGTTTATTTCCTATGACAGAATACGTTCAACAGACGGAGTAAGCACCACTCTGTGAAGGCTACGGGATCGCGAGAGCCTGAAGAGCCCCGTGCCTTCACAGATGATGACAACCATGATGAATCCTTTCTAAAGCAGCAAGAAGTAAGTGTGGTTGAATCGAGGCCACCAAATCATGGGGCCGAAAAGAAAAGGGTGGTATTGCAATTATTTAAGAATGACGAGTATGTTTCGTATGATATTGAGAAGAAAAAAAGGAAAAAAGATTCCATCAGAGTCTACAAATGATTCCGAGGACACGAACAATAAAAAGAGGAAAATCAGCTCTAGCAACTTAAAAAAGAGGTCAGAAGTTCCTGAAACCCAGAGGGACCAGCTAGACGTGGTTCGACAGGATTTCGTGGCGTCACTGATCAACACTACAAATCGTAAAAAACAAATGGTCTTAGTTGATGACATTGTCTTGCTATCAGAGCATTTGCAATGCCTCACCCAAAAAGATGAATCTCAAGATGGCGTATGGTTGGGTGACGAAGTAAGATATTTCACAAATTAGTTTATGAAGTTTCATTTTTGTACAATACAATTAACTTGATTATTGTTTTAGGTGGTTGATGCCGCAATCCAGCTCATGCATCATGATGAACCAATTGACACAAGGGACGGCCAACTGGTTTACATTGAGAGGGTGGCCGTCTTTGCTAAGCTCGAAGCAGATGGTAGGATAGAGCAGTGCTACGAGGACGCTTTGGTAGGCATTCCAGGAACAACACAAGGCACCAGCTACCTGAAACATGATATGGTATTTTAAACTGACGTAGAACAGATTTTTTATTACTATACACGTTGATCTAATTATCTGTGCACTCCAGGTTTTCCTACCTATGAACAGTTTAAACATCCACTGGTTCCTTGTGGTCGTAAACCCCAGAAGGAAGGAGATTCATGTTCTTGATTCACTTTTCCACTGTATGGTGCCCAGAGAATTAAATAACATGGTGAGAATTTCAACATATTTAATTATAACAAAGGATTTAACATCGTATGTAAGTATTAGTCGTAGGCAACTTCTGATCCCATTGGGCTTGCATGTACGTGGGATGGAAGCACATCAGAGAGCAGCGATGCAAGTCAATGGGATAGAAAGCAATGCATGGGAAGACATTAACGTGACGCAATGGCCAGTACGGATTATTAAAGTGCCAAAAGCCGATGAGACGTCAGTCAACAATATTAGCTTTTGTTTTTGTTTTAGATTGTTAATATCAGAAATGCTGAACTAACATAAATAGAATGTTGCAGTTCTTGTTGTGCACTGTACATGCTGAAGAACATCGAATTGTTTATGGGAGTAAAACTGAGGATGCAATATGACTAAGTACATAGAGTAACACCTAAAATTCTGTCATTTTTTAAAACTTATGGAACGATACTAACATATTCTCGCATGCAGGCCTACATCGACAAATTCAGAAGAGAGCTACCTGTTGTGCTTGTCGATTCACCCTACAACAAAATGAAATACAGGAAAAGGTTCAAACAGTACCAAGCTAGGCTATAGGACGCAGATGCGGTTGAAGACGATGAAGATAAAAGCAGTTAGTCCAGTAGTGTGGTTCATTCTTACATGTGGAGTGTACACTTAGCCATAAAGCGATAGAGTAGGGTGTGGTTGGGTTTTAGTCCCGAAGAAGGTTTCCTAGCCGTGTTCTTATTCCATTGCGGATGAGTCAAGTTGTAAAACTTCAATAATATCGGTTACAATACTTTGCTTGAAATAAATTTGGTCTCTACGGGATCTCGTAGAAATCTATATTTGCTTTTTACAACCATGTGACAGTAACAGTGCCTGGGCAAGGTTTGGACCAATTACAGTGCACGGGCAGCCCTAGAAGAATAATGGATTATGATATGTCTATTTTCATACGAGAGAAAAAGGTACGAGCATGAGGATAGCCTCACAACAGAAGAAAAAATATTGCATGAATCAACACGCAATCCCAGCTATCCTAGAAAACGGCACAGTCAATTCTCGTAGGCAGGCCGCAAAGCCAATAAAAGAGAGCATAGGATAACAAGAGTAAAACATGTACCATAGGGGGCCTTTGCAGGTGTTGCAACGACCATGGTGTGGCATGGTAGGGCGTGAAGTGAATTGAAGGGATCCCCGGGTTTGCATGCACCTTCAGCAGCACAGTGGGGTGGCCATGGTACATCCATCCTGCCTCAAGGAATCACATAACCCTACAAAAAAGAGGAAAAATTACGGCATGTACTCACCTTGACAAATGTGTCCAGCTAACATACGCTGCACATAACAAAACACCGAAGATTATGTATTGCAACATATTCAAGAATCGAATGCTCATTCCTTTGTATCTGCTTTCTGCGAGGATCATTACTCGGTCTTTAACAAGGCTAAAACATCATAATAAGAATTTACACTAATCTTCAAATGGTGGATATCCAATGTGAATCTAAAACAATTATAAAGCATATGCCAAGTATGTTGATCCCAGTGCAGCAATTGCACAATCAGCAGCGAGCATCATAAATATTGAGCAACATAAGCTATGAATTGTCTATAGTACATTTTAGAATTAATAGATTTTCATCTCTCCTAATCTCCAAATCCAACATCTGACCTATCAGTCAAACTGAAAGAATAGAGCTAGAATGAAATATATAAGAATACGTATGCACCAATCGAACATTCGTAGATCTTGCCATCATATGGATGAGGTCGGACGAATGGGACTGGACGTCGAGGCCGGCCGGCTTCATCCAGTCACACAATACCCCGCCAGCAGTGAGAACATGATAGGCCCAACCGCCTTGCCTTCGGGCGAGATGCATGGCCAGAGCAAGCTGCGGCCATGGCGAAGAGGTGAGTCTGAGGACGCGAACAACCACGTGGGGAGTGGGAAAGAGGTAGAGACCGACCTCGTGGCTATAGGCACCCGCATAGAGGAATGGGAGGTGGGATGAAGTCGAATCTTCGCCGGCGGCTGCCGCAGGAAGGGCAGTCATCGTCCTCTCGTGTTCGTCGGTGAAGAGGAGGTGCGATAGCGTGAGGGAATTCAGGTGGACAGAGGGAGGGGCCGCGACGCGCGGCAAGATCGTATCGCGGGGATAAAACCCTACCGTCGGCGAGGGATCTTGCCGCTGCCCCTCCCCGCCGGCGAGGATCTTGCCGCAACACCTTGCCGCGGCGAGCGAGTAAAACCCTAACGAATGGGATAAAAATCAAACCGAAAATAGCCCTGAAATTCATACTGAAAATACCCTCGAAATATTTGGGAGGGAAAATCTGATGTGTTCGAAATATTTTTTTCTCTCGAATATGCCCCTGGGGTCTGATATAATACACGTGACATCAATGTATTGCATCGGATCTGGACCGTCGAATTCGCTCCTACGGACGGTCCATATCGACCGGATGCACTGTAAAATGACTCTTCCGCATAACCACTTAGGGATAGCTCCATTCCACATGGTAATATGTCTTCATCATATCAACCTTTAAGGCATAATAAAATTTCCTCTTACTTCTAGATTTCTTCATGAAATGCAAGCACTAATAAACCGTTATAATACTACAATAATGAGCTTCTCTAGGACAAACACATACTATTCATGAGATAATATCTCCGAGAAATTCCATTTCAACCGGTTATCATGAACTTTTGCGATAATCGTAAAGACTGCAGCGCACAAGCTTATTGGTGGGAATTCGGTTAAGGAGGTTGGATTAGATCCTTAGGAACTAAACAATGATTATTTTATTTATATCATCAGGGGAGTCTTCCCTGCGCAGAACACGAAGCACCATAATTTGACACCTCACCATGACATAAAATACAATTCTTCAGAAAAATAGCGATAGAAAACCATCGGGATCTGGAGCCTTTGTTTGCAACATTCAAAAAAGGGCGTCCTTCACTTCCTTAGCAAAGTATGACACATTGAGCATCTCATTTATATATGCATCAACTCTACAAGGTACATGCGATAACACCTCTTCAAGACCCACCGTGCTCTCAGACTTCTACCGATTTTCATAAATGCCAGGGGCCATTCCACCCAGTATCCTCTCATCATGACACAAGGTACCATCATCACGAGTTAATTAATTGGTGATATGAGCCTTCCTCCTTCTATTTTTTTAGATTGTGCCAATGGGCGTACCTTAGTTTTATACAAGGCATCAAAACAGTTTACAAGAATTCGAGGAAACACTATAAGCCGTGCTGCCAGAACACACGGCACACCTGGAACGAGTGAAGGCTGACTCCTCACAAAGCTATCTAAAGACACCGTCCGGGCCACCCTCCAAGTGTAGAGCTCCTGAATGATCTGATCAACAAGGGCATAGACCAAGCATTGTTTATCAGTGTTATTAAATGCTCGGTTGTTGCGTTACTTCCACATGCTCCACGCAGTAAGCATGACAATTGTGTCGAATTCCTTTAGGTCCTTCTTCCGAAAGGGCCGCCGAGCAAGGAGCCACTAATTCTCAAGGCTGTGATGGTGGGATGGAATGGCGGCCGTAATGCACATTCATGCAAAGCAGAGACACCAAGTTCCTCTAGCCGCCACACAGTGCATCGAAATGTGATGGACCGTTTCCTCATCCGAAGGCAAAAGAAGCATGGGGAGGTCTGCGGTTGCAAGCCATGCCTCATGCGTCTATCCGGGGTCAATAACATATATTTCCAAGCTAGCCAAGTGATTCAGATGGAGGAAAAAAAATTGTAGTTCGTCCCTCTCAGTAAACCATTGAGGTGCCTCCACACAATTTTCTTTCTGTAATTTTTTTCTCCCTCAGCTTTGCAGATTTTTACCGTTCTAGCCAGCTCCACGAGAGCAGTTCGGGGCCACACACGTCGTAGGGTTTTACCGGTTCTCCTCGCCCCACGCCGGGTCGCCGGCCACCACCAGATCGCCTCCGCGTACGTCCTTCGGCAGCGCCGCACGCTCTCACCGCCGCCGATGCTGAGCCTTGGCGCAAATCCCGGGGGGCACAGGATCCAGTCGATCCTCAAGGATGGCCACAAGCACCTCTCGGGCCTCGACGAGGCCGTCCTCAAGAACATCGGCGCCGCCCGCGAGCTCTCCGCCGTCACCCGCACCTCCCTTGGCCCCAACGGTGAGTGCCCCTCTCCCGTTCCGTGCATCTTTGACGCTGTTTGGCTGTCGGATGCCGGCGCTTTTGATCGACACGGGCAGTCGCGGGGAGGTTGTTAGCCTAACCCTAGCAATGGTTAAGGGTCTTGGCGTGTGGCCCGTTTTTCTGCGATTCGCAGTTCGTTAAGGGTCTTGGCGTGTGGTCCACAGCTTTTCTTTTTATGGGCACATTAACGATGAGCTGATTCTGGTGATGAAGGAGACCAGAGCTGGAGCTCATTATCACCAATGAAATTGTGTTGGGTTGTTCCTGTGCTGAAGGTGGGTTTTTAACACTGTTAGTTTCCTATTTTAGGAATGAATAAGATGGTCATTAATCATCTAGACAAGCACTTCATCACCAATGATGCTGCAACAATCGTGAATGAGCTTGAGGTCCAGCACCCTGCTGCTAAGCTCCTGGTGCTCGCCGCCAGAGCGCAACAGGAGGAGATCGGAGATGGAGCTAACCTCACCATATCTTTCGCGGGTGAACTGCTCGACAAGGCTGAGGAGCTCATCAGGATGGGACTGCACCCAAGTGAGATCATCATTGGGTACACCAAAGCCATTAATAAGGTATCCATTAACCGTCCAATAACTAGGCATCGCATTATTAACCCTGTCATATTGGAGTATATGATTGTGGGCAACTCTTGCATTTGTTTAATCTTTGTGTTGTACGAGCAGACGGTTGAGATTTTGGAGGATCTAGTTGAGAAAGGCTCGGAAAATATGGATGTAAGGAACAAGGAGGAGGTCGTGTTGAGGATGAAATCTGTTGTTGCCAGCAAGCAATTTGGCCAGGAGGATGTGCTGTGTCCACTTGTCGCTGATGTAGGCTAATACTTGTCTTGTACCTGAGAGCAAGTGTTTTTTTCGACATCATGGAATATATATATATATATATATCACTAACCGTTGGTTTGTTTCATCTGTTTATCATGGCTTTTCAGGCCTGTATCCAAGTTTGCCCAGAAAATCCAGCAAATTTTAATGTTGACAATGTTAGAGTGGCAAAGCTGGTTGGAGGCGGCCTGCACGATTCTTCTGTAGTCCGTGGGATGGTTCTGAAACATGACGCTGTTGGGAGCATTAAGAAAGTGGAGAATGCGATGGTGAGCTCGAAATTGTACACTTTGTGTGCTTTTGTCAATAATCTGTGTATATCTATTTTACTCACAACAATGCATTTTCTTATGTATAAACAGCTCCCACAGTGTAGAGTACTAACTCAGCATAGGTGCTGCCACTTCCTAACAACCAATCTCCTTCTGTACTCTGTAACTCAAAATTGAACGTTTCTCTAGCTTTTCTTTGAGTTATGATCATACTGCATTCAGTTATATGATATCCATCTTATTAATAAACACTGAAGCTTAGTTGGTCTTCGGTAGCTAAGTTTTACTGATAGCAACCCTATGAACCATCCTGGATGGCTTCTATGAAAATTTTGTCATACGGAGACAATCATTATTTCTTATGCTCTGTTTTGACCATGGACTGTTGTTTAGTGTACGCTCAAATAGCATTGAATCATTCTTGAAATCTCCAATTCCAACTGCGTCCTCGTGAATCGATTCATTGTAGAATCCAACTGTTACACCATTGTACCATGATGCAGTCCTATTATGCTTTTCTGTTAACCAAAGTTCATGTTTTTTATCATTTAGGTTGCGGTATTTGCTGGTGGTGTTGACACTTCTGCAACTGAAACAAAGGGAACTGTTCTTATACATTCTGCTGAACATGTATGTTCATTGTTATTTTTTGTTTGTATGCTTTGCTGGTTCACTGCACTCAGAAAGGGTTATATGTAGTATCACTAGTAGAAAAGGGGGCAATGGCCCAGGCCAGTTCAGCCCATTAGTCCCGGTTCAATCCAGAACCGGGACCAATGGAGCTATTTGCCCCGGTTCGTGAGCCCAGGGGGCGGCCGGCCATGTGGGCCATTGGTCCCGGTTCATCCGGACCTTTTGGTCCCGGTTGGTGGGACGAACCGGGACCAATGGGCCTGGCTCTGGCCCACCACTATTGGTCGGTTGGTGGCATGAGCAGGGACCAAAGGCTTCCCTTTAGTCCAGGTTCATGCCACGAACCGGGACCAATAGTGCTGCCTATATATACCCCTCGTCATGCAGAGCACTCCAGTGCTCTGTTTTTCTCTTGCCGGAGAGGGGGGGCTTTGTGGTGCTCTAGCTCACCTCCTATGCACATGAGGTGTTCGATGAAATGCCCGAGCCACACTACTTAAGATTTCTCCTCTCCAAGCTCGACCTCCAACCTCCATTTTCCTTAATATTTGTCTAGGTTTAGCGGTCCGTCACGCCCCGTCCCCGTCTTCACCGCCGTCGATCACCCGCACCAATCTCATCGCCAGCACCACCGTGGTGAGCCTCTTGTTCTTATCTTCTTTACGAAGGAAAAATATTCTTACTTGTATTATTTTCTTACTTTTATTATTGCATCTTATATAGTGCGATGGTTTTGGTATCCGCCCCCGTCGGCCCTCGTCCTGTCTATGATTCGGATGTGGTATATATTATCTTTTCATAGCTATTGGTTCATTTATTGTTTATGAAAATTATGCCGACCAACGTGACATAGATTTTATTTATCTAGGAGGTTGTTGAACCGGAAATTCCAACCGACCCTATTGTCGAGAGGTTAAATTTAGTTGAAGAAGAAAACCATTTCTTGAAGGAAAAAATAAAAAAACTTGAGGAGGAGAAGATGATATTGGAGTTGCATGTTGCGGATGTCGTTGATGATCACAAGATCAAGATGGATGCAATGCGCTTGAAGATGAGAAAGTTTAGAAAATATGCCATTCATACCGAGGCTTGGTATCATTATGCCGTTGGATCAGTTGTTACCTTGGTTGCGATTATGATCGCATTTGTTTTCACATTGAAATGTTTTACATAGTTTCAATGTATGGTTTAATTAATTTAGATGCTCTGCAGAGCTTTATGTTGTTAGATGAGAACTATGTATGTACTTTGGTTTTTATGTGATGATGAACTTCTATTAATTTGGTCACTTAATTATCTATTCATGATGTTCTGTAATGAATTTTGACACACTTAATTATATATAATGCACGCAGATGAACCGGCAATGGATGTACGGTGATGCAGACACACCTTCGAGTACATTAAGGGCGTGCATGATTTTCTCAAGTGGCTGAGGCAAACAAGCAGAATGGTTTTATGTGTTGTCCATGCCCTATATGTGGGAATCTGAAGTCTTACTCTGACCGGAAAATCCTTCACACCCACCTGCTTTACAAGGGTTTCATGCCACACTATAATGTTTGGACGAGGCACGGAGAAATAGGGGTTATGATGGAAGACGGCGAGGAAGAAGAGTACGATGACAACTATGTGCCCCCTGAATACGGTGATGCTACTGAACATCAAGATGCACCAGACGATGTGCACGATGTTGTTGCAACGGGCGAAGCTGCTGAAGATCAAGAGGAACCAGACGATGTGCCCGATGATGATGATCTCCGTCGGGTCATTGTCGATGCAAGGACACAATGCGAAAGTCAAAAGGAGAAGCTGAAGTTCGATCGCATGTTAGAGGATCACAAAAAGGGTTGTACCCCAATTGCGAAGATGGCAACACAAAGCTCGGTACCGTACTCGAATTGCTGTAGCGGAAGGCAGAGAATGTTGTGCTGATAAAGGATTTGAGAAGCTACGAAAATAATGAAGAAGAAGCTTCCAAAGGATAACGAATTGCCCGACAGTACATACGCAGCAAAGAAGGTCGTATGCCCTCTAGGATTGGAGGTGGAGAAGATACATGCATGCCCTAATGATCGTATCCTCTACCGTGGTGCCTCTAAGGATCTGAACGCATGCCCGGTATGCGGTGCATTGCGGTATAAGATCAGACGAGATGACCCTGGTGATGTTGACGGCGAGCCTCCCAGGAAGAAGGTTCCTGCGAAGGTGATGTGGTATGCTCCTATAATACCACGGTTGAAACGTCTGTTCAGAAACGAAGAGCATGCCAAGTTGATGCGATGGCACAGTGAGGACCGTAAGAAAGACGGGAAGTTGAAGGCACCCGCTGACGGGTCGCAGTGGAGAAAAATCGAGAGAAAGTACTGGGATGAGTTTGCAAAGGACCCAAGGAACGTATGGTTTGCTTTAAGCGCGGATGGCATTAATCCTTTCGGGGAGCAGAGCAGCAATCACAGCACCTGGTCCGTGACTCTATGTATGTATAACCTTCCTCCTTGGATGTGCATGAAGCGGAAGTTCATTATGATGCCAGTTCTCATCCAAGGCCCTAAGCAACCCGGCAACGACATTGATGTGTACCTAAGGCCATTAGTTGAAGAACTTTTACAGTTGTGGAATGGAAACGGTGTACGTACGTGGGATGAGCACAAAAAGGAGGAATTTGACCTAAAGGCGTTGCTGTTCGTGACCATCAACGATTGGCCCGCTCTCAGTAACCTTTCAGGACAGACAAACAAGAGATACCACGCATGCACGCACTGGTTACTTGACACCGATAGTATATACCTGGGAAGCTGCAGGAAGAATGTGTACAGGCTATCGCCGATTTCTTCCGACCAACCATCAATGTCGAAAGAAAGGCAAGCATTTCAAAGGCGAGGCAGATCACCGGAAGAAGCCCGCCATGCGTACCGGTGATCACGTACTTGCTATGGTCAATGATTTACACATAATCTTTGGAAAGGGTCCCGGCGGACTAGCTGTTCCGAATGACGCTGATTATCACGCACCCATGTGGAAGAAGAAATATATATTTTGGGACCTACCCTACTGGAAAGACCTAGAGGTCCGCTCTTCGATCGACGTGATGCACGTGACGAAGAACCTTTGCGTGAACCTGCTAGGCTTCTTGGGCGTGTATGGGAAGACAAAAGATACACACGAGGCACGAGAGGACCTGCAACGCTTGCACGAAAAAGAGGGCATGCCTCCGAAGTAGTATGAAGGTCCTGCCAGCTACGCTCTTACGAAAGAAGAGAAAGAAATATTCTTTCAATGCCTGCTCAGTATGAAGGTCCCGACTGGCTTCTCGTCGAATATAAAGGGAATAATAAATATGCCAGAGAAAAAGTTCCAGAAACTAAAGTCTCATGACTGCCACGTGATTATGACGCAACTGCTTCCGGTTGCATTGAGGGGGCTTCTACCGGAAAACGTCCGATTAGCCATTGTGAAGCTATGTGCATTCCCCAATGCAATATCTCAGAAGGTGATCGATCCAGAAATCGTACCAACGCTAAGGAGTGATGTGGCGCAATGTCTTGTCAGTTTCGAGCTGGTGTTCCCACCATCCTTCTTCAATATCATGACGCACGTCCTAGTTCATCTAGTCGACGAGATTGTCATTCCGGGGCCCGTATTTCTACACAATATGTACCCCTTTGAGAGGTTCATGGGAGTCCTAAAGAAATATGTTCAGAATCGCTAGGCCAGAAGGAAGCATCTCCATGGGCCATCAAACAGAGGATGTCATCGGGTTTTGTGTTGACTTCATTCCTGGCCTTAAGAAGATAGGTCTCCCTAAATCGCGGTATGAGGGGAGACTGACTGGAAAAGGCACACTTGGAAGGGACTCAATAATATGCAGGGACGGATATTCTTGGTCTCAAGCACACTACACAGTTCTAGAGAACTCTACCTTGGTGACCCTGTATGTCGATGAGCACAAGAACAGTCTGCACTCCAAACACCCGAAGCAAAGGCGACGATCGGATTACATGTGAACACATCAGGACTTTCAGCAGTTGGTTGGAAACACGTCTCAGAGGTGACAGCAATGTTTGTGATGAGTTGTACTTGTTGTCGAGGGACCATCTTCGACTGTAATGATTTGGAAAGGATACGAGATAAATGGGAATACATTTTACACGATTGACCAAGATGAAAAGAGCACCAACCAAAATAGCAGTGTCCGCTTTGATGCAGCAACCGACAAGGGAGATGCCACATATTATGGTTACATAGTAGACATATGGGAACTTGACTACGGAGTAGATTTTAAGGTCCCTTTGTTTAAGTGCAAGTGGGTCAATCTGTCAGGAGGCGGGGTACAAGTAGACCCACAGTACGGAATGACAACAGTGGATCTGAAAAATCTTGGGTACACTGACAAACCGTTCGTCCTAGCCAATGATGTGACACAGGTTATCTATGTGAAGGACATGTCTACCAGACCGAGGAAAAGAAAAGATAAGGAAGCGACTACATCATACAATGAGCCAAAGCGCCACATAGTTCCTTCAGGAAAAAGGGACATCCTGGGAGTGGAGGGCAAGACAGACATGTCTGGAGAGTATGAAAAGTTTCATGAAATTCCCCCCTTCAAAGTCAAGGCTGACCCAAGCATCCTGATAATCATGAAGATTATCCATGGTTACGGCGCAATAAGCAAACGACACAAGCGAAGAAAAAGTGAAGACTTTCTCCCGCAACTATTATGATGATACCATGCCAACTTTGTAACAGGCAGTATGATACCATTGTCCGCTTTGTACATGCACATGCTATGCCAACTTTTCAGAGTTCATTTGAAAACTATGAATTTGAAAACCTCGCCAACCGAAGGGCGCTCACACCGTTTATAAGCCCGTCCCTCTACACACCGCTTTTGTTGTAAGCAGAAACAAAATAAAATAAATAAAGCAACAAAGAAAACAAAAATAGTGTTTTCAAATTTGAAAACTAATGGCACTAACAGAAAGTTTATAATTTTTCTAAAACTAAAAGCAAAAAGAATTAAAAAATAAAGAAAAAAACAATAAAAATTAAATAATACAGAAAACAGAACAAAAAACTGAAATAAAAATAAAAATAGCAACAATAAGTATTTTGTTGTAAGTAGAAACAAAATAAAATAAATAAAGCAACAAAGAAAACAAAAAAAGTGCTTTCGAATTTGTAAACTAATGGCACTAACAGAAAGTTTATAATTTTTCTAAAACTAAAAGCAAAAAGAATTAAAAAATAAAGCAAAAAACAACAAAAAATAAATAATAATGCAGAAAACAAAACAAAAAACTAGAAAAAATAGTGCCGCCCTCGGACCCCCACGGCCTGAATACGACTAGAAACCCTACATGGGCCAGATTCAGCCAGCAGGAGGCCAAGTAGGCCCACAGGCACATAGCTAGTGACAGATTAGGCCCGAAGCCTGCAGTTGAGAGGAGCTCGAGAGGGTGGGCGCAACACCGCTTATAAACCACTCTCGAGCTCACTCAACTAGCGAGGTGGGACTAAACTTTTGAGCGCGGGGCAGCACACGGCCTTTGGTCCCGGTTGGTGGCACCAACCGGGACTAAAGGGGCATTGGTCTGGTTGGTGCCACGAACGGGACCAATGACCCCTTTAGTCCCGGTTGGTGCCACCAGCCGACCAAGCGCCGCTTCCGCCCTTTGGGCTGTTGAAAATTGGCCTTTGGTCGGTTGGTGGCACCAACCGGGACTAAAGGGCATTAGTCGGTTCGTGCCACGAAGCTGGGACCAAAGACTTTTCTATATAAGCAAAGACTTAGCGTTTTCAGATTTCATCGTGGTTCCTCGCCGGACGACGCCGCCAGGCTGCCAGGCTTCGCCCGACGACGCCGTCGGCTTCCCGTGCTTCGCCGTCGCCGTCGCCCAGCGCCCCTGCCCGTGCTCGCCGTCGCCGTCGCCCTGCCCGTGCTCGCCGTCGCCTGCCCTGCCCGTCCGCCCCAGCAGCGCCGGCGCCCTCGCCTGCCCCCGCGCTGTGAGCCGCCGCCCGGCTCTTTTTTTATTTCTTTAATTTTTTTTCATATATATATATAATGTTTAAGCTCTTTATTTTATTTTTATGCTCTGTTTTTTATGTTTTAATTTTTTTGTTCATATGTGATGTATATGTGTATGTGGCTATAATGTATATGTGTATGTGAACAATGCAAAAGATAGTTTTTTAGAAAAATTAGGATTTTTTCTGTTCATAGATTTTTTGGTGATACTAATTATTGTAAATATGCAGATGTTTGTATATTCATATGAACAATGAATTAGGCAATACTACTTCATGTATTTTTAAGAAGGAAGAAGAAGAAAAAGAATGAGAGGAAAAGGAAATAAGAAGAGGAAGAAAGGAGAAGAAGAGGGGAGGAAGAAGAGGAGAAATAAATAATAAGAAGAAAAAGAAGAAAAGAAGAGGAGAAGAAGAAAGGAATAGAGGAGAAGAAGAAAATAGAAAAAATTCTATTTTTCTTCTTCTCCTCTATTCTTTCTTCTTCTCCTTTTTTTTCTTCTTCTTTCTTCTTCTTCTTCCTTCTTCCTTCTTCCTTCTTCCTCTTTCTTCCTTTTCCTTATTTTCCTTTCTCGAGGGATAAGAAGAAAAGAAGAGGAGAAGAAGAAAGAAAGGAATAGAGGAAAAGAAGAAACTCGACACGAGGGGGTACCGATACCCCTCCCGATAACATTATTTTCCCATGTATATGTATGTCGCGTCGTTGTCGATATAACGAGGGTGTCGAGGATCGCCGAGGGGTCGAGGGTCAGGAACTAGGGTAGAGGGTCGAGGGTCGTTAAGGGGTCAAGGGTCGAAGGTTTCAGGGTCGAGGGTTCCTGTAGTGTCAAAGTATTGAAGAAATCCATGGCTTCATCATTAGCCGGAGTAACCATGGCATGATGGTACGAAGTCCTCCAAAGTTATTACGGAATGGAGTCGGATAGGATAATTTGCCTTTTTATGCAATTTCAGCAAAGGCCTTTCAAATAACGATATTCGGAAGGTTCTTGCTGAACTTTGTACCAAAAAGCTTAATTATCCTATCTGGGACTCGCTCCAAAATAACTTTGGAGAGCTTCTGCACCATCATGCACCTGTTATGCCTAATGATGAAGACATGGTTTTGTTGAATCCTTTGACACTAGGCAACCTACTGACCCCTCAGCGATCCTCGACCCCTTGACCCTCGACCGCTCGGCGATCCACGACCCTCTACCCTACCGCAGGCGTCGATGCCCACGTCACTTGTGGGACATAGATGTAGTTTTCAACGCCGACCCTCCCGATAGCTTCAACACATGGGGTCGATATTACCCCCTCCTTGAAGCTTTCTCGAAGCCACCCCCTAACCCTTGAAGCGTTGCCGAGGCCACCCCAAACCCTAGAGAAGCAGCGTCGAGGCCACTAATATGATTCCTTATTGTGATTAGCTAGCTAGTTCTACGTTTGCCACTAATATATCCATATCTGTCATGTTTGAATAATAATTTCCATGTTGTAAATATTTGTAGAAACTATGGACACCCCCCCGAGACGAAGCACAAGAAGCGTTGTTGAGGGACATAATCGCACAAGGAAGTGATGCCGTCTGCTCGTTGATGTTTCTCAACGACAACGATGGTCTGGAAGGAGAGGGTGAAGAAGCAGCTGGCTATGATTTACATGGCTCCGATGACCCAATGCGGTGCAAGAAGGAGAGGGTGAAGAAGTAGACCGTGAGGACGGCTCGGTGATCACCAAACCGAGTCCGGCCAGGTATATATATTAGTTAAGCCTGTCTTGACTAACTAATTGATGCATTCATTGTTTTGGTATGTACACATATTAATTAACTCTCGTCTTTGTTCTTTTTTCTAGCCCTCGGATCGAGCACAACTTCGGTAAAGAGACGAGGCCGAAGAAAAAGTTGAGCTCGGATGAAAAGTTTGAGATCATACAAATCGCATGACGGCCAACCGATTGAACCCTACCGGACAAAGAAGGCATTTGTTGCTCGGTCAAGGGGGTTACGGTTAGGGACAAGATCGATCAGCATCCACCAATGGTATAAGCCTAAGAACGAAGACCACGAGGTGTCTTATGTCAATGATATGCAGAAAAATGATCTTTGGACTGAGCTGAAGTCAAATTTTACCCTACCGCTAGAGGATGATCCGGAGAAGCCAGTAATAGAGCCATTAATCAAGTCTTTTGCTCTTAAGAAGATGGCAGACCTATTCAGGAATTGGAAGAAAGAACTCAATACGTATGTCGAAAAAATTGAGACAACAGAATTCAAGGGCAAATATGAGAAGATCAGAGATGATCGCCCGCATTTGTGGCCTACAAGACATCGGAAAAGAGTAAAAAGATGTCGGCGACAAACAAGAGAAATGATGCGAAGAAGAAGCTTCACCATCGACGGGTCGTGGCTACCTCGTAGCCCGGCCTAAGTGGGCCAAGGCTGAGAATGATCTGCTTGATAAAGGGATCGAACCAGAGACAATGAACTGGCCAGACCGTTGCCGGACTTGGTTCTTCGGGGCCGGCGGATACTTGGACTCTATAACAGGGAAGTGCATTTGGACGGACGAACAATTGGATATACCAGTCAAGAGGCTTCAGCAATATATCGAAGCAGCGCAGCAAGGGAAGTTCGTTCCAGACAGGGAGAAGGACGAGCTCACAATGGCCCTCGGGAATCTCGAGCACTCGGACGGACCACGAGGCACGCCAGCTCCGCTTCGTGGAAGGCTGGATTTCCGGACGCAGGGGGTTACAAAACCCATGAGAGGAGGAAGAAACTGGAGCAGAGTCAAATGCAGGCGCTGCACGAAAGGGTAATGGGGCTAGAGGAACGAGAAGAGGAACGAGAAGCAGCAGATCGCAGCAGACGACCTGAAGCTTCCTCGGTTACCCCACCATCTCAGCGGAGAAGCAGTGTGGCTTCCACCGAGCTGCTTCAGCCAGAGCAGCATGCCTTGACGGCTCCTGCCAGCTATCCCATGGATGCTATCACGGATGCTGAAAATTGCCACCTTATGGCGCAATGGAGCAATTTGAAGGTCAAGGCGGCTGTTGGCTCTGTTTATCCTACTCAACCCGACTCAACTATTCACTGCCGCCGATTCCCAAGGATATGCTAAGGTGATGGTCGATGAAATAACGGAGGGATTTGAGGACCTCCGGCTTGACCACCCTACCGGTGAAGGGGAGTATCGGCTGGGTTCTGCTCTGAAGACTCCATGCCTATGGCGGAAGGATCTCATCAACCTTCCGAACTGGACGCCTCCGCCTCCTCCTCCGGCGAGTCAGGGCACTCCGCCTCCTCCACCGCCTCCTCCTCCGGTGAGTGAAGATCAGGGCACTCGGCCGGCTCCTTCTCCGGCGCGTGGCGGCACTCCGCCTCCTTCTCCGCCTGCGCCGGCGTGCCCGAGCAGCCAGCCTCCTCCTTCTCCGCCTCGTCAGCAAGGGCGGAAGAGACCCGCCGCCGCTCCGGCTGCTCCGGCGCGTCGTAGTCCTTCTCCTCCGCCTCGTAAGCAAGGAAAGAAGACATCCGCTCCGTCTGTTCTGCCGGCGTCTAGCAGTACAGCCAAAGGCGGGAGGAGATACAGATTCGGTCCTTCTCTGAAGACTCCAGAGAAGTTACCGTACGAGAGGAGCGAGGAGGAAAACACGAAGATCGCGCAGACCAAAGTGGATGACCGATTTCAAGGGTTGAAAGCAAAGAGACATCCACCTCCGGAGGAGAAGGTAGATCCGGTGAAAGCGAAGCGCACTCTGGCTGCCCTGACAAAACCACCCAAGTCTTCGCCGAAAGGCAACTATGAGCGCATTATTGGAAAGGCATTTGCGAAGCGGAGAGGTCGGGAAGTACTGTCGGTGATCAAAGGATGAAAGAACGACGAGCTGGGAAACAAATTGCCCAGCTCGGCGAACAAGCAAGCAATAGTGCCCCCGCTCAAGGTGCACGCTAGCGACATCGTCGATCCGAGGATGGTGCCCGGTTATGGCAATCCTGCAGATTACCTGCCCGACGATGTACATTATGATTTCTTGGAGGTGCAGATACAAAGATACGAGTACGGGAAGCCTCTCGTCAAAGATAAAAGTTCTCCATCAACGATGATGCGAAGATTGCATGATTGGTACATGAAAACCTGCAAAGAGTCTGAGGGGAGGAGTACTTTGTATGTGAGAGTTAAAAAGGAGCATGACCTCCTTGGAATTGAACTGTTGCCTATTCCATTTGAGGATTTCTATCAGTTTTTCAATCAATTGGCCCTCGATAAAGCATCGGTCACATTATACTGTATGTAAGTAGTACTACTTCTGTCATTAAGTCTCTCTATATATCTCAGCCCTTTGATTGCATGTATTTATAATTATCCTCACTATTTTATGCAGATTGAAGATCGCGAATTGAAGAAAAGACAAGTGGGTGATATTGGGTTCATTAACACATATCTCATAGATAAAACTGAGGTTGAATTTCGTAAAGAAAATACCGAGGCCAACTTGCTACAATCGTTGGTAATAAATGAACACAAAGACATAATACTCTTTCCTTACAACTTCAAGTGAGTGTTACTGTCTTGTGGCATATTCGGTTTCCTTATTAGTCCAGGTTATAGTAATGTAATATTGATGAGTTATGCATGTGTGCGCAGCTACCACTATATTCTCCTAGAGATTAAGCTTGAGAAGGGAGTAGTAACTGTCTTAGACTCCTAGCGAAAAGATCCCAAGGAGTATGCAGACATGACTAAAATGCTCGAGAAGTAAGTTAAATCGATCATTATCCACCATATTAGCAACTTTGTTCATTTCTGATATCAAGTAATTGTTTTCTTTGTATGGCAGGGCTTGGAGAAAATTCACCAAAAAAGCTCCGGGACTACCGAAGAAGCTGCAATTTAGACACCGAAAGTAAGTACTATATAGTAGCATATTCCACGCATCTCCTAGTGATTCAAGCGCTAGTTTCATCAATACCATTTAGCATGCTTGCTAATTATCAGTTTGATTGACCTCTATTTCTTGTAAAGTGGTTGTGGCAGGAACAAGGGAATGATTTCTGTGGATACTACTTTTGCGAGTCCATCCGCCACACGACCTATGAGCGGGGCTACTCCGACAAACAATATGAAGTGCGTAAATAAAAATATTCACAATTTTATTTTATTACCATCATTTGTGTTGAGTTTCATTCATTCATTCATATATATATATATATATATATATATATATATATATATATATATATATGTATTGACCCCTTTCTTAAAATTAGATGTTTCGGATGAGGGATGAACTCCTAGCACCAGATCGATTGCGAGCAATTCAAGAGGAATTGGCGGCATTCTTTCTCGACCACGTGATCGCTGAAGACGGAGAATACTATATGGACCACGCGTCCGTATGTTAGGAGATTATATATTTGTAAAAGATAATTATTGTATATATGTAGCGGTAGTGTCGGATAGATATATGAGAACTTGTTGTTCGACCAATCTCTCGGAGAAGGAGAGGTGGTCGATATCACTTCTCTCTCTGTATGCATATATGTTCATGACGATCTTCTGTTTGCTTAATTACTAGCTAGCTAGCGTGTCTAGCTAGTCCTCTCTATACGTATGTATACTACGTAGCGTCGACCAAGCACGGACAAAAGAGAGGACACATTTCTCTATTAATTAGCTAGCAATAGCATAATATATGAAACAACTAAATTAACCTCCCAAAACCCCCCAAACCCCCCCCCCCTTTTAAAAAAAACAAAAACCACAGCCATAGAAATGCTGACGCGTGGATGCCTTTTGGTCCCGGTTGGTGCCACCAACCGGGACCAAAGGCCCTCATGTCAAGGCTCAGCGGACAGGCCACTTGGAGGCACATCTGTCCCGGTTCTGTATTGAACCCGGGACTAAAAATCAGGGCATTAGTACCGACCCTTTAGTCCCGGTTCATGAACCGGAACTAAAGGCCCTCACCAACCGGGACTATAGGCCCTTTTTCTACTAGTGTATACTCATGTCTTACAAACATGTGTAGTAATTAACCTTATAACGCACATGCTTGCGATGTTGTGCAGCTTGAAAACTATGCTAAAACTGAGGAAGCAAAGGTGGAGGAGCTTATCAAATCAGTGGCTGATTCAGGTGCCAAGGTTATTGTCAATGGAGCAGCAGTTGGCGATATGGCATTGCATTTTTGTGAACGTTACAAGTAAGTATTTTGCTTCTTATATGAACTGTCATCTTGGTTTAGGATAGTTTTTTCTTGTGAAACTTATTTCTACATTTTAAGATAACCATTAATTGGAGGTTGTAATAGTGGAAGACATCTCAAATATAGGTTTATTTTTATTGTACCATGATTTGGTCCTGCTTTACAAGTGATACTTATAATTATAGATATTACGGTTTACAGGCTAATGGTTCTGAAAGTCAGCTCAAAGTTTGAGCTACGGAGATTGTGCCGTACTACTGGGGCTGTAGCACTTGTAATTTCTGGGTTCGAACACTCTTTATTTAATAGCAACAATAATAACTTTATTCTGATGCCATGTGCTTTATAAAAAACAGTTGAAGCTTAGCCAGCCAACTGCAGGCGAATTAGGATATGCAGACTCTATTTCAGTGGAAGAAATTGGCGGTGCTCGAGTATGTGTCATGCCTTCATGATTTCTCGAGTAACATCACTTTGTGCTTTCTCAACATATCTGCTTTGCTCTATAAGTGACTGTTGTCCAAAATGAAGGAGGTGGAAATTCAGTGGCTACTATTGTCTTACGAGGCAGTACTGATAGTATATTAGATGATCTTGAAAGAGCTGTTGATGATGGCGTAAACACGTACAAGGTATGTCTGTGAAGTAGGTGGAAACCAATCTCCATACATTTTTTTATTAGTCATGCTCCATTATCGTCTGATTTGTGAAATGTAATATAACTGTTGGTGTTTATACCAGTGTATGTGCAGGGACAGTCGGATTATTCATGGAGCTGCCGCTACAGAAGTAGAACTGGCAAAGAGATTGAAGCAGTTTTCTCTGAAGGAAACAGGGTAACTATATTTGATTCGGAGATAAATAAATTTCATATATACATGTAAAAGAGCACATTGGTTACAAACAATAGTTCTGTTGATTAACCACCTTCAACCGTGCAAATTTTATTGTCTCATGCATTTTCAGTAGAGTGGCAATAAATATACATTTCCTGTTGTGCATGTTGTCCTGGGGTTAATTGGGATACAAGGATAGATGGAGTGGTATCTAGAATTTTATATTAATAAAAGAATTTGTTTGTATTATTTGTTAGAGTTCTATTCCTCTGCAGGACTCAGACATATTTGATATGTGAACCATGTAACTGATATAATCAGTTTTGGTAGTTCGTTTATGAAACTAAATGTTACTTATTAATCTTTTCTTAATTTACACTATCTGTTGTTCGTCAATTATGCAGGTTGGATCAGCATGCCATTGCAAAATTTGGTGAAAGTTTTGAAATGGTTCCAAGTACACTTTCCGAAAATGCTGGACTTGGTGCAATGGAGATAATATCTTCCCTCTATGCTGAGCATGCTGCTGGCAATGTGAAAGTTGGCATTGACTTGAAGGATGGTGCTTGCAAGGATGCGTCAATTATTAAAATATGGGACCTCTACATTACAAAGTAAGCTTTACTCAACATCTTGTTGTCAATAGGTGTGGAAAACCTTCTAGAAGCTTTGACGATGTCTGTTTATGGTCCTTATTGTGTCAATCAATAGCCTGATATGATGCAAATATACTGTTACTGGTTGTTGTCCATGATACCATGAAAATGCTACGTCAAGGTGCCTTGTACATAATCAGTTCTTTCTCATACCCAGTTCAATAATTTGTGTTGTCATCTATATTTTCCGTGCTTTCATGCCCAGTTTATTAATTTGTGTATTTATTCCGCAAAAATATATATTAATTTGTGTGTTTAAAATATGAAGTGTGCACATAGGTTGTTATGATATGTCCCACTTAACCTTTTTCCCTTCAATCAGGTCCTTCGCTCTAAAATATTCAGCAGATGTTGTATGTACAGTACTACGGGTTGACCAGGTAAGATTGTCAATCTTCCGTGTCATCTTCATATGCATAAAACAACGGTCGTTTATTCATATGCTAATATGTGGAACACAGATCATCATGGCAAAGCCAGCAGGAGGTCCGCGACCCCCCAAACAAGGTGGTATGGATGAAGATTAGTTTGTCTGTGCACTCCAGTTTCCTGTGTTTCATCTTATCTAGGTTGGATTCGAGTAAAAGATTCTGGGTGCATGGGTTCACGGTTGGTGGTGGGTGGATGCTTTAGCTGATGTCTCTCTGGTGGATTTGTGAGTTCCTTTCTGGTACTGTGTATCACATGATAACTAGAGAGACTTGTTCGTCCAGTTTATTATGTGAACCAGAGCTGGTCTTGAAAGATTGGGAATCCTATTGATGTTTGTAAAACTCTGTTATGTTAGCTCTTTGCCTTTCATTAAGATAGCTGTTTGTTTGAGTTTGCTTGGAAGGATGACATTTTGTAGAGTGCTGCTGAACGATGTGTTTGCACTGTTGGCATCATCTGCTCTTACCCGTCGCAATACTTACTCCCGTCATCCATATATGTAGGGCCTAATGCCTTTTTCAAGACTGCCTTTGATTAGTGAGTGCGTTGACACACATATGCATGCATTGACGCGTGAGCACGCACTGATACATTACGTCTTGCCCATTCCCGCGGAAGCACACACACGATGGAGAAAAGCTAAAACTGGATCTTGTGTGGCACGTCCGTTGTTTTGTTTTTGGCCAACACCAAGCTACGCACATGACCGATGGATGGATCATCTATCTACACTAGTCGGTCTCACCGAGATTATCATGTCGGTGTCATCGAGTTGGGTCAAAGGCTTGTAATGGTTGGATTTTTTGTGCTGCCTATTTATACCCCTCCACCGCCAGCAACTCTCAAGAGAGATCCATCAGAACGAACCACAACTTCCGCTACTAATTTTCTGAGAAGAGAACCATCTACTCATGTGTTGAGATCAAGTGATTTCAATCCAACCATTTGAACCTTGATTACTAGCCTTCCCCAAGTTACTTTCCATTCAATCCCTAGACTATCATTTGAAGCACAAGGTATTTCATCATCAACAGCACCATCTATTACCTTTTGGAGAATGGTGTCTCCTAGATTGGCCAGGTGTCACTTGGGACCCTCCAAGATTGTGCAGTTGAACTAAGGAGTTTGTAAGGGCAAGGAGATCGCCTACTTCGTGAATACTACCCGAGTGAGGCTAGTCCTTCGTCGACGGAAGCCGTGGTGGAATAGACAAGGTTGCTTCTTCGTGGACCCTTCGTGGGTGGAGCCCTCCATGGACTTGCACAACAGTTACCGTCCGTGGGTTGAAATGTCCATCAACATGGACGTATGATAGCACCACCTATCGGAACCACGCCAAAAAATAATTATGTCTTCATTGTTTTAATCTCCAATCCCTCCTTTACATTCATGTGCAAAGACTTCACTTTTCGCTGCACACTTGGACTTGCATGTGTAGGGTGTACTTTACTTGGTAGATTTGCTAAAGCTTGCCTACAACTAAAATTGGGAAACAGATAAGTTTTTATTTGGTCAAGTAGTTTAATCTCCGCCCCCCCCCCCCTCCCCCGGACATACTTTCGATCCTACAAGCCTACTTGCACAGCCAAGCTCAAGAAGAAGGTGAGGAAGCTATTTTGCTTTCAGATGAACACTCAGAAAAAGCTTTACAAAGCTCATGAGGCAGAGAAGACAACTAGGCAGCGTTAGATCATGATGATGAGGCACATGCATCTAGAGGTGCAGAGTGGGTCTGAGAAGAAGTTCAGCTCACATGAGTCCTAGATTGGGAAGAACAACAAGTGGACCGACTTCAACGACTCCAACGCCGCGACGTCTGCTTTTCGTGGTGCCAATGATGAGGATGATGATATCATGGAGGAACACCAAGAGGCCAGTGAAAGGGACTCGGAGGAGTCCTTCAAGGAGGAGGATGAGGACTAGGACTATCAGCTCGGGCTGTTTAGTTCCTCTTTGCCTTTTTGGCATATCGATGCCCAAGGGGAAGAGAGGTTAGGACCGGGGATTTGCATTTGCTTTTCTAGGGGAGTTGCTGAGAAAAAAGCTTGCCTTATTTGCTTTGTGTTTTATGCTCCTCAACTCTTTATCTTAGTTTGCTTTGGTTTGGTGTGAGATTTGAGACCTTGTCATATGGTGTGAGACATATGCTACATATGTTACATATGGTGTGAGACTTTAGACCTTGTCCTGGTGGCGCCTAAGAGGTAGTACAGCTCCTGGCAGTAGTAGTACCGCCTCATGTGGTACTACCGCAGTCTAGTACGGTGATCTCCTCCGCTTAGTTTTGAGCTTTTGTTGCCCTCCCCGTTTTCATGGTGGTAGGCGGTGGTATAGGGTGGTTATACCGCTTTAAACACCAGTACCGCGGGTGAAGGGCGATAGTACTGCTTAGTGCAGTACTACAACTCCTTCCACCGCTGGCACTACCGATGCTCATTTATTGCCTCTCGAAACTCGTGTTCACATACGCGGTAGTTGAGCTGACGTAGATCACGGTAGTACCGGCCCAAGCGGTAGTACCACCCTAACCGTCTCCACTACTGTGGGTACCATTGTGTTGTGCAGTACAAAGTGGTAGTGTCGCTCATAGGGCCGTTAGTACCGCTCCGGCGGAACTACCACGCATGTGGCTCACCCACTTGTACATGCCGATCGATAACATCACGCCAAGCGGTAGTACCACTCCCCTGAGTGGTAGCAGCGCTTGTGCATGTCTGCGGTCATAAAACAGTTGAATTTGTTCCCCCACTATATAAGGAGGTCTTCTTCCCTAGAAGACCTACCTATTTTCCCTCAAGCTCCATTGTTGCCCCCAAGCTATTTTTCGCCCAATCTCTCTCGTTGGCCATCAAATGTTATTTATTTTCTAGGGTTTGCTTGAGAGGGCCCCGATCTACACTTCTACCGATAGAAATTTGATTCACCCACTAATCCCTTGCGGATCTTGTTACTCCTGGGTGATTGGGCACCCTAGATGGAAGAGGTCGCCTCGGAGGCACAATCCATTGTGATGAAGGTTCGGGTGGTGTTGGAAGCCTCCAATTAAGTTGTGGAGAGAGCACCAACCTTGTTTTGTAATGGTCCGGTCACTGCCTTCAAGGGCACCACTAGTGGAATAACAACTTCTTGCATTGTGCGGGGCTTCAGGAGAATAATGTGGCCCTAGTGGCTTCTTGGGGAGCATTGTGCCTCCACTGCGCTCCAAGAGAGACGTTCTCCCCCCTAAAGGGAAGGAATTTCGGTAACACATTCTCGTCTCCTTCGACTCCACATGTGTTTATCTCTTACCATTACCTTGTGCAAGCAAATATTGTGTTGTATCCCTTACCTGGTTGCTTGTTTTGTTGTTGTCAGCATCATATAGGTTGTTCACCTAGTTGCATATGTAGAAAATCTATTTATTGCTAAACCTAATTTATCAAAGAGTTAAAAATTAGTAGTTACCTATACATCTTCTCCTTCTAGTCAACCATATCGATCCTTTCAAAAAAAAATAAGCCATACCATTTCATCTTCCTCAACTTCAATTATGCCGGAGGGAGGCACTGATTTGCTCCGTGCCTCCGTGGCCGGCGACCGGCGGTTGCACTTTGATTTGGTTGGCGACGGCTGGCCCTGAGCACCTCCGCTGCTCTTTCTTTTCATGGAACTACTGTGTGATTGCGAGACTGATGCGTGCTGCTCTATCAGCAGTGTCACGGGGTGCCCTACTGGTGGGCTGGCCAATTGGGCATCATGCCCATATATTAATATATTTTTGCTCCTGCCTTGGGCGGGCCATAACCCGGGAGCAACTAATTAACAAGCGCTCCTTCGGGAGTCTCACAAGGATCAGCGTCACTTGGCGCGCTCTCAGTCATTCGTCACTTTTCGGCTTTTTAAACTTTTTTTTAACGTTTTGGTTTTTCACCGGTCTTCCCTAGCTTTTCGACAAAAAAAATTTGGAAAAAAATTGTGCAAAAAAACCATTTTTTCCGCAAGAGTCACGGTTTTGTTTCGCGAGAGGCACGGCCGTGCCTCTTGGAAACGAAAAAAACACGTTTTCTATTTTTTTTCCTTTCGCGAGAGGCACGGTTTTGCTTCCGCGAGAGGCACGGTTGTGCTTTCGCGAGAGTCACGGCCGTGCCTCTTGGAAACGAAAAAAACACGTTTTCTGTTTTTTTTTCTTCCGCGAGACGGCGAGAGGCATGGTTTTGCTTCCGCGAGAGGGACAGTTGTGCTTTCACGAGAGTCACGGCCGTGCCTCTTGGATTTGAAAGAAAAACATGTTTTCTGTTTTTTTCTTTTGCGAGAAGGACGGTTTTGCTTCCGCGAGAGGCACGGTTGTGCTTTCGCGAGAGTCACGGCCGTGCCTCCTCGGAAACGGAAAAAAACGTGTTTTTTGTTTTTTTTCTTTCGTGAGAGGCATGGTTTTGCTTCCGCGAGAGGCACGGTTGTGATTTCGTAAGAGGCTCGGACGTGCCTCTTTCGAAAGGGGAAAAAACCCGTGCTCCAGGTCGGTTTTTTCGTTCGGTTTTTTTCATGAAAAAAAGTTCTTCAAAACCTATCAACATTGGATCTAGTTTTGAAGATCTCGACGCGAGGAATCCAAAGGCAAAAGCGGTTCGAGATTTAGACGCACGGTTTAAGAGATAAAACGTTTTGAATAAACGGATCTACAAAAAAAGGAAAAACTGTCAGGTTGCGACAAGTGGCGCACATGCAGCACGCCACTTGTCGCAACCTGGGGAAGTTAGAGTGATCTCCGTAAGGAGTACTCCTTAACTAGTGATTTCGCCATAACCCAATCGACCTTGCAGAAGCTCCGCCAATGCTTTGAAGCCAATATGTAGTTGACATTTGAATGTCCATGTTATATCAAACACCAGACGTCATAGATTGCGGAACGGGACCCTCAATAGAAACTTTATGGGATCTTTGATAAAAAACAATATTGTGATCACGGATTTATTATAGCCCTTGCATACGAGGTGCACTTTTTTTAGTGCTTCATCATTCCTTTTGATTAGGATGTGCACTTTTTTTTACACATACAGCAAAGCTTTTGCTTATGAGGTGAACCTAGCTTTTGATTAGGATGTGAATGCCTAATGGATTATGGGCTGGATGACCTAGGCTATACGGGTGACCTGTTCACTTGGAGGAGAGGCGAAATACATGAACACCTTGATCGGGCGGTCTGTAATATAGCATGGGCAAACAAATTTCCACGAACGACAGTGATCAACGAAGAACATGTTCATTCTAACCATCGCCCAATCATACTAGATACGGATTACTTGGATGAAAAAAATCTTTAAACAACCAGAGGGGCGTGTTAAACAGTTGGAGGCCAGGTGGTTGAAGGAAGAGACAATCACTAAAATTGTTAGGGCATCTTGGGAGAAAGTAAAACTTGCAGGTATTAGACCTTCACTTGCTGATCGTACGAGAGCAGTACATGCCGATCTGCATACCTGGAACCGAGAAACTCTAAAGGGACCAAAGGTGACAATTAGGAAATTAAAAAAGAATTGGAGAGACTAAGGCGTGGCCCATTGAATACAGAGTCTCGATATCGTCAGAAGGAAATTACTGTGCTAATTGAAAATATCTTGGATCAAGAGGAAATTTTCTGGCTACAAAGAGGATGGGTGAACTGGTTGATGCACAGGGATCGTAATACGTCTTTCTTTCATAACGCTGCCACGGCCAGGAAAAAAATAAATAATATAAAGAAACTATTAGACAAGTCTGGACATGGATAACAGAAAAGGAATTGAAGAATCACATCACTGATTATTTTACAAAGCTTTTTACTTCGGAAGTCCAGCATCCGAATCAAGAAGTTTTATCACTTGTCCATAGGAGAGTGTCAAACGAAATGAATAATGCTTTACTTGCTCCTTATACCGCGGAAGATGTTCGCAAGGCTTTATTCGATATTGGGGACTTGAAAGCTCCAGGGCCAGATGGACTCCATGCTATCTTCTATAAAAGGTTCTAGCCCATGCTGGGGGAAGACCTAATTGAGGAGGTGCTGAAAGCAATCAACACATGTACTATCCCGAATGGTTGGAATGATATGGCAATCGTGATGATTTCTAAGATTAATACACCAGATAAGGTAACCCAATTTAGGCCGATCAACTTATGTAATGTGGTATTCAAAATAATCGCAAAAATGGTGGCTTCTCGACTGAAAACTTTTCTACCAGAAATTATTAGTCCAACACAGAGTGCATTTGTACCGGGTCGATTAATAACGGATAATATTTTAGTGGCCTACGAATGTTTTCACACAATCAAGAATAAAAGAGAGGGTAGAGAGGGCCTGTGTGCTATAAAACTTGACATGCACAAAGCTTACGATAGAGTCGAGTGGGTGTTGAAATTGGGCTTTCATCAAGAGTGGGTTAATTTGGTTATGCAATGCGTTACAACTGTAGAATACAAAGTAAGGATCAATGCAGAGGAAAGTGAGAGTTTTAAGCCTACTAGAGGGTTGAGGCAGTGGGATCCGCTATCACCATACCTCTTTCTGCTTTGCACAGAAAGGTTGAATGCCTTGCTCTTGCATGCTGAGCAAAAGGGAACATACCAGGAGTTAAAGTCTGCAGAGACGCCCTGCTAGTCACAAATCTTCTCTTTGCGGATGATTAACTAATCTTGATGAAAGCCAACCAGCATAATGCGGCGGCCCTGAAATCAGCACTAGAATTATATTGTGCGGCGTCTGGACAGCTGATAAGCGTGGAAAAGTCCAGTATCTTCTTTAGTCCTAATACAAAGGTAGAGATCAAAAAACTATTGTGTACAATGCTGGATATAATGAAGGAGGCCCTGAATGACAAATACTTGGGCTTGCCAGCAAATGTTGGTATTGATAAAACATATTGCTTTAAATTTCTGATTGAACGTATTGTTAAGAAAATTAGTGGTTGGAAGCATATTTTCAAATAACCGGCTATAGCCCTGCTATAGCTCTGCTATAGTTGTTTGATTATGTTGCCGCTAAATGATTTCATGTACAATTTGCCACTATAGCCCAGATGTAGCTGTTTTTAAGGGTTGCCGCTATATGCCATAGTCCGCTATTTAAAGCATTGGTTGGAAGGAAAAATTACTATCTGCCGGGGGAAAGGAGATCCTGCTCAAGGCTGTGATCCAAGCCATACCTGCCTATGCAATGTCGGTCTTTAAAATTCCTAAAAAAATTGTAAAGGAATCATTGACATGATAGCGCATTTCTGGTGGGGAGACGAGGAGAACCAGAGGAGGATGTACTGGATGGCTTGGTGGAAAATGTGTGTACCAAAAATCCAAGGAGGAATGAGTTTCCGTGATATCCACTGTTTCAACCTGGCTCTGCTTTCCAAACAGGCATGGCGTCTCCTTGAGAATCATGAATCCTTGTGTGCCACTATTCTAAGGGCAAGTACTACCCTGATGGGGCCTTGCTGAATTCCAAGCCAAAGCATGGTGCTTCCTTCACCTGGCAAAGCATTATGGAAGTCATAACTACTCTGAAACGTGGCTATATTTGGCGAGTGGGGAATGATCATAATATTAATATTTTGGAAGATGCCTGGATCCCAAATTGTGCCACTAGGAAGATTGTGACTCCTAAAGGGAGACAATTGTTATCAAAAGTGGTGGATTTCATTGACCCTACTTCCAATAATTGGGATGAGGACCTGATTAGACAAACAATGTGGCTCATTGACGCACAACAGATTCTTTCAGTCCCACTTTCGCAACATAATATGACAGATTTCGTTGCCTGGAGTTATACAAAAAATGATATGTTCTCGGTATGGTCTGCTTACTCTGTGGAGTGGAATTATCAGTTTGGGAGTCAACTAAGACACTCTAACGGAATGGGGCGAACCACACCTAACCCTACAAGGTGTCATATATGGAAGTTATCCTGTCCGGCAAAAGTCAAAATTTTTATATGGCGTACGTTACATGGCACCCTCCCATGCCGGTAACACTCGCTAATAGACACATGAAGGTTTCGCCCCTTTGCCCTACTTGCTTTCAGGGTGTAGAGGACAGGAACCACATGCTTTTCCTATGACTAGGGATGGATGACATTATTGATAGAGCTTGTGAGGTTGATCATGCTGGAGAGGCGATATTGGAATACCTTTTACTTCTTCCTGATCAAGATTTGCGTATTGTCGGGTACCAAAATGTACGAGAAATGATAGCTATTCCAGCTTGGTATCTATGGTGGGAGAGACGGAAATTAGTGCACAAGCAATTAACTCATAATGCAACTCAGATATCAATGGGGAGCATAGCCCTTAGATGCAATTTTGTAAATGCATCATCTTCAAAGGCGTCCATAAAAAAAGAGGGTTGGCATTGCCCTCCTAGGGGTTTCGTGAAACTCAATGTTGATGCCTCTTTTGACCATGACATGCTGAGGGGTACGTGGGGGCAGTCTTGCGAGACGACAAAGGTAGGTTTATTGCAGGAGGAACTAGAAAGATCGACCATTGCGCGGATGTTCTGATGGCAGAAGCTTTAGCTCTCAAATTTGGACTAACATTAGCACAAAGGGCGGGGTGCAATCGCCTAATCATCAACTCAGATAATATGGAGGTGATTGAGACCATGCAGGACGGGGGACAGTCAACGGGTGCGGCGGCGGCAATTTTCGATGATTGTTTTCACTATGCATGTGATTTTGTCATGATTAGATTCGAACATTGTAATAGAGAGGCAAATAAAGTAGCACATGAACTTGCTAAATTAGCTAGATTTTCTTTAACTTCGCATTGGTTTGAGGAGCCTCTGAATGAAATTGTAATGTTCCTCACAAACGATGTACTGCTTATATCTAATGACTAAAGTTTCGTTTTAACTCAAAAAAAGGTGCACATAGTTCTATGTGACAGCATACAGAAGCCGGCAACATGAGAGCAATTAACTGAGGGGTAACCCTTGCGGGAGCCCCTCAAGGGTCATTTTTGGTAGGCTGAGAGTGTGCCATTTGGCACACTCCCAACCACCATCATGTGTCGCACGCTGGCCGCTCTCCCAGGAATTGTTTTTTTTTGCCGTATGCGTATGCGGTTATAGATGATATTTGTTCTGATTTTTTTGTATTTTCATCTTTTGGCTGGTTGAACAAAATCATTTTTTTGTGCAAAAAATGTGTTTTTCCTTACGCGAGAGGCACATAGTTGCTTCTCATGGAGGCACATGTGTGCTTCCGTGAGAGGCATATATGTGCCTCTCGAAATGAAAAAAAGACACATTTTTTTTCGCGAGAGGCACTAATTTGTTTCTCGTGTAGACATAGGTTTGCTTCCACGAAAGGCACATTTGTGCCTCTTAGAAAGAGAAAAATACATGTATTTTCTTTTTCCACGAGAGGCATAGATTTGCTTTTGTGTAAGCATAGATCTGCTTCCGTGAGAAGCACACGAAAAAGCACATTTTTTTTCTTTTACGAGAGGCACATATTTGCTTCTCGTGGAGACACAGGTTTGCTTCCGCGAGCCTCAAGGAAAGGATTTTTTTTTTCTATCATGAGTGGCATAGATTTGCTTCGCATGGAGGAATAGATTTGCTCCCATGAGAGAAATAGCTGTGCCCCTCGGAAAGGGAAAATGTTGGAATAAATCATGCCTCCGGCATGGTTTTTTTCTTTTTTTTTCTTTTTTTCGTAAAAGGAAGTTCGTTCTTACTTATTAACATGGGATCTAGTTTTGTAGATCTCGACGCGAGAAATCCAGTGAAAATTGTTCCCGATTTGAATGCATGGTTTAAGAGATAAACATATTGAATAAACAAATTTACGAAAAAGGAAAACTCATAGGTTGTGACAAGCGATGCACATGGTACCCCCTTAATTAGTGATTTTTGTGGCTGCCGAATGTTTATTTCCATGTGATGACAACTCAGAAATAATCACGGACGGTTTAGTTGCTGCCATCCTGGACTGCTTGCTGCCTGGGACCAGGAGTTCCTATCCCGCGCGTAGGGCGGGCGATGGGGAGCAACTATACGCCACACCCCTGCTCGCTTTGGGACAGCCCAGTCCGAGGGTTGGTCGCATATTTTTTTATTCATTCACGTCCATTTCATTTTTAACTTTTGTTTTATTTTTAGTACATTATAGAAAAAATAAAAAATGGTTACTAAATTTTGAAATATCGTCATGAATTTAAAACATTCAATTAAATTTTAAAAATGTTCAGAAATTTTCGCAAAATTTACTCTTTTTTAGAAAAAATCCTGAATTTATGCAATGTTCATGAATTTCAAAAAGAAGATTTTTAAAAATATTCATTAACTAGAAATGTTACAGAATTTCAAAGAAGTAAAAATTAAGTAAAAATGTGTTTCCAATTAAGAAATTAAAATAAAAAAATTCTTACCAAAATTCATAAAAAGTTCGGAATTACAAACAAATGTTTATAGCTTTGAAAAATATTCCTGTATTACATAAAATGTGCATAAATTTAGAAATATTCTTGGATTTAATAAAAATCATAAAATAAAAAAGGAAGAAAAAACCGAAAAATAAGAATGCAAGAATAACCGGGATAAGAAACATAGAAGCAAATTGAGGTTGTAGAACCAATCAACCGGTATGGAAAAGCGGAACTGAGCTGGCCCAATATCATTCGCGAGCGCTGGGGGTGCGTGTTTGCCAGTTTTAACACATCATTTTTTGACAAGGTCCCTCGCTGAATTTTGCGAGATTCATAAACCGAGACCGCAACAACCTACTGGAATTGCTCCCTGTACCAACCTGGTAAAGAAGTGGATCACGCCTCCGAATGGAATGTCAAAAATTAGTGTGGATGCCAAAAATTAATGTGGTACAACAGCAACGGTATGCAGGGACGAACAAGGGTAATTATTATTTTTTGAAACTCGAACAAGGCTAACTATAAGTCAACACGTTGGCATGTTGTTCATATTATTACTATTTTGCAAAAAGAAAAGAATTCATATTATTGCACACTAGCTGCCGCGTACTAGATTACCATTCATCTCATCGAATTATCCCTACACATGGTTACATTAGTGTTTTATACTAAGACACCAGATCTGAACAGCTAGCAACTATGCAATTATACAAAGATGGCTTATAACAAATGACAAGTGGGCGCCAATCGCCATCGCAGCTTGTAAAAAAGTGTGTGGATGATATACTAGTTGGCTGCTGTGTCCCAAGAAAGACAAGGTACATAATTCTATCTGCACAACACGTCACTCTGTATAATAGTCGCGCCAACAATTCATTTTACATTTATGGCAGTGGACTTCATGATACATCATTTAATTACCTAAATAATACCCCCTCTGTTCCAAAATATAGTGCGTCCTTGGTTTCGTCTTAACTTTTGAATAAATTTAACTAACGAGATTGCGGCAGGAGAAAAAATTATACCAATGAATTCATATTCAAAAGAAGTTTTCAATTATATATTTTTTTTCTCCCGCCGCAATCGGTCTCGTTGGTTAAATTTATGGTCAAAGTTTATCCTCAAAAAACGCGGGCGCGCTATATTTTGGAACGAAGGGAGTAGGTGCGTGAAGTCGTGGTTAGTGGTAGGTTACATATTCTTGGCATATCCTTGATTATCCTACGCTGGAACTTATTGTATTTGTGATAGTCATCTCATCTAAGAGAAGACTTTAGGATGTATCCTATCGACCAACAGAGATGGTAGATCAAAATTTGACGATTTTTTAACATGCGATTTCAAAGAGGAGACCCTACAGTTTCTCAAAATATGTATTTTGGTTAGAAATCAATACCCCTCACTTTTAGCTTTCGTGTATAGCCCATCTAGCGAGAAAAGGATGGTATACAATTCTGGCCCTGTACATGAAAAAAAAAACAGTTGTGCAGAGATGAAGATCGATATGGAGATAAGGGTAGGATTTTGTTGATGGAGACAGTGATGATGGTGTGAATGAAAATGATTCCTACGATAGTCTGAACAGCTTGAGTAGTCTGGGTCGCGTAGGCATGACGTGTGGCCCGACAGGCCACCCCCGGTCCAAGGTTCTGGGCCGTGGCCCCTTTTTCATTTGAAAATGAGGATTCTGGTTTTTGTTGATTTTTCCTTGCTGTGGAAAAGTCATTATCACCGGCTGACATTTTTCTCCATTCTTGAGAGTCCCCCCACTCGATGCAAACATTCAAAACAAACGAAAACAAAGTAAAAATGATGACAAAGGAAGACGAAGAGAAAGGAAAGAAGAACAGCCTCAATCGACAGGAAATACGAAGGCCACACTGGCAGGCGAACACAGCAGGAATACTCGACCGGGTGGCAGCGATGAGCTCGAAGATCACTTAAGGTCCGCACCATGCCGTATCCCAACACATGGTAATTATAAAACCCTAGAGTGTGTGTTGGGTGCAAGGAAGATGCCGCCTTTTGTATGCCAAACCGCGCAACACGACGCCGGGTAGCACGTACTAATAACCTGTCTCCACAGAAACCTCTTAACTGGCAATAGACAACAATACAAATAGTAAACAGCAACCTGGAGCCAGAAAGCAACCACCATCCACCGACCCGGAGACCACACATCTGGATTGCGCGTTTCCTAAGTCTGCCCGGTGATGGTGTCCTTGATCACTCACCACGTTGTGGCAGGGACAAACAAGGATAATTATACACTAGTAAAAAAGGGGACAAAGGTCCAGGCCGGGTCAGTCCATTAGTCCCGGTTAGTTTAGTAACCGAGACCCATGGGCATTGGACCCGTTCTTGAGCCTCAGGGCGGTCGGCCACGTGAGGCCATTGGTCCGTTCTGCAGACCTTTTGGTCCCGGTTGGTGGGACGAACCGGGACCAATGGGGCTCGCTCCTAGCCCACCACCATTGATCCCGGTTGGTGGCATGAATCGGGACCAAAGGCTGCCCTTTAGTCCCGGTTCTTGCCACCAACCGGGACCAATGATGTGCCTATATATATACCCCCTCGCGTAAGAGCAGAGCACACCGCCTGCTTTTTTTTCTGGCCGCCGAGGGGGAGAGGGCTTGGTGGTGCTCTAGCTCACCTCCTATGCACACAAGGTGTTCGATGGAATGCCCGAGCCACACTACTTAAGCTTTCTCCATTTTTCCTCAATATTTGTCTAGGTTTAGCGGTCCATCACGCCCCGTCCCCGTTTTCATCGCCGTCGATCACTCGCGCCGATCTCATCGCCGGCACCATCATGGTGAGCCTCTTGTTCTTATCTTCTTTCTGAAAGGAAAAATATTCTTACTTGTATGTTTAGATAGATACTTGTATTATTTTCTTACTTTTATTATTGCATCTTATATAGTGCGATAGTTTTGGTATCCGCCCTTGTCGGCCATCGTCCTGTCTATGATTCGGATGTGGTATATATTATCTTTTCATAACTACTGGTTCATTTATTGTTTATGACAATTATGCCGACCAACGTGACATAGATTTTACTTATCTAGGAGATTGCTGAACCGGAAATTCCAACCGACCCTATTGTCGAGAGGTTAAATTTACTTGAAGAAGAAAACAATTTCTTGAAGGAAAAAATAAGAAAAATTGAGGAGGAGAAGATGATATTGGAGTTGCATGTTGCGGACGTCGTTGATGATCACAAGATCAAGATGGATGCAATGCGCTTGAAGATTAGAAAGATTAGAAAATATGCCATTCATACCGAGGCTTGGTATCATTATGCCGTTGGATCAGTTGTTACCTTGGTTGCGATTATGATCGCATTTGTTTTCGCATTGAAATATTTTACATAGTTTTAATGTATGGTTTAATTAATTTAGATGCTCTGCAGAGCTTTATGTTGTTAGATGAGAACTATGTATGTACTTTGGTTTTAATGTGATGATGAACTTCTATTAATTTGGTCACTTAATTATCTATTCATGATGTTCTGTAATGGTTTTTGACACACTTAATTATATATAATGCACGCAGATGAACCGACAATGGATGTACGGTGATAGACACACCTCCGAATACATTAAGGGCGTGCATGAGTTTCTCGAAGCGGCTGAGGCAAACAAGCAGAATGGTTTTATGTGTTGTCCATGCCCTATATGTGGGAATCTGAAGTCTTACTCTGACCGAAAAATCCTTCACACCCACCTGCTTTACAAGGGTTTCATGCCACACTATAATGTTTGGACGAGGCACGGAGAAATAGGGGTTATGATGGAAGACGGCGAAGAAGAAGAGTACGATGACAACTATGTGCCCCCTGAATACGGTGATGCTACTGAACATCAAGAGGAACCAGACGATGTGCACGATGATGCTGCAATGGGCGAAGCTGCTGAAGATCAAGAGGAAACAGACGATGTGCCCGATGATGATCTCCGCCGGGTCATTGTCGATGCAAGGACGCAATGAGAAAGTCAAAAGGAGAAGCCAAAGTTCGATCGCATGTTAGAGGATCACAAAAGAAGGTTGTACCCCAATTGCGAAGATGGCAACATAAAGCTCGGTACCATACTGGAATTGCTGCAGTGAAAGGCAGAGAATGCTGTGCCTGACAAAGGATTTGAGGAGCTACTGAAAATATTGAAGAAGAAGCTTCCAAAGAATAACGAATTGCCCGACAGTACATACACAGCAAAGAAGGTCGTATGCCCTCTAGGATTGGAGGTGCAGAAGGTACATGCATGCCCTAATGACTGCATCCTCTACCGTGGTGCATACAAGGATCTGAACGCATGCCCGGTATGCGGTGCATTACGGTATAAGATCAGACGAGATGACCCTGGTGATGTTGACGGCGAGCCCCACAGGAAGAGGGTTCCTGCGAAGGTGATGTGGTATGCTCGTATAATACCACGGTTGAAACGTCTGTTCAGAAACGAAGAGCATGCCAAGTTGATGCGATGGCAAAGTGAGGACCGTAAGAAAGACGGGAAGTTGAGAGCAACCGCTGACGGGTCGCAGTGGAGAAAAATCGAGAGAAAGTACTTGGATGAGTTTGCAAGTGACCCAAGGAACGTATGATTTGCTTTAAGCGCGGATGGCATTAATCCTTTCGGGGAGCAGAGCAGCAATCACAGCACCTGGCCCGTGACTCTATGTATGTATAACCTTCCTCCTTGGATGTGCATGAAGCGGAAGTTCATTATGATGCCAGTTCTCATCCAAGGCCTTAAGCAACCCGACAACGACATTGATGTGTACCTAAGGCCATTAGTTAAAGAAATTTTACAGCTGTGGAATGGAAATGGTGTACGTACGTGGGATGAGCACAAAAAGGAGGAATTTGACCTAAAGGCGTTGCTGTTCGTGACCATCAACGATTGGCCCGCTCTCAGTAACCTTTCAGGACAGACAAACAAGGGATACCGCGCATGCACGCACTGTTTACTTGACACCGATAGTATATACCTGGGAAGCTGCAGGAAGAATGTGTACCTCGGCCATCGTCGATTTCTTCCGACCAACCATCAATGTCGAAAGAAAGGCAAGCATTTCAAAGGCGAGGCAGATCACCGGAAGAAGCCCTCTATGCGCATGCGGTGATCACGTACTTGCTATGGTCAATGATTTACACGTAATCTTTGGAAAGGGTCCAGGCGCACTAGCTGTTCCGAATGACGCTGAGGGACACGCACCCATGTGGAAGAAGAAATCTATATTTTGGGACCTACCCTACTGGAAAGACCTAGAGGTCCGCTCTTCAATCGACGTGATGCATGTGACGAAGAACATTTGCGTGAACCTGCTAGGCTTCTTGGGCGTGTATGGAAAGACAAAAGATACACCTGAGGCACGGGAGGACCTGCAACATTTGCACAAAAAAGACGGCATGCCTCCGAAGCAGTATGAAGGTCCAGCCAGCTACGCTCTTACGAAAGAAGAGAAATAAATCTTTTTTGAATGCCTGCTCAGTATGAAGGTCCCGACTGGCTTCTCGTCAAATATAAACGGAATAATAAACATGCGAGAGAAAAAGTTCCAGAACCTAAAGTCTCATGACTGCCACGTGATTATGACGCAACTGCTTCCGGTTGCATTGAGGGGGCTTCTACCCAAAAATGTCCGATTAGCCATTGTGAAGCTATGTGCATTCCTCAATGCAATCTCTCAGAAGGTGATCGATCCAGAAATCTTACCAAGGCTAATGAGTGATGTGGCACAATGTCTTGTCAGTTTCGAGCTGGTGTTCCACCATCCTTCTTCAATATCAGGACGCATGTCCTAGTTCATCTAGTCAACGAGATTGTCATTCTGGGGCCCGTATTTCTACACAATATGTTCCTCTTTGAGAGGTTCATGGGAGTCCTAAAGAAATATGTCCGTAACCGCGCTAGGCCAGAAGAAAGCATTTCCATGGGCCATCAAACAGAGGATGTCATCGGGTTTTGTGTTGACTTCATTCCTGGCCTTAAGAAGATATGTCTCCCTAAATCGCGGTATGAGGGAAGACTGACTGGAAAAGGCACGCTTGGAAGGGACTCAATGATATGCAAGGACGGATATTCTTGGTCTCAAGTACACTACACAGTTCTATAGAACTCTACCTTGGTGACCCCGTATGTCGATGAACACAAGAACGGTTTGCGCTCCAAACACCCGGAGCAGTGCGACGACTGGATTACATGTGAACACATCAGGACTTTCAGCAGTTGGTTGGAAACACGTCTCAGAGGTGACAACACTGTTTGTGATGAGCTGTACTTGTTGTCCAGGGGACCATCTTTGACTGTATTGATTTACAAAGGATACGAAATAAATGGGAATACATTTTACACGATTGACCAAGATCAAAAGAGCACCAACCAAACAGCGGTGTCGGCTTTGATGCAACAACCGAGAGGGGAAAGGACACATATTATGGTTACATAGTGGACATATGGGAACTTGACTACGAACATGATTTTAAGGTCCCTTTGTTTAAGTGCAAATGGGTCAATCTGTCAGAGGCGGAATGCAGGTAGACCCACAGTACGGAATGACAACAGTGGATCTGAAAAATCTTAGGTATACTGATGAACCGTTCGTCCTAGCCAATGATGTGGCACAGGTTATCTATGTGAAGGACATGTCTACCAGACCGAGAAAAAGAAAAGATAAGTAAGCGAATACATCATACGATGAGCCAAAGCGCCACATAGTTCTTTCAGGAAAAAGGGACATGTAGGAGTGGAGGGCAAGACAAACATGTCTGAAGATTATAAAAAGTTTCATGAAATTCCTCCCTTCAAAGTCAAGGCTGACCCAAGCATCCTGATAAACGATGAAGATTATCCATGGTTACGGCGCAATAAGCAAATGACACAAGCGAAGAAAAAGTGAAGACTTTCTCCCGCAACTATTATGATGATACCATGCCAACTTTGTAACAGACGAGTATGATACCATTGTCCGTTTTGTACATGCACATGTTATGTGGGTGAAATTATGATACCATGCCAACTTTCAACTTTTTCAGAGTTCATTTGAAATGCTTTAATGTCTTATGGTTCGGCCCTCGTAATACCATTAATCCCGGTTCGCTCCTTGTCAACTATGTTCTCACCAAGAACACTCTCAAGAGGGCAGCCACGTGGGACATTGGTCCCGGTTCGTCTGGACCTTTGGGTCCCGGTTCCACGCATGAACCGGGACCAATGCGCCTCGCCCCTGGCACATGACCATTAGTCCCGGTTTGTGCCACAAACAGGGACTAAAGGGTTGGTCCTCGTTGCGCTCAGAGTTTAGTCCCACCTCGCCAACCGAAGGTCGCTCACACCGGTTTATAAGCCCGTCCCTCTCTGCCTTGTTGAGCTCCTCTCAAAGTGAAAATAGATGCCCCTATACAGGGAATTTGACCTAAATTCATAGTGAATTTCTCTGAAATTCATAGAAAATTATTATGAATGTAGGTTGAATTCTCACTATAGGCGCATCTATGTTCATTTTTTTAGTAAAGCTAATCACAAACTTATGATTCACACTAATTTCAAAGAATTCAAATTTTAACTATTCTAATTTGAAAACTAATGGCACTAACAAAAAGTTTATAATTTTGCTGACCTAAAAGCAAAAAGAATTAAAAATAAAGCAAAAAAAAAGAAAATAAATAATGCAGAAAACAAAACAAAAAAACTGGAAACAAAATAAAAATAGCAACAATAAGTATTTTGTTGTAAGTAGAAACAAAATAAAATAAATAAAGCAACAAAGAAAACAAAAAAACAAAAAAAGTGTTTTGAAATTTGAAAACTAATGGCACTAACAGAAAGTTTATAATTTTTCTAAAACTAAAAGCAAAAAAGAATTAAAAAATAAAGCAAAAGAACAAAAGAAAATAAATAATGCAGAAAACGAAACAAAAAACTGGAAAAAAATAAAAATAGCAACAATAAGTATTTTGTTGTAAGTAGAAACAAAATAAAATAAATAAAGCAAGAAAGAAAACAAAAAACAAAAAAAGTGTTTGCAAATTTAAAAACTAATGGCACTAACAGAAAGTTTATAATTTTTCCAAAACTAAAAGCAAAAAGAATTAAAAAAAGCAAAAAACAAAAGAAAATAAGTAATGCAGAAAACAAAACAAAAAAAAACTGGCAGCAAACGACCTGCCGAAGCTTCCCCCGAAGCTACCCCGCCATCTCAGCGGAGAAGCAGCGTGGCTTCCACCGAGCTGCTTTAGCCGGAGCATGTCTTGACGGCTCCTGCCAGCTAACCCGTGGATGCTTTCAAAGAGTCTCAAAATTGCCACATTATGACGTAATGGATGAATTTGAAGGTCAAGGCAGCTATTGGCTCTGTTTATCCTACTGAACCCGGCGCAACTTTTCACTGCCGGCCGATTCCAGAGGGATATGCTAGGGTGATGGTGGATGAAATAACGGAGGGACTTGAGGACCTCCAGCTTGACCACCCTACCGGTTAAGGGGAGACTAGGATGGGTTCTGCTCTGAAGACTCCATGCCTATGGTGGAAGGAGCTCATCAACCTTTCGAACTGGACGCCTACGCCTCCTCCTCCTCCTCCGGCGAGTCAGGGCACTCCGCCTCCTCCACCGCCTCCTCCTCCGGCGAGTGACGATCAGGGCACTGGGCCTCCTTCTCCGGCGCGTGGCGGCACTCCGCCTCCTTCTCCGCCTGCGCCAGCGCGCCCGAGCAGCCAGCAGCCTCCTGCTTCTCCGCCTCGGCAGCAAGGCCGGAAGAGACCCGCCGCCGCCCTGGCTGCTCCGGCGCGTCGTAGTCCTTCTTCTCCGCCTCGTAAGCAAGCACGAAAGAAGACAGACGCCGCATCCGTTCCATCTGCTCCGGCGTCTAGCAGTACAGCCAGAGGCGGGAGGCAATACAGATACGGTCCTTCTCTCAAGCCTCTAGAGAAGTTACCGTCCGAGAGGACCGAGGAGGAAAACACGAAGATCGTGCGGGCCGAAGTGGACGACTTCTTTGAAGGGTTGAAAGCAAAGAGCATCCACCTCCGGAGGAGAAGGTAGATCCGGTGAAAGCAAAGCGCACTCTCGATGCCCTGAGGAAACCAGCAAAGTCTCCGCCAAGAAGCAACTACGAGCGCATTACTGAACAGACATATCTCCAAGCGGAGCGGTCGGGAAGTACTGTCAGAAATCAAAGGTCAAGAGAACGAGCAGCTGGGAAAAAAATTGCCCAGCTCGGCGAACAAGCAAATCAATCGTGACCCCTCTCAATGTGTCTAGCGGCGACATCGTCGCTAATGCTCCGGGGACGGTGGCCGGTTATGGCAATCTTGCAGATTACCTGCCTGACGATCAACTTCCTGATTTCATGGAGGTGGACGAACACAGATACGAGTACGGGAAGCCTCTCTCATCAAAGATGAAAAATCTCTAACAACGATGATGCGAAGATTCCATAATTGGTACATGAAAACCTGCAGAGAGTCTGCGGGGACAAATAGTTTGTATCTGAGAATTAAAGAGGAGCACGACCTCGTTGGAACTGATCTGTTGCCTGTTCCATTTGAGGAGTTCTTCGAGTTCTTCAATCAAAAGGCCCTCGATAAATTAACGGTCTTTTGCTACTGTCTGTAAGTACTATTTCTGTCATTAAGTCTCTATATATAGCTCGGCTCTTTCATTGCATGTATTTATAATTAATTATCCTCAATATACTATGCAGATTGAAGATCGTCGAGTGCAGAAAACAAGAAATGTATGATATTGGGTTAATTAACACAAATATCATAGATGAAATTCAGGTTAAAAAGCACGCCGAAGAGGCCGAGGCCAACTTGCTACAATTGTTGATCAAAAATCAAAACAAAGATACCATACTGTTTCCTTACAACTTCGAGTGAGTGTTACTGTCGTGTGCATATTCGGTTTCCCTTATTACTCGAGCGAGGTTATAGTAATGTAATTGATGAGTTATGCATGCATGCGCAACATCCACTATGTTCTTCTGGAGATTAAGCTTGAGCGGGGACTAGTAACCGTCTTAGACTCGAGACGAAAAGATCCTGAAACCTATGCGGACATGACTAAATTGCTCAACAAGTAAGTTCAATCGATTATTATTGCACCATATAGGCAACTTTTTTGTTCATTTCCTGATATCTCAAGTAATAATAATTATTTTCTTTGTTTTGCAGGGTTTGGAAACAGTTCACTGCAGAAGCTCCGGGACCGCCGAAGGAGCTGCGATATACATCCCCGAAAGTAAGTACTACTGGCTAGCTAGTTGCGCGCATCTCTCGTTGATTCTATAGCTATACTTTCATCAATGCCATTTATAATGCTTCATTATCAGTTTGATTGACCTTTATTTCTCGTAAAGTGCTTGTGGCAGGAACAAGGGAATGATTTCTGTGGATACTACGTGTGCGAGTTCATCTACAACGCGACTTTGAAAAATAAGCGGGGCTACTCTAAAAGACAATATGAAGTGCGTAAGCAATAATATTCACAATTTCATTTTATTACACCATCATTTCTGTTGAGTTTCATTCATATATATGTATTAACCTCCTTCTTCAAATTAGACGTGGCAGATGCGGCATGAACTCCTACCACAAGATCGCATGAAAGCAATTCAAGATGAATTGACGGGATTCTTTCTTGACCACATCATCAATAAAGCCGGAGAATACCATGTGGAAGTTGATTTCAATTGCTAGGGGATTGTAAGAGATCTTACATATTGTATATGTATGTAGCCAGTATATAGCGCCGGATAGATAATACGAAAACTTGTTGTTCGACCAATCTCTCAGAGAAGGAGAGGTCGATTTCTTTCATCTTCTTACTAGCTAGCGTGTCGAGGGCCTCTCTATGTATAGTACGTAGCGTCGACCAAGCACGGAGATAAGAGAGGACACTTCTCCCTATTAATTGGCTAGCTAACACAATATATGAAACACCTAAATTAACCCCCAAAACCCCCAACCCCCTCCCTTAAAAAAACAAAAACCCCAGCCCCTGAAATGCTGACGTGTGGATGCCTTTTGATCCTGGTTGGTGCCACCAACCGGGACCAAAGGCCCTCCTGCCTGGGCTCGGCGCACCGGCCACGTGGAGGCCCATCTGTCCCGGTTCGCGTAAGAACCGGGACTAAAGGGCCAGGGCATTAGTAACAACCCTTTAGTCCCGGTTCAACAACCAGGACAAAAGGCCCTTATGAACCGGGACAAATGGCCCCTTTTCTACCAGTGATAAGTCATCACGTTGGCATGTTAGGTTCATGTTATTACTATTTTGCAAACAGAAAAAAAAACATACTATTACGCACTAGCTGCCGCCTACTGGCATACCATTTATCTCATCGAATTATCCCTACACATGGTTACATTAGTGTTTTGTACTAAGAAACCAGATCTGAACAGCTTGCTGCTATGCAATTATGCAAAGATGGCTTATAACAAATGACAAGTGGGCGCTAATCGCCATCGCAGCTTGTAACAAAGTGTGTGGACGATGTACTAGTTGGTCTTGTGTCCCAAGAAAGACAAGTTATAGAATTCTATATGCACAACACGTCACCCGTTTAATAGTCATTTAATTACTTAAAATAGTTGGTGCATGAAGTCAATGGTTAGAGGTAGGTTACATGTTCTTGGCTTATCCTTGATTATCCTATGCTGGAACTTCTTATATTTGTGATAGGGAAATGATTCTAATCAGTCGTCAGATGTAGCACGAGGCGTCCGTCGCCTCCCTTGCTTGACAAGTGTCCTGTTTGACCACACACGTCTCTCTCCCTCATCTTTTCTTGCAACAACATCGTTGTTGCACAACTGTGGCAGCAAACGATGACTTCACGAGTTCGCGGCGCTGCTGGAGATGTGTTGTAATGTTTGGAACATGCACCTTGTTACAGAAAATTAGGTGCGGCGAAAATGTTGTTGCAATTTTTGCAACAAGGGTCTTATTGTAGAAAAATAGGCAACTTGGGTCTTGCTGCAGGAGATTAAAGAAGAAAAGGTTTTGCAACAAGGGTTTTGTTGCAGAAAATTAGGGAACATGACTTTTTGCAACAAAAGCCTTGTTGCAAGAGGAACAACGATTAGAATGACCCGACTGATCATGACTACAGTTGCACCGCATGTGCACCCGTCAGATACAAGTTTAATTGGATGACACGCAACCTATATAAGCCGCCCAAGACCTACATCACTGGATGCGTCCCTCTGCCATTTTTCTGCAACATCATCTAGGTTGCAGAAGTCATCCTCCAACAACGTCCATGTTACAAAAACATTAAGATGACATCATAATTCTGTAACATCATCTGTATTGCAGAAGTCTCTCCACAACGACACTCATGTCTCAAAAAAGTTAAGGTGAAAAATAAATCTATAACAAAATCTCTGTTGCAAAAGTTTCCGCAACAAGAGACATGTGCAAACGGTTCCGCAACACTGCCTTTGTTGCACTTGGGAGGAAACAGCCGGGCCGATGTTTGTGGCAGGTCAAACGACTGTGAAGGTGGTGGATCTTTGAAAAAAATCCGCCGACGGACGCGTAGCGTCGCCCTTTGTGATAGGCATCTCATCTAAGAGAAGACTTTAGGATGTGCCCTCTCGACCAACAGAGATGGTACGGCAATATTTGATGATTTTTTAACGTGTGATTTCCAAGAGGAGACCTTACAGTTGCTCAAAATATGTAGTTTGATTACACATCAATACTCCAACTTTGCAGAATTATCATCATCTCAGTCTCACAACTGCCCCTCACCTTTTTAGCTTTCGTGTATAGCCCATCTAGCCAGAAAAGGATGGTATAAAATTCAACGGGCCTGTACATGAAAAAAAAAATTGTTGGGCCATGGTGGAATGTGGATAGTTATGCAATAAAATCTGTGAAGTTGGGAGTTATATATTTTTTTATACACAACAATCCGGTTATTACAATTCTAAATAATGTCCTGTCAAATTAAGCTCAAAAAGGAACTATAATGCCTAAGTAGGATACGAAGCGGTTGAAGATTAACCCGTCTATTTTTTAGATAAATGGTAAGAACAAGACTGTCAAATAGTGGCCGAGCTACATAAGAAAACCTGTGCGGGCGAGAGAGCACAAAATATTTCTAGTTCCGTACCATGTATACTATTTCATTGGATATTGGTCACTACTCAATAGCTTCTGTTCTAGTTTATTATAAGATGAGCAGATGCATATATATACGACTCCAAATGAAAATCAGCCATGTCATTTGACAATCTATACTACTACAAACCAAAATAAGCCATGACACATGACCATCTATATATACTGCTCCAAACAAAAATAAGCCATACCATTTGTTCTTTCTCAACTTTCATTGTGCCGGAGGGAGGCACGATGTGCACCGGTGGCCTGTGGCCGTCGGCTGCACTATGAGGCGGCCGTCGACGGCGGATCCTCAGCACCTCCGCTGCTTTTGTTTTCATCGAACGATTGTCTGTTTGCAAGGCTGATGTGTGCTGCTCTATCGGCGGTTTCGTGGGCTGCACTACTGGTGGGCTGGCTAGTTGGACACTATGCCTATATATTAATACTATTTTAGTCTTATAGAAAAAACTATTTTAGTCTATCCTTGGGCGGGCCAAAACACACTCTACCTTGCGGAAGCTCTGCCAGTGCTGTCAAACCAATACGAAGTTGAAATTTGAAAGTCCATGTGATATCAAACACCAGACGCGTTCCATACATTGCGGAACGTCATCTCCCGACCAGGTGAATCAGGCCGAGGACCCTCATGCAGCTCGCCGCTCTATGCATCGACCCCTTCGTGATATGTTGCAGCTTCCTGTGCCTCTTACTCCATCTAGCGCTCCGCTTCCTGATTGGATCTATCCCTCTACATCATGTCCTCTTGCTTAAGGCGTTACTCTGTTTTTATCTTTAATACACTAGATGCAGGCAGGAGCCACTCGATGTGTGGAGTAATAGTAATAGATGCAGGCAGGAGTCGATCTATTTGTCACGGACGTGATGCCCATATTCGTCATCACAACCTTAGATATCGTCATGATTATTCGCTTTTCTATCAATTGCTCAACAGTAATATGTTTACCCACTGTATGTGTTCTTTCAAGAGAGAAGACTCTAGTGAAACCTATGACCCTGGGACTAATTTTATCATATTATTTTCAGATCTAAAAAATCAAAAACACAAAAGTACCTCGCTGAGTTTTATTAGTAATTTTATTTGCTTTACATTTATCACTATCAGATCTCATCCTTGCGAGTAACCGTGAAGGGATTGACAACCTCTTTATCGCGTTGGGTGTAATTTTTTTTATGTGTGTGCATGTGTTATTATGGGAGACTTGTGTGTTTCTCGTACTGGATTCATACCTTGGTTTTTAACTGAGTGAAATATTTATCGCTACTTTCATGCATCACACTTTTCTCTTCAAATGAAAAACCAACGAAAGCTCAAGAAATAGCAATCCACCACGTTCAGGTGGGTGACTCGTGCCTCTCCCTAAGCCCAATCATAATCCGCCATGTTTGACTTAAGCCCAATCATAATCTGCCACGTTTGACTTTATGTGTAGGAATCGTTCGTAAGTATTACTCGTTGAAATTTGGCATACATAATCTTAAAAGAAAACCATACATAAGCGGATCCATGTACTATATAACGTTACGAAATATTACTCCGCTAGCTAATTGTGAACAAACCGCGAGCTCTACCACGTTCATTCCTCTTCACACAGCGCGCGCCACCATGCAGCTCGCCGCTGTGTGCACCGACCCGTTCGTGATAGGCTGCACCTTCGTGTGCCTCTTACTCCATCTCGCGCTCCGCTCCCTGAACTCCAGCTCCGTCTCCCGCCGCCGGCTTCCGCCAGGACCTCGTGGCGTCCCGGTCCTCGGCGCGCTGCCGCTGGTCGGTCCGGCCCCTCACTCGGGTCTCTTGGCGCTGGCGCGCAAGTATGGTCCCGTCATGTACCTGAAGATGGGCACCTGCGGCGTGGTGGTGGCCTCGTCGCCCTCGGCCGCGCGGACGTTCCTCAAGGCGCTGGACGAGCGGTTCGCGAACCGGCCGGCGGTGGCCAGCGCGGAGGACATGTCGTACGGGTGCGAGAACATGGTGTTCGCCCACTACGGGCCCAAGTGGAAGCTGTTGCGGAAGCTGTCGAGCGTGCACCTCCTCGGGGCTAGCGCGGTCGCGGGATGGGCGAGCGTGCGGCGCGACGAGGCCGGGCGCGCACTGCGTGCCGTCCTGGAGGCCGCGGAGGCCGGGCGGCCCGTCGTCGTGCCCGAGATGCTCGTGTGCGCGCTCGCCAACATCGTGGGCCAGATCACCGTCAGCAAGCGGGTGTTCGACGCGCAGGGCGACGAGTCCAACACCTACAAGGAGATGATCAAGTCGCTCCTCACCGGCACGGGGCTCTTCAACATCAGCGACTTCGTGCCGGCGCTGTCCTGGCTGGACCTGCAGGGCGTGCAGGCCAAGCTGCGCCGGATCCACGTCCAGTTCGACGGCCTCGTCACCAAGTGGCTGGCCGAGCACGCGGCGACGGCCGAGGACCGTGTCCGGGAGGGCCGCCTGGACTTCGTGGACAAGCTCCGTGCCATCAACGACGACAAGGGCGGCGAGACCATCGTCACCGAGGTCAACATCAAGGGCCTCATCACTGTAAGCCCCCACCCCACCCCGCCTACACTTCCACCATGTTCTCAACAGCTGGCTGGTGTTGGAAAACTGCTGCAACATATTTCTTTGTTTTTTTATCAAACATATTTCTTTGTTGTGGGTGGAATGCGACGGTAAGGATACAATTAAGCAATCGTTGAAATGACTTAAGCAACCAAACCACTACTATTAATCCACGGGGTGCACTAATTTCTTCTGCTGACGAGTTTGCATTAGCTGACCATATACTAGGAAAAATCTTTGATGCGTCAATTGACACAAAGGGGATATCCCTATACGTGCCATATGGTTTGACAAGGGCTAAAAGCAATGTTTGAAATATGGAGCAAATTTGAAAACTGGGCGAGCCAGTTTCCTGGAGCAGAGAGAGAGAGAGAGAGAGAGAGAGAGAGATGCAGGGGGAGAGAGCGGTAACCGTGCCAGCCTCCTCGGCCGGACCGCAAGTCAACATGCCCTCATGGCACTGTTTTTTCTAACTCGGCCTGACGGATGGGCCCGACCAGTTAGAAACGTCATCAAAGCAATTAACATTTACCGTCAGTATTTTTTGCAACTGTATGACTGCTTTCGATGCGGTTTGTCACCGAAACATATTGTGGCATTTTTATTTTTTGCTAATGACGAATGTATTGTGGTGGTTTTATGGATATAACTCCTCTCCTACTAATTAGTACATAGATTTTATTTTCAGCCTTAAACTTGGAAGGACCATATTTTTTAAATAAATCATAGATAAATATTCCGTTTGAACATGTTACTTTTGTCCCCCACGATATCTTACAAAAACCCCAATATTAAATATGCTTTGACAATCTAGATGAAATGGTCCGAACCACATGAAATTCAATGAAATATTATGGTGAACACCGGAACAAGGTAAATGAACGGTAGCACACTCATACAAAATGAAATATTATAGTGCGCTCCAAAACAGAACGAAACCCAACAAAATTGGTCTGAGGACAATTGAAAGACATCAAAACTTTGTGGCACCAAGCTCTAGATTATGTGCCGGTGGACAGAAATATGAGACTTTTAATTTTGCTCCTATACTTGATGAAAACCAACAAAAACTGGTTGAAGCACACTGAAGTAAAAATAGGGTAGCAAGCTCGAATGGAAATTGATAAATACTATTTATATTTTATAAAAGAAAGCAAATTTGCAGAATTCAAGTTAAAATTGCATTAAAACACAATTAAACATTGTGGTGAACTCTGGAAGTGAGTGAACCTTGAAAATTTTAAATAAAAATGATAGTCAATTTTTAATTGTATTTTTTAAGAAAAATAGCTTGCAAGAATATATTCAATATCGGTCTTGTTTTAGATATCTCCTTTAGAATAGACCGAACTGTTCAGAATGTAAATTAAACATATGCTTAAGAAATATTATCAGCCATCTAATTATTTAGATAAAAAAGAAGAGAGAAGACATTTGTAAGATAGAGATGTACTTCACCGGTCCAAAAAAAAAAGATATAGGGATGTACTGGAAGTGGTGGGCCAGTGGGGCCATGCAATCGTGGATGCATATATTGGATATCCTGTGCATGATAGAGAGTCCACTCTTGAATACATACATGCATTCACACGAAAACACTTAACGTGCGTGCATCCTTGCAGGACATGTTCACAGCCGGGACGGACACATCGTCGATCATCGTGGAGTGGGCAATGGCGGAGATGATCAAAAACCCGTCTATCATGGCACGCGCCCAGGAGGAGATGGACCGTGTCATCGGTCGTGACCGCCGCCTCGAGGAATCCGACATTGCCAATCTCCCCTACCTGCAAGCTATATGCAAAGAGGCCATGCGCCTCCACCCCTCCACGCCGCTCAGCCTCCCGCACTTCTCCTTTGAGGAGTGCGAGGTCGACGGACACCATGTCCCTGCCAACACGCGGCTCATCATCAACATCTGGGCCATCGGCCGGGACCCGGCCGCATGGGAGGATCCCTTGGAATTCCGGCCAGAGCGGTTCCTGTCCGGGCCGGCAGCCAAGATCGACCCGATGGGGAACAATTTCGAACTGATCCCGTTCGGCGCCGGTAGACGGATATGCGCTGGGATGCTGGCCGGAATGGTGTTTGTGCAGTACTTCCTGGGAATGCTGGTGCACGCATTTGAGTGGCGGCTGCCAGACGGAGAGGATCAGGTGGACATGGCTGAGACCTTCGGGCTGGCACTGCCCAAGACCGTCCCGCTCAAGGCCGTCGTCAAGCCACGGCTTGTGCCAGCCGCATACACATGATTGTTTGTATCACAGAAGTTCGTGACGATCGCCTCGCTCGGTGTAGTGTTTTATGTTTGTGGTGACCCAAGCTTTGTGTTGGATGTGCACATACATACTTTGGTCACTTTGTACAGTTACCTTCCTCACAAAATAAAACATGTACCTACTTTAGGCAGTCAAAATAGTACAATTGCCTGTTTTTATCGAGAACGAATTACGTCATCATTATTGATCTCTCAAGAAATAAATGCAATGGAAACAGGTTCCGGAAGCATTTTGGGTATTCCGGAAAGGTATAATATATATCCTAAAAAGTTTGGTCAATTTATTGAAAGCATGAAAGGTTCTTGAAAACTTCCAAAAATTTCTGGAAGGGTGTACAGTGGAAACACCCTAGGCTAGGCTCATGGCGGCTACTCCTCCAAGTTGGTTGCCCTTTCCCATCCTCCTACTGGAGAGCTTTGCCGAGTGTTACACTCTGGCAACGAGCTCTTTTATGGTACCCTGCGACAATTATAGACCGTCCATTCGTGAAATCTGACGGAGAGGAGCGATCTGTACTGCTCCAATTTGCGAATGGAACCGCGAGCGGTATAGCTTGCACTGCTTTGCTCCCGTCCTCCGGTATACATCTCCTAGGCCATGGGTATGCACCCTCTGCCTCGCCATGTACACCGCGTTGCTCTCCTCCGTCCATCCCTCCTCCTCCTGTTTCTCTTGGCACGAGAAGCTCGTGGAGGACCCCGTCGCGCTGCGGGACAGGCCGATGCTCACCCGCGACTATTCTTGCCTTGTCTTCGTCTCCACGAAGGTCCATGCCCCACGCCGGCGTGTTGGGCCCGTGTACTCTGCCGACCTCCCCTCTGGGTTCGGGCTACGGCAGCGCGCGGCACCTCACCCCGGCTTTCCCGCATCATCGATTTCAGCCCCGCCGTCTCGCCCTCCGGGGCGGGACTGCCGCCGCCTCGCCCAACGAGGACGGCGGTTGGGCCGGCAAGGCGTAGGACCTCCACACCGACGACTACGCCTTCCGGATACCTGATCGCTTCCGGCGCATGCTGCTCGTACGCGATGATGGCTGGCCTTGTTGGGCAGACGAGACCATGGCGGCTGGCCGCCCCTGCCCGCCTGCTAGGATTTCGGCCGCCGCGCGAGCGTGGCAATTTTCTTTTCCGTCGCCATTATCTGGCAAACGGCGTATCTAAGGTTCTAGCCGCCGTGGCACACCCACAACCCCTTCATTGTGGACGGCCACCGTCGTGCTCCTCTTCCTTCGCCTACCCGAAATCCCTTTCTTCACCATGTTTCTGGACTGGGCCGTCAGTAGCACGGTGCAGGTCTCTCCCGAACGACCTGAGGCGTCAGCATGCGGCTCTGCCATGGCTGAGCATCCAATAGTGCGATGGTTGAGTCCTGGACTCCTGGTTGATAACAGTTGCCCTCACCCTCAATTTCAAAATCCCAAAAGTGTCTATCCTATCCTCAGAATATCAATGGCCCGATTTTAATATACTGCTCCCTCGCCTATCAACAGTATAGGGTACCGTAAAAACTCTCCTGGCAAATGCTTCACCTGTCAGTCGCTATGAGCTCATGCTTGTTTATGCCAAGTGCTAGCAGAGGAAAGTCAGCAAAGACTTCTGGACGTGTCAGCCTCTAGGAGGTCTTGCATGTGTTTGCCGAGCGCTAGATAGCAGGAACTCGACAAACATTTTCTGCATTTTATATAAGAAAATGAAAAAAAATGTTTGCCGATCATGCTTTGGGAGACACTCGGTAAATGGAGCCCGCTACCAGCCGCTGAGGGGAGGAACACATGGTTAGTCCTCTCCCGAGTTCTTTCTCGCATGTACTCGGCAAAGTGCGGAATTTGCTGAATGCTAGGTCTTGGAAGAGTTTTTTTCGTGTACTTGGCAAGGATCTTCCTTTGCGAGCGCTAGGTCTTTGCTGCGTTTTTTACCCCATGCATTCGGCTTTCTTTTGCTTTGCCTAGAGTGCGATAAAGTGAACTTGTGAGCGCTAGGGCATTGACCAAAGTTGTGGATTAGAGTATTGAGCATCCATTAGAAATACGACAATGATCGCTTGGGGGGTCTAAAATACGTGAAGACGTAGGTTATGCTTAAGGTACTCCATCCGTTCGTACACAATCTCATTCTAGAAATCAAATTTTCTTTCCAAATACACGTCTTTCTGATATGGTGAGACAAAAGCAGTTGGAAGTCATAGCAGCACTTTGCCATTAAGTTAATTTGTGAACAAAAATTCATATCAGTTAATTTGTGTATATATCATCTGATTAGCTATGTGTGGTAGAGCCTTAGATCCATACGCTGTTCCAAATATTATCCCCCACATTTGCTTCAGTAATATACATGAACAATTGCCTTCTAGATTCCTGGCCACTCCTAGTTATTGTGTGGTCATAAAACTTGTCTCATGTAACTCCATGAACGATTCCGAAAATTTTGTCAAGAATTTTTTATGTCACCCTCCATGCCTTCGCTTCCTCCTCCGTTGCCCCAAATAAATGCAGCTTGCTGTTAGCCACGGCACCACAGCAGGACATGCTCTAGCCGTATCTCTGCCTCAGGCAGAACTCAAACAAGAGGTAGCTTTCTTTTCTTTTCTTTTTAGCGGAGTATAATGGTCCAATTAAGACCCATTTAGAACAGGGGGAACAAAGAAATACAAACATGTCAGACCTGCAGCTCACGTACACTATGACCTTGACTAGTTTCTTAACACTTCTTCAAATTATCTTGAATATTTTGACTAGTACAATGACATTATCATCTAATATATGTTCTTAGTTTCTCACCGAACGACCACTCAAAGTATTCGTGCTGTAGTTCTCATCGATGAGCTAAAGAATATGTGGTTGTTCCCGGATATGAAGAAAAAAAAAAACCACAAGTCAACTATCGATGCACCAATTCAGATATCAGATGATTTGCCATGTGATGGAGCCTGAAACAAATGAGTTGTTATGCTGTTGCTAGTTGTTGGCAGCTGCAGTTGATTCGATAATATACTTGACCAACTGCCCCAAAGTATCGTATCATTTTCCTATAACTAAATAGTTGACCCGCACTAACATATTTATCTGAACATGCAATTATACCACCTCATTACACAATTATGAATGGATAAAGCCCCACCTCAACATACAACATGCATGGAAAAAGACTTAAATGCCTTAACTACTCCCTCCGTTCCTAAATATAAGTCTTTTTAGAGATTCCAATACTGATTACATACGGATCAAAATAAGTGAACCTACACTCTAAAACACGTCTATATACATCCATATGTAGTCCACATTCAGATATCTAAAAAAACTTATATTAAGAAATGGAGGGATAATTATGCTACTTATATTCAATACATATTTCTGTTTTAGTTCTTCAAAAATTTATGTTCATTAATGCAATTTACTGAATATATAGTTTTAGTTCTTATATTAATAACAAATATTCATGTTCATATAATCAAATCTTACTGAATATAACCTTTGCCTCAAATTACTTGTCTTAGATTTGTCTAGATATTGTTGTATTTAACACTAAAACATGTCTAAATATTTTTATATCTACACAAATCTAAGTCTAGTAAATTGAAATGGAGAGAGTATATAACAAGCAATTGCTTTGTTATACAAAATTGTGGCAAGTAACCTGTCTCATGTCATTATATACTGTATTAAGACTAAAACATGTTTAAATATTTATGTATCTATACAAATCTAAGTCAAGTAAATTGAGACGGAGAGAGTGTATAATAAGAAATTGCTTTGTTATACAAAATTGTGGCAAGTAAACTCTCTCATGTCACTATATACCGTATTAACTATTCTGTTACTCTAGTCTGAGCTGCTGGCTGTTCCACAACCCAAGACAGCTTGTTCTTCCTCCATTCCGCCCTTGCCAGCCATGTTTGCAATAACGAATGGATTTTGTCTAACTGCAGAAGTTACCAAAAAATTAGAAATAACGAGCTGCTCTCGCCATGGGCAAGTCAGGACAGCCCAAACTTATTACTTTGATACAGGTTCTGGTTGCTCTTCCCTCTCAGCCACGGTGGTGCGGTGGGGTGGTGCTGTGCCTCGCGACATGCCTTTTGTTCTTCTTCAGAAGCTTGCCGGGGTCCGCCTCTCTCGGCGTGTTATACCGGATCTGATTCACTCGGCCGAACCAGATTAGCTCGTCAAAATGGTGGTGTGAAAGGATAATGCGCATGAAAACTGATAATATGATTTGTGCTTTGATTGATTTTCTATATGATACTCATTATAGTATAACATATCAAACTAGCTATTTTCACAATTTATCATGAATATTTTGATGTTATAATATATTTAAAGGGTGGCATCAGTATGTATGTTTTTCTACTGAACAACCACTAGAAGTTGTTGTGATGTAGTTCTCATCGTCTAGCTAAAGAATAAAAGGTTGTTCCTGGATTTAATAGACAAACGAAGGTGCAGCGACTTTTCAACGAACACTTCAGGTTCAAATAAAACTTGGTTGTCGCATACCTCTAGATGCAAAAGGATATACCATTGCACTCCAACACATAAGACACAGAATGTGAAGAAAAATAATTAGAAAACGGCAAAATTGAGCTCGTCATATGGTTTATTGAGCTAATTGACATGAGCGATGATTAATGTGAGCCACGGGATAACGACACCTATGGAAAACAATACAGCTGGCTAGAAATGGTGACATAATCGACTTCCTGCTCAATCATAATTGTAGGGCCTGCCATCATCGACCCTTGTTCCATGTGGCAGAGCTGCTTGTCGGTGGCGATGAGGCTGTACAGCGCGGCGAGCCTCGACATGGCACTCATCCACACCTCCTGCTGCCGGTCTTGGGCCAAATCGTGGACCAGTTGTGGCCGGCAAACTCCAGGCACCCGTCATAGTTGCGGAATAGCTTGCCCTGGTAGTCCGTGCACTGATCGCTGAAGTCGGCAACGGTGATCAAAAAGCGTTGTGAAAGCGCCCCGGCTCCCCTGTTTGGATGTACCGAACCACCACGCACTACTCAGGGACTACCGACCGCAGTTTCACGCGCCGCGGCTCCGCCTTCTCCGTCCTATCGCCGCCGGAGCATGCGTGCTGGTGTCGAGGGCACATGTGACACAGAGCCGAAGGTTCACTCTGCACGTAGGAGTTGGAGTTGGAGTAGGATGAGTTGAAGAGGTCGCAGCGGCACCAGCATTGTCACCATCGTCATCATTTACCGCAGGGACGCATACCAAGTGTTCGGCAAAATGTATGAGCCCATTGAAAGCTCTGCTAAATTTATGGGTCCGGCTAGAAACGATCCAAATTTAGAGAAGTAAAAATAATCCTGTAAAGAATATTCGGCCATTTACTATTCTAAATTTCAGGGGATTGACTATAGATGGCCTAATATATGATCTCGGTTTCTCAACGAATGGCCACTCAAAGTTGTTGTGCTGTAGTTCTCATCGACGAGCTAAAGAATGCGTAGTTGTTTCCGTACATGAAAAACAAAAGTCAACCTTTCGATGCACTATGTCAGATATCACTTGATTTGCCATGTCATGGAGACTTAAACTAATGACCAGATTTGATTTGTTTATATTGGAAATCTAGAAAAGTTGATGCAGCTGGGATGTGACCAGTTATGCTGTTGCCGGCTGTTGGCATCCGCTGTTTATTCCTTAATAAAACTGGTCAACTGTATCTTGATTTGCCAGCTGTTGCCAGCTGTTGGCATCAGCAGTTTATTCCATAATATAATTGGTCAATTGCTCTAGAGTCCCGGTTCAAGCTTTTGTGTCGTATTGCCAGCTGTTGCACTGAAAGAAGACGTTTCCGTCGACTACAAGGTGTCTATGATGACTGTCTATTCTAAGATGTTGTGTCAGTTCAGTATCTTGTAGGTGCTCGTAGAAGTAACGTGTGCATGCATCTGTTCATAAGAATAAGTGTATATGCTTATGTGAGAATGTGCGACTGTACTATTCTGTTATTTTGGTCCAAGCTGTTGCTTGTTTCACTCCCCATGACAACACTTCCTCCATTCCGTCCAAGCCAGCCATTTTTTCAAACCACATAATATACAAACAAAAATTGATTGCGACCTGCCATGACATCGGCCTAATCCGGATAGCCCAAACTCGTTACTTCCAAGCCGGCTTTGGTTGCTCCTCCCTCTCAGCCATGGCTGTGCCGTGTGGTGGTGCGGTGCCTCGCAACAAGTCTTTTGTGCTTCTTCGGAAGCCTGCCAGGGTCGGCATCTCTTGCCAAGTTAGGTTAGATCTGACTCGCTCGACGAACCAGATCAGGTTTTCAAAATGGTGCGTTAAATGAAAAGTCGCATGAAAACTCCCAAAATGCTATGTGCTTTGATTGATTTTCTCCACGATACTTCATCATATCATAGCATGTCAAATTAGTTGTTTTCAAAATTTAATATGAATATTTTGATGTCATAATATATAAAATGGTGCCATCAGTATGCATGTTTCTCTACTGAACAACCACTCGAAGTTGTTTTGATGTAGTAGTTCTTATCGACTAGCTAAATAATACAAGGATGTTCCCGGATTTAATAGAAAAACATAAGTACAATGACTTTCGAACATACTCTTCAGGTCCAAACAAAGCTTTGTTGACTTATACCTCTAGATGCGAAAACATACAACATTGCAGTCCAATACATAAGACATAAAATGTGAAGAATTTTTTGTAGAAATGACAAAATGTTTACTGTTCATATTTTTCATTGCTGACTGACCGGAACGACGATTTGTCTCAGACACGACTTGATGGATAACGACACCATTGGAAACAATATAGAGCGTTGCTTCGGTATACCCCTCCTCACAAACCGTATAAGGGCAGTATGGTCATTTGATCATAAGGTTTACCCACCTCCATATATGACACGTACAAGTTGTACATAGACGTACACAAATCGGTGCACACACCCCCCGCATCATGGTCTCAGCCCATTTTCATATTTTTTGGAACTGGTGCACACACACCCTCATTATGGGCTCAGCCCACCTTCATTTGTTTTTCAACCATCAAAAAATGTAGTGTGGTGGGATTCAAACTCAGACCTCTCTGTTTACTTTGAACAGAACAAATAGCTCAGCTGTCCCACCTAATATGTTTAGTAATTTCTTTTTCTTCGTATTTTCCATGCCTCTTGGATCCTATTTGTGTTTTTTTTTTGCTAGGACAGGTTTTTCGTCAGTTTTTACATTTTTCTTTTTTACCTACGTCCTGGGCCAAGCCCATTTATTTTTATTTTCTTTTTTAACCTCCTTAAAATATGTGTGTGAGGTAGGATTGAACTATAACGAGCGGTGACGATTCACTTCTTGTTCCCAGTTACTTCCTTCGTTCTTCTTCTTGTGCATCTTCTCAGTCTATTTTTTTTGTTTTGTTTGTCCTATTTTTCTTCTATTTTACTTGTTTTCATTTTCCTTATTTCTTCTTTATTTTCTCTTTTCTTGTTCATTTGCTTAAATTTGGCAACATTTCCTTCAATTCGTGAACTTTTTTTCAAATACGTGAAATATAGTTTTTGAATCCATGGAATTTTTTCAAACGAATGAATGTTTTTTTTCATTTCAGAACTTTGATCAAATTCGTGACTTGTTTTGTCCAATACGTGCGATCTATTCTGTTTTTGGGCCCACAAAGAATTTTAATTTCATAAAAATACAAAAAGATTTGTTTCTATAAAATTAGAGAACTAATTTTTATTTGAACCAAAAATTCGGTTCAGTCAACGGTTCGGACCGAACATAACCAAAGTTTAGGCAAACCTGCTTATGCGACATGTTTTGGTACAGCCAGGTTTCGGCAAATTTGATCGGTAGCAACTGCCTTTATAGTATTTTCACATGCTTCTTTCATCAAGAGCAATTCGAGGTGGTACTAATCCAAAACGTGTAGGCGGAAAAAACAGAGACGAGGAAAGGATTGAGAGGCTTAGACATGTGTCCAGCAGCTGGGCAATCTGGGTAATAGCGATGAGATTGTACAGCGCAGAGAGCCTCGACATGGCAGTCGTCCAGACTGTCGGTATCAAAACCGGCAGATCTCGGGTAGGGGTCCCGAACTATGCGTCTAAGAATCGAAGGTAACAGGAGGCAGAGACACGAAGTTTTACCCAGGTTCAGGCCCTTTTGATGGAGGTAATACTCTACTTCCTGCTTGATTGAATTTGATGAGTATAGGGGTTACAAGTTGATCTACTACGAGATCGTAATGACTAAACCCTAAAAGTCTAGCCTATATGATTATAATTCTGCCTCTCCGGTTTATATAGACACCGGGAGGACCTAGGGTTGCACAAGGTCGGTTTACAGAGAAAGGAATACATGATCCGAACGCCAAGCTTGCCATCCACGCAAAGGAGAGTCCCATCTGGACACGGAGGAAAATCTTCGATCTCATATCTTCATGGCCTATTAGTCCGGCCCATATTATATAGCCAGGACGCCCGAGGACCCCTTAATCCTGTACTCCCTCACAGACCTCATGCTTGCCATCTTGGGCCAAAGCACGGCCTAGTTGTGGCCAGTTGTGGCCGGCAAACACTTGGCGTCCGTCATAGTTGCGGAATAGCTTGCCCTGGTAGTCCATGCACTGGTTGCTGAAGTCGGCGACGGTCATCAGCACGAACATCGCCACCAGCACGCTCTGTGAAAGCACCACCGTCTCCCCTGTCCGGATGTACCGCACCACCACGCACCCCTTAGGGACCATAGACCATAGCTTCGCGCGGCACAACTCCACCTTCCCCGTTATATTGCCGCCGGAGCATCCGTGCTAGCGGTGAGGGCGCATGTGAGATAGATCCAAAGGTTCACGCTGCACATAGGAGTTGGAGAAGGAGGAGTGGAGGCTGTAGTGGCACCGGCGTTGTCACCGTCGTCGTCGCTCACCACGGAGACGCATACCAACTGTTGGACGAAATGCATAAGCCAATCTTCAACTCCTCTAAATTTAGGGGTTTGGCTAGAAACAATCAAAAATTTAGGGGTTTGACTAGAGATGACCTAACATATGATCTCGGTTTCTACCACTCAAAGTTGTTGTGCTATAGTTCTCATCGACCTGCTAAAGAATGTGTGGTTGTTTCCGGACATGGAATCAAAAAACAAGTCAACCTTTCAAACGCACTATGTCAGATATCACTTGATTTGCCATGTCAAGAAGACTAAAACTAATGAGCCGTTATGCGGTTGCCAGCTGTTGGCATCCGCAGGTTATTCCATAGTATAATTGTTCGAATGCTCTAGTGTCCCGGTCCAAGATTTTCTGCCGTATTGGTATACAAAATTGTGGCAGGTAAACTGTCTCATGTCATTAATAACTATTCCGTTCACAATAATCCCAACGAGGTTTAAGTTTCAGACTTGGCACAAGTGCTCGCACTTTTCTAGGTTTATTTCAGACTTTTCGGCAATCTTCGTTCACTGTAAGTTGCGAACACGTTCCCATTGACGGCAAGGTATTTGTAATGACTGTCTATTCAAAGATGTTGTGCCAGTTCAGTATGTTGGAGGTGCTCATAGAGATAACGTGTGCATGCATGTATTCATAAGAATGAGTGTATACACTTGTATGTGGATGTGCGATTGTATTAAAAAATATATTTTGTTATTTTGGTCCGATTTGTTGCTTGTTCCACTCCCCACGACAGCTCTTCCTCCATTCCACCCTTGCCAGCCATTTTGTGAAACCACACAAGATGCAAAATAATACTCTCTCCGTCCGGAAATACGTGTCAGAGAAATGTGTGTATCTAGACTCATTTAGTTCTAGATACATCTATTTTTATACATTTCTCCGACAAGTATATTCAGACGGAGGGAGTAATTATGAGCTGCTACAAGATCGGACTAATAAGGACAGCCCAAACTCGTTACTTCCACGCCGGCTTTGGTTACTCTTCCCTCTCAGCCATGGCGGTGCGTGCGGTGTGGTGGTGTGGTGTCTCACAACATGTCTTTTATGCTTTTTGGAAGCCTGCTAGGTGATACGTCTTTAACGTATTTACTTTTCCAAACTCTTTTACCCCTGTTTTGGACTCTAATTTGCATCATATGAATTAAACTAACCCGGGCTAAGGTTGTTTTCAGCAGAATTGCCTTGGTGTTATTTTTGTGTGGAAATCAAACTTCTCGGATTGACCTGAAAATTTATGGAAATTTTTTTTGAAATAAATACAAAATACTGGTGAAATATATTCCCGAGGGGGACCACCTAGAGGCCACAAGCCCTGGAGGCGCGCCTACCAGGCTTGTGGGCCACCTGGACCGCATACAACCCCAACTCCAACTCCATATATTCATATTCGGTGAGAAAAAAAACAAGGAGAAGGATTCATCACGTTTCATTATACGCAGCCGCCGCCACCTCCTGTTCTTCCTCGGGCGGGCTGCTCTGGAGCCTGTTTTGGGCTCCGGAGAAGGAAAATCGACGTCGTCGTCATCAACCTTCCTCCATCACCAATTTCATGATGCTCACCGCCGGTAGTGAGTAATTTCATCGTAGGCTTGCTGGACGGTGATGGGTTGGATGAGATTTTTTTCATGTAATCGAGTTAATTTTGTTAGGTCTTAATGCCTAGTATCCACTATGTTCTGAGCTTGATATTGCTATGACTTTGCTATGCTTAATGCTTGTCACTAGGGTCCGAGTGCTATGATTTCATATCTAAACTTATTATGTTTTCATGAATATATGTGTATTATTGATCCTATCTTGCCACCCGTAGACACCTATTACGAGTTATGATCCCCATACCCCAAGCTGACAATAATTGGGATTTTTTATGGTGTTTATTGTAGTCTGAGGAGTTCATGTATTCACTAAGTGTTAATGCTTTGTTCCGGTTCTCTATTAAAAGGAGGCCTTAATATCCCTTAGTTTCCTTATGGACCCCGCTTAGAACCTTCAGTTCCATTAAATTTAAAAATGTTTAGAACTTTTAGAATAATTTAAAATAGTTTTAGAAAATCTAGAATTTATAAAATATTCATGAATTTAAAAAAGGTGAATTTTCTTAAATAGTCATGAATTAAAAATGTTATTGAATTTCACAAAAAGTCCCAAGTATGAAAAAATGATCTTGAATTAAAAATTTGTCAATTAAAAAGATTCTAACCAAACTTCAAAAATAGTTCTGAATTACCAACTAATGTTCATAACTTTGAACAATGTTGCTGGATTACATAAAATGTGCATAAATTTACAAATATTCTTGGAATTACCAAAAATAAAGGAATAAAAAAAACAAGAAGCAAAAAAAATCCAAGAATAACAGGTAAAACCGGGAAAAGGAAACATAGAAAGAAATTGAGGTTGTAGAACCAACCAGCCGGTAGGAAAAATCCATACTAGGTTGGCCTAATATCATTCGCGAGCGCTGGGGGTGTGTGTTTTGTAGTTTTAACACATCATGTCTTGACAAGCTCCATCGCTGAATTTTGCGAGATACATACAGCGAGACCGCAACGATCTACTGGAGTTGCTCCCTGTACCAACCTGGTGGACAAGTGGATCAAGCCTCCGAATGGAATGTTGAAAATTGACGTGAATGTTGTAGTTTCTTGCCATGAAGAACTTGGTACAGCGTCAATGGTATAAAGCTAATTATAAGTCAACACGTTGGCATGTTAGGTTCATATTATTACTCTTTTGGACACAAAAAATAATTCATTTTATTACGCACTAGCTGCGGCCTACTGGCATACCATTCATATCATCAAATTATCCCTACATATATGGTTACATTAGTGTTCTATACTAAGAAACCAGCTCTGAACAGCTTGCCCTTATGCAACTATTCAAAGATGGCTTATAACAAATGACAACTGGGCGCCAATCGCCGTCGCAGCTTGTAAAAAAATGTGTGGATGATGTACTAGTTGGTTGTTGTGTCCCAAGAAAGTCAAGTTACAAAATTCTATATGCACAACACGTCACCCCGTACGATGGTAATAATTTAGGCCCCAACAATGCATTTTATACATTTATGGCAGTGGACTTCATGGTACATCATTTAATTACCTAGAATAATATGTGCCTGAAGTCATCGTTAGTGGTAGGTTACATGTTCTTGGCTTATCCTTGATTATTCTACGCTGTAACTTATTATATTTGTGATAGGCATCTCGTCTAAGAGAAGACTTAAGGATGTATCCTCTCGACCAACAGAGATGGTACATCAATATTTGATGATGTTTTAACGTTTGATTTCGATGAGGAGACCCTACAGTTGCTCAAAATATGTAATTTGATCACACATAAAAACTCCCACTTTGCGGAATTATCGCCATCTCAGTCGTACAACTGCCCCTCACCTTTTTAGCAATCGTGTATAGCCCATCTAGCCAGAAAAGGATGATATACAATTCAACGGCCCTGTACATGAAATAAAAACAATTGTTGGGCCATGGTGGAATGTGGATAGTTATGCTATAAAATCTGTAAAGTTGGGAGTTATATTTTTTATACGCAACAATTCGATCATTCGAATTCTAAATAATTTCCTATCAAATTAAGTTGATCAAAAAGGAACTATAATGCATAAGCACGGTGCGACACGGTTGAAGTTTAACCCGTCTATTTTTTAGGTAAATGGTATGAACAAGGCTGGCAAACAGTGGCGAGAGAGCACAAAATATTTCAAGTCCCGAACCAGATGTACCATTTCGGTAGATACACTAGTAGAAAAAGGGTCAAATCTGAGATACATTAGTACCGGTTTGCATTTGAGCCGACACTAATGTTTCCATTAGTGCCGGTTCAAATGGCTAGGCGGGAGGAGATCTTTAGTACCGGTTCAATGCGAATCTTTAGTACCGGTTCGTGCCACGAACCGGTACTAAAGGTGCTGGCCTACCACCAGCATCTTTAGTACCGGTTCGTGGCACGAACCGGTAGTAAAGAGGTGGTTGCAGGCCTATTTTTAGTCCCACCTCGCTCCCCTAGCAAGATTTTTACCACCTTAAATATGTTACTTCTCAAACTATCACAAGCATTTGGTCTTCATTGAACTCTATGTGTAGGATCTGTGGCTGCAATAGGAGTCTTCGCCGGTTCTTAAATCGGGGTAGATTCCTATTGACAATTTAGATTCTATACAAAAAGATCATTGATGATCAATGTATTTTTTATGTACTTCTCTGTAGCAGTAGCGCGTTTTGGCTGAAAGGCGATACCGATCAATGTATTTTTTCTGCGTTCAGATGCACAATTCAAATATATTACTTCTCAAAGTATCACAAGCATTACGTGGGCAACTTGCACCGTGGGGGTACGTGAACTATTCGCTTTTATTTCTCCTGAAGAAAGAAAAAGGCGATCTAGCTTCTAGCGCTAGCGGACTCGCTTCCGCCGCCGGCCTCCGGCGGCTCCCCTCCGCCGGCGACTTCGGTGGAGCTGTGTCCTCGGGCTTCGCCGTTGCGACGACGTTTTCTCAAGCGTCGGCGTGGAGCTTGGGAGGTAGTCCAGGAGCGGATGCAGATTGTGGTCTGCATCGGCGGCATCTAGAAGATGGTGGATCGTGTGCTGGGTTCGTGGATGGCAGGTATGGTTTTCTCCTCCGGCGTCTTAGTCGTGTGGGGGTGCCAGATCTGGAGTTCGATGGCGTGTCTGGGGTGTTGCCCCGGTCTGATTCGTTCAACGGTAATGGTTTCGCTTTTGGTGAACCACCTTGGAGGTCCGCAAAGCTGCATATCAGCGACGGAGCCGCTTCGAGCTCAGGTGTGAAGGTGATCTGTCATTGTTTCCTTTGGTGGCTGCTATGGTGGTACCGGAGGCCTATGACGGGCGTTGGTGTCAAGTTCAAAGGTTACTTCGGTCTTGATTGTAATTTTACTTCTTGGCTGTTGTTCCTTTGTGCAAAGGCTAGCGTTTTGCTGTCTTTTCAGTTTTGCCAGGTCGGTTTGTACGTGGCTTGTACTATGATCCTTATAATATAAATGAGACACGTATTACCACGCAAAAAAAAAAGTATCACAAGCATTTGGTCTTCATCGAACTCTATGTGTATATAATTTGTGGACTCAATATGAGTCTTCACTGGTTTCTAAACCGTTGAGGACTCATATTGACAATTCAGATTGTACACAAAAAGATCATTGATAATCAATGTATTTTTGATGTATATTTTTACATGTTTACGCCCTCACTCTCTCCACTCACTCGGTCTCCCCCTCAATCCCCCGCGACGTCATCAATTTCCAACACATTCTGACATCATTTGCCGTTTTTGAGTAACCGATTTGTTTAGATCAGAGCTAAATGACCGTGAAATTGAAAATCACTACAAAACGAACTCTAAAAACGTTGAAACTTGGCATGGTATCATCATTTCACCCGCATAGCATGTGCGAAAGAGTAAAGAGGGTCACGGCAAAACCTGGACGCACTTCGTGTACAAACTGGACAATCTCTTTCGGAGTATCAGGGTTTCGGACGAGAACTCATCTATTACACGCAGAAAAGATAATACTATATAAAAAATTACTCAAAAATAAATAGAAGAATATAAATAATGCAGAAAAGAAAAAAACAATATAAAGCAAAAATATTCACAAAGAAACTAAATACAGCAAAAAAAACTACTCAGAAATAAATAGAAGAAAAAATAAAGCAGAAAAGAAAATACTATAAAAAAAATTACTCAAAAATAAATAATGCATAAAAGAAAAAAACTATATAAAAAATAGTTGGGGCGCTGCCTGATGGGCAAAGGCCAGACCTAGGGTGTGCAAATTCAGGCCCGGAAGGGCCGGCAGGCTCACAGGGCAGCGCGCCCTAGTTAGGCTTAGAAGCCTGCTATATAGAGGAGTTCGAAAGAGCAGTCGCGGCTGGGTTTATAAACCAATGCGGCTGCCCTTCGCTCGGCGAGGTGGGACTAAACATACTGCACCGGGGGTGGCAACGCACGACCATTAGTACCGGTTGGTGGCTCCAACCGGTACTAATGGTTTGTCCTTTAGTACCGGTTCGAGCCACCAACCGGTACTACAAGCCCTCGTATCCCGCCGCTTCGGTTGGCCAAAATTGGCCTTTAGTACCGGTTGGTGGCTCCAACTGGTAATAAAGGCCCCTCCTATATATAGGGCACTTACGAAAAATCTGTTCCATATCGACCACATCCTCCACTCGTGCGACATCGCCGCCGCCAACGCCGCGCCGTCGCCCCCGCCGCCCTCGCTGCCCCGGCGCCCCGTCGCCCCGCCGCCCGTCATCGCCGTCTCGCGCTGTCGTCGCCCGTCTCGCCCGTATTACGCCGCCTCGCGATCGATCGCTTCGCCGCCGCCCGTGTCATCGCGTCGTCCTGTCGCCGCTTCAGACGCCGCCCCGTCGCCGCCCGTACGTCGCCGCCCCCCGGCACGCTCTCGTACCCACACATACACACACACACACACACACTACACACACATATGTACACACGCATACACACACAGTACTACACACACACATATTTTTTTTACTTATTTTCTTTTTTCTATTGTTTAGATTAATGTTAGATGAATTAGATAGAAAGTTGTTAGCTAGATGAATATAGGACTAGTTTATTTTTAGAAAATGCTTAGTTGAACTAGTTGAATTAATATAACTAGTTTATTTTTAGTAAGAAAATTTAGGTATATGAGATTATTTGAACTAGTTGAATCAATATAACTAGTTTATTTTTAGTAAATGCTTAGTTGAACTAGTTATATTAATATAACTAGTTTATTTCTAGTAAGAAAATTTAGGTATATGAGATTATTTGAACTAGTTGAATTAATATAACTAGTTTATTTTTAGTAATGCTTAGTTGAACTAGTTGAATTAATATAACTAGTTTATTTTTAGTAAGAAAATTTAGGTATATGAGATTATTTGAACTAGTTGAATTAATATAACTAGTTTATTTTTAGTAAATGCTTAGTTAAACTAGTTGAATTAATATAACTAGTTTATTTTTAGTAAGAAAATTTAGGTATATGAGATTATTTGAACTAGTTGAATTAATATAACTAGTTTATTTTTAGTAAATGCTTAGTTGAATTAGTTGAATTAGCATAACTAGTTGAATTTATAGAACTAGTTGAATTAGTTGAACTAATTGAATTAGTAAGTTTTTAATGTTTCGCCTATATGAACATAGGAAATGTCTCTGATGACGAAAAAGATTTCATTATGTGCGAATACCGTGAAGACCAGCGCGGCCTGTGCGACAGAAATTTCCTTGTTGATGATAGGCGATTCAGCATCAAGTTGGATGAGACCTTCGAATTCGATACAGTAATCACAACGACAAGTCTGTTTTCGTAATTAAGCATGACTTATATATGCTTCATTTGCTTCAACTTATAATTTTTAATTTTTACTATTCTACTAGCGCATCCCCTGCCATGCAAGAATTTTTGTCTTGGATAAGATAGGTTTCAATGCTATGGAAACTATGGAGGTAAAGAGAGTTTACCTGAAAACTGAGCATGGTTATACTTTCAACGTCAAAGCATACAATGCAAACACGTACACCTATTTTGAATGCAAAAATTGGCAAGCACTATGCAAGGCTTATGCATTTGAGCCTGATATGGTTATCACCTTTGATATTCGTCCGGAAGATGATATTGAAGGTAATAGAGACATCTGGGTCGATGTGCAGACGCCTCCAGTTATACCATTATACGAGTTCTTCTCAACTATATTTTTGTCTTTGATATTGCTTACTCAAAAATAATTGACAACTAATTTCTATTGACAACTTATTTCCATTCAAGCAAACATGTCCGGCGCTTGGTAGACAGGACCTACTACTGTCCCGGAGCTGAACTAAACTGCGAGGAGATAAGTCATTATGTTTCATGGCTTGAGGATCTTCATACTGTCAAGACAAATTTTCTTCCTGCACTTAGAAATGTTAATACTCAAAACGTGCGATCAATAGTGATTGTATTGAACTACGGTCACACCTATTTAGGAATGATGGTAAGATTTTTACTATTTGTCCTCAGTGCATCTTCTGCATACATAATTTTTTTGCTAAACTTTCATTGCTAAGTATTAATTAAGTTCTATACGATGTTATTCAACAGGGACTCCCGATGACAGTTGTGCCTCAGGGGATCGAGACTAAAGGTCGCATGTCAATTGTTAGCTTACGGCCAAGATATCCTACATTGCACATGAGTGCATTCAGGATTTCTAGAAGCGATGAATGCTTAATAGTGAAAGATTGGAGAACATTGTTAATGATCGCAAAGAAGTACTAGGGGGCAGCAATGAGAAGCGCAGCCCACGATTAGGAGACAGGATCATCTGCATGCTCTAGTTTGATGAATCAGGAGAGCTATACATGTTCTATGCTATTTTACCCCAGAGAGAGCAGCAGGAGTGATTTAGCTAGTTCATGCTCTTAGTACTTGTCCTCTCAAGTCCGTGTTCTTCGTCCTGAACTTAATCTCAAAGAGTGATTTGCTTTTGTGGTGTTATGAACGCTAATAATATCATGACCATCATGTTGAACTCGATGATATTTTTGCTTCTGGTACAAGTGAATGATTCTTCTTTAAGCTAGTGTTGCTGGTGATTAGATAGCGGTAATCACTATGATGCTTAAATAGTGATAATGACGACTACAATGATATATATATATATACTCATGTTGATGATATGATGCAAGAGTTTTTATATTAATATGATGATGATGAGTTATTATATCATTTAATTAAAGAAACCGCAGATTAGTTTCAGCTCGATGGATCCTAGCTAAGTGGTCAAGTATATGCCATATCCATATATATTATACTTGATGAGAGCGGTGTTTTGGCTCCTAGGTGCATATGCACCCATTGTCGAAATACACATTTCGAAAAGTTGAAAAATTTGGAACAAAAATCCCACGTGTATATCCGGACATTTTATGTGCGTTCACAAGGTTTCGGTGAAAAAACGACGTTTTTTGTGGCTTGTGTAAAAAAGATAAATAAATGCGCGAATAGTTAGAATGAAGCATCTGAAATTGTCTTTTTTACACTAGCCACAAAAAACGTCGTTTTTCAGTGAAACCTTGTGCACGCACATAAAATGTCCGGATGTACTCGCGTAATTTCTGTTTCGAATTTTTTAACTTTTCGAAATGTGTATTTCGACAATGGGTGCATATGCACCTAGGAGCCAAAGACAATTACCGATACTTGATCACCTAATTAGGTGATCAAGTATAATATGGATATATGGCATATACTCTTGATCACTTAGCTAGTATATAGCTATAGGATCCAATTAATGCATCCAGTCGAAACTAATCTGCGGTACTTTCACCTAATGATTTAACAACTCATTATAATGTAAAACAATCAATAATTAAATTGAAAACACAAAACTAAAGAAAAAAAAACACCCAAACATTTAGTACCGGTTGGTGTTACCAACCGGTACTAATGTCCTACACGCACCCGGGCCTGGCTCGTGCCACGTGGTGACACTTTAGTGCCGGTTCGTGATGAACCGATACTAAAAGGGGGGACCTTTAGTCCCCATTCTTTATTGCCGGTTCCCAAACCGGCACTAAAGGCCGTTACAAACCGGCACTAAAGGCCGGTTCTGCACTAGTGGATATTGGTCACTACTCAATACCTTCCGTTCTAATTGACTACAAGAGCCAGGTTCAGGCAAACCTCCTTATGCGACATGTTTTGCTACGGCCAGGTTCAGGCAATTTTGATCAGTAGCAGCTGCCTTTATAGTATTTTCACACGCTTCTTTCATCAAGAGCAATCCGAGGTGGCACTAAACCAAAACGTGTAGGTGAAAAAACTGAGATGAGAAAAGGATAGAGAGGCTTAGACATGTGTCGAGCAGCTGGGCAATCTGCACTAGTAGAAAAAGGGCCTTTCGTCCCGGTTCGTAAGGACCTTTAGTCTCGGTTCTGGAACCGGGACTAATAGGTCGTTACTAATGCCCTTGACCTTTAGTCCCGGTTCTTACACGAACCGGGACAGATGGGCCTCCACGTGGCCGGTGCGGCGAGCCCAGGCAGGAGGCCCTTTGGTCCCGGTTGATGGCACCAATAGGCATCCACGCGTCAGCATTTCAGGTGCTGAGGTTTTTGTTTTTTTTAAGGGGGGGGGGGGGGGTAGGGGGTTTTGGGGGGTTAATTTAGGTGTTTCATATATTGTGTTAGCTAGCTAATTAAGTGTCCTCTCTTATCTTCGTGTTTGGTCGACGCTACGTACTATACGTATAGAGAGGACTAGACACGCTAGCTAGTAAACAAATGAAGGAAACAGAATATCGTCATGAACATATGCATGCAGAGAGAAGTGATATCGACCACCTCTCCTTCTCTGAGAGATTGGTCGAATAACAAGTTCTCATATATGTATCCGACGCTACTGGCTACATATATACAATATAAGTATCTCTTACAATATAATCTCCTAATTAAAAACGAACTGATCAGGGTCCACTTGGCATTCTGCGTCTTTAGCGATCACGTGGTTAAGAAAGAATGCCGCCAATTCCTCTTGAATTCCTCGCATAAGATCCGGTGGTAGGAGTTCATCCCGCATCCGAAATATCTAATTTAAAGAAGGTCAATACATATAAATGAATAAATGAAACTGAACACAAATGATGGTAATAAAATAAAATTGTGAATATTATTATTTACGCACTTCATATTGTTTGTCGGAGTAGCCCCGCTCACAGGTCGTGTGGCGGATGGACTCGCAAATGTAGCATCCATAGTAATTATTCCCTTGTTCCTGCCACAACCACTTTACAAGAAATAGAGGTCAATCAAACTGATAATTAGCAAGCATGCTAAATGGTATTGATGAAACTAGCGCTTGAATCACTAGGAGATGCGTGGAACATATATGCTACTATAGTACTTACTTTCGGGTGTCTAAATTGCAGCTTCTTCGGCAGTCCCGGAGTTTTTGAGGTGAATTTATTCCAAACCCTGCCAGACAAAGAAAACAATTACTTGATATCAGGAAATGAACAAATTGAAGTTGCCGATATGGTGCGATAACGATCGATTTAACATACTTCTCTAGAAGTGCAGTCATGTCCGCATACTCCTTGGGATCTTTTCGTCTCGAGTCTAAGACGGTTACTAGTCCCTGCTCAAGCTTAATCTCTACGAGAATATAGTGGAAGCTGCGCACGCATACATAACTCATCAATTACATTACTATAACCTCGACTAATAAGGAAAACCGAATATGCACAAGACAGTAACACTCACTTGAATTTGTAACGGAAGAGTATTATAGCTTTGTTTTGATTTAATACAAACGATTGTAGCATCTTGGCCTCGGTATCTTTGGCCTGAAATTTAACCATATATGCATCTATGAGATTTGTGTTAATGAACCCAATATCACCGATTTGTCTTTTCTTCAATTCGGCGATCTTCAATCTGCATAATATAGTGAAGATAATTAAAAATACATGCAATGAAAGAGCTGACCTATATATAGAGACTTAATGACAGAAGTAGTACTACTTACAGGCAGTAGCAAGTGATCATTAACTTAACGAGGGCCTTTAGATTGAAAAACACAAAGAACTCCTTAAATGGAACATTCAACAGTTCAATTCCAACGAGGTCATGCTCCTCTCTAACTCTCAGCGTCAAAATATTACTCCCCTCAGACTCTCTGCAGGTTTTCATATACCAATCATGGAATCTTCGCATCATCGTTGTTAGAGATCTTTCACCTTTGACGAGAGGCTTCCCGTACACGTATTTGTGTTCGTCCACCTCCAAGAAATCAAAATGTGCATCGTCGGCAGGTAATCTCCAAGATCGTTATAACCGGGCACCATTGTCCCGCCCGGATGATTCGCGACGACGCTAGACACCTGGAGCAGGGGCAACGATTGGTTCGCTTGTTCGCCGAGCTGGGCAACTTTTTCCCAGCTCGTCGTTCTGCTAACCTTTGACCACTGACAGTACTTCCCGATGGCTCCGCTTCGATAAATGACTTTGTAAGAATGCACTCATAGTTGTCTTTCACCGGAGACTTTGGTAGTTTCTTCAGGGCAGCCAGAGTACGCTTCGCTTTTACCGGATCTATCTTCTCCTCCGGAGGTGGATTTTTCTTTGCTTTCACCCCTTCAAAGAAGTTGGTCACTTTGGCTTGCACGATCTTGGCGTTTTCCTCCTGGCTCATCTCGTATGGTAACTTCTCTGGAGTCTTCAGAGAAGGACCGTATCTGTATTGCCTGCCAATAGCTGTACTGCTAGACGACGGAGCAGACGGAGCGGCTGTCTTTCCTTTCTTACGAGGCGGAGGAGAAGGACGACGCGCCGGAGCGGCGGCGGGTCTCTTCCACCCTTGTTGACGAGGAGAGAAGGAGGAGGCTGGCTTCTCGGGCGCGCCGGCGCAGGCGGAGAAGGAGGCGGAGTGCCGCCACGCGCCGGAGAAGGAGGCTGAGTGCCCTGATCACTCACCGGAGGAAGCGGAGGAGTAGGCGGAGTGCCTTGACTCGCCCGAGGAGGAGGAGGAGGCGGAGGCGTCCAGTTCGGAAGGTTGATGAGCTCCTTCCGCCATAGGCATGGAGTCTTCAGAGAAGAACCCAGCCGAATCTCCCCTTCACCCGTAGGGTGGTCAAGCTGAAGGTCCTCAAATCCGTCCGTTATTTGATCCACCATCACCCTAGCATATCCTTCTGAAATCGACCGGCCGTGGTAGGTTGTGCCAGGTCCAGTAGGTAAAACAGAGCCAACAACCGCCTTCACTTTCAATGTCATCCATCGCGACATAAGGTGGAAATGTTGAGACTCCGTGATAGCATCCACGGGGTAGCTAGCAAGAGCCGTGAAGACAGGCTCCAGCTGTTGAGTCTGATCGGTGGAAGCCATGCTGCTTCTCCGCTGAGATGGCGGGATAGCTTCAAGGGAAGCTTCGGCAGGTCGTTTGCTGCGATCTGCTTCTCGTTCCTCTAGCCCTTGTACCCTTTCGTGTAGCGCCTGCAGTTGGCTATGCTACACTTTCTTCCTCCTCTCCTGGCTTTTTTAACCCCCTGCGTCCGGAAACCCAACCTTCCACGGAACGGAGCCTGGCGTTCCTCGTGTCCGTCCAGGGTGCTCAGGATTCCCGAGGGCAATTGTGAGCTCGTCCTTCACTCTGTCTGTAACGAACGTCCCTTGCGGCGCTTTCTCGATATACTCCTGAAGCCTCCTGACGGGTATTCGTAGTTGCTCTTCCTTCCAAACGCACTTCCCTGATACAGGGTCCAAGGTTCCGCCAACCCCGAAGAACCAAGTCCGGCAACGGTCTGGCCAGTTCAATGTCTCTGGTTCAACCCCTTTAGCAATCAGGTCATTCTCAGCCTTGTCCCACAAAGGTCGGGCTTTTTGGTAGCCACCTGACCCCGTGCGATGGTGATGCTTCTTCTTCGCAGCATTTATATTGTTTGTCGCTGACATCTTACTCTTTTCCGATGTCTTGTGGGCCACAAATGCGGGCCAGTGATCTCTGATCTTCTCATACTTTCCGATGAATTCTGGTGTCTTTTCTTCGTCGACAAACTCTGTTTTCAGCTCATTCTTCCACCTCCTGAATAGTTCTGCCATCTTCTTAAGAGCATGATATTTTATCAATTGCTCTTTAACTGGCTTCTCCGGATCCTCCTCTGGCGGTAGGGTGAAATTTTCCTTCAGCGTTGTCTAAAGATCTTCTTTCTGCATATCGGAGACATAAGACACCTCAGGGTCTTTTTTCTTAGGCTTTAACCATTGGTGGATACTGATCGGGATCTTGTCCCTAACAAGAACCCCCAGACCGAGCACCTAAATGCATCCCTTGTCCGGATGGGTTTAATCGGCTTGCCATCGCGCGCGATTGCTGTGATCTCAAACCTTTCATCCGAGCGCAACTTTTTCTTCGGGCATCGTTTCTTTACCGAAGTTGTGCTCGATCCGAAGGGTTAGAGAAAAGAAGAAAGACGAGAGTTAATTAATATGTGTACATATGAAAACAATGAATGCATCAATTAGCTAGTCAGCACGGGCTTAACTAATACATATATATACCTGGCCGGACTCGGTTCGGTCACCGAAGCCGTCATCACTGTCTCCTTCTTGTACCTGCATTGGGTCACCGGAGCCATCATAATCATAGCCCTCTTCTTGTACCGGCATTAATGGGTCACCGGAGCCATCATAATCATAGAAATCTTCACTACCCCGTCCTTCTAGACCATCGGTGTCATTGAGAAACGATGCAACGACATCATTTCCTTTTGTGATTATGTCCCCCAACATCGCTTGCTGTTTGCCCTGGGGTGCTCCATAGTTTACGCAAATATTTACAACATGTCAATTATTATTCAAACATGACAGATGGATATTTATTAGTGGCAAATGTAGAACTAGCTAGCTAATCACAATAAGGAATCATATTAGTGGCCTTGACAGTGCTTCTCTAGGGTTTGGGGTGGCCTCGACAATGCTTCAAGGGTTTGGGGTGGCCTCGACACAACGCTTCAAGGGTTTGGGGTGGCTTCGACGACAACGCTCTTTTAACTTGGTAAATTTGGGTGGCCTCGAGAGAGTTTGTCGGGTAGGGGCGCGGCGGGAGGGGCTAGGAGACCAACATCGTTTTTTTCTAGGGTTTGGGTTTCCTCGAGACTTCTGGTTGACCAACGCTCTTCTAGGGGTAGGGGCTCTTTTAACTTATATGAACATATATACTCCTCTTCTTTTTCTTCTTTTTTCCTCTTCTTATTTATTTCTCCTCTTCTTCCTCTCCTCTTCTTCTCCTTTCTTCCTCTTCTTATTTTCCTTTTTTCTCTCATTCTTTTTCTTCTTCTTCCTTTCCTAGCTAGATATATAAAACTTTTCTAAAAATGAAACAAACCTAAAATGTGCCACCAACCGGTACCAATGCACCCCCTTTAGTCCCGGTTGGTGCCACCAGCCGGGACCAAAGGCCCCTGTGCTGCCCGTGTCGAGACCAAAGTTTAGTCCCACCTTGCTAGTTGAGAGGGGCGCGCAATGGTTTATAAGCCCCACTGCCGCACCCCTCTCGAGCTCCTCTCCATTCCAGGCTTAGGGCCTAATTGTTACAGCTATGCCTGATGGGCCTTCTGGGCCTTCTGCGGGCCTAAATCCTGGCCCATGGATGGGTTTCTAGTCGTATTCAGGCCGTGGTGGCCCAGTTGATGGCAATTTTTTTATTTTTTCCCAATTTTTGTTTCTTTTTTTCTTTATTTATTTCGTTTTGTTTCTACTTACAACAAAATACATATTTATTTTATTTTATTTTGTTTATAATTACATATTTATTTTATTTTATGATAATTCTTTTTGCTATCAAACTTTCTAACAAAAAAGTTCTTTATGAAAATTCTTTTTGCTTTTAATGATTTATAACAGAAAATACTTTGTTAATTTTAGTTGCATCAATTTTATATAATTTTATTTACAATAATACTAGAGGTTGCTTATAATGTTTTGAACATAAAATACTTTGATAATTTTAGTTTCATAAATTTTATTTATGTTATTAAAGTTTATTTTATTTTATTTTATTTTGTTTCTACTTATCTATTTTATTAAATTTTATATTATTTTGTTTCAAATTACTTATTTATTTTATTTTATTTTGTTTCTGAATTAATTTGTTATTTTTCATGCATTTACTTATTATTTTGAGCTATAAGACTATGAAATTGGAAAACATTTGAAATAAACTCTGAAAAGGTTCCAAGTTGGCATGGTATAATCATTTCACCCACATAGCATGTGCGAGAAAGTACAGAGGCTTACGGCAAAAACTGGATGCTCTTCGTTTACAAAACAGACAATCTCTTTCGAAGTATTAGGGTTTCATACGGAAACTCATCTGTTACAAAGGGATTTCATTTTTTTGAATTTATTTGAACTCCATATTTATCTGTGTTCAAAATGCACCATTCGAAGTCACATCATCAATTTACAACCCTTTCTGACTTCATTTATTATTTTTCATGCATTTACTGATTATTTTGAGCTATAAGACCATGAAATTGAAAAGCATATGAAATGAACTCTGAAAAGGTTCCAAGTTGGCATGGTATCATAATTTCACCCACATAGCATGTGGGAGAAAGTATAGAGGCTTACGGCAAAAACTGGATGCACTTCGTGTACAAAATAGACAATCTCTTTCGGAGTATCAGGGTTTCATACGGAAACTCGTCTGTTACAAAGGGATTTCATTTTTTGAACTTATTTTAACTCCATAGTTTATCTGTGTTCAAAATGCACCATTCAAAGCCACATCATCAATTTACAACCCTTTCTGACTTCATTTGTTATTTTTCATGCATTTACTGATTATTTTGAGCTATAAGACCATGAAATTGAAAAACATTTGAAATGAACTCTAAAAAGGTTCCAAGTTGGCATGGTATCATCATTTCACCCACATAGCATGTGCGATAAAGTACAGAGGCTTACGGCAAAAACTGGATGCACTTCATGTACAAAACAGACAATATCTTTCGAAGTATCAAGGTTTCATAAGGAAACTCGTCTGTTACAATGGGATTTCATTTTTTTGAACTTATTTGAACTCCATAGTTTGTGTTCAAAATGCACCATTCAAAGCCACATCATCAATTTACAACCCTTTCTGATTTCATTTGTTATTTTTCATGCATTTACTGATTATTTTGAGCTATAAGACCATGAAATTGAAAAGCATTTGAAATGAACTCCGAAAAGGTTCCATGTTGGCATGGTATCATCATTTCACCCACATAGCATGTGCGAGAAAGTACAAACGCTTACGGAAAAAACTGGATGCACTTCGTGTACAAAACAGACAATCTCTTTCGAAGTATGAGGGTTTCATACGGAAACTCATCTGTTACAAAGGGATTTCATTTTTTAGAACTTATTTAAACTCCATAGTTTATCTGTGTTCAAAATGCACCATTCAAAGTCACATCATCAATTTACAACCCTTTCTGACTTCATTTGTTATTTTTCATGCATTTACTCAATATTTTGAGCTATAAGACCATGAAATTGAAAAGCATTTGAAATGAACTCTGAAAAGGTTCCAAGTTAGCATGGTATCATCGTTTCACCCACATAGCATGTGCAAGAAAGTACAGAGGCTTACGGAAAAAACTGGATGCACTTCGTGTACAAAACAGACAATCTCTTTCGAAGTATCAGGGTTGCATACGGAAACTCGTCTGTTACAAAGGGATTTCACCCACATAGCATGTGCAACATATAGTTCTCCGGAGCATATAATTAAACCATACAATGAAATTATGAAAACCATTTATATGCAAAAACAAATGCGCATAATCGCAACCAAGGTAACAACTGATCCAACTGCATAATGATACCAAGCCTCGGTATGAATGGCATATTTTCTAATCTTTCTAATCTTCAACCGCATTGCATCCATCTTGATCTTGTGATCATCGACGACATCCGCAACATGCAACTCCAATATCATCTCCTCCTCCTCAATTTTTTCTTGTTTTTTCCTTCAAGTAATTGTTTTCTTCTTCAACTAAATTTAACCTCTCGACAATACGGTCGGTTGGAATTTCCGGTTCAACCACCTCCTAGATAAATAAAATCTATGTCATGTTGGTCGACATAATTGTCATAAACAATAAATGAACCAAATAGTTATCAAAAGATAATATATACCACATCCGAATCATAGACAGGACGAGGACCGACAGGGGCGGATACCAAAACCATGGCATTGTATAATAACAAGAACTAATAAAAGTAAGAAAATTAGACAAGTATCTATCTGAAGTAAGAATTTTTTTCTTTCAGAAAGAAGATAAGAACAAGAGGCTCACCACGGTGGTGCCGGCGACGAGATCGGCGCGGGCAATCGACGACGGTGAAGACGAGGATAGGACGTGACGGACTGCTAAACCTAGACAAACCTCAGGGAAAATGGAGCTCGGAGGTCGAGTTTCGAGAGGAGAACGATTAACTAGCGTGGCTCGGACATTTCATCGAACACCTCATGTGCATAGTAGGTGAGCTAGAGCACCCAAACGCCCTTTCCTCGCCGGCCAGAAAAAACAGAGCACTGTGGAGTGCTGCTGTGGCGATGGGGTATATATAGGCAACTCATTTGTCCCGGTTCAAGTCATGAACCGGGACCAATGGTTGTGGGCCAGGAGCGAGGACCATTGGTCCCGGTTCGTGCCAGGAACCGGGACAAATGGGTCCATACGAACCGGGACCAATGCCCACAAGGCCCCGGCCGGCCCCCTAGGCTAACGAACCGGGACGAATGCCCCATGGGTCCCGGTTCTTGACTGAACCGGGACTAATGGGCTGGCTAGGCCCAAACGAAAGCCATGTTTTCTCCTAGTGCTGGGTCAAGGCGATGGGGTTGTACAACACGGAGAGCCTCGACATGGCAGTCGTCCACATGTCCTGCTTGCCGATCTTGGGCCAAAGCGCGTCCCAGCTGTGGCCTAGTTGTGGCCGGCAAACTCTTGGCGCCCATCATAGTTGTGGAATAACTTGCCCTGGTAGTCCGTGCACTGATCGCTGAAGTCGGCGACGGTCATCAAGACGTAACACCGCCAAAGACGCTACCGTGAAAGCACCACCGCTCCCTGTCCGGATATACCGCACCACCACGCACTCCTCAGGGACCATAGACCGTAGCTTCGTGCGCCACCTCTCGGCCTTCCCCGTTATGTTGCCGCCGGAGCATGCGTGCTGGTGGTGAGGGCGCAAGTGAGACAAATCCGAAGGTTCACGATGCACATAGGAGTTTGAGTAGGAGGAGTGGAATAGGCTGCAGCGGCACCGGCGTTGTCACCATCGTCGTCGCTCACCGTAGAGCCGCATATCAACACTAGTAGAATAAGGGCCTATTGTCCCGGTTGGTAAGGGCCTTTAGTCCCGGTTCCTGAACCGGGACTAAAGGGTCGGTACTAATACCTCGTTTTTAGTCCCGGTTCTATCCAAACCGGACCGATGGTCCTCCACGTGGCATGTCTCACGAGCTCAGTAGAGGGCCTTTGGTCCCGGTTGGTGGCACCAACCGGGACCAATAGGCATCCACGCCACAAGATTTTATGGCTGTGTTTTTGTTTTTTTTTTTGAAAAGGGGGGGTTTGGGGGTTTTGGGGGTTAATTTAGGTGTTCCATATATTGTGCTATAGCTAGCTAATTAATAGAGAAAAGTGTCCTCTCTTTTGTCCGTGCTTGGTCGACGTTACGTACTATACATACGATAGAGAGGACTAGCTAGACACGCTTAGCTAGCTAGTAATTAAGCAAATGTAAGATCGTCATGAACATATATGCATACAGAGAGAAGTGATATCGACCACCTCTCCTTCTCCGAGAGATTGGTCAAGAACAAGTTCTCGATATCTATCCGACACTACCGCTACATATATACAATAATTATCTTTTACAATATGGACGTGTGGTCCACATAGTATTCTCCGTCTTCAGCGATCACGTGGTCAAGAAAGAATGCCGCCAATTCCTCTTGAATTGGTCGCATGCGATCTGGTGCTAGGAGTTCATCCCGCTTCTGAAACATCTAATTTTAAGAAAGGAGTCAACACACACACACACACACATATATATATATATATATATATATATATATATATATATATATGAATGAATGAAACTCAACACAAATGATGGTAATAAAATAAAATTGTGAATATTTTTATTTACGCACTTCATATTGTTTGTCGGAGTAGCCTCGCTCACAGGTAGTGTGGCGGATGGACTCGCAAACGTAGTATCCACAGAAATCATTCCCTTGTTCCTGCCACAACCACTTTACAAGAAACAGAGGTCAATCAAACTGATAATTAGCAAGCATGCTAAATGGTATTGATGAAACTAGTGCTTGAATCACTAGGAGATGCGCGTGGAATATGCTACTATATAGTACTTACTTTCGGGTGTCTAAATTGCAGCTTCTTCGATAGTCCCGGAGCTTTTTTGGTGAATTTTCAACAAGCCCTGAAATACATTGACAACAATTACTTGATATCAGAAATGAACGAAGTTGCTGATATGGTGGATAATGATCGATTTAACTTACTTCTCGAGCATTTCAGTCATGTCCGCATACTCCTTGGGATCTTTTCGCTTGGAGTCAAAGACAGTTACTACTCCCTTCTCAAGCTTAATCTCTAGGAGAATATAGTGGTAGCTGCGCACACATGCATAACTCATCAATATTACATTACTATAACCTGGACTAATAATGAAACCGAATATGCCACAAGACAGTAACACTCACTTGAAGTTGTAAGGAAAGAGTATTATATCTTTGTGTTCATTTATTACCAACGATTGTAGCAAGTTGGCCTCGGTATCTTGGGCACTAAATTTAACCTCAGTTGCATCTATGAGATATGTGTTAATGAACCCAATATCACCCACTTGTCTTTTCTTCAATTCGGCGATCTTCAATCTGCATAATATAGTGAGGATATTTATAAATACATGCAATGAAAGGGCTGAGTTATATAGAGATACTTAATGACAGAAGTAGTACTACTTACAGACAGTAGCAGGTGACCGTTGTTTTATCGAGGGCCAATTGATTGAAAAACTGATAGAACTCCTCAAATGGAAGAGGCAACAGTTCAATTCCAAGGAGGTCATGCTCCTTTTTAACTCTCACATACAAAGTACTCCTCCCCTCGGACTCTTTGCAGGTTTTCATGTACCAATCATGCAATCTTCGTGATCATCGTTGATAGAGAGCTTTCATCTTTGACGAGAGGCTTCCCAGATCAGATCTTTGTATCTGCACCTCCAAGAAATCATAATGTACATCGTCAAGGTGTAATCTGCAGGATTGCCATAACCGGGCACCATCCTCGGATCGACGATGTCGCTAGCGGTGCACCTTGAGCGGGGGCACGATTGCTTGTTATTCGCCGAGCTGGGCAATTTGTTTCCCAGCTCGTCGTTCTTTCATCCTTTGATCACGACAAGATTTCCCGACCTCTCCGCTTCGGCAAATGCCTTTCCAATAATGCGCTCATAGTTGCCTTTCGGCGGAGACTTGGGTGGTTTTGTCGGGGCAGCGAGTGCGCTTCGCTTTGACCGGATCTACCTTCTCCTTCGGAGGTGGATGTCTCTTTGCTTTCAACCCTTGAAACCAGTCATCCACTTCGGTCTGCGCGATCTTCGGCTTTTCCTCCTCGCTCCTCTCAGACGGTAACTTCTCCGAGTCTTCAGAGAAGGACCGAATCAGATCTCCTCCCGCCTTTGGCTGTACTGCTAGACGCCGGCAGAGCAGACGGAGCGGATGTCTTCTTTCCTTGCTTACGAGGCGGAGGAGAAGGACTACGACGCCACCGGAGCAATGAGCGGGCGGCGGGTCTCTTCCGCCCTTGCTGACGAGGCGGAGAAGGAGGAGGCTGGCTGCTCGGGCGCGCCGGTGCAGGCGGAGAAGGAGACGGAGGAGGAGGCGGTGGAGGAGGCGGAGTGCCCTGACTCGCCGGAGGAGGAGGAGGAGGCGGTGGAGGAGGCGGAGTACCCTGACTCGCCGGAGGAGGAGGAGGAGGCGGAGGCGTCTAGTTCGAAAGGTTGATGAGATCCTTCCGCCCTAGGCATGGAGTCTTGAGCGTAACCCAGCCGATACTCCCCTTCACCGGTAGGGTGGTCAAGCCGAGGTCCTCAAATCCTCCGTTATTTCATCGACCATCACCTTAGCATATCCTTCCGAATCGGCCGACAGTGAAAAGTTGAGTCGGGTTTGGTAGGATAAACAGAGCCAACAGCCGCCTTGACCTTCAAATTGCTCCATTGCGCCATAAGGTGGCAATTTTCAGCATTCGTGATAGCATCCACGGGATAGCTGGCAGGAGCCGTCAAGGCATGCTGCTTCTCCGCTGTGATGGCGGGGTAGCTTCGGGGGAAGCTTCGGAAGGTCGTTTGTTCTGATCTGCTGCTTCTCGTTCCTCTAGCCCCATTACCTTTCGCAGCGCCTGCATTAGGCTCTGCTTCCAGCTTTCTTCCTCCTCTCATGGGTTTTGTAACCTCAAGGTCCGGAAATCCAGCCTTCCACGAAATGGAGCTGGGCGTGCCTCGTGTCCGTCCCAGGGTGCTCAGGATTCCCGAGGGCCATTGTGAGCTCGCCCTTCTCCCCGTCTCGAACGAACTTCCCTTGCTGCGCCGCTTTGATATATTGTCAAGCCTCTTGACTGGTATGTCCAATTGTTCGTCCGTCCAAATGCACTTCCTCGTTATAGGGTCCAAGGATCCGCCGCTCAAGAACCAAGTCCGCAACGCCGCCAGTTCATTGTCTCGGTTCGATCCCTTTATCAAGCAGATCATTCTCAGCCTTGGCCCACTTAGGCCGGGCTACGAGGTAGCCACCGACCCGCATGGCGATGGTGAAGCTTCTTCTTCGCAGCATTTCTCTTGTTTGTCACCGACATCTTTTTACTCTTTTCCGATGTCTTGTAGGCCACAAATGCGGGTCAGTCATCTCTGATCTTCTCATATTTGCCCTTGAATTCTGGTGTCTCATTTTTTTCGACATACGTATTGAGTTCTTTCTTCCAATTCCTGAATAGTTCTGCCATCTTTTTAAGAGCAAAAGACTTGATTAATGGCTCTATTACTGGCTTCTCCGGATCATCCTCTAGCGGTAGGGTAAAATTTGACTTCAGCTCAGTCCAAAGATCAATTTTCTGCATATCATTGACACAAGACACCTCGTGGTCTTCGTTCTTAGGCTTATACCATTGGTGGATGCTGATCGGGATCTTGTCCCTAACCGTAACCCCGCAGACCGAGCAACAAATGCCTTCTTTGTCCAAAGAGGGTTCAATCGGTTGGCCGTCGTTGCTGATTTGTATGATCTCAAACTTTTCATCCGAGCTCAACTTTTTCTTCGGCCTCGCCTCTTTACCGGGTTGTGCTCGATCCGGAGGGCTAGAAAAAGAACAAAGACGAGAGTTAATTAGTATATGTGTACATACCAAAACAATGAATGCATCAATTAGCTAGTCAAGACAGGCTTAACTAATATATATACCTGGCCGGACTCGGTTTGGTGATCACCGAGCCGCCCTCACGGTCTACTTCTTCACCCTCTCCTTCTTGCACCGGCATTGGGTCATCGGAGCCATGTAAATCATAGCCAGCTGCTTCTTCACCCTCTCCTTCCAGACCATCGTTGTCGTTGAGAAACATCAACGAGCAGACGGCATCACTTCCTTGTGCGATTATGTCCCTCAACAACGCTTCTTGTGCTTCGTCTCGTGGCAGGGTGTCCATAGTTTCTACAAATATTTACAACATGGCAATTATTATTCAAACATGACAGATATGGATATATTAGTGGCAAACGTAGAACTAGCTAGCTAATCACAATAAGGAATCATATTAATTAGTGGCCTCGACGCTGCTTCTCTAGTGTTTCGGGTGGCCTCGACAACGCTTCAAGGGTTAGGGGGTGGCCTCGAGAACGCTTCAAGGAGGGGGTAATATCGACCCCCCCCCCCACGTGTTGAAGCTATCGGGAGGGGGTCGGCGTTGAACACTACATCTATATGTCCCACAAGTGACGTGGGCATCGACGCCCGCGGTAGGGTAGAGGGTCATGGATCGCTGAGCGGTCGAGGGTCAAGGGGTCGAGGATCGCCGAGGGGTCGAGGATAGCAAGGGCATTAGTCCCGGGCGCTTCTAGGGTCTAGTGTCAAAGGATTCAACAAAAAACCATGTCTTCATCATTAGGCAAAAATAACAGGCACATGATGGTACGAAGCTCTCCAAAGTTATTCTGGAAAGGAATCCCAGATAGGATAATTTGCTTTGCTAAAATTTGTACCAAAAGGCGGATTATCCTATCCGGGACTCCGCCTGCAACAACTTTGGAGAACTTCGCACCATCATGCCCTGCCATTCGCCAATGATGAAGCCATGGGTTTCTTCAATAATTTGACATTAGGCGACCTCTCAACCCTTCGGTAATCCTCGACCCCCCGACGACCCTCGACCCTCGAATCCTCGGCCCCTCAACGACCCTTGAACCCTCGAACCATCGACCCTAGAACCCTCGAATCCTCGACCCTCGACCCTAGAACCCTCGAACCTTCGACCCTCGAACCCTCGACCCCTCGATGACCCTCGCCCCTCGAACCCTAGAATCCTCGAACCCTCGACCCTAGAACCCTCGAACCCTTGTGCCTCGAAACCTCGACCCCTTGACGAACCTCGACTGTCGAACCGGCGGCCCTCGACGACCCTCGAACCCTCAAACCCTCAAACCCTCGACCCTAAAACCCTCGAACCCTCGACCCTCAAAACATTGACCCTCGACCGGCCTCGACGACCCTCGACCCTCAAAACATTGACCCCTCAGCGATCCTCGACACCCTCATTCCCGATAAAAAGAAGAAGAAGAAGAAGAAGAAGAAGAAGAAGAAGAAGAAGAAGAAGAAGAAGAAGAAGAAGAAGAAGAAGAAGAAGAAGAAGAAGAAGAAGAAGAACAAGAAGAAGAAGAAGAATAAGAAGAAGAAGAAGAAGAAGAAGAAGAAGAAGAAGAAGAAGAAGAAGAAGAAATGAGAAGAAGAAAAAAGAGAAGAAGAAGAAAGAATAAAAAAATAGAAGAAAAAAAGAGAGGAGAAGAAGAAGGAATAGAGGAGAAGAAGAAAAAATAGATTTTTTTTCTTCTTCTTCTCCTTTTTTCTTCTACTTCCTCTTCTTATTTTTTTCTCCTCTTCTTCTCCTTCTTCTTCTCCTTCTTCCTTCTTCCTCTTTTATTCTTTTTCCTTATTTTCCTTCTTCCTCATTTACCCTAACTCTAAACAGTACAACTTCCTCGACGCCCCCGCCTCTCATGAACAAAATAAAATCTATTAATAAAAAAACATCATATTCTATGAACAAAAAACATCATATTCCATCCACATCGATCCATGCATACATCATATATATGATCATATCTATGAACAAAAAAAATTCATATGATCATCTATGAACAAAAAAACATCATATATATATGCAGAAAAAAAATATTAGATCAACACATATGCAAAAAAACATCATACATATATCCATACATCAATACATATACATGAACATTTATGAAAAAAAGCATCACATCTATGAACAAAAAAACATCATACGGTCGCGGCGGCGGCAGGGGGGCAGGGCAGGTGCGCGGGGGCTCACTGTGGGCGGCGTCGGCAACGGCGATGTCGGGGCCCTCCTGATGCAGAGGTGGCGCGCGCGGGGCAGGGCAGGGGCTGACGCGAGGAGGCGAATGCGAGGTCGGGAGGCGGAGGCGACGGCGAGGTCGGGAGGCGTTGGACGACGGCGAGGTCGCTGGAGGCAGGGGCGCGGCGACGGCGAGGGCGCGACGGGGCGGGACGGCGACGACGAGGCAAGGCGACGCCATGGGGCAGATGCTTGGCGACGACGGGCGGGGGCAGACGGCGGCGATTTAGGGGCGAAAGCGACAGCGATGGTGACGACGGCGGCGATGACGGCGCGGGCGACGGCGATGGTGACGACAGGCGTGACGGCGACGGCAAGGGCGGCGCTTGGGCAGCCTCGGCGGCGCCGGGAGGTTGGGGCATGGGGAAAATGCGCGATGAAACTGAAAATTTTCACAAGTGTTGCTTATATACACTGGGCATTGGTCCCGGTTCGTGGCACAAACCGGGACTAATGCCCCCCTTTAGTCCCGGTTGATGCCACCAACCGGGACCAAAGGCCAAATTTCAGCAGCCCAAAGGGCGAGAGCTGTTTGTCCCGGTTGGCTTCAACCGGGACTAAAGCATTGGTCCCGGTTTGTGCTACGAACCGGGACAAATGCCCCCTTTAGTCCCGGTTGGTGCCACCAACCGGGACCAAAGGCCTTGTGCTGCTCCGCGCCGAAAAGTTTAGTCCCACCTCGCTAGTTGAGAGAGCTCGAGAGTGGTTTATAAGCGCCGCGCCCACCCTCTCGAGCTCCTCTCAACCTGCAGCTTTCGGGCCTAACCTTGCCATCTGTGCTCAGGCCTAATGGGCCTCCCGGGCCTGAATCTGGCCCATGGTAGGGTTTCTAGTCGTATTCAGTGCCGTGGGGCCCAGAGGGTGGCACTTTTTTTTGTTTTTTTGTTTTCTTTGTTGCTTTATTTATTTTATTTTGTTTCTACTTACAAGAAAATACTTAATGTTGCTATTTTTAATTTTTTTCCAGTTTTTTGGTTTTGCTTTCTGCATTATTTATTTTTTGTAGTTTTTTGCTTTATTTTTTAATTCTTTTTGCTTTTACTTTTAGAAAAATTATAAACTTTCTGTTAGTGCCATTAGTTTTCAAATTTGAAAACACTTTTTTTGTTTTCTTTGTTGCTTTATATATTTTATTTTGTTTGTACTTACAACAAAATACTTATTGTTGCTATTTTTATTATTTTTCAGTTTTTTTGTTATGTTTTCTGCATTATTTATTTTTTGTTGGTTTTCGCTTAATATTTTAATTCTTTTTGCTTTTAGTTTTAGAAAATTATAAACTTTCTGTTAGTGCCATTAGTTTTCAAATTTGAAAACACTTTTTTGCTTTATTTATTTATTTTATTTTGTTTCTACTTACAACAAAATACTTATTGTTCCTATTTTTATTTTATTTTCAAGTTTTTTTGTTTTGTTTTCTGCATTATTTATTTTCTTTTGGTTTTTTGCTTTATTTGTTAATTCTTTTTGCTTATAGGTCAGCAAAATTATAAACTTTCTGTTTGTGCCATTAGTTTTCTTTGAAATTTGTGTGAATCACAAGTTTGTGAGCTCAACAAGGCGTGTAGAGGGACGGGCTTATAAACCGGTGTGAGTACAAAACGAACAATGGTATCATACTCGTCTGTTACAAAGTTGGCATGGTATCATCATAATAGTTGCGGGAGAAAGTCTTCACTTTTTCTTCGCTTGTGTCGTTTGCTTATTGCGCCGTAACCATGGATAATCTTCATCGCTTATCGTGATGCTTGGGTCAGCCTTTGACTTTGAAGGGGAATTTCATGAAACTTTTCATACTCTTGAGACATGTCTGTCTTGCCCTCCACTCCTGTGGATGTCCCTTTTTCCTGAAAGAACTATGTGGCGCTTTGGCTCATTGTATGATGTATTCGCTTCCTTATCTTTTCTTTTCCTCGGTATGGTAGACATGTCCTTCACATAGATAACATGTGCCACATCATTGGCTAGGACTTAACGGTTCGTCAGTTGTACCCAAGATTTTTCAGATCCACTGTTGTCATTCCGCATCGTGGGTCTACCTGCATTCGCCTCCTCGGCAGATTGACCCACTTGCACTTAAACAAAGGGACCTTAAAATCTACTCCGTAGTCAAGTTCCCATATGTCTACTATGTAACCATAATATGTGTCATTTCCCTTGTCGATTGCTGCATCAAAGCGGACACCGCTGTTTTGGTTGGTGCTCTTTTCATCTTGGTCAATCGTGTAAAATGTATTCCCGTTTATCTCAGATTCTTTCCAAATCATTACAGTCGAAGATGGTCCTCGACAACAAGTACAGCACATCACAAACAGTGTTGTCACCTCCGAGACGTGTTTCCAACCAACCGCTGAAAGTCCCGATGTGTTCACATGTAATCCAGCCGTGACCGCCTCCGGTGTTTGGAGCGCAGATCGTTCTTGTGTTCATCGACATACGGGTCACCAAGGTAGAGTTCAGAGAACTGTAGTGTGCTTGAGACCAAGAATATCCGCCCCTCGCATATTATTGAGTCTCTTCCAAGCGCGTTTTTCCAGTGGGCCTCCCCTCATACCGCGATTTAGGGAGACCTATCTTCTTAAGGCCAGGAATGAAGTCAACACAAAACCCGATGACATCCTCTCGCTTGATGGCCCATGGAGATGCTTCCTTCGCCTAGCGCTGGATCTGAACATATTTCTTTAGGACTCCCATGAACCTCTCAAAGGGTACATATTGTGTAGAAATACGGGCCCCGTAATGACAATCTCACGACTAGATGAACTAGGACGCGCGCCATGATATTGAAGAAGGATGGTGGGAACACCAGCGAAATCGACAAGACATTGCGCCACATCACTCCTTAGCGTTGATACGATTTTTGGATCGATCACCTTGAGATATTGCATTGAGGAATGCACATAGCTTCACAATGGCTAATCGGACGCTTTCGGTAGAAGCCCTCAATGCAACCGGAAGCGCTTGCGCCATAATCACGTGGCGATCATGAGACTTTAGGTTACGGAACTTTTTCTCCGCATATTTATTATTCCCTTTATATTCGATTTAGAAGCCGCCGACCTTCATATCGAAAGGTGCATTGAAAGAATATTTCTTTCTCTTCTTTCAGAAGAGCGTAGTCGGCAGGACCTTCATATCGCTTCGGAGGCATGCCCTCTTTTTCGTGCAAGCGTTGCAGGTCCTCTCGCCTCGTGTGTATCTTTTGTCTTCCCATACACGCCCAAGAAGCCTAGCAGGTTCACGCAAAGGTTCTTCGTCACGTGCATCACGTCGATCAAGAGCGGACCTCTAGGTCTTTCCAGAGGGTAGGTACCAAAATATAGATTTCTTCTTCCACATGGGTGCGTGATTCTCGGCGTCATTCGAACAGCTAGTCCGCCGACCCTTTCCAAAGATTACGTGTAAATCATTGACCATAGCAAGTACGTGATCACCGGTACGCATGGCGGGCTTCTTCCGTGATCCGCCTCGCTTTTAAAATGCTTGCCTTTCTTTCGACATTGATGGTTGGTCGGAAGAAATCGACGATGGCCTGTGTACACATTCTTCCCCGCAGCTTCCTGTATATACTATCGGTGTCAAGTAAACAGTGCGTGCATGCGTGGTATCCCTTTGTTTGTCCGTCTCCGAAGGTTACCGAGAGCGGGCCAATCGTTGATGGTCACGTAACAGCAACGCCTTTAGGTCAAATTCCTCCTTTTTGTGCTCATCCCACGACGCATACACCGTTTCCATTCCACAGCTGTAAAAGTTCTTCAACTAATGGCGTTAGGTACACATCAATGTCGTTGCCGGGTTGCTTAGGGCCTTGGATGAGAACTGGCATCATAATGAACTTCCGCTTCATGCACATCCAAGGAGGAAGGTTATACATACACTACAAGAATCCTGTTAATCCATGATGGTCTTAATCCGTCACAGACCTTCGTAAGTCTGTCATGGCAGGATATCCATGACAGATTTGAAATCCGTCATGTATATCGCGTCATAATTTGACAATTGCATGCTCCATGATAGTAATCCAAAACCATCATGGATCAATGACGGTTCTTTACTGTCATGGATGGCACTTAACTAACGTTCTTACAACGACGTTAACTTGTCTGCCACATCAGCATCTGACATGGATCTAACGTGGTGGCCCATGAAGTAATCGTCCCAATAAGAATTTTGGCCCGCTAAATTTCAACGTTTTAAGACTGACGGGCCCATGTGGTAATTAACCCGATTGAAAATTTGGCCCATTAAATTTCAGGCCAGTCCAAGGCCCACTTATTTCAGGCCGAGAGATTAACCCAGCTGACATTTCTCTTGGTTTATGAAAAATTTGAGCCAATACTGTTTTTTTGAAAAATATATGCTATGTCATTGAATAAAAGGAAATTACATGAACATAGTAAAAAAATAACATTTACGTAAAAGGAAAAAATACCAAAAAATTAAAATTACAAACATTTCCAGACAGTACACATGTACAGGAGCAAAACGAGAGAAATGTCCCGAAGATTCTTCGGCAGAGAACACTATATGCTACTTCGCAAGCTTGCACCCCCACCACCCCTCTCACGCTGCCCATCGCTCGACGGACAACAACCGGGGGTCATTCAGATGCCTTTCTGGAGCTAGATCTAGCCGCCACCTCCGACGTAATCGAAGGGTGCCGGCATCTTCACCACCATATCGCCTCGATCCATGCTGATGAGCAGTCAATCTACACATGGAACCGTCGTTTCTTGTGCGGGAACAAGATATACTGCATCGAAAAATCAGAAGAAAGTGTAAAAGACAGCCCGTGAAAAGTGTAAAAGACAGGGAAGAGGAGCTGGTGGGGCAGGGGACTCACTGCCCCGTGGTATAGGCGACGAACGCGAACCCCTCGGCCCGACGGCATGGGCTCGGTGCTGGCTCAGCGTCGCCTCTGCGGCATGAGTCGCTTGCGCTCTACAACGACCCAAGCACCACCCGCATCGACGGCACCGCTGCCCCAGGTCCTAGGTCGGCCTTCAGAGGCGTTGCTCCCACCGGGGACGGGGTGAGTCTGGCCCAGAATTGGATTTATTTTTCTATTTTGAAGTAACTAATTACGGCTCTTGTGAAGTGACTTACTTAGCCTATTTTTCTCTTGCTCAAACCTTAATTTCACCTTCTCATAAGGATAAGTTAACTTACGTGTCACTTGTTATGCAAAACAAAAATGTTTTCTTATAAACCACAATACATTTTTACATTAATATATACTACATATATGTTCTTTCGTAAGAGTTTCAATAATTTTAGAATCTATTTCATATTTTCAATATTTCAAATGATTTTTCATGTGCTTACTGAAAATAATTCCTCTTTCAAGTACATGTATCTCAAAAGTTCTATAATATTTTCTATAGTTCAAATGAATTTCCACGTGTTTATTGAAGATGATTACAATTTGAACTTCATGTATCTAAAAAAAGTATTATAAATTTAAGAAAAAGTATTTAAGTATATGTGTTTAATCTTAGCGCCTGTCCTAAAAACGGATGAAAATGAATTGTGTGTGATTATTGAAAATTCGACATGTCATCCTCCCTACAGTTTGGCACGCTCATGACAGACCCGCTTGCTGCTTGCAGCGACACATGCATCATCCACATCGAATTTGAAGTATATCTGTTAAATGTCGGGAAATGCAGTTAGAGCATCTCCAGCAGAACTCTTAAAACGAAGACATGTAAACTGAGTTTACAGTTCTCAGAATGCCTCGGATACGGACCGAAAACAACGGCAGCAGAACAGAAACGTAGAATGAACATGTAAAATTTGAAATCAGAAATTCGTGGGAGAAATCAAACTACTTCAGTAGAACTAGCAGCGTTCGTAGTACTTGATCATCATACATATATCATACATAGCATATTTGTACAAAGTAGATCGGAATCGCGGCGGCCACCGTAAACCCTACTGCCAAAATTTTGCTCACTGGAGCCATTCGGGTGCGGCGGAGGAGGTGTTCAATCATCGTCGTCGTAGGAGAAGAGGTCGACGTAGATGTCGTTTGCGCCTTGGCTTCGTAGCGTCATCCCTCGAGGTTGGCGTCGAAGTCCTGCGCCTTGGCGAGCCCCTGCTTGAGGAGGATGTCGTCGAGCTCAGCTAGACCTCGACGGCGCTGCTCCGCCTCCTCCTCCTCCCGTGCACTACGCGTGAAGATGGCCCGCTCGAAGATCTCCGCCTCTGCCGGGGGGAGGAAATCCTCCGGCCCGATGACGCCACTGCCCGACCACACCGGCTCCTCCGGCTCCCTCTTCACCGTGCGGAGGATTCGAGTCACCGCGACGAGAAATCGAGAGGGGAGAGGGGGATTGCGGCGGCGCGGGGATAGGGTTTCCGCCCATATATTCGCATTTTTTAAATGGCATGATATATAGTTTTAACTTACTAACTTTTTCTACATTGTATACATATTTTTAAAAATGTCACTACATTTTTTTGTAACAAGGGAACATGTTTTAAATGTCACAAACATTTTTTTAGCTTTTCCTTGTTCAACTTTTAGGCGAAAAATCTTATAATTGGACATGGAACAATATTCTTGATTCATAAGATTGTCCTAAATATTTTAGGAGATTTCGCAAATGTTTGCTATACATTGACACTAAGTAGTACTAGCAAACATCCCAGTGTGTTGCAACGGGAGAAAAATAATAATACTTAAGTCGTGGGGTGAAAATTTTCTTTAGAACGCATTTCTCTATCAATTTCCTTCTTCACTCCATGGGGTGGACAGTTTCTTCAGAACACACTCATCTATCAATCTCCTTCTTCACTCCATGATATATAGCTCTATGTCGTACACGCATGAAAAATGTTGAACAAGTATTTGAAAAAAAATGTGGAACCAATATTTGAAATTGTTAAAATTTTATTAGAAAATGTTGTTGACTTATACAAAAAATGTGAATAAAAACCAAAAGAAACAAAGAAACCCAAAAAATTGAAAAACAAAAAAGAAACAAAATAAATGAAAGTCAAAAGTAAGGAACAAATGAAAAAAAATGGAAAAAAGGAGAAGAAAAAAAAAGGAACAAAAGAAATAAAAGCCGCTCGGTCTAGGTCAGTTTGTTGAGCGACGTGTTTGTCTAGGCTTGGTTTGTTCAGGCGACGTCGCTCGGTCGGTGCCGACGGCTTTGCCAGGAATAAAAGTTTCCGGACCACTACCTTGACGGTGTTCTACGACGGCGAGGAGTCGCAGATGTGTATCCAGGCAAGGGCTTCAAGACGGTCGACGGTGGAAGATGGTTGGTAGTTATGGAGCCCCTCGACGGTGTTGCCACATGAAGACTTCAGAATCACGATCCAAGAGGTATGGAGATTTGCTCCGGCCCACAACCGACGGCGACAAAGTGCGGCGCCATTTGCCTGTTCAGAGGCTCACAATGCAATTTTGCTGCTATGGCTTTCTCTTGGATCTTGGCTTGATGGAGACCATCTCTTCTCCTTTACGACAGCGGTGGCTGAAATTTGTGGTCGTTTTGTTGGTAGTTGTAAGGGCCAGGAAGATTTTTTATGTAATTTTTCTTTGCTTGTAATTGCGCTTGGTATGCTGTCTCTTTGGATTTCTCCTAAGATTTGCCATGTATGTTGTAATCTGCTGATGTTACTAATATAAACGTGCAACTTCTCAAAAGAGAAAAAAAGAGGCGAGGCTTCGTTGAAGGCCTCCCACCCGACGCCCCAGTTTCGGCCGGCACACGGTCGTCTTCACTGTTTCTTTTCTCTTCTTTTTACTTTTTTCCTTTTCTTGTTTCTATTATTTTATTTCCCCTTTTATTTTTTCGTGCATCATACAAAATTTTACTGTCTATTACAAATGTTCATCGTATACTAAAAAACTATTCATGATATATTACAAAAAGATTCACTGTGCATTATAAAATGTTCATCGTATATTAAGATTTTTTTCAACGAATACTAAAAATTTTCATTGTGTATTTGAACTTTTTTCAGCCTATATTACACAAATTTTCAATGTGCATTCAAAAATTGTTCAATGTACATTACACAAATGTTCAATGCGTATTAAAAAATTGGTCAATATACATTACAAAATGTTCATTGCGTATTTGAAAATTGTTCAATATAAATTAAAAATGTTCAATGTGTATTCGAATTTTTTTCAGCGTATACATTCATATGTTCAAAATATTCGAAAATAAAAACGGAGCGAAGAAACGTGGCGCTGAAGTGAACCAAATGGTACAGTACCGTCCCGCTACAGTGCTCGAGCATTACTTTTTTTATTTGAAATGCGAATGGGCCGATCCAGTTGGATGGACCCTGTGCGAAGCCAGAGCTTCTTGACGCACATGGACGTCCGACAGGGACTCTCGTTCTGCCTGCGGAGGCAGTCTTCACTGAGACCGAGGTTAGATTCTTCTACTCGTAAATTTTTTTCGGGGCGCACAAACACATAAAAAAGTCCATACTTTTTTCATGGTCTTTACAAAAGCCCGGTAGTTGTCTCAAAAAAAGAAGGAAAGCCCAGTACGGGTTGTTACGAAAAAAGGGGACACACAAAAAATAGCACCACCTCAGTTGAAAATCTCAAAAATATGATATGGGTGAAAAAAATTAGAGAAACACATCTTACGTTATTAGTATATATATATATATATATGTTGTCGGGAAGGGAACATAAAGATTTTTTTGCGGCTTAACATAGAGATTAGTGCTAAGCTAAAAAAAAGTATTTGTTGTCCTAAGCTAAAAAAAACTATTGTTTTCCTTTTGCAGAAAAAAAAACTGTTGTTGTCCACGCGTGCAAATTACTAAACAATTACACTCATGTATGATCTGTGTGCGAACTGTAGCTGAGCTGGCAAGGAACATAGAGGTTAGTGCTACGTGGTTCGATTCCTCTTTGGATCATTTTTTCTTCTTAACCAAAATCTAGAATGGGTATATATAAGAAAACGAAACGATAGAGCCAGGGCAAAAACATAGACATGGTTCAGCGGTGGCGTCCTAGGCATACAACTTGCAGGTCCCTGGCCCGATCCATAACAAAAAAACTTACGATGGTTCAACGCCACGGACAAATGATTTCTGTAGAAAAAAGCCTTAATGCCTCAACGCCGGGACAACATATAGCAGCATCACGTTTTCCTAAAAAAGATGCAGCAGAAGGTCGTGATGGTTCAAACAACTTTTAAAAAACTAAGCCTAATATGTGTGGGTCAGGCACACATGACATCTCAGCACGATCCATCCATGACGGTTTTCATGGTGTACAGTTGGTTTATTAATGACGAAATCTGTGACGGTCTATCATAAGGGTGCCATTATTGTTGGGGTTGTTCGAATCTCCCTGATTCGTGACGGCTTCTGTGACGAAGCGGAGAAATCTGTCATCGATCGTGACGGTTTCTGAGAACGTCATCAGAAATCCGTCATGGATTAACAGTTTTCTTGTAGTGATACATAGAGTCACGGGCCAGGTGCTGTGATTGCTGCTCTGCTCCCCGAAAGGATTAATGCCATCCGCGCTTAAAGCAAACCATACGTTCCTTGGGTCCTTTGCAAACTCATCCCAAGATTTTCTCTCAATTTTTCTCCATCGCGACCCGTCGGGTGCTCTCAACTTCCCGCCTTTCTTACGGTCCTCACCGTGCCATCGCATCAACTTGACATGCTCTCCGCTTCGTAACAGACGCTTCAACCGTGGTATTATAGGAGCATACCACATCACCTTCGCAGAACCCTCTTCCCGAAAGGCTCGCCACAACATCACTAGGGTCATCTCGTCTCGATCTTATACCGCAATGCACCGCATACCGGGCATGCGTTCAGATCCTTGTAGGCACCGCAGAAGAGAGGATGCACGATCATTAGGGCATGCATGTATCTTCTCCACCTCCAATCCTAGAGGGCATACGACCTTCTTTGCTGCGTATGTACCGTCGGGCAATTCGTTATCCTTTGGAAGCTTCTTCTTCATTATTTTCGTGAGCTTCTCAAATCCTTTATCAGCATGATTCTCTCGCCTTCCACTGCAGCAATTCGAGTATGATACCGAGCTTTGTGTTGCCATCTTCGCAATTGGGGTACAACCCTTTTTTGTGAACTTCAGCTTCTCCTTTTGACTTTCGCATTGTGTCCTTGCATCGACAATGACCTGGCGGAGATCATCATCATCGGGCACATCGTCTGGTTCCTCTTGATCTTCAGCAATTTTCGCCTGCTCCAAAGCACCATCGTGCACATCGTCTGGTGCATCTTGATGTTCAAGAGCATCACCGTATTCAGGGGGCACATAGTTGTCATCGTACTCTTCTTCCTCGCCGCCTTCCATCATAACCCCTATTTCTCCGTGCCTCGTCCAAACATTATAGTGTGGCATGAAACCCTTGTAAATCGGTGGGTGTGAAGGATTTTCCGTCGAGTAAGACTTCAGATTCTACATATAGGGCATGGACAACACATAAAACTATTCTGCTTGTTTGCCTCAGCCACTTCGAGAAAATCATGCACGCCCTTAATGTACTCGGAGGTGTGTCCGCCACCGCATACATCCATTGCCGGTTCATCTGCGTGCATTATATATAATTAAGTGTGTCAAAAATCATTACGTAACATCATGAATAGATAATTAAGTGACCAAATTAATAGAAGTTCATCATCACATAAAAACCAAAGTACATACATAGTTCTCATCTAACAACATAAAGCTCTGCAGAGCATCTAAATTAATTAAACCATACATTGAAACTATGTAAAACATTTCAATGCGAAAATAAATACGATCATAATCGCAACCAAGGTAACAATCGATCCAACGGCATAATGATACCAAGCCTCGGTATGAATGGCATATTTTCTAATCTTTCTCATCTTCAAGCGCATTGCATCCATCTTGATCTTGTGATCATCGATTTACATCCGCAACATGCAACTCCAATATCATCTTCTCCTCCTCAAGTTTTTTATTTTTTCCTTCAAGAAATTGTTTTCTTCTTCAACTAAATTTAACCTCTCGACAATAGGGTCGGTTGGAATTTCTAGTTCAACAACCTCCTAGATAAATAAAATCTATGTCACGTTGGTCGGCATAATTTTCATAAACAATAAATGAACCAATAGTTATGAAAAGATAATATATACCACATCCGAATCATAGACAGGAGGAGGGCCGACGGGCGGATACCAAAACCATCGCACTATATAAGATGCAATAATAAAAGTAAGAAAATAATACAAGTATCTATCTAAACAAACAAGTAATAATATTTTTCCTTTCAGAAAGAAGAAGAACAAGAGGCTCACCACGGTGGTGCCGGCGATGAGATCGGAGGGGTGATCGACGGGGACGGGGCGTGACGGGGACGAGGACGGGGACGGGTCGAGCTTGGAGAGGAGAAACCTTAAGTAGTGTGGCTCGGGCATTCCATCGAACACCTTGTGTGCATAGGAGGTGAGCTAGAGCACCACCAAGCCCTCTCCCTCGGCCGGAAAAAAACAGAGCGGTGTGCTCTGCTCTTCATGAAGGGCTATATATAGGCAAGACCATTAGACCCGGTTGGTGGCCTCGAACCGGACTAAAGGAAGTTTTGGTCCCGGTTCATGCCACCAACCGGGACCAATAGTGATGGGCCAGGAGCCAGGACCATTGGTCCCGGTTCGTCCCACCAACCGGGACCAAAAGGTCCGAACGAACCGACCAATGGCCCACGTGGTTCGCCGCCCCCCGGGTTCATTTAACCGGGCAAATAGTTTCATTGGTCCCGCCTCGATTGAACCGGGACTAATGGGCTAAACTGGCCTGGACGAAAGCCCTGTTTTCTACTAGTGCAAGTGTTCGACGAAATGCATAAGCCAATCTAAAACTCCGCTAAATTTAAGGGATTGGCTAGAAACGATCAAAATTTAGAGAAATAAAAATACTCCTCCAAAGGATACTTGGCCATTTACTATTCTACATTTTAGGGAATCGACCTGAGATGGCCTACTATATGATCTCAGTTTCTACCACTCATAGTTGTTGCGCCGTAGTTCTCATCGACGAGCTAAAGAATGTGTGGTTATTTCCAGACATGAAAACAAAAAACAAGTCAACCTTCCAAACGCACTATGTCAGATATCGCTTGATTTGCCATGTCATGGAGACTTAAACTAATGAGCCGTTACGCTATTGCTATCTGTTGGCATCCGAAGTTTTTTCCATAATATAATTGGTCAACTGCTCTACAGTCCCGGTCCAAGCTTTTGTGCCATATTGTCATACAAAATTGTGGTAGGTAAACTATCCCATGTCACTAATAATTATTCCGTTCAAAATCGGCTCATTGGGGTTTAAGTCCCAGACTTGGCACTAATGCTCACACTTTTTTATATTTATTTCAGACTTTTCGGCGATATTCATTCACTGGAAGTTTAGAAAAGACGTACCCGTCGAATACAAGCAGTCTGTGATGACTGTCTATTCCAAGATGTTGCGTCAGTTCAGTATCTTGGAGGTGCTCGTAGAGGTTACGTGTGCGTGCATGTGTTCATAAGAATGACTATGTATACTTGTGTGAGGATGTGCGATTGTATTAAAAGAACTATTCTGTTATTTTGGTCCAAGTTGTTACTTGTTCCACTCCTCACTCCCCAAGTTGTTACCAGCCATTTTGTCAAACCACACAAGATACAAAATAATAATTATGAGCTGCTATGACATCGGACTAAAAAAGACAGCCCAACTCGTTACTTCCAAGCCGGCTTTGGTTGCTCTTGCCTCTCAGCCATGGCCGTGCGTGCGGTGTGGTGGTGCGGTGCCTCGCAACACGTCTTTTGCACTTCTTCGGAAGCTTGCCAGGGTCTGCCTCTCTGGGCAAGTTACGCCGGATCTGACTCGCTGGGCGAACCAGATTAGGTCATCAAAATGGTGGGTTAAATGGAAAAGTCGCATGAAAACACCCAAAAAGATATGTACCTTGATTGATTTTCTCCATGATACTTCATCATATAGCATGTCTAACTAGTTGTTTTCAAAATTTATCATGAATATTTTGATGTCATAATATATAAAATGGCGCCATCAGTATGCATGTTTCTCTACCTAACAACCACTCCAAGTTGTTGTGATGTAGTTCTCGTCGACTAGCTAAAGAATACAAGTCGGTTCCCGGATGTAATAGAAAAACACAAGCACAATGACTTTCAAACGGACTCTTCAGATCCAAACAAAGTTTTGTTGTCTTATACCTCTAGATGCAAGAAAATACAATATTGCAGTCCATACATAAGACGGAAAATGTGAACTCATCATATCTTTCATTGAGCTGACTGACCCGAACGACGATTAGTCTGAATCACAACTTGATGGATACAACTGGCTAGATGTAGGTTCTACCAATATGGTTACATAAACCAGTTCTTATTCATCATAATTGTCATTTGAAATATCCAGTGTTTCTTTTCAAGACAACTACGGCGGGAAAAAGCAAGCCTGGACAAATTTTAATATTTAAAAAAGAGACAAGAACCAGATACAACACAACGGCTACAGGACTTAGCACTGATGCACACGAGAGAGAGAGAGAGAGAGAGAGAGAGAGAGAGAGAGAGAGAGCCCTATGAAGCAGCCTTGACCTAGCTTCTACATCCCACCCATCACAACTAGATTTGACCAAGAGCAGGAACGACTCTTGTTGGATCAGTCCAAAGGAGAACCAACATAGAGAAGACGTACAGAAAAGGTCACTAGCTTGCCCTACTACAACTTTGAACCTTGAAGAACTAGGACAGTCCTAGTCACCATCGAAGGGCAACCTACCTCCGTGGCCATGTCATGACGAAGAGAGCCGCATACAGTGCCAAAGGGAATGTTCCATAGAGACAACCCTTGCATTTCCACTTGGCAACCCATGGCCCATCATAACCGACAAAGTGAACCTCAAACGCCGCCAAAGGACGTGAAACACAGAGACCTCACCGCCACCACGAGCACCCCTGCGAGAAGGTCAACCAACAATACATGGAGGGCGAAAAAACTTAGCTTGGGCCGCCACCACAGAGCATTTCCTCCGCTAACAGAAGACGTCCCAAGGACTACGTACTAACCTACAACACTCTAGCCGAGATGCCAGGCAGCCTATAGCGAATCAAGGCTCCAGGACGACGCCCACCAAGCAGGTAAAGACATCGGTGTTGCCATCGTCTTCCGATCCAAAGATAAATCTGAGGATTTTACTCGGGGCACACATGGAGGACATGATGTGGAAGCTTCTCAATGAAGCCTCCAAGGAGTAAAGTGCCGCCCAAAGGCGTCACCGTCATCGGTGCCGACAAGGACAACACAAGGCTTTCGTCCAACTCATCGCATCCCCGATCTCACCGCACCACACCATCTGCCGACTCAATTAAAAACATGAGCACGGGACCTTGCAAACCCTTCGGGAACTCCACAAGCACCACAAGACGGGCCTCCCGGGGCTTGTAGCCAGCCGAAAAAGAGGCCCAACCCACTGTCGTTCGCTGGAACAACCACCACCAACCACACCCCAAACCACCTCCCATTACCTGCAGCCCATGCCCCAACAAAGAGCCACTTCCATGCCCGTGCACCCACCGCCGAAGTTACCACTCACCACGAGGTGCAGCAAGATGGATGTATCAGCCATCCCCCACAACACGGAAGTAATGTCGCTACTACCCATCGGATTACCCCCCCCCCCCCCACACACACACACCACCACCACTCGGCCCCAATCCCTCAAGTAGAGATGGGCCACAATAAAACTTGTCAAACATTGATCACTTGAGTAGTCCACATCCAGGTGGATCCGACACCGCAAACCGACCAGCATCCACGGACGAGAGAGCAGCCAATTCTCCGCGCATCTGCTAAACTGCCAATGGCACCTTCGTCGCGCGACACCAACGCAACAGCGGAAGTCACCACCACGTTCCCACGCCCGTGATAGATCCAAAGCATCCACTAGGTCTCCCACACCACATTCCTAAGTGGGGGCCGCCACTACCATTGCAAAGCAACCGGCAACAGTGGAGAAGGGGCACAGAGAGAGGGTAGCTAGTGGCAGCGGTCTAGGTTATCCGGAGTCTCCCAGGGGGAGCGACATGTGGGTCAGGGGAAGTGTATTGCTTGGTTCCAGATCCAGTGTTTCTGATAACAAAATGAAGTATAATGGCCAGTCTGTTCGTCCAAATTCTTTCGTGCGCTTCCTTGCTATGATTGCATCTTGAAGCTGGGTGCCTCCACTTACGAATGTCGTATTAGTATAATATCAAAGGCTATATCGAGGAATAAACACATGCATGGGTCGTTGCGTAGACAATTTTTTCGAGAGGAAGATCAAGAACACTTCACTTCATTATTATACTCATCGAATGAGAGAAAACATGTCATTGCAGCATCTATCAGATATGCAACCATTAAGAAGCTTTATAATAGTACATTTCAAACAAATCAAGGACACAAACAATAGTATTTGGAATGATTTAGAACATAAAACAGTTAACGAAGACACAAGGAAAAGGAAAAGATAGTGCCTATTTAGGAGCGGCAATGAGCAAGATATCGGTGGACGTTGTCATGCATCTACTTAGTGAACTCGATGACCCATATGTTGGCGTAGATGTAAGTGGTCTTGATGGCTCCGAACCCGGCACCCTTGGCCAGGGCTTCGAACTCCCTCTCGTACCTCTCCCTGCCACCTGGGTTGTGCGCTAGCATGATCATGTCGAGATGGAACCCCCCTTGCGCCTCAGGCGTGGCTTCCGCGTTCACCGGCAGGATGCACTCCACGAGCACCACCTTGCCGTGCGCCGGCAGCGCGTCATAGCAGTTTTTAAGCAATGTTGCACAGTGCTCATCGCTCCAGTCATGCAGGATCCACTTCATGAGGATGGTGTCCCCCGAGGGAATCTTTTGGAACATGTCGCCACCAACGTGGGTGACACCCGAGAACGGTGGAGCCTCGGAGATGACGTGGGGAAGGTCGAAGTTGATGCCTTTTACGGTGGGATAGTGGGAGGTGATGGCACCGACGGTGGCGCCTATGCCGCCACCCACGTCCACGAGGGTGTCGAGGCCATTGAAGCCCTTGTACAATTCAAGGAGCTTCTTGGTGATGATGATGGAATGGTTCTTCATTCCTTCATTGAAGACGCGGTTAAAGCGCAGGTCCGTGCCATGGTACTCGAATGCCGACATCCCGTGCGCCTTGTTGAATGGGATGCCGCCGTCAAGTACAGCGTCCTTCAGATAGTACCTGCAGATTGTATGTACAAACACAATTTACTCCAAGAACTCATCGTATGAATAATTTACATGAAAAATGCCAGTAACTAAATCAATGGGAAAAAATATCACTGATTCAAGTGAAGTCCCGGATACTGCACTGATGTCGGAAACCACAACCCGTCAGCAGAAGCATGCACTCTGATAAGTGTCACACGTGTGGCACGAACACAGGACAACCCCGAACATTTTTTATGGCAAGTTTAGTGACCCGAGGATGACAACTTTAGTTGTCAATCATGGCAACTTCTTTTCGGATGGCAAATTTTAGTTTTTTGTTTTTATTTTATTTTCGGACCGTAACTTTAGTTGTAAATAATGTCAGGGCTGGAGTGCTTCGTGCCACGCTTGTGACACTTACCATTAGGGTTATAATTTAACACTTCACTTGGCTGTTTGCCACATCATTTGCAACGTGTGGCATGAAGCAATTCCGCCCTGATGTTTTTTGATGGCAGCTTTAGTTATCCGAAGATGGCAACTATATTTGTGAAGGATGGCAACTTTCTATTTAACGGCAAGTTTCGATTTTTTTTTGATTTTTTTTCGATGGCAATTTTAGTTGTAAAAATGTGGCACATATCATTTGGGTGTAAGAAAAGTCAACATGCGGTCCGGTTATGCTTCTGAAGCTGCTTCCCGTTTTTGATACGGAATCTCTAGGTTTCTACTCTAACCCCACACACCAACCAATTATCCAAAGAGATATCTAGATGAATTGTTCAAGGTTCTCTAATTTTAGTACTACTGTTTACCTGCTGCTGCTTGAACTTAATTTGGGAAAGAAAAAGAATCATGCAAAGCAGGAAGAGAGATGGGATGATGCATGCTGTGGTCGATCTAACATACATACCAGCTCTCCATGAGGACCTTGTCCTGATTCATGAGCGCGAGCGGCGCCATGGAGACACCCTCCTCGTTGGGGGTAAGGAACTTGCACACAGGCTCGGGGCCGTACCGCCGGGAGAGGCGGCCGTCCTTGTCCTCCTCCAGGGTGCACGACACCACCTTGTACGAGGCCAGCAGCCGCAGCATGCGGTCCACCATGTCCGGCGCGGCCGGGTTCGATGTGGACGGGAGCTTGGCGGCCAACTCGGCGGGGCTCAGCAGCTTGCCGTCAGCGGCCACCAGGGTGTCCAAGAGGCCCAGCTCGATGGCGTTCTTGAGCGTCATCGGGAGGATCGATGATGAGCCGAGCTGGAGGGCGAACATGCACGCTTCCTCGTCGGCGGTGGAGCCCATCTCCTCTGCTTCTCTGCAGCCGAGCTAATGGTGGTAGTGGTGGTGGATGTTTTCTGTGAGCGACTGAGCGATGAGGAATGATTTGGAGGGAGGATGGGAAGGGGTTATATGGGGCTTCCTGGCTTCACCAACCACCACCTCGTTTTTCTTCTTGCTCTTGAGGAAAAGTAAAGGCGAAATATGGCACTCCGGAAAGTTATTCTTGCATTATTGTTGCTGTTGATAATTAAACAGGGTTTGTTATTGTTGATAATCTTGGGGCGCTGGTGTAGTTTGGGATTAGGTTTTCCCAGATCATATATCTCATATTATAGTTATTAAATGTATGACCTACACTTTTGTTTCATAAATAAAGTATCTTCTGATGATATGAAAAAAGAACCATTATTTTCCAACAAAATACTGGTGGATGGATGGAAGATGAATAACACGTGGTAAATACATTGTTAGAATCGGTCATTCAGTATCAGCGTTACTATTCCTTCTACATAAATATAACTAAAAAATGCATGGTTTTAAATAGCGGCTACTGCGCTAAGTCTCTATTGTCCAAACACATGAACAAACATTTTAAATACCACACTATAGCATATAAAAGAGGTCCGTCACTAAGAGGCTTACCGCACTATTTACAAATTTGCTCAAAAAGTAAGGAAGAAAACATGTGTAAATCTTTGGGGTTTGGCTCCGGTGCAGGAGTGACAGCACGGATTAATATGGAGGGCCAATAATCAAGTGACACATGTCCCGGTAGGATGCATTGATTGGATTGACCTTGCCCAAATCAGATTATAGCTACACAATTTCTATGTACAAAATTTCTAGAAAATTGGACCGACCTTGCCAAAATCAGATTATATATAGCTACACAATTTCAATATACAAAATTTCTAGGAAATTTGATTGAGCTTGCTCAAATCAGATTATATATAGCTACAATATTTCGAGGAAATTGGACTGACCTTGACCAAATGAGATTATATATATACAAAAGTTCTAGGAAATCAGACTGACCTTGCCCAAATCAGATTTTATATAGCAACAAAATTTCTATGAGATTTCCCTCTGGATGCTAGAAATGTAATGAGAGACGAGTTTGTAACACCCATGGTTTAAGTATCTCCATGGTCCTCAAAAAAAATTCTGTGAGATTGGAGTGACCTTTCCCAAATCAGATTATATAAAGCTAAAAGATTTATATATACCCCGTCATCGTTCCCCGTAATGATGAGGTCGTCCACGTACACGCAAAGGAGCAGGGGAGATATCCCGCTGCCCCGTCCGTAGACGGCATGCTCCGTCGGGCTCCTGGTGAAACCGAGCCCCAGGAGGCAGCGGTCCAGCTTAGCATTCCTGGTCCGCGCGCTTGCCGCAGCCCGTACAAAGCTTTGTCGAGGCGGAGCACAAGGTCTGGCGACGCCATAGCCCAACGCTGTGATACGTACACCACCTCCTTCAGTTCCCCGGTGAGGAAGGCACTCTTCACATCCATGAGGTGGACTTGCCAGCCCTTGTGCGCGGCGAGAGCGACCAGCATGCGGATAGACTCTAGGCGTGCCACGAGAGAGAACACCTCCTCGAGTCAATGCCCTGCCTCTGGACGAATCCCTTGGCCACAAAGTGCACCTTGTGTTTCCGGACTTTGCCGTTCGCGTCGCGCTTGAGCTTGGACAGCCACTTGAGCCCTATGGCCTTGTGACCTGCAGGAAGTCAAAACAACGGGTACAAGATATGCACCTGTCCTTTGGAGGCACACAAATGACGAACGGATTTTTGGTACGGACCTTTTCTATTCATCATTTGCTGTTCTCAGTAGTTGCCTTAATATTTTCCTCACCTTCTTTTGGTTTTTGCAAATTCATCGGTAGTGACGTCTACAACAGCTTCCCTAGCGGCCGTGCAAGTGCTATTAGAGCATCTACCACCACAGTGGACATGTCCAAATAGTGTTCGGGCATGTCCACTTTGAAGCCCCACTTTTTCTCGCCACAAGCCACAAGCTCCTCCGCTAAATACTACTCTCACGAAAAAACCGGCAAGAAAATCAGGGATTTTTTAGTTTTAGCTTTTTGCTTGCATTTTAGTACTATCATAAAATTTCAATTTTATTTTATCTCTGTACTCCCTCTGTTATAGTATCAAAATAACGTCTTATATTACATTACGAGATAGAGATGGTAGTTTGTTTTTTTTTTTTTGCGAGAAAGAGATGGTAGTTTGTTAGCAGGGGCTCTGGTAATTGAAATTTCAGCACACTCGAGTCGGCACTTATTGTTGTTTCCACCAAAATACCTCCACCTCAATAATGCTAGACCAATTTCAGCACACTTAATGTTGTTTACTTAACCTTCCAAACTAATTCTCTTTCTCCCCCCTGATTTTAAGTGGGGGTGGGCCCCCTCATCCATCCGTCCTCCATATCTGTTTATAGGTAAAATCTTTAAGTAAACCTTTGTAGATGTAGCATTACTCCCCCTACCTCATCACACAATGTACTTGTCACGTTAGAAATATCGAACGGCTTGTCAAAATCAGAGCGATGAGAAGAGCCCTGCTACTTGTCAAAAGACTCAGAAGCTGAAACCGCGTGCTATGGTAGTCTTGTGTATGGCTGCTGCCTCTCGTTCTCATTTGGATGTTTTTGGTGGGCAATCGTTTTCTTCGATTCTCCCACGTCAGATAACTACTATGTGTCGAAAAACGTCTTATATTATGATACAGAGCGCGTACCAATTATTGGCGATTCCCTCACATCCACGAAGACACACAAAAGGGCATCAATATTGGGTGCCAAATGAGGGCATCTTGTCTCCGAGAGATGCTGGGAGTCTACCTACGGTGGTCGCGCCCCAACACTGGAGTTCATGTTTTCTTTTATGTTTTTGAAATTGCCTCGAAGGTAAAGGCTCCAACTGAATATATTCAACAGGGGTGTTACAACATTCGTACACTTGTCATGGCATCCAAGAAGAGAGCTGATACCACACCACAAGCTGGCATAATCGCTGAGAAAAGGTGCTTTTTATCTATGCGGCCAAGAACACGTGGTAAATATATTGTTAGAATCGGTCGTTCAGTATCAGCATTACTATTTCTTCTATATTTTTTTAGAAAAAGAGGATGTACCCCCGGCCTCTGCATCTGGACGATGCATACAGCTATATTATTAATTATTTACAAAGACCATACAAGATAAATATCACTCAAAAGGTAAGGGAGAAAAAAAAGTGTAAATCTTTGCATACATCCTCCCGCAAAATGAGCTACAACATGCTGATGAGTTGGTGAGTGTCCTCCCGTACCCTGCAGCAACACAGCCCAAATCTTTTCATGGGCTCGAATTACGTGAAAGAAGTTTGGAGCTTAATTAGGTTGTTATAGTTGTGTTCCACACCAAGAAAGTAAGCTGGAACTCGGACTGATGATGCTTTATACCGTATGCTATTTCATAATTTATTGAGATTTTTTACAGTGCCAGCATGGATCGGTCAAATTTTCGTGCTAGGACATATTGGTAATTTCGTATTAGAGATAGATTTATTCTTTATTAGTTTACAATTAATTATTCTAATTAATTAAATTTACGCATCCGATTCGACGCGGCAGCTGCCTCCGCTACTCACGACGCCGCTGCTACAAACTCTCCATGCAGTGCGCCGGTGCAAGAACATCCGCTCTGGCGCTACAACGACTCTGCTGCACCAATGCGTGCACGGAACGACACAATTTGGTGTGGCGTGTGCCCCGTTATCCATTTTGATTTTCATTTGATGAGCAGCGACAGCGAGATGATGAACGCAAGGCGGCACAGGCGTGGCGCGACGGCAGCCTGCAGCGGCGGGCGACACCGTCTGACACCTCGGTGCACTCCGTCAGCCGCCTTGCGAGGCACGAGCGAATCGCGCAGCGACTTCGCCGCCACTGCTCCTCGGGCTGCCGGAGCGGCCCCACGGATGCCGCGCAAGAGAAAGCCGCGATCTGATTGTTGCATACGTGTGACGTGCTTGTGTATCCGGCCGGCGGCCAGTCTATTAGCGTAGCTTTTCTAGGTCGCTGTGTACGTGCGGTATAGCCCAGTTTGAAGTACGAACCAATACCATCAGCTTCATTTCATCGTTTTCGTCATGCGCCGTCTGGCCAAAAAAACTGTACGGCATGGACTACGTCATGGCGGGGAAGGAGATTAATAAACATTAGAGTACCCAAAATGACCCTAATGAGTCAATATACTGCCGAAAATTGGTTGTAGTATTGGCTTATTTGGGCCCTCCAAGCGATAGAAATGAACGGCTCAAATTGATTTGATGCACCGTAAAAGATCTCAATTTATTTCGGATTCAAAAGTGGGACGGATGCAGTACACCTCCTGCTTGCCGGTCTTGGGCCAAAGCGCGACCCAGTTGTGGCCGGCAAACTCCAGGCATCCGCCATCGTTGCGGAGCGGCTTGTCCTGGCAGTTCGTGCACTGGTCGCTAAAGTCGGCGACGCTCATCAGCACGAACACCGCCAGCACACGCTGTGAAAGCGCCACCGGCTCCCCTGTCTTGATGTACCGCACCATCACATACTCGTCAGGGACCACCGACCGCAGCTCCACGCACCACGGCTTCTCCTTCTCCGTCCTGTCGCCGCCGAAGCACCACGGTCATCATCGTCGCCGCTCATGGCAGAGACGCATACCAATTGTTCGACGAAATGCATGAGCCAATTGTAAACTCCGCCAAATTTGAGGAATCGGCTACAAACGACATAATATATTATCTTAGTTTCTCAGCGAACGACCGCTCAAAGTTGTTGTGCTGTAGTTCTCATCACGAGATAAAGAATGCGTGGTTGTTTCCGGGCATGAAAAAAAACACACAAGTCAACCTTTCAATGCACTATGTCAGATATCGCTTGATTTGCCATGTGATGGGGACTTAAAACAAATGAGCCGTTACGCTGTTGCTAGCTGTTGGCATCCGCAGTTTATTCCATAATATGATTGATCAACTGCTCTAGAGTCCCGGTCCAAGCTTCTGTGTGTCGTATTGTTATACAAAATTGTGGCATGTTAAACTGTGCCATGTCACTAATAACTATTCTGGCCAAAACTGGTTCTTATATCGAAAAAGGCTTTCGCCCCGCTTTATAAATAAAGCAACCACCAAGCACAACGTCCACAAGGTACCACTTGAAACACGAACACACCCAACGCCACCGCACGAAGGTCCAACACAGACGCACAAAACACAACACACACGCAACATAGGTTCAGTTGTGGGCACAGCACAACAAGCCCAACAAAACACCTGTGGACGACAGACAACAAGCGGCGGAGGCGACGGGCATTTAAGACGCAGAGCTAATCTCGCTCTGTGTCAAGGAGGGAGCGGGGAGCCACCGGAGAGCCATCGCCGGTTGAGTGATGATGAAGGTGATGGCGTCTTCTCTCCCCGGGCGGCTAAGCGACCGCCAAAGCTGCAAATAACAAGACCATTTGAACAAAGCGCCGAGTACGACGAAGAGGGATACGCTGAATCACAAGTTTATTCCTAACAGTCCACAGCGTCTGTGCAAGGACCCCGATGATCAGCCACCTAATGCGGCGTAATGCGGGGAGTCGCTTGAGTTCGCAAAGAGAGCAGGGAAGTTGGTATGATCCCAGCTTCCACCCACAATCTCGCCGGAAACAGCTCCAAAGGAACTGCGCAGACACGCATGTGAAGAAGATATGGTTCGAATCCTCTTCGTGCCCACAGAATGGGCAGCGCCCATCCCTGTGGCCATTATGCTTTCGTAACCTCAATGCCAGATGGTAGGCGGCCACGAATCCACTGCCACAAGAATATCTTAATCTTCAATGGGAGGCGAATCTCCCAAATAGATGAGAGCGCCTCATGACCGGGTGAGGGGGCGATGGCCAGATAGAGAGATTTGGTCGAGAACTGACCGGGCGGTTCAAGGCGCCATCTGGCGCGGTCAACGTTAGTCATGAGATCCGGCTCATGGAGAGCCACACATTCAAGCAATTCCTGCCAGTCCGCATTCTCCGCAGGACCAAAAGGCCTTCGGAACGCGAGGCGCCCAAGGTCAAGAAGGGCGTTTGCCACGGAGATCTGGGGGGCCACCGCGATGGAGAACAGGACCGGAAACCGGGACGCCAGGGGTGCGTCCTCAGTCCAGCGACCGAACCAGAACAGTGTGGCGGTGCCGGACCCGATCTCACGAGGTCCCTATCCGGAGGACAGTGGAGGAGCTGGATGATGATTGCCGTAATCGGGATCCTCCAGAGCGCTGATGTAAGGCAGTGGCTGTCCGCGAGGTACTTCGCTGAATAATGCGCAGCCACAGTGCCACCTTCGCCGTTGTTAATCCTCCAGAGCCACCGAGTCAAAAGGGCAATATTCATGCGCTTGGAGGACATGATCCCAAGGCCGCCTCGGTCGCTGGGTTTACAGATCTCGGACCACTTGACCATGTGGTATTTCTGCTTATCACCCTCGCTGCCCAAAGAAAATCGCCTGAACGGTGGCAATCTCGTGATGAAGAGTCTCCTAAGGCTGTAGAAGCTCATGATGAATAAGAGGAGGCTGGCGAGGGACGAGTTAATAAGGACCGTACGGGCCGCTTTTGAAAGCCACCGTCCCTGCCAGGGATCGATCCGGTGTTGGAGCTTCCCCACCGTGGGGCACATCTCGGCCACCGTAAGCCTGGTGTCGCTAATGAGTATCCCAAGATAGGTCGTGGGGAAGCACCCAAGCTGGCAGTTAAGCCGATCCGCGATGCTTTCGCCGCCGCCTTTGGGAGTAGCCCAAGATCATCACCTCACTCTTGTCGAAGTTGATCCTCGGGCGGACATCTGCCGGAAGCACGTGAGGAGGAACTTGAGGTTCGAGATATCACTCATGGAGCCCTCCACCATGACGATGGTGTCGTTCACAGATTGAAGAAGGGAGACCCTGCTGTTTCCAACAAGGTGCGGGACAATCCCTTGATGTGTCCCGCCGCCTTGGCCTTATCGAGGATGGCCGCCAACAGATCAACAACAACTATGTTGAACAGGAATGGGGAAAAGGAGTCGCTACTGGCGGACCCCACAAAACGTGGGGAAGAACGGGCCGATCTCCCCATTAATGTTCATCACAGCGGCCGTAAGAGACCAATCGCATAACTCTGGTCACCCATCTATCGTCGAAACCTTTCCGAAGCAAACATTCCCGAAGGAAGGCCCAAATGACCGTGTTACACGCCTTTGTGAAAGTCCGGGGCCAGGAAGACTGCCTTGAGGTGTTTGGAGCGCACCTCATGGAGAGAGCTTCGTGGAACACTAGGACTCCATCAAGGATATAACGGTTCGATGAACGCCGACCGATCGTGGTGAGTGATCCGGTCAGCTATATGGGCCACCCTAACGGCGCACTTTGGCAAGGATGCGGAAGATGACGTTAATCATCAGAATCGGCCGGAATTGGCGGATGTCCGAGGCACCCGCACCTTAGGAATGAGTGTGATTACCCCATAATTCAGCCGGCCGAGGTCAATGGTCCCAGCCATGAACTCGTCAAATAGGGCCATCACCTCGGGTTTGATCACCTCCCAGAAGGACTGAAAAAACTTCACTGGGAGGCCATCCGGGCTAGGGGCCGAGGAGGAGTTCATGCACATAATGGCTGCCCGGACCTCAGGCCAAATGTTTTGTGCCAGAGCAAGACCTCCCAGAGGGGAGGCAGAGAATAGGTCTCTGTAGAAGCCATCAACATGCGCCCGGATGTCCTCCGGGCGCTGGAGGAGGGTCGGGCCATCCCATAAGAGGGGGATGGAATTGCGGCGCCTACGGCCATTAGCAATAGCCTGGAAGTAGGCAGTATTGGCGTCCCCCTTGAGGACCCAATTATGCGTACCTCGCAAGCGCCAGTAGGCCTCCTCGTCAGTGTAGATGATCGTGAGCTGATCTTCCAAGTCGTACCTAAGCATCCATTCGCCCGCCGAAAAGACCAGTGGTGTCAGCCCGCAGGTCGAGGGCTTGGATGTCGTTAAGGAGAGCTTTCTTCCGCTCACGGATGTCCCGACCCACGTTAGCACCCCATCCTTTCATGAACTGCCGCGACCGCTTGGCGCAGAAATGCCAAGAGTCAACGGCTGACAGGGCCCTATGGGGAGCGTCCCTCGCCTCACGCCAACGGCCGACCACCGCAGCTGTGAAGCATGGCTGGCGCAACAAGAAGGTCTCAAAACGGAAGCGTGGCGGCAGAGGAGGACGTTCATTCGCCGAACAGAGGAGAAGGGGTACATGGTCTGACCCAATCCGCGTGATCGCCCGCAGCGATGCTAGGGGGCATTGAATGTCCCACTCAGGGGAGGCGAAAACTCGATCGAGGACCGAGCGAGTCAGATCGACTTGGCGGTTAGTCCAAGTGAATTTGGCCCCTACCCGATCGAGTTCCTCAAGAACCCCATATTCATGGCGATGCAGTCATTGAATAATTGCATCCGAGGAAAGTTCACTAGATTATTGCTCTTGTCTTCCTCCGTCCGGATGAGGTTGAAGTCGCCGCCAACTACCACCGGAAACGGGGCCGACGCAACCTTCCTTCTGAGCTCAGCGAGGAAGGTCTCCGACCTACGGTGGTCGGCCGGGCCATAGACCGCAATGACCTCCCATTTAAAGTTTAGGTACCGTTCGAAAACCTCCAGGCTTACAAAGAACTCTCCCCGGTCCATGCCCCCAACCTCAAGGGTGGCATCCTTCACACCTAGGAGGATGCCACCCGAGTGGCCTCGATCCCAGTAGAAGGGAGCCAGCGTTGTGCAAATAGGTCGGAGCTCAAAGGCTCAAGTTCCGGACAGGAAAATTCAGTACGCATCGTTTCTTGGATGGCCACTATGTCAATACGCTGCGCGCATGTACTCAATGAGTTGGCGGCGTCGACCATCTTGGCCGAAACCGTGGATGTTCCAGAATAAGGCTCTCATCAGGCATCCATCGGGGGGCTGCTTGACCCCAAAACACGTGACGCGCTCTGGGCGCGGAGGGCGACAGTACGAGAACGAGTGCGGCCCCGGATCTCATCCGGGGCGACCGGTGCGTGGCGTGGGGCGCTCGGGGAGGACCCAAGCGGAGCTCCCGTGGCGGGCGGAGGGCGTGCACGGGCCTCGGCGAGCCGACCATCAAGGATCTCCCATGCACGGATCGCTTCTATCTGGACTAGCGGGGCAACCTCCTGCGAAAACTATGGTCGAGTCCGCAGCCACCTTAGCGAGGTGGCTGCCGGGCCGACTCCAAGGCAGAAAAGGAGCACGAGCAGGTGGCCGGATGATCGTGGTACCTGACTCGAGGTTTCGGCAGCGGCCCGGAAGGCGGCGAAGCCTGGGATGGGTAGGGCCGGGCCACCGGGCCACCGGGCCTCAATCCGAGCACTGCGGCGCGAGGAGGACACCGGGGACGAGGTCGAACGGCCCCGCCTTGCAGCCTGAGGGGGAGGAGGTGGAGCGGCCACCGGTGTGGTCACCACCACCGCCAGGCCCGCGGGAGAAGAGCTCGACGGCACCAAGGGGGTAGCAGGAGGTTTAAGTTCTAGACTTGGCATTAGTGCTCGTACTTTTTTAGATTTATTTTAAACTTTTCAGCAATATTCGCTCACTGGAAGTCTAGACAAGATATTCCCGTCGACCACAAGGAATCTGTGATGACTGTTTATTCTAGGATGTTGTCCTAGTTTAATATCTTGGAGGTGCTCGTAGAGGTAACGTGTGCATCTATTTGTTCATACGGATGAGTGTATATGCTTGTGTTTCGATTGTATTAAAAAACTATTATGTTATTTTGGTCCCCACGACTGCTCTTCCTCCATTCCTCCCTTGCCAGCCATTTTGTCAAACCACACAAGATACAAAAAAACTAATTACGAGCTGCTCTGACATCGGCCTAATCAGGACAGAATAAGCTGGTTACTTCCATACCGGCTTTGGTTGCTCTTCCATCTCAGCCATGGTGGTGTGTGCCGTGTGGTGGTGCGGTGCCTCGCGACATGTCTTTTGTGCTTCTTCGGGAGCCTGCCAGGGTCCGCCTCTCTCGGCAAGCTAGTTACGCCACATTTGACTCACTTGGCAAACCAGATTTGGTGATCAAAATGGTCGGTTAAATGGAAAAGTCGCATGAAAACTCCCATAATGATATTTGATTTGATTGATTTTCTCCATGACACTTCATCATATAGCTTGTCTAACTAGTTTTTTTTCAAATTTATCATGAATATTTTGATGTCATTACATATATAATGGTGCCATCTGTATGCATGTTTCTCTACCGAACAACCACTCAAAGTTATTGTGATGTAGTTCTCATCAACTAACTAAACAAGACAAGGTTGCACATGGACTTGATAGAATAACACAAGTACAATGACTTTCGAACGTACTCTTCTGGTCCAAACAAAGTTTTGTTGTCTTATACCTCTAGATGCAAAAAATATATATTACAACATTGCAGTCAAATACACAAGACGGGTAATGTGAATTTTTGTTTGTAGATCATATGTTTTATTGAGCTGACTGACCTGAACGGCGATTAGTCTGAGTCACAACTTGATGGATAACGACACCATTGGAAACAATACAACTGGCTAGATGTAGGTTCTACCGCAATATGGTCACATAAACCAGTTCCTGTATGATCATAATTGTCGTTTGAAATATCCAGTGTTTCTTTTTCAAGGCAACTACGGCTGAAAAAGCAAACCTGAACACATTTTCATATATTTAAAAAATACACAAGAATGAGATACAACACAACGGCTACAAGACTTAGCATTGACGCAGAGAGAGAGAGAGAGAGAGAGAGAGAGAGAGAGAGAGAGAGAGACGAAAACGAGTCCTATCAAGCAGCCATCTCCTTCTACATCCCACCCATCACCACTAGATTAGACCGAGAAGAGGAGGAACAACTATTGTTGGATCAGTCCAAAGGAGAACCAACGTAGAGAAGACGTAGAGAAAAAGTCAAAAGCTTGCCTCGCGAGCACTTCGAGCCTTCAAGAACTAGGACAGTCGCAGTCCCCATCGAAGGGCAACCTACCTCCGTGGCCATGTCATGACAAAGAGAACCGCATATGGTGCCAAAGGGAATGTTCCATAGGGACAACCCTTGCATTTCCTCTTGGCAACCCATGGCCCATCATCACTAACGAAGTGAACCTCAAACACCATAGACGGACATGGAACACAGAGACCTCACCGCCACCACGAGCACCCCTGCGAGAAGGTCAACCAACAATACATGGAGGGCGAAAAAACTTAGCTTGGGCCGCCACCACAGAGCATTTCCTCCGCTAACAGAAGACGTCCCAAGGACTGCATACTTAGCTACCACACTCCAACCGAGATGCCAGGCAGCCAATAGCGAACCAAAGCTCCAAGAGGATGCCCACCAGAAAGGTAAAGACATTGATGTTGCCATCGTCTTCCGATCCAAATATAAATCTGAGGATTAAACTCGGGGCACACATGGAGGACAAGATGTGGAAGCTTCACAATAAAGCCTCCAAGGAGTAAAATGCCGCACAAAGGCGTCACCATATTTACATTAAAGGGATGGAACACTTTCCAAGGAAAATAATTAGACCACCATATGAATCCATTATGAGAGCTACCTATGGAATTAAAACTGAGGATGACAATACTTGAAACAATGTATTACGCCTAGCTAGGGGCGTAAAAGAATAGCGTTTATTGGGAGCCAACCCAACAGTTATCTTAATTTTTTGCTTTTATTTTATGTTTGTGTGTTTTCACACAATTATAGCTAATTTTTTTTAATGTTTTAATTAGTGTTTGTGCCAATTAAAGCCTTTGGGGTGATATGGTTGATAGTTCACTTGATTCTGTGAAAAAAAGAATGTTTTGCTTCCAGTGCAGAAAAATCTAAAAATCACTAGACGCGTTAATTTGAAATTTTTAAACATGATTGATATAAAAATTTCCCATGTCTTCCTAATTTTTCAGAAATTTTAGAGTCGTAGAAGTATAGTCGTTCAGATCATTACAAGTTGTCTTGTTTTACACAGATTATGTTTTAGTTGCACAGTTTGCTTGTTTTAACGATGCCATGGATCATATTGGGGTTATAAGTCATGAAGAAGTTAGAATACAGTAGGTATTATGCAATAATAAAATATGAATGAGTTCATCATAGTACCTAAAGTTTATGATTTGTATATTATGTACTAGTGGATCTCACGAAGTTTTTGTTGAGTTTTATGTGCTGAAGTTTTCAAGTTTTGGGTGAGATCACGATGGATGAAGGAATAAGACCGGCAAGACCCAAACTTGGGGATGCCCAAGGAACCCCAAGGTAATATTCAAGGAAGACCCAATGGTCTAAACTTGGGGATGCCCCAGATGACATCCCCTCTTTCATCCACAATTCAACGGTATGTTATTTTGAGCTATATTTTTAGTCATAACATGATATGGGTTTTGCTTGGAGTGTCTTGTATTACAATCTTTGATTAGTTTGCTTTTTAGTTTGCCACGATCATTGTTTGCTGGACAAACCTTTTTAGAGGGACACACATTTATTCATTATTTGTTAGAATACTCTACATGCTTTACATATATCTTTTGTGCTAGGCAGTTGCTCTTGTGTTTCACTTATACTTGTTAAAGCACGATGGTAATTATATTTTATAGAAATGATTGCACTCTCATGATTCACTTATATCTTTTGTAGAGCCTATTAATTAGCAATTGGCAATATATACGGCTTATAAGACTAGTCTAAAAGGATAGGTATTCAAGGGGGATATAATACAAACTTCCATGTAGATCACTAAATATGCAACGCATGGTTTAATTTTATTAATGTCGTAATATGAAAGGAAATAGGTTCATGATCATTTGTTAGTAGAAAGATCAGTATTAAATCTTGTTATTAACTGCTCATCTAAGTATTGGTCATGGCATGGAGGGGAAGTTCAAGCATTCTTAGGTCAGATTGAAATCCTATGTGTTGTTATAATCGGGGGCATGTGATGGTTAACTCCTACGTACCTTCTCCCTTGGGGCATGAGGGGAGTACTTTGCTTCGAGGGCTAAATGGCTTTACAATAATTATGTGAGTTCTTTATGCGGCTAGTGTTTTTGTTGGGGAACGTAGCAATTTCAAAAAATTTCCTACGCACACACAGGACCATGGTGATGGCATAGCAACGAGAGGGGAGAGTGTTGTCTACGTACCCTCGTAGACCAAAGCGGAAGCGATCACAACGTAGAGGAAGTAGTCATACGTTCTCCTCGCGACCCTGCCGATCCCAGCGCCCGTTACTCCGGCACCTCCGAGTCGATCACGACGTAGAGGAAGTAGTCGACGCTCTCCTCGCGATCCAGCCGATCCCAGCGTTACATTCGGCGCCCGAGTTCTTGGCACACGCTCAACTCGATGACGCCTCCTCGGGCTCCGATCCAGCAAAGCTCCGGGAGAGGGAGTTCCACAAGACGACGGGCGCAGGACGATCTTGATGTTTCACCGACGCAGGGCTTTGCCTAAGCACCGCTATGATATGACCGAGGTGGAATATGGTGGAGGGGGGCACCGCACACGGCTAAGGAACGATCTCAAGGATCAACTTGTGTGTACTAGGGTGCCCCCCCTCCCCCGTATATAAAGGAGGGAGGGAGGAGGTGGCCGGCCTCAAGGGGGGGCGCACCATAGGGAGGGGGAAACCTACTCCAAGTAGGTTTCCCTCTCCTTTCCTTATCTTGTTTGGAGGGGGAAGGAAGGAGTACTAGTATTAGGAAGTAGTACTAGTAGTAGGAATAGGAAGAGGGGGAAGGAGAAAGGAAAGGGGGGCCGGCCCTCCCCAATTCGGATTGGGCTTGGGGCGCCTCCCTTGTTCCTTCTCCTTCCTCCTACATGGGCCCAATAAGGCCCATATACCTCCCGGGGTTCCGTAACCTCCGGAGCTCCAAACTTCTCCGAACCTTTCCGTGTCCAAATATATCCGTCCAATATATTAATCTTTGTGTCTCGACCATTTCGAGACTCCTCGTCATGTCCGTGATCATATCCGGGACTCAACAACCTTCGTACATCAAAATACATAAACTCATAATATAACTGTCATCGAAACCTTAAGCTGCGGACCCTACGGTTCGAGAATAATGTAGACATGACCGAGACATATCTCCGTCAATAACCAATAGCGGGACCTGGATGCCCATATTGGTTCCTACATTTTCACGAAGATCTTTATCGGTCAGACCGCATAACAACATACGTTGTTCCCTTCGTCATCGGTATGTTACTTACCCGAGATTCGATCGTCTGTATCCAATACCTAGTTCAATCTCACATCGGTAAGCCTCTTTACTCGTTCCGTAATACATCATCTCACAACTAACTCATTAGTTGTAATGCTTGCTAGGCTTATGTGATGTGTATTACCGAGAAGGCCCAGAGATACCTCTCCGACCATCGGAGTGACAAAACCTAATCTCGAAATACGCCAACCCAACAAGTACCTTTGGAGACACCTGTAGTACTCCTTTATAATCACCCAGTTACGTTGTGACGTTTGGTAGTACCCAAAGTGTTCCTCCGGTAAACGGGAGTTGCATAATCTCATAGGAACATGTATAAGTCATGAAGAAAGCAATAGCAATATACTAAACGATCAAGTGCTAAGCTAACGGAATGGGTCATGTCAATCACATCATTCTTCTAATGAGGTGATCCCATTAATCAAATGACAACACATGTCTATGGTTAGGAAACATAACCATCTTTGATTAATGAGCTAGTCTAGTAGAGGCTTACTAGTGACTATCTGTTTGTCTATGTATTCACACATGTATTATGTTTCCGGTTAATACAATTCTAGCATGAATAATAAACATTTATCATGATATAAGGAAATAAATAATAACTTTATTATTGCCTCCAGGGCATATTTCCTTCAGTCTCCCACTTGCACTAGAGTCAATAATCTAGATTACACAAGAATGATTCTAACACCCATGGAGTCTTGGTGCTGATCATGTTTTGCTCGTGGAAGAGGCTTAGTCAATGGGTCTGCAACATTCAGATCCGTATGTATTTTGCAAATCTCTATGTCTCCCACTTGGACTTGGTCCCGAATGGAATTGAAGCGCCTCTTGATATGCTTGGTCCTCTTGTGAAATCTGGATTCCTTTGCCAAGGCAATTGCACCGTATTGTCACAGAAGATCTTCATTGGTCCCGATGCACTAGGTATAACACCTAGGTCGGAAATGAACTCTTTCATCCAGACTCCTTCATTTGCTGCTTCAAGCAGCTATGTACTCCGCTTCACATGTAGATCCCGCCACGACGCTTTGTTTAGAACTGCACCAACCGACAGCTCCACCGCTTAACAAAAACACGTATCCGGTTTGCGATTTAGAATCGTCCGGATCAGTGTCAAAGCTTGCATCGACGTAACCATTTACGACTAGCTCTTTGTCACCTCCATATACGAGAAACATATCCTTAGTCCTTTTCGTATTTCAGGATGTTCTTGACCGCTGTCCATGATCCACTCCTGGATTACTTTGGTACCTTCCTGCCAAGCTTACAGCTAAGCATACGCCACGTCTGGTACACAGCATTGCATACATGATAGAGCCTATGGCTGAAGCATAGGGAACATCTTTCATTTTCTCTCTATCTTCTGGCTGTGGTCGGGCATTGAGTCGACTCAATTTTACACCTTGTAATACAGGTAAAAACCTTTCTTTGCCTCGATCCATTTTGAACTTCTTCAAAACTTTATCAAGGTATGTGCTTTGTGAAAGTCCAATTAAGCGCCTTGATCTATCTCTATAGATCTTGATGCCCAATATGTAAGCAGCTTCACCGAGGTCTTTCATTGAAAAACTTTTATTCAAGTATCCTTTTATGCTATCCAGAAATTCTATATCATTTCCAATCAATAATATGTCGCCCACATATAATATCAGAAATGCTACAGAGCTCCCACTCACTTTCTTGTAAATACAGGCTTCTCCAAAAGTCTGTATAAAACCATATGCTTTGATCACACTATCAAAGCGCTTATTCCAACTCCGAGAGGCTTGCACCAGACCATAAATTGATCGCTGGAGCTTGCACACTTTGTTAGCGGCCTTTGGATCAACAAAACCTTCTGGTTGCATCATATACAACTCTTCTTCTAGAAATCCATTCAAGAATGCAGTTTTTACATCCATATGCCAAATTTCATAATCATAAAATGCGGCACTTGCTAACATGAATAGGACAGACATAAGCATCGCCACGGGTGAGAAAGTCTCATCGTAGTCAACCCCTTGAACTTGTCGAAAACCTTTTGCAACAAGTCGAGCTTTATAGACAGTTACATTACCATCGGCGTCAGTCTTCTTCTTAAAGATCCATTTATTCTCAATGGCTTGCCGATCATCGGGCAAGTCAACCAAAGTCCATACTTTGTTCTCATACATGGATCCCATCTCAGATTTCATGGCTTCCAGCCATTTTGCGGAATCTGGGCTCACCATCGCTTCTTCATAGTTTGTAGGTTCGCCATGGTCAAGTAACATGACTTCCAGAATAGGATTACCGTACCACTCGGGTGCGTATTTTATTCTGCTTGACCTACGAAGTTCAGTAGCAACTTGATTTGAAGTTTCATGATCAACATCATTAGTTTCCTCACTAATTGGTGTAGTTGTCACAGGAACCGTTTCTTGTGATGAACTACTTTCCAATAAGGGAGCAGATCTGATTATCTCATCAAGTTCTACTTTCCTCCCACTCACTTCTTTCGAGAGAAACTCCTTCTCTAGAAAGGATCCGAATTTAGCAACGAAAATCTTGCCTTCAGATCTGTGATAGAAGGTGTACCCAACAGTCTCCTTTGGGTATCCTATGAAGACACATTTTTCCGATTTGGGTTCGAGCTTATCTGGTTGAAGTTTCTTCACATAAGCATCGCAGCCCCAAATTTTAAGAAACGACAATTTTGGTTTCTTGCCAAACCATAGTTCATACGGTGTCGTCTCAACAGATTTAGATGGTGCCCTATTTAACGTGAATGCGGCCGTCTCTAAAGCATATCCCCAAAACGATAGCGGTAAATCAGTAAGAGACATCATAGATCGCACCATATCAAGTAAAGTACGATTCTGACGCTCGGACACACCATTTCTCTGTGGTGTTCCGGGTGGCGTGAGTTGCTAAACTATTCCACATTGTTTTAAATGTAAACCAAACTCGTAACTCAAATATTCTCCTCCACGATCAGATCGTAGAAACTTTATTTTCTTGTTACGATGATTTTCCACTTCACTCTGAAATTCTTTGAACTTTTCAAATGTTTCAGATTTGTGTTTCATTAAGTAGATATACCCATATCTGCTCAAATCATCTGTGAAGGTGAGAAAATAACGATACCCGCCAAGGCCTCAATATTCATTGGACCACAAACATCAGTATGTATGATTTCCAACAAATCAGTTGATCGCCCATAGTTCCGAGAACGGCGTTTTGGTCATCTTGCCCATGAGGCACGGTTCGCAAGTACCAAGTGATTCATAATCAAGTGATTCCAGAAGCCCATCAGTATGGAGTTTCTTCATGCGTTTTACACCGATATGACCTAAACGGCAGTGCCACAAATAAGTTGCATTATCATTATCAACTCTGCATCTTTTGGTTTCAACATTATGAATATGTGTATTACTACTATCGAGATTCAATAAAAATAGACCATTCTTCAAGGGTGCGTGACCATAAAAGATATTACTCATATAAATAGAACAACCATTATTCTCTGATTTAAATGAATAACCGTCTCGCATTAAACAAGATCCAGATATAATGTTCATGCTCAACGCTGGCACCAAATAACAATTATTTAGGTCTAAAATTAATCCCGAAGGTAGATGTAGAGGTAGCGTGCCGACCGCGATCACATTGACCTTGGAACCGCTTTCCCACGCGCATCGTCACCTCTCGCCCTTTGCGGATTGCTCGTCTATTCCGTAGTCCCTGCTTCGAGTTGCAAATATTAGCAATGTAACCAAGATCAAATACCTGTGTGCTACTACGAGCTCTAGTAAGGTACACATCAATAACATGTATATCACATATACCTTTGTTCACCTTGCCATCCTTCTTATCCGCCAAATACTTGGGGCAGTTCCCCTTCCAGTGTCCAGCCTGCTTGCAGTAAAAACACTCAGTTTCAGGCTTAGGTCCAGACTTGGGTTTCTTCTCTTGAGCAGCAACTTTCTTGCTGTTCTTTTTGAAGTTGCCCTTCTTCTTCCCTTTGGCCCTTTTCTTGAAACCAGTGGTCTTGTTGACCATCAACACTTGATGCTCTTTCTTGATTTCTACCTCCGCGGCTTTTAGCATTGCGAAGAGCTCAGGAATTGTCTTAGTCATCCCTTGCATATTATAGTTCATCACGAAGCTCTTGTAGCTTGGTGGCAGTGATTGGAGAATTCTGTCAATGACACTATCATCCGGAAGATTAACTCCCAGCTGAATTAAGTGATTATTATACCCAGACATTTTGAGTATGTGCTCACCGATGTAACTGTTCTCCTCCATCTTGCAGCTATAGAACTTATTGGAGACTTCATATCTCTCAATCCGGGCACTTGCATCAAATATTAACCTCAACTCTCGGAACATCTCATATGCTCCATGACGTTCAAAACGCCGTTGAAGACCCGGTTCTAAGCCGTAAAGCATGGCACACTGAACTATAGAGTAGTCATCAGCTTTGCTCGCCAGACGCTCACAACTTCTCGGCGTTGTTCTCAAGAAGAGGCCTGGCACCTAGCGGTGCTTCCAGGACGTAATTCTTCTGTGCAGCAATGAGGATAATCCTCAAGTTACGGACCCAGTCCGTGTAATTGCTACCATCATCTTTCAACTTTGCTTTCTCAAGGAACGCATTAAAATTCAACGGAACAACAAAGCACGAGCCATCTATCTACAGTAAACATAGACAAGCAAAATACTATCAGTGTACTAAGTTCATGATAAATTTAAGTTTTAATTAATCATATTACTAAAGAACTCCCACTTAGACAGACATCTCTCTAGTCATCTAAGTGATCACGTGATCCAAATCAACTAAACCATAACCGATCATCACGTGAGATGGAGTAGTTTTCAATGGTGAACATCTTATGTTGATCATATCTACTATATGATTCACGCTCGACCTTCGGTCTCCGTGTTCCGAGGCCATATCTGTTATATGCTAGGCTCGCCAAGTTTAACCCGAGTATTTCGCGTGTGCAACTGTTTTGCACCCGTTGTAGATGGACGAGAACTTATCACACCCGATCATCACGTGGTGTCCGGGTACTACGAACTTTGGCAACGGTGCATACTCAGGAGAACACTTCTTGATAATTTTAGTGAGAGATCATCTTATAATGCTACCGCCAATCAAAGCAAGATAAGATGCATAAAGGATAAACATCACATGCAATCAATATAAGTGATATGATATGGCCATCATCATCTTGTGCTTGTGATCTCCATCTCCGGCACCGTCGTCATCATCGCCACCGCGCGACACCTTGATCTCCATCGTAGCATCGTTGTCGTTTACGCCATCTATTGCTTCTACGACTATCGCTACCGCTTAGTGATAAAGTAAAGCAATTACAGGCGTTTGCATTTCATACAATAAAGCGACAACCATATGGCTCCTGCCGATTGCCGATAACTCGGTTACAAAACATGATCATCTCATACAATAAAATATAGCATCACGCCTTGACCATATCACATCACAACATGCCCTGCAAAAACAAGTTAGACGTCCTCTACTTTGTTGTTGCAAGTTTTACGTGGCTGCTACGGGCTGAGCACGAACCGATCTTACCTACGCATCCAAACCACAACGACATTTCGTCAAATAGACTCGCTTTAACCTTCTCAAGGACCGGGCGTAGCCACTCAGTTCAACTAAAGTGAGAGAGACAGACACCCGCCAGCCACCTTTAAGCACGAGTGCTCGTAACGGTGAAACCAGTCTCGCGTAAGCGTACGCGTAATGTCGGTCCGGGCCGCTTCATCTCACAATACCGCTGAACCAAAGTATGACATGCTGGTAGGCAGTATGACTTGTCTCGCCCACAACTCACTTGTGTTCTACTCGTGCATATGACATCAACGCATAAAACCAGGCTCGGATGCCACTGTTGGGGAACGTAGCAATTTCAAAAAATTTCCTACGCACACACAGGACCATGGTGATGGCATAGCAACGAGAGGGAGAGTGTTGTCTACGCACCCTCAGAGACCAAAGCGGAAGCGATCACATCGTAGAGGTAGTAGTCGTACGTTCTCCTTGCGACCCTGCCGATCCCAGCGCCATTACTCCGTCAACTCGGAGTCGATCACGACGTAGAGGAAGTAGTCGTACGTTCTCCTCGCGATCCAGCCGATCCCAGCGCAGTTACTCCGGCGCCTCCGAAGTTCTTGGCACACGCTCAGCTCGATGACGCTCCTCGGGCTCCGATCCAGCAAAGCTCGGGAGAGGGAGTTCCACAAGACGACGACGGCGTGGTGGACGATCTTGATGTTTCACCGACGCAGGCTTCGCCTAAGCACCGCCACGATATGACCGAGGTGGAATATGGTGGAGGGGGCACCGCACACGGCTAAGGAACGATCTCAAGGATCAACTTGTGTGTACTAGGGTGCCCCTCCCGTGATATAAAGGAGGGAGAGAGGAGGTGGCCGGCCTCAAGGGGGTGCGCTCCATAGGGAGTTTGAAACCTACTCCAAGTAGTTTTCCCTCTCCTTTCCTTATCTTGTTTGGAGGGGGAAGGACGGAGTACTAGTATTAGGAAGTAGTAATAGTAATAGGAATAGGAAGAGGGGGAAGGAGAAAGGAAGGGGGGGCCCCTCCAATTCGGATTGGCTTGGGGCGCGCCTCCCTTGTTCCTTCTCCCTTCCTCCTACATGGGCCCAATAAGGCCCATATACCTCCCGGGGGTTCCGTAACCTCCGGAGCTCCAAACTTCTCCGGAACCTTTCCGGTGTCCAAATATATCCGTCCAATATATTAATCTTTGTGTCTCGACCATTTCGAGACTCCTCGTCATGTCCGTGATCATATCCGGGACTCCGAACAACCTTCGGTACATCAAAATACATAAACTCATAATATAACTGTCATCGAAACCTTAAGCGTGCGGACCCTACGGTTCGAGAATAATGTAGACATGACCGATACATATCTCCGGTCAATAACCAATAGCGGGACCTGGATGCCCATATTGGTTCCTACATTTTCTACGAAGATCTTTATCGGTCAGACCGCATAACAACATACGTTGTTCCCTTCGTCATCGGTATGTTACTTACCCGAGATTCGATCGTCGGTATCCAATACCTAGTTCAATCTCACATTCTTGGTAAGCCTCTTTACTCGCTCCGTAATACATCATCTCACAACTAACTCATTAGTTGTAATGCTTGCAAGGCTTATGTGATGTGTATTACCGAGAAGGCCCAGAGATACCTCTCCGACAATCGGAGTGACAAAACCTAATCTCAAATACGCCAACCCAATAAGTACCTTTGGAGACACCTGTAGTACTCCTTTATAATCACCCGATTACGTTGTGACGCTTGGTAGTACCTAAAGTGTTCCTCCGGTAAACGGGAGTTGCATAATCTCATAGGAACATGTATAAGTCATGAAGAAAGCAATAGCAATATACTAAACGATCAAGTGCTAAGCTAACGGAATGGGTCATGTCAATCACATCATTCTTCTAATGAGGTGATCCCATTAATCAAATGACAACACATGTCTATGGTTAGGAAACATAACCATCTTTGATTAATGAGCTAGTCTAGTAGAGGCTTACTAGTGACTATCTGTTTGTCTATGTATTCACACATGTATTATGTTTCCGGTTAATACAATTCTAGCATGAATAATAAACATTTATCATGATATAAGGAAATAAATAATAACTTTATTATTGCCTCTAGGGCATATTTCCTTCAGTTTTTGCCTTCCGTCGACGACACCGCCGATTTTCCTTGTCCATGATGGGCGATGGCCTTAGGGTCCTAGGGGCGCAGTGGATCCCAGCCCTTGTCGGCGGGAGAGCTCTGTTTCTCTATGTTTTTTTGAGTTTTTCTAGGGTTTGTGTCATGCTCAGCAAGATGAGAGGCGGACGCTCCCTCAAGATGGAATAAAGTTCTCCCTGCCTAGCCGTCGTCCCGATGATGCATCTAGCATCGTCGGAGGCGTCTGGAGGTGTGTCTCCGACGGATCATGCATGATTAGTTCGATGGTTGGCTTTGGTCGATCCGCTCGGATACGGGTTTTTTGTTCGTCTACGCCAGTGTGTCTTTAAGTTGAATCCTTCTGATGTGCGCTCGTATTCATCAGTGGGGGTGGCTGTTCTAGTGCGTTGGTCCTATGGGTCCTTAGCTTGACGACTTCCTGACTATCTGCTACAACGAGTTTTCCCGGCTTCAACAAACGAGGGGTGAAGACGACGGCGTGCCTTTAGCTCGCTTCAGTGCTTGTAATCATTGCTTGGTGGTCTACGGATTTGATGTATTTTTTAGTATTTCTAGTGGTACTTTCATGATTGATGATGAATAGTCAGAAGTTTATCAAAAGAAAAAAGATATCCCTACAAGTGGTTACGTTAGTGATTAATACAGAGAAACCAACTGTGAATGGCCTGCCCGAATGCAATTATGCAAAGATAGCTTATCACAAATAACAAGTGGTGCCAACCATATCGCGGCTGGTAAAAATGTGTGTAGATCATGTACTAGTAGGTTGTGTCCCATGAAAGACAAGTTACAGAATTGTATGTGCACATCACGTCACACCGTATAGTTTGAATGCCAAATTTATGGAAGTAAACTTAATGGTACATTGTTAATTACATACAATAATTGGTGTGTGAGGTCATGGTTAGTGGTAGGTTACCTATTCTTGGCTTGTTCTCGATTATCTTATTCTGGAACTTGTTATATTTGTGGAGAGCATCTTATAGCTAACAGAAGAGTTTAGGATGTGTCCTCTGGACCAACCGAGATGGTAGGTCAAGATTTGATGAGTTTTAAACATGAGATTTCCGAGAGGAGACCCCACAGTTGCTCGAAATTATGTAGTTTGATTACACATCAATACCCCAAACATTGGAGAATTATCATCATCTCGGTCGCACAACTGCCCCTCAGCTTTTTAGCATTTGTAGTTAGCCCCTCCGGCCAGAACAGAATGATATATAGTATTTCAGAGGCCCTATACATGCGAAAAGAAAGTTGTTGGGCCACGGTCAGATGTGGATAGTCATGCAATAAAATATGCAAAGTCATGAGTATATTTTCTATACATAACAATTCGATCACTCCAATTATTAATAATTTCGTATCAAATTAAGAAGGAATTTGTAATTTCTAAGTAGGGTGTGACATGGTTGATTAATCCCTCAAATTTTAGGTAAAGGATATGAACAAATGTTAAACCGATACAAAGTGAACCATTGAATGTCTGTGTTATTATCGCACACTAGACACGTTACATACATCGTGGAGTAGAACACTCGGTAGAAACTTCATGGGATCTTTGATAACTTCGTGGGATCTTTTACGAGTTTATTATCTTAGCATTTGCTTACGACGTGCACTTTGTTCTGCGTGCACGATGGACAACTCTCTGTTAGGCATGGGCTGCGGAAAGTTTATTTTCATAAGGGGACAACTCGGAAATAAGATTTGCGTTGTGTGAGCCGGCCTAAAATAGTGGGTCCAGCCAAAATCACTAATAAAGGAGTATTATTTGTAAAGGTCTCTTTCTGCCACTTGTTACAACCTGAAAGTTTGCCCTTTTTTCGTAGATTCGTTTATTCAAAATGTTTTATCTCTTAAACCATGTGTCCAAATCTTAAACCGTCTTCACTGTTGGATTTCTCATGTCGAGATCTTCAAAAAATCACACGTTGATAGGTTTTGCGAATTATTTTTTCAGAAAAAAATCGGACGTAAAAACCTAACTGGTAGCACGTTTTTTTCCTTTCCAAAAAGGCACAACTATGCCTTTCGTTGAAGCAAATCCGTGCCTCCACAAGAAGTAAATCTGTGCCTCTCGCTACAGGAAAAAAAAAGTGTTTCTTTCCTTTTCCAAGAGGCACGACTGCCCCTTGCGGAATCAAATCCATGCCTCCACGAGAAGTAATTCCATGTCACTCACGGAAGGAAAAAAATAAAAAAAAACTTTTTTCTTCCTTTTTCGAGAGGCATGACTGTGTCTATCACGGAAGCAAATCCGTGCCTCCACGAGAAGTAAATCCATGCCTCTCATAGAAGGAAAAAAACCGTGCCTCTCGCGGAAGCAAATCTGTGCCTCTATGAGAAGTAAACCAATTCCTCTCACAGAAGGAAAAACAAAGTGTCTCTCGTGGAAGCAAATGCGTGCCTCCAAGATAAGTAAATCGGTGCCTCTCGCGGAAGGAAAAGAAAAAGAAAAACATTTTTTTCTTTCCGAGAGGAACGACTCGCAGAAGCAAATCCCTGCCTCTACAGGACATAATGCATGCTTCTCGCAGAATGGAAGGAAAAAAAATAAAAACATGTTTTTTTCCTTTTTCGAGATGCACGACTATGCCTCTCGCGGAAGCAAATCCATGCCTCTCGCGGAAGGAGAAATAACGTGTTTTTTCATGAAACAAATATTTTTTTCCAAAATCTAAGAAAAACCAGGCAGAAGCCGAAAAAGGCAAAAAAAACAAAAAAAACGTCTAAAAGCCAAATGCATACAGAAAGAAAATCTGAAGGGAGCACCCAGAGCGCGATACGTGGCAGCGACGGAGAGCGTGCCAAGTGGTGTGCTCCCAGCCCATCCACAGTTACCCTTGCGGGGGCTCCCGGAGGAGTAATCCTTTGATTAGTTGCTCTCAGGTCCACCTACTGTCATCGGGATCGTTAGCTACCTTTGAGAGGGAGCTCCTAGCCTGCGTGTAGGGCGATGGTGGAGCTATCATCCCGCCCCCCCTGCGTCACGCTTTTCTGCCAACCTAGTGCTAGGATGTGCATCCGTTTTTTTTCTTTCTTTTTCTTTTATTCTTAACTAGCAAACATGCCCGTGCTTTGCAATTTGGGAATTTTTCGCATATTTCTAGCGCAATAAGCACGACTGAAGACCCCTTCATAGGTCCATGTTATCTATTTGAACCTAGTGAGTCGTCCATGTCGCTTACCCTCCCCTCTGTCTTCATTGACCATGGTCGTGGGGTCCACTTGATCGCAATGCATTCATCGTGATCGTGGGATACCATCAATGTCTAATAGTTTTAAAACTAATCTCGTTGAGCTGGACGAGACAGGCGACGTTCCCTCGCTCAACCTAGAGCCCTAGACTTAGTCCATACACCATTCCTCATACTGTCATACACCCACTCAATTTTAAATTGATATAGTGTTTTTCAAAATGCATTAATCTTCTCTTAAAACACAAAAACACTTTTAAAATCACATGGACATTTTTAAAGAGTATATTTTTATGAAATTATGAATATATTTGTAAGCACGTGGACATGTTTTAGAATTACATGATTTTTTTATCGATCATTTTTAAACTATATGAACATTATTTTAATACGTAAACACTTTTCTTGAAACTACACAAACAAATTTAAATGCATGAATGATTTTTAAATATTAAATGAAAAGGCAAAAAAAATTCAACATATGACACTTTTTTTTGGAAAATTACACGTATTAATCGGATTTGGAGTGTAGCAAATGATCAGGTTACACGTATATGCCTCACCAACCTGTGAAAAGGGCTGCACCTATATTTTATCATCCCTTCCTTTATTTAGTAGGGATGCATTCATATGGTGGGCACCCCACTCCACGGTTGCTTTTTCTTTGCTTTACTCTTTTTTCTTTGGCACAGCCGTCTCTTTGGCACAGCTCTTCTCCGGTAGTTTCCCAGAAAATCTTTTCCTTGTAGCCATAGGCCAAGTCTCTTTCCTTGGTTCTTTTAAACCTACCCTCTCTTTATTTATTGTCTAAAAATTCCAAATTTATGTTCATCGTTTTCTAATTTTGTTCGCAACTTCAAAACTATTCACATTATTGAGTAATTTCAATCCTCTTTTTCAAAATTTGTTCACTTTTTTTTACTAAAATCAGGGAAATGTTTTGTTCAGAATTAATAATTTATTTGCCATTTCAAAAATGTTCAAATTTCAGAATACTTTCTTCATATTTTCAAACTAAATGAATTTGTCAAAACATTGTTCACAATTCATAAAAATTATTCATAATATGTAAAAAAATTTCAATTTCAATAAATAGACACATTTTAGAAAAAAAATCCTGTTTTTAAAATGTATTCACCTTTTAAAATAAAAGTAACAATTCGCGAAATATTCACAGTTTGTTTTAGGATAATGTTCACATTTTTATATTTGGTTAACTTCTTCAAAACAATTATTCTCATTCTAAAATTTTATTCAATTTTCGAAATTTTCTCGCGATATTTAAATATATTTCTTATTTTTTTTAAATTGTGTTCACATATTTCTTCAAGAATTTTTGATTTGTTCTTTTTAGAAACCGATCTGCCGCTGTATTTTCGATTTTAATACCAGTGCTGCATTTTAGACATCAGCAGGTCTCAGCTCGACTGGCTAGCATGGGGTAGGGAGTTCAGCTTCCATGGGTGGCCTTTTTTATTTTCGGGCCTGCTTAATGGGCCGGGACGCATGCATGTCCTTTAGTGCAGCGCGCCCCACGTTGGGCTGGCCTATTCCTGCAGCTCGCAGATGGGCGTAGCATATTCCTGCAGCTCACAGCACGTTACGAAACCTTTTTTCAAATTAGTGCAACCTCAGATAGTAAAATTTCTGAAAACAATATATGAGGAAACTGATAAAAATACTCGGAGAAATTCACCTGATTTATTAGTAGGTGTTCTTAATTCAAAATAGGTCTACGAAATTTTGAAGATATCTTCACGAACTTCAAAAAATATTCAAAAACTATAAAAAATTATTTAAATTTTAAAAAGATCTGGAACTTTAAATAATATCTATTAGTTTTACCAAAAATTCAGAAATTATATAAATTTCAAGGAATGTTCACAAATGTAAAAACATACATGAATTAAAACAATGTTCATATATTTAATAAATGTTGCGAGCTGCATAAAGTCTTCCAAAGTTGAAAAAATATTCCTAGATTTCAAAAGAAGTTGATGAATAGGAACAATCAAAAGAAAAGAAAAAAGAGAAAATGAAAAAACTGGGAAAAAATTAGTAAACCAGAAAATAGAAAATTAAGAGGAAAAACGGATGGAAAATCATCGAACTGGGCCGGCAATAGCATGCGCGAGCGCTACGGGTTGCCTAGTTGCCCACTATCCAGCGCGTGAAAGTTAAGGCTCACACGTATGGATTCCTATTAGGAATCACCAACTGGTCTGATCAGGCCGTCCCAATAGCCGTCTTCGCTTCCTGCCTTCGCTCGTCTACGTCCGGTCATTGTGTTCGGTCGGTTTGGTCTGATTTTTTTTTCTTTTCCTTTTGTTTTTTCACAGGGTTTCTTCGGTTTTTCTTTCTTGTTCGCTAAGACGCTGAACCTCATTTTCTTTGTTCCAACATTGGTTTTCTTTGTCTTATTATACATTTGATTTCTTAGTTTCTTCGGTTCAATGGTCTTTTCGGTTACTTCACTTTTCGTTTTCTTCAACACATGTCGACTTTTTTTGGACGCACGGTAAAGTTTTCATATAAATCTAAAATATTTGTGTACACCTTATTTTTATTATTAAATACATGTTTAATATTTTACAAAACATGTTTTGACCCTTTTTTTGGACGCAGAGTAAAGTTTTCATATACATCTAAAATATTTGCGTACACCTTATTTTTTTACAAAACATGTTTTACACAAGTAAATGTTAAAGATTTTTCAAATAGATGTCGAAATCTTTTTGAATAATAATTTCTTTTACTGGGGAAAGCAAAAAAAATCGTACATTTTACCAATAGTTTAAAAAATATCACAAACATATTTTTGACCCTTTGAAGATTGTTTTTATGTGTAACGTACTTTTTTTTAATATATGACACTGATATTTTTTATTACACAAACAATTGTTTAATGCACATTTTTTTAAATGTCATGTTTATGGTTTTTATAAAGTTAACATTTTTCGTACATATAATTAATATTTTCATACAAATGATTAAAATATTCAGACTTTTTTATTTACATTATGAAATTTTCGTAAACATGTAGATTTTTTCTATACACCTTTATAATTTTTCAAAATTTAATGTAAAGTGTGTTTGTAGTTTATGTATTTGGTCGGTCGCATGACATCAGCATGAGTTACTCGGTCGCCCCAGTTCCGTTTCCCTACAGGCGGCAGGCTGGAAGGTGTGGTTATGTGCCGCCTACTGCTAAACGAACGACACAGTGGGACGTGGCTCGTCCGGTTGACGTCATATTGATATCACTCGTATTTCGATTTTTTGCCTTTTGTACTTTTATTTGTATTTTAAATCATATGCACATATTTTAAAATACTAAATTTACTTATGAGATTTAAAAACGTGAATTTCCAAAAATGCTAACATAGAATAAAATAAATTTTCAGGGAGGTTTCAAAAATTGTTGATAACTTGGAAAAATCGTTCATGACAACGAAAAGTGTTCCGCATTTAAGAAAAGTGTATATATTTAGAAAACGTGTATACAATGTAAACAAAGATGTTTGCACAATAGGAAAAAATGTGTCATTATAAAATATACGTCACATGTGACGGAAAATATTCCTGTGTGTCAGTACAATGTTCATGAAATTTTAAAATATATTTATGTACAAATGTAAAAAATATCGCCTAGGTTAAAAAAATGCTTATTTCCAAATGCATTGTGACATTCTGAAGAAATATTCGTATGTTTGCATAAACTGCCGGTGAATTTTTCATAGAAGTTTGTTGCCATTTAAGAAATGTTACCATGTATTCAAAAAAGTGTTCAAAACATATATTGTTACAAAATGTACATCATGTCTTTGAAAAATGCCCAGCATGTTTTAGAAAAATGTTACTTGTATGAACTAAAATGTACGTTGTGCACTGAGAAAAAAGTAGATATGTGTTGGAAAAAATAAAAATGATAAAACCCAATAAAAAAAAGAAGAAAAAACAAAGAAAACCAAGAAACAACAAAGTAAAACGGAATTATAACAAAGAAAGAAAGAACAACCAAGTAAACCCAATAGGAAACAAAGAAAACAAGTTAAAATGAATTTACACTATAAAATTCTGCGCTGTCACTCAAAACAAGAATTTTGGCTATCCTGTGTTGTGAGTTGCGTGAGTTTTTTTCAGGGAACATATTCAGCCTGTTTCCTTGATATTTTCTTTCACAAAAATAACCCAAAAAAACCTTGCACTATGCGTCGCAACTAAAACTAAGAAATCCATCGTCATGGTACAAAAATGAAATAGATATTATTTTTGTAATAATTAATGAGAGTGAAATAATAGGATTATGTATAGCGGATGAAGCAAGAAAAAAAGAAAGAAAATTTCTCATGCATAGCTAGAGTGACCTATACAGGGTATAATTGATACGGACACCCATGCATCGGAAATCACGCCTAGAACATTTAACTTCACAGTGCTCACATCTTCACGTATCCATTAATCCCACCTCGCTTTCTTCCCATTATCATGCATCTTCAGTTTTTCTTGGACGCTTTGGGTACGCGTTCCTAACCCTAACAATGAATCTCCTATTTGGTTGCTCCTTATGTGTTTTTGTTTCATATATTCATAAAAAAAATCAAAATTTCAGAAATTATTTTGAATTTTATTTTTTTGCTATTTTTCAAATCACATTTTGGAAAATTTGTTTGGGCTTTAAAATATTGTTCGCAATTTTCTATAAGTTTTAAAATCCAAAGAAATTCACAATTTAAAATTTTGTTCACATTTTTTTCCCAATTTTCATAAAAATATTCATGTTTTAAAAATTGTTTGAGTTTAAAAAGAAATACCTGTTTTCAAAAAAATATTCGTGTTTTCAAATAACTGTTCAGAATTTTTTAATATTGTTTGCACTTTTTAAACTGTTCTTGGATTTAAGAAATTCTTTATGTTCAGAAAAATTGTTTGTGCTTTTCAGGATGGTTTGGAATTTAAAAAAAATCACATTTTATATATTCAGCATTTTAAAATTGTTCACAATTTTCAAGAAATGTGTTTGAAAAATAAAAAAATGTGTTCAAGTCCATGCCCTACTCTCTTCTCGCCATCGCTACTTCCGAGGCAGCCCACGGATAACGGGTGTGGGAGAAGAAGAAAAATAATATCTTCTTCTTCTTCAATTATTGGGTACATGCATTATATATATGAGAAAAATGTCAACTATACATAGTACATACAAGCTATACATTTTTTATTTTCTGTGCAGTGACAGGATGTACTACGGCGGTCTCGGCGGTGCCCCGTCTCTCGGTTCGCCTGGCAATGCTGCTCGCCCGAGCCTTCGCGGCGGCCACCATTCCATCGGTGTCTCCGGCTGCTGCACCCTCGTCCTTCCGCCGTCTGCGTCGTGCGCTCAGGCTGCAGGCACTACCCCGGCCTTCCGCCGTCTGCGTCGTGCGCTCAGGCTGCAGGCACTACCCCGGTCGCCGCTGTTCTCCCTCGACCGCGGCCGCTGCCCCCAGTTTCCAGGTTCTGGAGGGAGGACGGGGGTGTTAAGGCTGCGTGCACGCTCTGTTCGAAGCCTGTGTCGACAACTGCTTCGGCCTCGACGCCTGGCTCCCCTATCCTTGCCGATACCGCCTCGGATGTGTTGCTGCCGGCCCCTGTTGCCTCTGTCAATGGGGACGACGTAGGCTATGAAGAGGAAATGGCGGTGACGCTGCCACCACGGGCGGTGTTGTGGCCTCCGCTGCTGGCGAGGATGACGATGAAGATGACGTAGAGGAGCTGGCTCCCCAGACACCGCCGGCTGCCACCAAGGCCCTCGACTCTTGAGGGATGTGCGTGGGGCATGACGCAGACACAAATGAGGGTTGTCAGGAGGTTCTACCGTGGCGCGGCTAGCGTCGTCCGACTTCGTCGCCTTCCTCGACAATGGCTCCTCGTCCCATCCACGCTTGGCTTCGCGGTAGATATTACAGATGCTTCACTCATGGTCATCGCGCGGCTATTTGCAAAGAGCCGTTGCGGTGCTCCCGGTGTTTGGAGAATGGTCATCGTGCGTGTGGATGTTGCCACCCATGGCGTCCTCTAAGCTCACTGCCATGCAATGATGTGCCGCTTGTCGTGGTTCTAAGACTGACAGTAGAAAGGGGGGTAGGTATGGAGAGGCAAGATCTCTACTACGGTGAAGGTGTACACAGGAGATTTACGAGTTCAGGCCCTTCGCGGAGGAAGTAATAGCCCTACGTCTCGATGCCCAGAGGCGGTCGACTGGATTATATGTGTGTGATGTTACAGGGGGTGCAAACCCTTGTCCCAGAGGAGGGGGTGGCTTATATAGAGTGCTCCAGGACCCCAGCCGTCCTCCATTACAAGGGGCTTAATGTACATAAAGTAGGGGCGTTACTGGTAACACCAGCCTTAAGTGTTATTTATGACCTTAAAGACTACGGAGTGAACGCCTGACCGTTGCAATGCTGAGTGACTCCTGATCTTCGATAGGTCAAGTGATTCCTTGAGTGGTCGAGTGGCAATAGGTAGGGGTCGCCCGAGTGATATGACTGGTCGAGTGGGTTGCACTCGACATCTTTGGCTGGGTGTCCCTTGTTGCCTCTTGGACTTCTTATCTTCCAGGGTAATGGCCTTGGGTAGGATGTATAGCTCAGGCCTAGGATCCTACCCCAAGTCTGTATCCTCATCAGTAGCCCCCGAATGGATTATGGTTTGAGTAGAAAGTAGGTTGAAGTTGAACTTGTTCTGAGCTTTGCACCTCGCGAGCGTTTTCTGCAAGATGGAAAACTCATGTTGGTACTTCAGCGTCGATTCAGTCGCCTTGATCCATTCAGAAAGTTGCCGACTGAACTTATAGCATCATCTGCCGAGTGCTGTCTTAGAGTGCAAGATCTTTGGCGCGATTGATTGCAGTGTATCCCGGATTTCACGGGATACGAAATTTCGGGGAAGCGTGCGGGATGGGGAGCGCCAAAGTAGGCGGAGCGGATAAACAGTGATGCCTCGATTTCTGCGCCGCCTTCTTCGCCACGTATGTTGCGCGCGACTGTTGCGGGATTTGATAGGATCGCCTAGTCCCACGCGTCAGCCACTCGAAAGCAACCCTTTATAAGGCGACGGGGCCGAGGCGTCTGCACTGTGCACGCCTGTTTCTCTTTCTTCTTCCTCCGCTTCTCCACCGCACCCAGCTCTTCTGCTCTCGACGCTGCCGCTCTGCCGCCATGGTGAAGGACAAGACGGCGGCGCTGGAGCATGCAAAGAAGGCGACTGGGGCGGCGAAAGGCAAGAAGCAGAACCGCGGGTCATCATCGCGCGCGGGGCTGCCACCAGGCTGGATCCAGGGCGATTGGATCCGGTCTTCACTCCGGCAAGAAGATCTGGACGAGCTGGCGGAGTCCGGATTGATCGCAAAGGGCGCGACAAGGCTGCCTGAGGGGGAGATGGAGCCACATCCTCGACCGGGTGAGTGTGTACTACTCGCTACCCACATCGACTGGGGTTTTTCACTCCCTCCACACCCCTTCTTCCGGGGCTTTCTGAACTTCTTCGGTGCTCAACTCCACCATTTTTCTCCCAACACCATCACGTACCTGGCCGCGTTCGTGTCGATCTGTGAAAACTTTTTGGCGTGTTGACCGCAATGGGGTCTTTTCAAACATATCTTCACCATCCGATCCCAGTCGGTCAAGAAAGCAAAAAGGAGTGACACAAAGACCCATGTCATCCAGATGTGTGGGGGTTTGGGTATTCAGATGAGGCATAGGAATTGTTTCCCTGCTATGACTCTCCCTGAATCGGTTAGAGGCCGGCGGTCGACCTGGTTCTACTGCCAGGACGTCGCAACTCCAGGTCAGTCGACTGGCCTTCCCCACTTCACATTCGACCGAGTTCAGACTCCTTCTCCACTGAAAGTGACTGCTGCTGAGAACGTGGAGACGAAGATGTTGGTTGAGAAAGTTGTCCAACTGATTAATGAAGGTGTCACCGGCCTGGACCTGCTGGAAGTGTTCCTCAGTCGATGCATCCAGCCTCTTCAGGCTCGTGACCATCCTATATGGCTGTACTCCGGATCTGACGACACTGCTCGGGTCCATCTAGAGGAAGTGCCACCTAAGACTGTGGCCATGTGGTTGAAGAGCATCACAGGCAACCAGGACAACCCCAGAGGATCTAGGCGAGTCATCCCTTTCAGCGACGACAACCAGCCCGACAAGGTATGCTCTTTACTCCGACTGTCTTGCATATATGTTCCGACTGTACTTGATGTCGACTGACTTTTCCTTGACTTTTTGTCTTGTAGGTTTTCACTGAGATGTATTTGATGCCCAACGGCGAACAAGCTCTGGAGCAGGACCAGGAGGGAGAGGCTAGCGCAGAGGAGAGTGTTGAATGGGAGTCTTCGGATGAAGAGGAGGAGGAGGAGAGCGAGGATTCGGACGATGAGGAAGAAGTCAACTCGCCGCCGCGCTCCGAACGCCAATCCAAGCAGCACCATGACCCGGTGGGCGGGCGCGGGAAGAGCGTGGCTCCGAGTACCCACACTCAGAAGCGCACTCGGACGTCGACTCCGGAGCCGACGGAGAAGGTCGCCAAGCAGCCCAAGGTTGCTCCTCCCAAGGCTCGGAAGACTTTGCCGCGGATCAAGATGGACGTCCCTGTTGCTTCGGGGTGAGTATCTCGCTTGTGTTTACATAGGCCGACTGAAGTTTTTGTTCTGACCAACCAGATCATGTATCTTTCTAGCCCCACCTTTGCTACCACTAACATGGACATCGATAAGGTACCAGGAGACGAGGAGGCCACCACTCGAGCTGGTAAGTCCGTTCGACCAGGCTTCATTTAGTCGAGTGGATCGTCAATCGGCTGAATTTCTGATATTTCTCCCTTTCTGTAGTTCCACAAGAGGTCGTCGTGCTCCCTGACGATGAAGAAGAAGAAGCACCTCTACAGGAGAGGAGGGAGAGGAGTGGGGGCTCAAGCAGGAGGAGGCTTGAAGTTCAAGTCCCTCAGTCGACGCCGGAGCTTGAGGCGGTGATCGAACATTCCGGAGATCCGGTTCGGACCAACGTCACATTTGCCAACCCGCTGACGATTGATGTCCGTCGGGATCGACTGCTCCGACTCCTGCCGCTCCAGTGCAACTCCACGCGTTTGACCCAGTAACTGCTTCGACCGCCTTGGAGCCATAACTCTTCGCTGCATATCAGACCCCAGACGACTCGCCGAGTGCTGCCAGGGAGGCTCTTCGCCAGGTGAACCTTGTCATGAAGCAGGTGAAGGTGATGCACGAGGCTAGTCAGGTGGCTTACAACGCCAGCACTGCCCTGCAGACCAATGTTCAAGTCAGCAAACTCCGACTGAACTTTTGAATGTTGTTTTATATCCGATCACCCACTGGGGTGTGCCTTTGTTTAGAGTTTAGGAAATCTTCCACTTCACTCGACTCGAGCTGAGTCTTAGTAAACTGTCTGGACCAGTGGGGGCACGCCGAGTGCACCCACTGGGTGTAGTCCCCGAGACCACGGTCGACTGCTGGCAGTCGGCTGAGGTCTTAGAATCTTCTCTTTTTTTGACTCACGCTGGGCAGACCCTGCTGAGTGTTGATCTGAACCAGTGGGGGCACGCTAAGTGCACCCACTGGGTGTAGTCCCCGAGACTACTGTTGAATATTTGATTCGGCAGTAGTCTTAGAGTAACTTTTCACTGTCATTGTCTCTTATTTCTGTCGACTGACATATCTCTCTCGCTGACTGCAGAGGTCTTGTGATATTGGAGCTCGACTTTCCGAGTTAAAGAAGAAGCATATCAGCGTTGAACTTGATCTTGAACTCGCAAATAAGAACCTCAAGACTGCTCAACAAGAGACGGCCATCATGGGAGGTAACCATTCGACTATCTTGCCTACTTAGTAGCTCGCGTCTTTCACTGCCTTTTCTTTCAGTCTCTTTGAACCGAGTGACTTCACACAAGCAGATGTGCGTAGTGAAAACCGTCAACTTCAGGCTCATCTGAAGAGTGTTGTTTCTTTAGAGAGAATGAAGGAAGCTTTGGAGAAGAAGGACCTGGACCTTGCTGCTGCTCAGAAGGAAGCACGTGAGAAGACAACACTTGCGGAACAGAAGCTGGCTTCAGTCGGCAAGTTGGAAGAGGAGAACGCGAAGTTGAAGACCGCCATCTCAGAAGCCAATCGAGAAGTAGAGCAACTGAAGAAGGACAAGGAGAACCTGACCACTGAAGTTGGAGGCCTCAGAGCCAAGACAGGCAAGTTAGAGTCCTATCTGGGACAACTTGCCGCGAAACTAGTTCTGAAGCTTGAAGGTATGGTCACTCGACTGGTTTATTGTCGTCGATCGAAGTATGTTGTAATATTGTCGACTCATTGTTTTCCGCGATGGAATAGAACTTTGCCAGGACTTTGAAGCTGAAACCGGGCGGGTCGAGACAGGTCTCGACCCCAACAATTGTCCCGTAAAAGATGATATTGTGATGAACTTGCTACGATTGGAATCACGCTTGGACGGCGCTGTTGCCTATCTGGCTCGACTGAAGGCTTTGATGACCCGAGTGGACACCAAACTCTGTCCTCAAGCGGAACTTTCTCAAGACCTCGAGTCGCTGATGACTCGACTCAATCAGATTCCTGGCCGAGTGCAAGAGTGGAAGAAGTCATCTGCTCGCTGTGGTGCTGACATCGCCTTGTCATTGGTTCGAGTGCACTGCAAGGAGGCTAAAGAAGACAAGTTGGCGGCCCTCAAGGTAGTGAATACTAAGAAGCACTCCTTCCAGTCCTTCATGTACACCTTCCTTGAGGCAACCACTCGTATTGCCGACAGCATCGACCTTGACAGCTTCTGCAATCCAGCCAGCCCTTCTCCCGCCGAGTGACTGAAAAAACATTATGCTTCACCCTCATTTGCTTCTGAATGCCGAGTGATTTTGTAATCGTTAAAACTCCTTCGGGACTGACGCCCGAGTACTTTAATCTGCGGTTAGAAACCATTGGACTTATATTTGAATATGTTGTGTTTATCTTCGAGTGAAACTCGTTCTTCTCTCAGATTGTTTTTTGTACTTTCGATGCAGCTTCTGAGGAAGAATCCGCAGTCGACCTTTTGGACAAGCCTTGAGCAGCATTGATCAGCTCATCAGCAAGGCACTCGGCAATGGTCTTGACGTTCCTGACAGCAGTTTGCCTTGGCACCAGCCGTTGGATGGGCCTTTGACAGTGCGCACAATCTCGTCCTTCTTCTTGACGGTGCAGCCCCGGAGGGGGTGGGGGGGTCATGGTCGACCCGCGGCACTCGGCGGGACTGGTCAGCTCATGAAAGCAGCTCGTCTTGGCACTAGCTGTTGGATGAGCCTTTGGTAGCATTGATCAGCTCATCAGCGAGGCATTCAACAATGGCCTTGACGTTCCTGAAAGTGGCTCGCCCTGGCAACATGCTCAATCTTGTCCTTCTTCTTGATGGTGCAACTCTGAGGAGGGGGGCGTGGTCGACCTGCACCTCGCTGTCCTTGTGGATCAGGATGGAGCGTATGGCTAAGTCCCCGAGTGAGAAGATCAGTTTTCACTCGGAATGATATTTCAAACTTAGGAGAGTATTGGACTGTAGCTAAGCCCCCGAGTGGGAGGATTTCTCACCACTCGGTAGGATTTTTCAAACTTAGGCCAGTACTGGACTGCAGCTAAGCCCCCGATTGGGAGGATTGCTCACCACTCGGTAGGATTTTTCAAACTTAGGCAAGTACTGGACTGCAGCTAAGCCCTCGAGAGGGAGGATTGCTCACCACTCGGTAGGATTTTTCAAACTTAGGCGAGTACTGGACTGCAGCTAAGACCCCGAGTGGGAGGATTGCTCACCACTTGGTAGGATTTTTCAAACTTAGGTAGCTTGGACTGCAGCTAAGCCCCCGAGTGGGAGGATTGCTCACCACTCTGTAGGATTTTTCAAACTTAGGCGAGTACTGGACTGCTAAGCCCCCGAGTGGGAGGATTGCTCACCACTCGGTAGGATTTTTCAAACTTAGGCGAGTACTGGACTGCCACTAAGCCCCCGAGTGAGGGGATTGCTCTCACAATCTCGTCCTTCTTCTTGACGGTGCAGCCCCGAGGGGAGGTCGTGGTCGACCTGTACCGTTTGGTAGGACCTTTTAAACTTAGGCGAGTACTGGACTGCAGCTAAGCCTCCGAGTGAGAGGCTGGCTCACCACTCGGTAGGATTTTCTAACACTTAGGCGAGTACTGGACTGCAGCTAAGCCTCTGAGTGAGGGGATTGCTCTCACAATCTCGTCCTTCTTCTTGACGGTGCAGCCCCGCACTACTAGGGAAAACCCTAGCAGTAGCGCTGGTTTTGTGCTTACTAGTAGCGCGGGTAGGCGCGCTACTAATAAGGCGCTACAGCTACTGCTTAGCCGTAACGCGTTCGCACGCCGCCATCTGCTAGGATTTAATAGCTGCAACGTTTGTTCACTCCCACGCTACTGCTAATGTAACTACTGGCAGCGTGTTTTCTCTCCATCGCTACTAGTATTCTTTTTTTATTTTTTTATTTTTAGTTTATTTATTCGCCATCGTACAAATATTGATACAATACCAGTTATGAGGTTTACATCACTATGTCCATAACAGTGTCAAATGAAGGTGGATTAGGTTCAAGTGGAGGCAATATGTGGTGCATGTCAAAAGTATACTACTAATCCAAACTTGATCTAGTTTGGACGAGTAGTACTTTCGATGTGCACCACATGTTGCCTCCACTTGAATCTAATCCGCCAAAGACAAGATATTTAATCATCATCATGGTCATTACCACCAACAGTATTTATTTAATCACCACTAACACTAGCTAATAATAATCATCATAGTCATTACCACCAACACTAGCTATTTTATCATCATAGTAATAGTGTAGCACATCATCATCCTGAAACTCATTTCTAGCTAGCTAATCACTCCTGCTGCTCTCTCTTAGGTAAAACAACATAAAACATGTGTAGCTCTCCTCCTTGATCAAGTCGGAGCATGCAGATGAACCTGTCTCCTAATCGTGGGTAGCGCCTCTGTTTGCTGCCCCCTAGTACTTCTCTGCGCTCCCCCATCACATATTTGGTCCAGTCTTGCACTATTAAGCATCCGTCGCTAATCTTGAATGCACTAAAGTCATCTGTAGGATATCTTGGCCATAAGCTGATAATACTCATGGTACCTTTAGTCTCGATCCCATAAGGCACAACATTCATTGGGAGTCCCTGTTGAAGAACATCGTATGGTAACATACTTAGCAATGAAGTTTAGCTTCAAAAATAATGTATGGAAAATATGCACTGAGGAAAAATAGTAAAAATCTTACCATCCTTCCTAAATAGATGTGACCGTAGTTCATTACGAACACTATTGGTCGCATGTTTTCAGTACTAACATTTCTAAATCCAGGAAGAAAATTTGTCTTGACAGTATCAAGATCCTCAAGCCATGAAACATAATGACTTAGCTCCTCGCAGTTTAGTTCAGCCTCGGGACAGTAGTAGGTCCTGTCTACCAAGCGCTGGACATGTTTGCTTGCACCGAAATAAGCTGACAATACAAATTAGTTGTCAACTATTTTTGAACAAACAATATCAAAGACATAAATATGGTTGAGAAACTTACATAATAGTATAACTGGAGGCGTCTGCACATCGACCCAGATGTCAGTATTGCCTTCAATATCTTCTTCTGGACGAATATCAAAGGTGATAACCATATCGGGCTCAAATGCATAAGTCCTGCATAGTGCTCGCCATGTTTTGCATCCAAAATAGGTGTAGTCGTCTGAATTGTATAATTTTGCATGGAAAATATAACCATGCTCGGTCTTCAAATAAACTTTCTTTACCTCCGTAATATGACTGAAACCTATCTTATCCAATACAAAAACTCTTGCATGGCAGGGGATATGCTAGTAGAATAGTAAAAAAAGATAAGTTGAAGCAAATGAAGCAGATGTCATGCTTAATTACAAAAAAAGACTTGTCGTTATGACTTACTGTATCCACTTCGAAGTTCTCGTCCAGCTTGATGCTGAAGCGCCTATCATCATCTAGGAAGATTCCGTCGCACAGGTCGCGCTCGTCTTCGCAGTATTTGCAAATACCGAAATCCTTTTAGGTAAATCGGACATTTCCTATGTTCATAGTTAAAACATTAATTGAAAATTGATCGAAGACAACTACCAGGATACTCAACACACAAATCCAGGGCACTCGATATTTCCTACATATTCCAGCACAAGTCATGCCAAAATTCACGGAAAAATCCGGCATGACCTTTGCTAAAATAGGACATATCGAGCGCCTGAAATTTGCCGGAACGGAAATGAATCAACACTCCAGCAAAACATAGGCCACTCGAAGGTGTAACCTGCAAACATGACCGGCCACTTGGATATTGAGCAACACAAGATATACATTTCAAAATATCTTATAGGACTCAAATTAGCATGCATTCAATAAGCAAAAGTAAATCATCTCATGCGTCCGTACATCGTCGAATATTATCACTAATACATCACGAATAGTGTCATACATATAACATCACTAATACAACTAAAACCCTAGCATACGACGGGTATCGGCGCGGACGGTGGACACCCACAGAGAAGGAACCATCACGGGATCATAGCTCCAGTGAGATCCCAGGAGAACCTGCCAGGTATTGGAGAACCTTTGCTCCAACGTAAACAAGTAGCGACGGACGTGCGCGTCCTCCTCACTGACACGGTGACGCACCACCTCCGCGGAGTCCTCGAGCCTCTGGACCATCACTGGCCCACGCGACCGCCACCAAAGAAGGTTCGGGTCAACGACAGGCTGGCTCCTCACCAACCAAGACCCCCCGGTAGGTAGCGCCTCCCAGTACCACCCCGGGGGAGCCCAGTCCTGGACATGGCCCATCTGGTCAAGCAGGTGTTGTCCTCCGCCGACTCGACGACGAGGATGCGGGATAGGCATCGTCCACGTCGATGCGGGAAAATTGCTTTAACTAAAAAATAGCAACAAGTTCTTACTAACTAGTTCTATTAATTCAACTAGTTCTTACTAAAAATAAACTTACTATAAATAAAAATATTCTAATACCTAATTAGTACCTAGTTCTTACTAACTAATTAGTACCTAGGAACTACTGCCCTAATTACCATCTAATTTGATGAACCTATAGGGGTGGAAAGTGGTAGCGGATATTCCAATTATCCAACTATAAAGTGAAATAAGTGGTTAAATTTTACTCGTTTTATGACTCATCTTAGAAATTTGATTCGTTTCCACCCTTACATGAACCCTAACGCATTTGCCGCATCCACATCCGATTTGTTTCCACTCTTACATGAACCCTAACTAATTTGATGCAACTAAAATATAAAAAAAACCCTAGGCAGAGGTAGGGAGAGGGAGAAGCATGTGTGCTCACCTTGGGTGCCTGCGACGAGGGAGGGGCAGGCGGCGTCGAGGTCGGGGTTGGGGGCTCGGGCGCGCGGCGGATGGCGGCGTCGAGGTCGGGGTCGGGGGCAGGGGCGGCGTTGAATCTGGGGTCGGGGCGGCATAGAGGGTGTGCGGAGAGCGCGCGGCGGCCGACGGGCGACGACGGCAGTGAGAGTGTGGACAGTTGGATTTGGGGAAGTGGCCGTGGGGAAGGACGAACCCCGTGGTTAAGTCAGAGGTAGCAGTAGCGCGTTCCAGGAAGAGCGCTACTGCTACGTTAGCTACAGCGCTTTCTGGGATACACGCTACTGCTACTCCTTTCTCTTTTTCCCCTTTTTCATTTAGTTTTCTTCACATTTTATTTTTTCCTTTCACCTTATTCTATTTCTTTCATTTTCAATTACCTTTCTATTTGCTTTCCATTTAATTTTATATCCTTTAGCAGTAGCGAGTTTAATATAAAACACGCTGCTACAAAGAATGTAGCGGTAGCGCGGTTCGTTATAGCTCGCTACTACTATGTGTAGCCTATCGGCTAAGCCGTGGGAATTTTAGTAGTAACGTGTTTAGGGCAGCACACGCTACTGCTAGAACTTTATTTTTTTTCCTTGGTAATTCTGGTCGGCTTCATGGGCCATGCCCAACGTTGTAGCCTTTTTTATTGTTGGCCCGTGGCCTTTTATTATTTATTGCTTTTCTATTTTCAGCCATTATATATTCAAGTTGGTCCCACTAGTCAAATGGGTCCCACTTGTCATGTTCATCTCTCAAATTGGTCCCACATGTCAGAAATGTACAAATTTGACAGATTATTTTCATAAGTGGACCCATTGGTCAAGTTTCCATTTCACAAGTTTTCAGATCACATACATAATCAAAAAGAACACATAAATTTCATCAAATATACCACTAAATAAATCTATTACAATCATGGCAGTATAAATCAGGTATTCAACTATAAAATACAACTAAATATTAATATGGCCAGCTCCAGCTCCAGGGTTTTCCTCGGGATTATTCTCCTGGAGTTCCTTGTACACCAACTTTTGATGAATGAAGGCCAAAATCTGCATGTTATAAATCAGAAAAGTTAGGAATATAATCAAGTGAAGTCGTGCATATAACATTCTCCTAACAATGAAAAATAGCTGCAGAATTTTAGATCTAATAAGAAACCATGCATATAACATTCTCATAACAGCAAGCCCGAGATATATTTGGAAAGGGAAAATGGCAAGTATCAACCCAGTGCAAGATAACAGAGCAACTATGTAAAAGTTATTCAGATTTCCTGATGTGTGTGTCGCGTTATACATGCATCAAGAAGATCGTATATATACACAGATTTAACACCTAAAGCACATCAGGCTTGGAGCTTACATATATATACACGATTACTAGATGGAACTAGTGAACAAAGGTTGTGAATGATTTTCATACGAGTATGTACAGTCATGGTTCTGGACATGAAAATGTTTATGTACATTCATGAAAGTTTTGCACATGACATGAGCAAGTCTGCAGTCCCTAATTAGATTACATGTTCTGACTTATGAGCACGAGAGGAATACATAGACACTGGAATATCCTCATGCTTAAACTAGAAAGAGAACAAAAGAAAACTGAACCTATCTATGCAGCAGAGAGAGATAGCAGGGCAGGAGGACCTATGGACCAACTTGTCCTTCACCAGATCGTTCAAGGCCAACAGCTCCCAGCTGATTTGGTTCCAAGTGAGCAAATACTAGTTAGTAGCAGTAGCCACTAATTAAACAACAGCGTTGCAGAGGTGCAACCACACCCACAGTTAATAAGGAGAGCAGTGCACAGGATACAGCAAGGGTAACAACTCCAGGGTGATTCAATTGCAAGTGATCACAACAGCAATTCAGCTACTAGTTCATCAATGCATGAGGAAGGGCATGGTTACCTCACCGGTGGAATCCGCAGATCTCACCAAGCTAGGGAGGGTCACACACTGACACTCACAGATCCACGACCAAGATCAAGAATCCTATGCAACAAAGCAACATGATATATGTATCAGAGAAGCATCATAGTCAGAATCAGATTCAGAAATTTCAGCATAAGTACCACTGTAAAATTCTATAATCAGTAGAAATGTCAACCAGAAGTTGAGATAAATGCAGCAATCAAACTGCAAAACCAGGAGTTTGGTGGTTACATCACAAAGCAGCAGCCCATTAACACAACTTGGACATAACTAATGACATCCAGCTTATAGAAACCATTTAAGAGACAGCTGATTTTACTCCAGATCACATGCTAGTTAGCAATTACTAGTCATTGACCTGTGCATCTACACGGCCTAGCTATTATATGTATGGATGATTAGTATTAATAGTATATTAACATGTCAAATGAAAGATTTATCGAAATGATGATAAACTAAAATAAATGCTTATAAGCTTCATTTTGGAAAGAGTGCATCTGTTTACCCATTTATGTTGCAGAAACAACCATTTATGGTGTGAATGAAGCCTTCCTAGCATAGTAACATGTGAATTTTACACCACCAAAATCTATGTTTGTATGTGAGGGATACAAAAATTTAAAATACATGAAAAATCAGCTTATTTTTTGATACTTTTCTGGCCATTTTTTGTTTTTTTGCAGGGTATAACATAACATATTTTTTAGCGAATTTTCACAGTCGCTTAGAGCACACGCATACTCTTGTGTGAGAAAAAAAAATCCCTTTTTTCTGGAACTTTTAAGCACCCGTTTCTGGCATTTAAAAGAAGTGTTCACCGGCAACCGAGCTCTAAAAATCAGTTTTATGATATCTCGTAGCTATTCAGGAGATATTACAGTACGTTTGTATCTGATTTATTTTATTTTAGCTTGTCTTCTTTTCTATGATGGGGCTAAAATTTTCTTTTCCAACATGCATGGCTCAGTTTTTCTAAAACGGCCTTTGTTTTTAAACAAACGTGACCCTGATGGCTCTTTATTTGCACAGATCTTCTTTCTTTCTTCAAGAGATACGCGGGTGCAACTGAAAAAATAGGAAGGTATTTTTTTCATGGGTGTTGGGTTGTGCGGTCCTTTTTTGGCATGGGGCATGAAGATATATTTTTTAGATTGCCATGAAAAAATTTTAGTTGCATGTGTCGCTTAATTTTTCTTTTGCATGGAGATGGCACATACTTGAACTATGACGTGGGTTTGAGGAATTGTTTTTTTTTTGCATGGAGAAGGCACGTGCTTGTAACATGGAGGTGGGGTTTGCAGACTCTTTTTTTTAGCACGGTTTGAGGACTTCTATCTAATCTTTTTTTCTGGGATCTAATCTATTACGTACACAGTGAGAACTCTTTTCTCTTTTTTTAATGGGAGAACTCTTTTCTCTTCTCTTTTTTTTTTTTTTTTTGCATGGAGAAGGCACGTGCTTGTAACATTGATGTGGGGTTTGCAGACTCTTTTTTTAGCACGGTTTGAGGACTTCTATCTAATCTTTTTTTCTGGAATCTAATCTATTGCGTACATGGTGAGAACTCTTTCTTCCTTTTTTTTTTTGAGAGGAGAACTTTTTTCTCTTTTGTTACGTACATGTGGGCTTATATCATGTATGTGATGTCCTTTAAATTTAGCAGGGCCTTCAAATAGATCTTGGTCGTTCAATTTTTAATCTAATGCTTAAATTAATTTAGCTGATGTGGATTAACGTGTAGGCTCAAAAGGTGCCTCCAATTAGTAAATATAAGATAGCCACTAATTAAGCAACAGCGCCACAATGCTACCATAACCACAGTTAATAAGTAGAGCAGCGCACAGAAAAGGCAATAACTCATGGCTGATTCGATACCTAAACAAAATTGCACTGAATTTTTGGTATAAGCCTGCAGGAATGTAGGTTATTTTTAGAGTAGCATTTCTTATGAGATACCTAAACCTGCAGGAATGTTGACCAAGCCTGAGTCCTCATGTCATACCACCTTACTAATTCAACACACATAAGTAAATGCAGATATCAGCGACATCTTACAGGTAAATGCTTGCAAAGATACATAAGGTTTATGCCTTTCTTGTGTAGATTTGCATAGACGGATGGTAACTGAATTTCATGAGCAAATGAAAGTTCATAACTGAAGATATAACTTCGCGAGTGCTACAAATGGTGCTAATTAATCACACCTAACCACCTAGTAAGGCAAGTTTCGTTGTACGAGAATCAACATCCTCAACAGGGGAATTTTAACGTACTTGAATCGTATTCAGACCCCAAAAAAATGTGTAGCGGCTTCCTACCGATCCACAAGGGAGCACACCAGAATGAGATGTTCGTCAAAGGTGAAAAGAAATGCTACTCTAAAAATTCCAGAGAACAAGAAGAAGTCGAGCCCTTGGTCTCGTTGATGGTCTCATTGCGCCAGGAGAAGACGCTGATGAAGGCGTGCAGCAGCAGTGCCCTTGGCGTTGACCTTGAACCCCAGCGCCAGATCCTGCTCCCCAACCGGCGATGGTGTATCCCTCGACGGATCTGCATCCATAAGGCGAGGTGAGAGAGGGGGTCAGCTACAACCTCTCGGAGGGGGGAAACAAGCGGGGACGAGGGGCACCCACCCAGGACGGCAGCGGCCTTGTCGGGGAGGACGGCAGCGGCCTCCGAGCGCGGTCGTCGGAGGCGTTGCGGAGCTCGTCGCCTCGCGAGCCGCAGGGCGCGGCGGCCGCTGCCGAGGGGCGCGGGGAGGGCGGGCTTGTTGGAGCTTGTAGTAAGGAGCCGGGGACGGCGGCGGGATTGGAGATGAATCACGGGGGAGCTCGAGTGGATCTCCAGCCAACGGGATTGGAGAGGAATCGGGGGAGGGAGAGGAATCGAGTGGATCTCCGTCTAGGGAGTGGCCGCGGTGGATCCAGCCCAGCGCGGCCGCGGTGGAAGAGCACGAACTGCTTGCGAGCAAGCAGGCGGTTGGTCATGAACTTGCGGGTGCGGAAGGGAGCGGCGGCGACGATGGGGAAAAGGGAGCGGGAGCGGCTGGGGGCTGAGTGCGAGGGGAGAGGTGGGTGGCGGAGGCGAGGGGAGAGGTGGGCGGCGGAAGGAAGGGGAGGACGGGGCGGCGGCGGAAGGATCTGGATCGGGGAGAGGAGTGGAGGCGGGGAGGGATCTGGATCGGTGGAGCTAGCGAGGGAAAGAAAGGAGGCGGGGGGGTGGATGGAAATTTACCCGGAGAACATAGCTAGGGTTTGGGGTTGGTGTGGATGGGTCGAGGACAGCCGTTGGATCCCCGAGCATCCGACGGTGTTGGATGCACGATCCGCGTGATATGTCCACGGACCAATCAGAATGCAGTACGATTTTATGACCATCTAAATTGGTCGTAGTTGACTTAAAATAATGTGTTAAAATCATTTAAGCTACTTTATGATCTGAGAAATTCTAAAAAAAATGGAAAACCTTCTCATTGTGTCACCAAAATGTGAAAAAGTTTTCAGAAAAAATAACAACATGGAATAAGATAAATATCTTTAAAAAGGTGTAAATCGGAAATGAGTTTTTGCAAAAAACATTTTCCCTTTTTCGGGTGCCCAAAATGAGTTTTTTTGTGAAGGACCTACAATATATTTATTGCAAAATAGTATGAAATCCATTTTATAAACTATTAGGCCATATTTAATGCACAAATGACCAAATAGTTGGGTGTCAAAAGATTTTATCCACATCTGGTAAAAAAGACAAATTTCGCTGATCCAGGTGGAAGCGGGTGAAATTTGAATTGTAGCTGCCTCATAGTTTGCTATTTATTTTTTCCAAAATCATTTCTAGGTACATAAGTATATATTTTATCATAGAAACACCAAAAGTTTTACAATATTCAACCACTAGCTAGGAACGGTCAAGCCCGCCGTTTTGACCGTATTGTGAAACGGGCATAAAAAATTCAAAAAAAATCAAAAAATTGGAAAACCTTCGCATTGTGTCATTATATGTGACCAAGTTTCCAGGAAAAATAATAAACTTGTAATACGGTAATTATTTTAAAAAGTGTTCTCAGAAATGAGCTATCATGCATGAAGATTCATGGCTTTCAAGCCAAATGATCAATCTTATGGCCACATTCATGACATAGTTTGTTCAAATGATCTCATATTGTGCACAAGGGTGCATCTTGGAATTCCAAACAATGTTGCCTAAGGGAGTTTTCATTTTCTTTGCACGGAAAATTCATTTTCCATTTTCCGAGTGCCCGAAATGAGGTTTTTTTTTGTGAAGGAACTACCAAATAATTGTTGCAAAAATGGACCAAATCAATTTTATAAAATACCAGGCCATGTTTAATGCACAATTGACAAAATGGTTCCGTGTAAAAAGTTTTGATCCACCTCTGGTGAAAAAGACAAATTGTCGCCGATCCAGCTGGAAGCGGGTCAAATTTGAACTGCAGCTGCCTCATAGTGCTATTTATTTTTTACAAAAATCATTTCTAGTTAAATAAGTAACTATTTTATCATAGAAACACCAAAATTTTTCCAAGATTCAACCACTAGCTAGGAACGGTCAAGCCCGCCGTTTTGACCGCATTTTGAAACGGGCATAAAAAATTCAAAAAAATCAAAAAATTGGAAAACCTTCGCATTGTGTCATTATATGTGACCAAGTTTCCAGGAAAAATAATAAACTTGTAATACGGTAATTATTTTAAAAAGTGTTCTCAGAAATGAGCTATCATGCGTGAAGATTCATGGCTTTCAAGCCAAATGATCAATCTTATGGCCACATTCATGGCATAGTTTGTTCAAATGGTCTCATATTGTGCACGAGGGTGCATCTTGGAATTCCAAACAATGTTTCCTAAGGGAGTTTTCATTTTCTTTGCGTGAAAAATTCATTTTCCATTTTCCGACTGCCCGAAATGAGGTTTTTTTGTGAAGGAACTACCAAATAATTGTTGCAAAAATGGACCAAATCAATTTTATAAAATACTAGGCCATGTTTAATGCACAAATGACCAAATGGTTGGGTGTCAAAAGATTTGATCCACCTCTGGTGAAAAAGACAAATTGTCGCCGATCCAGTTGGAAGCGGGTGAAATTTGAACTGTAGCTGCCTCATAGTTTGCTATTTATTTTTTCCAAAAATCATTTCTAGGTACATAAGTATCTATTTTATCATAGAAACACCAAATTGTTTCCAAGATTCAACCACTAGCTAGGAACGGTCAAGCCCGCCGTTTTGACCGCATTTTGAAACGGGCATAAAAAATTCAAAAAAAATCAAACAATTGGAAAACCTTCGCATTGTGTCATTATATGTGACCAAGTTTCCAGGAAAAATAATAAACTTGTAATACGGTAATTATTTTAAAAAAGTGTTCACAGAAATGAGCTATCATGCGTGAAGATTCATGGCTTTCAAGCCAAATTATCAATCTTATGGGCACATTCAAGGCATAGTTTGTTAAAATGATCTCATATTGTGCACAACGGTGCATCTTGGAATTCCAAACAATGTTGTCTAAGGGAGTTTTCATTTTCTTTGCACGGAAAATTCATTTTCCATTTTCCGAGTGCCCGAAATGTGGTTTTTTTGTGAAGGAACTACCAAATAATTGTTGCAAAAATGGACCAAATCAATTTTATAAAATACTAGGCCATGTTTAATGCACAAATGACAAAATGGTTGGTGTAAAAAGTTTTGATCCACCTCTGGTGAAAAAGTCAAATTGTCGTCGATCTAGATGGAAGCGGGTCAAATTTGAACTGTAGCTGCCTCATAGTTTGCTATTTATTTTTTCCAAAAATCATTTCTAGGTACATAAGTATCTATTTTATCATAAAAACACCAAAATTTTTCCAAGATTCAACAACTAGCTAGGAACGGTCAAGCCCGCCGTTTTGACCGCATTTTGAAACGGGCATAAAAAATTCAAAAAAAATCAAAAAATTGGAAAACCTTCGCATTGTGTCATTATATGTGACCAAGTTTTCAGGAAAAATAATAAACTTGTAATACGGTAATTATTTTAAAAAAGTGTTCTCAGAAATGAGCTATCATGCGTGAAGATTCATGGCTTTCAAGCCAAATGATCAATCTTATGGCCACATTCATGGCATAGTTTGTTCAAATGATCTCATATTGTGCACAAGGGTGCATCTTGGAATTCCAAACAATGTTGCCTAAGGGAGTTTTCATTTTCTTTGCATGGAAAATTCATTTTCCATTTTCCGAGTGCCCGAAATGAGGTTTTTTTGTGAAGGAACTACCAAATAATTGTTGCAAAAACGGACCAAATCAATTTTATAAAATACCAGGCCATGTTTAATGCACAAATGACAAAATGGTTGGGTGTAAAAAGTTTTGATCCACCTCTGGTGAAAAAGACAAATTGTCGCCGATCCAGTTGGAAGCGGGTGAAATTTGAACTGTAGCTGCCTCATAGTTTGCTATTTATTTTTTCCAAAAATCATTTATAGGTACATAAGTATCTATTTTATCATAGAAACACCAAAAATTTCCATGATTCAACCACTAGCTAGGAACGGTCAAGCCCGCCGTTTTGACCGCATTTTGAAACGGGCATAAAAAATTCAAAAAAAATCAAACAATTGGAAAACCTTCGCATTGTGTCATTATATGTGACCAAGTTTCCAGGAAAAATAATAAACTTGTAATACGGTAATTATTTTAAAAAAGTGTTCTCAGAAATAAGCTATCATGCGTGAAGATTCATGGCTTTCAAGCCAAATGATCAATCTTATGGCCACATTCATGGCATAGTTTGTTCAAATGATCTCATATTGTGCACAAGGGTGCATCTTGGAATTCTAAACAATGTTGCCTAAGGGAGTTTTCATTTTCTTTGCATGGAAAATTCATTTTCCATTTTCCGAGTGCCCGAAATGAGGTTTTTTTGTGAAGGAACTACCAAATAATTGTTGCAAAAACGGACCAAATCAATTTTATAAAATACCAGGCCATATTTAATGAACAAATGACAAAATGGTTGGGTGTAAAAAGTTTTGATCCACCTCTGGTGAAAAAGACAAATTGTCGCCGATCCAGTTGGAAGCGGGTGAAATTTGAACTGTAGCTGCCTCATAGTTTGCTATTTATTTTTTCCAAAAATCATTTCTAGGTACATAAGTATCTATTTTATCATAGAAACACCAAAAATTTTCCAAGATTCAACCACTAGCTAGGAACGGTCAAGCCCGCCGTTTTGACCGCATTTTGAAACGGGCATAAAAAATTCAAAAAAATAAAAAAATTGGAAAACCTTCGCATTGTGTCATTATATGTGACCAAGTTTCCAGGAAAAATAATAAACTTGTAATACGGTAATTATTTTAAAAAAGTGTTCTCAGAAATTAGCTATCATGCGTGAAGATTCATGACTTTCAAGCCAAATGATCAATCTTATGGCCACATTCATGGCATAGTTTGTTCAAATGGTCTCATATTGTGCACAAGGGTGCATCTTGGAATTCCAAACAATGTTTCCTAAGGGAGTTTTCATTTTCTTTGCGTGGAAAATTCATTTTCCATTTGCCGACTGCCCGAAATGAGGTTTTTTGTGAAGGAACTACCAAATAATTGTTGCAAAAATGGACCAAATCAATTTTATAAAATACTAGGCCATGTTTAATGCACAAATGACCAAATGGTTGGGTGTCAAAAGATTTGATCCACCTCTGGTGAAAAAGACAAATTGTCGCCGATCCAGCTGGAAGCGGGTGAAATTTGAACTGTAGCTGCCTCATAGTTTGCTATTTATTTTTTCCAAAAATCATTTCTAGGTACATAAGTATCTATTTTATCATAGAAACACCAAAAGTTTTCCAAGATTCAACCACTAGCTAGGAACGGTCAAGCCCGCCGTTTTGACCGCATTTTGAAACGGGCATAAAAATTCAAAAAATCAAACAATTGGAAAACCTTCGCATTGTGTCATTATATGTGACCAAGTTTCCAGGAAAAATAATAAACTTGTAATACGGTAATTATTTTAAAAAAGTGTTCTCAGAAATAAGCTATCATGCGTGAAGATTCATGGCTTTCAAGCCAAATGATCAATCTTATGTCCACATTCATGGCATAGTTTGTTCAAATGATCTCATATTGTGCACAAGGGTGCATCTTGGAATTCCAAACAATGTTGCCTAAGGGAGTTTTCATTTTCTTTGCACGGAAAATTCATTTTCCATTTTCCGAAAGTGCCGAAATGAGGTTTTTTGTGAAGGAACTACCAAATAATTGTTGCAAAAACGGACCAAATCAATTTTATAAAATACCAGGCCATGTTTAATGCACAAATGACAAAATGGTTGGGTGTAAAAAGTTTTGATCCACCTCTGGTGAAAAAGACAAATTGTCGCCGATCCAGCTGGAAGCGGGTGAAATTCGAACTGTAGCTGCCTCATAGTTTGCTATTTATTTTTTCCAAAAATCATTTCTAGGTACATAAGTATCTATTTTATCATAGAAACACCAAAATTTTTCCAAGATTCAACCACTAGCTAGAAGCGGTCAAGCCCTGCTTTTGACCGCATTTTGAAACGGGCATAAAAATTCAAAAAAAATAAAAAAATTGGAAAACCTTCGCATTGTGTCATTATATGTGACCAAGTTTCAAGGAAAAATAATAAACTTGTAATACGGTAATTATTTTAAAAAAGTGTTCTCAGAAATTAGCTATCATGCGTGAAGATTCATGGCTTTCAAGCCAAATGATCAATCTTATGGCCACATTCATGGCATAGTTTGTTCAAATGGTCTCATATTGTGCACAAGGGTGCATCTTGGAATTCCAAACAATGTTTCCTAAGGGAGTTTTCATTTTCTTTATGCGTGGAAAATTCATTTTCCATTTGCCGATTGCCCAAATGAGGTTTTTGTGAAGGAACTACCAAATAATTGTTGCAAAACGGACCAAATCAATTTTATAAAATACTAGGCCATGTTTAATGCACAAATGACCAAATGGTTGGGTGTCAAAAGATTTGATCCACCTCTGGTGAAAAAAGACAAATTGTCGCCGATCCAGCTGGAAGCGGGTGAAATTTGAACTGTAGCTGCCTCATAGTTTGCTATTTATTTTTTCCAAAAATCATTTCTAGGTACATAAGTATCTATTTTATCATAGAAACACCAAAATTTTTCCAAGATTCAACCACTAGCTAGGAACGGTCAAGCCCGCCGTTTTGACCGCATTTTGAAACGGGCATAAAAAATTCAAAAAAAATCAAAAAATTGGAAAACCTTCGCATTGTGTCATTATATGTGACCAAGTTTCAAGGAAAAATAATAAACTTGTAATACGGTAATTATTTTAAAAAAGTGTTCTCAGAAATTAGCTATCATGCGTGAAGATTCATGACTTTCAAGCCAAATGATCAATCTTATGGCCACATTCATGGCATAGTTTGTTCAAATGGTCTCATATTGTGCACAAGGGTGCATCTTGGAATTCCAAACAATGTTTCCTAAGGGAGTTTTCATTTTCTTTGCGTGGAAAATTCATTTTCCATTTGCCGACGCCTTAAATGAGGTTTTTGTGAAGGAACTACCAAATAATTGTTGCAAAAATGGACCAAATCAATTTTATAAAATACTAGGCCATGTTTAATGCACAAATGACCAAATGGTTGGGTGTCAAAGATTTGATCCACCTCTGGTGAAAAAGACAAATTGTCGCCGATCCGGTTGGAAGCGGGTGAAATTTGAACTGTAGCTGCCTCATAGTTTGCTATTTATTTTTCCAAAAATCATTTCTAGGTACATAAGTATCTATTTTATCATAGAAACACCAAAAGTTTTCCAAGATTCAACCACTAGCTAGGAACGGTCAAGCCCGCCGTTTTGACCGCATTTTGAAACGGGCATAAAAAAATCAAAAAAAATCAAACAATTGGAAAACCTTCGCATTGTGTCATTATATGTGACCAAGTTTCCAGGAAAAATAATAAACTTGTAATACGGTAATTATTTTAAAAAAGTGTTCTCAGAAATGAGCTATCATGCGTGAAGATTCATGGCTTTCAAGCCAAATGATCAATCTTATGTCCACATTCATGGCATAGTTTTTTCAAATGATCTCATATTGTGCACAAGGGTGCATCTTGGAATTCCAAACAATGTTGCCTAAGGGAATTTTCATTTTCTTTGCACGGAAAATTCATTTTCCATTTTCCAAGTGCCCGAAATGAGGTTTTTTGTGAAGGAACTACCAAATAATTGTTGCAAAATGGACCAAATCAATTTTATAAAATACTAGGCCATGTTTAATGCACAAATGACCAAATGGTTGGGTGTCAAAGATTTGATCCACCTCTGGTGAAAAAGACAAATTGTCGCCGATCCAAATTGGAAGCGGGTGAAATTTGAACTGTAGCTGCCTCATAGTTTGCTATTTATTTTTCCAAAAATCATTTCTAGGTACATAAGTATCTATTTTATCATAGAAACACCAAAAGTTTTCCAAGATTCAACCACTAGCTAGGAACGGTCAAGCCCGCCGTTTTGACCGCATTTTAAAACGGGCATAAAAAATTCAAGAAAAATCAAAAAATTGGAAAACGTTCTCATTGTGTCATTATATGTGACCAAGTTTCCAGGAAAAATAATAAACTTGTAATACGGTAATTATTTTAAAAAAGTGTTCTCAGAAATGAGCTATCATGCGTGAAGATTCATGGCTTTCAAGCCAAATGATCAATCTTATGGCCACATTCATGACATAGTTTGTTCAAATGATCTCATATTGTGCACAAGGGTGCATCTTGGAATTCCAAACAATGTTGCCTAAGGGAGTTTTCATTTTCTTTGCACGGAAAATTCATTTTCCATTTTCCGAGTGCCCGAAATGAGGTTTTTTTGTGAAGGAACTACCAAATAATTGTTGCAAAAATGGACCAAATCAATTTTATAAAATACCAGGCCATGTTTAATGCACAATTGAAAAAATGGTTCGGTGTAAAAAGTTTTGATCCACCTCTGGTGAAAAAGACAAATTGTCGCCGATCCAGCTGGAAGCGGGTCAAATTTGAACTATAGCTGCCTCATAGTTTGCTATTTATTTTTTACAAAAATCATTTCTAGTTAAATAAGTAACTATTTAATCAGAAATACATGGTTTTATGGCGAGACATCGACGTTTGGACGGTAGCCGAGGGCCCCAACTCTAGAGCGCGTAAGCTCGCATGCCCGCCGCGTGGTCACCGCGTGACCGTGGCGTTGCCATGTGTTCTGGGTGGCCTAGGCATGTATAGTGGGTTGGGCACTCCCCAGGTAGGTGCTAGGAAGAAAATCACAACATAAGATTCTCACGAGGAGACCGGTCGATGCTCAAAGATGAGTAAGCAGCCAAGTGTTTGATTTGCGGTACGGGAAATGCACATGGCTAATGGGTGTGAGTTTTGACTGAGGATGATCAGTTACTAAGAAGACCGTCTTCACAAATTTTCACCTCAAAAGGAGGAGCTTAGGTGGTACTTGCTTTACAAAGTACCACACTGGACATAAATACGAATGTTGAAGCTGGGCTCAAAATAATGAATGAATTGAGCTAGCATTTGGTGGAGGATGGTTATTTGGGCATTGGAAAGCACTGTAGAAAATGGATACCATTTGGACATGCCAAAGTGCTACTTCCTTCACAAAGTGCTGCTCTGATCAGAATAGGAAAATGAATATTTTTGAATTATTTTTGAACTAGGCAAGGAAGGTTTTTACATATTTGACGAAGATATGACCCAAAGAATTTATGAGATTTTTTTGGGAATTTTGGGAATAATAGAAATATAGGTTGCTTCACAACCTAGGGCAAAAACCGCCACATGGACATGACACATAGGCAAAACTGATGAGATGGCGCCTAGTCATCACAACCCACCACAATCTACAAGGCTATGACCATCTATATTGGTCATTAACAACTAGAAATAAGGCAGCGGACTAGCACTGTTTGCTTTGTGACCTTTTCGTAAGGAAATTACGACCTTCGACCAAAATGGTCGCAATGGTTTAGGGTTTGGAGCCCCTCGAACAGCTTTTGACCAATTGGTCTGAAATGGTCATAGATCTATGACCAATTCTTCCAGGGTCACTGACAGAAGGTCACTAGTTGACATATTTCTTGTAGTGTCCGAGTGGGAGGCTGGCTCACCACTCGGTAGGATTTTCTCTTCAACTTAGGCGAAACGGATTCGCAGCTAAGGCACCCACTGGGGGATTTTAGAACATGTAAAAAAAATGAACAACAATCATTCGGAAGACTGTAAAATCATGTCTTTTGGTAATCAAACTAAAAGGTACTTCTTATTACATCTCAACAGTCTGAATACTTTAAGAGTAAAAGGGGCGGAGCTGTTCCGCATTCCAAGCGCGTGGCTCATCTTTATTGTGCTCGACGTTGAAAATATGATACGCTCCGTTGTGGAGCACTTTGGTGACGACGAAAGGGCCTTCCCAAGCAGGAGCGAGCTTCTGTGGTTTCTGCTGGTCCACTCGAAGAACCAAGTCTCCCTCCTGAAATGCCCGACCCCTTACATTTCTGGCATGGAATCGACGGAGGTCTTGTTGATAAATGGTCGACCGGATCAAGGCCATCTTTCTTTCTTCTTCCAGGAGATCGACTGCATCCTGCCGAGCCTGTTCTGCTTCCTCTTATGAGAAGAGCTCGACTCGGGGTGCATTGTGGAGCAGATCACTCGGGAGTACGGCTTCAGCTCCATAGACTAAGAAGAATGGAGTTCGACCAGTCGACCGATTGGGAGTTGTCCTCAATCCCCAAAGTACTGATGGAAGTTCATCGACCCAGGCCCCTGCTGCATGCTTGAGGTCACCCATCAACCGGGGTTTCAGTCCTTTGAGAATCAATCCATTTACTCTTTCAGCCTGCCCATTCGACTGAGGATGGGCGACCGAAGCGTAATCGACCCTCGTGCCTTGGGAAGCACAAAAGGCTCTGAAGTCGTCAGAGTCGAAGTTCGACCCGTTATCCGTGGTGATGCTGTGCGGAACACCATATTTGAATATCAATTCTCTGATGAAACTTACAGCTGTACTTGCGTCAAGGTTTTTAATGGGTTTGGCTTCGATCCATTTGGTAAACTTGTCGACTGCAACTAGCTAGCACATGGGTAAATCCACTCCTGCCAGTCCTCAGAGGTCCAACCATGTCCAATCCCCAGACAACGAAAGGCCAGACGAGTGGAATAGTCTTCAGGGCTGACGTAGGCTTATGGGACATGTTGGAGTAAAACTGACAGCCCTCACATTTGTCCACTATTTCTTTCGCCATCTCGTTGGCACGTGGCCAGTAAAATCCGGCTCAGTATGCTTTGGCCACGATGGTCCGAGAGGACGCATGGTGACCATAGGTCCCCGAGTGAATATCATTGAGGATCATTTGGCCTTCTTCTGGCATGATGCATTTCTGGTAGACTCCAGTTACGCTTTCTCTGAACAACTAACCTTTTATCACGGTAAAGGCTTTAGATAGGCGGATGATCTGTTGAGCCTCTTCTTCATCCTCTGGAAGTTCTTTCCTGAGAATGTATGCGACGTACGGCACTGTCCAGTCAGGAATGACGACCAAAACCTCCATGACTAAGTCGACCACGGCTAGGATTTTGACTTCAGTAGGATCTGTGGCGCTCTTAGGCTGTGGGGACTCTTCAGTGAAAGGATTTTCCTGAACTGAAGGTGAATGAATATGCTCCAAAAACACATTGCTGGGAATGGCCTCTCTCTTAGAACCTATCTTTGCCAATTCATCTGCAGCTTGATTTTTCAGTCGGGGTATATGGTGAAGCTCCAACCCTTCAAACTTCTTTTCCAGCTTTCTTACCGCATTGCAATAACCAGTCATGGCCGGGCTCCTGACATCCCACTCTTTCATCACTTGATTAACCACCAAATCCGATTCACCGTAGACCATAAGGTGACGGACGCCGAGTGAAATGGCCATACGCATTCCGTATAAAAGTGCTTCATATTACGCTTCGTTATCGGAAGAATCAAAATGAATCTGGAGAACATAGCTAAGCTTGTCTCCACGGGGGGATACCAATACTAGCCCAGCACCTGAACCATTCAGCATCTTGGAGCCATCGAAGAACATAGTCCAATGCTCCGAGTGAACTTGAGTCAGCAGTTGCTGCTCAATCCACTCGGCAAGAAAATCTGCGATTGCTTGGGATTTGATAGCTTTCTTTGCCTCAAACTTGATATCCAATGGAAGGAGTTCAATCACCCATTTTGCCACTCGACCAGTTGCATCTCGGTTATTCAGAATTTCAGATAATGGTGCGTTGCTGACGACTGTAATGGAGTGGTCAGAAAAATAATGTGCAACCTTCTTCATGGTCATGTAGATTCCATAGACAAGCTTCTGATAATGTGGATATCGTTGCTTGGATGGAGTCAAAACTTCAGAGAGATAATATACTGGGTGCTGAACCTTGTAAGCTTTTCCTTCTTCTTCTCGCTCGACCGTGAGTACTGTACTGACAACTTGTCCAGTGGCTGCAATATACAGCAATAAAGGCTCTTTGATGATTGGCGCATCAAGCACCGGCTAGGTAGAAAGCAGGGTTTTGAGCTCTGCAAACGCTGCATCAGCTTCCTCAGTCCACTCAAACTTATCAGATTTCTTCATCAATCGGTAGAGAGGTAAGGCCTTTTCACCGAGACGAGAAATGAATCGACTCAAGGCGGCCAAACAACCAATAAGCTTCTGAACGTCATGCACACGCATAGGGCGTTTCATTCGGAGGATGGTATCAACTTTTTCTGGATTGGCGTCAATCCCTCGTTCAGAAACGAGAAAACCGAGTAACTTTCCACCTGGAACTCTGAATGTGCACTTTGACGGATTAAGCTTGATATGGTACTTTCTTAGGTTGGCAAAGGTTTCCACGTGGTCAGTCAGTAGGTCGGAACCTTTGCGAGACTTGACCACAATGTCGTCCATGCATGCTTCCACATTCCGACGGATTTGAGTGATCAGGCACTTCTGAATCATTCTCATGAATGTGGCTCTGGCATTTTTAAGACCAAATGGCATGGTGACATAGCAAAAGCACCCGAATGGGGTGATGAGGGCTGTTTTTATTTCATCAGGACCATACAGTCGGATCTGATGATACCTGGAATATGCATCTAAAAAGACAAGCGCTCACACCCCGCCGTCGAGTCAACAATCTGATCGATGCGGGGGAGAGGGAAATGATCTTTCAGGCAGGCCCGATTGATATGATTGAAATCAATGCACATACGAAGTGAATCATCCTTCTTGGGGACCATGACTACACTGGCAATCCACTCGGAGTGGTAGATCTCACGGATGAACTCTGCTGCTAGGTGCCGAGCCACTTCCTCGCCAATTGCGTTTCTCTTCTATACAGCAGACCGTCGAAGATGTTCTTTGACGGGTTTTACCTTGGGGTCTACACGCAAATGGTGCTCAACCAGTTCTCTAGGTACAGCCGGCATGTCAGAAGGTTTCCATGCAAAGATGTCCCAGTTCTCACGGAGGAACTGGATGAGCGCTTCTTCCTATTTGCTGTCGAGTGTCGCTGATATATGAGTCGGCGCGGAATTGGGATCGGTCGGGTGAATATGAATCGGCTTCGTTTCACCAGACGACTGAAACGCAGAATCTGTGGCAGGCTTCTTAGCTCGGAGCAAATCACTCAGATCTGCATTCTTCTGATATTCTTGAAATTCAACTGCTGCCATTTGCGCATCGGCAATTTTGGAACCCTTCTGGAAGCATTCCTCCGCCTTCTGCCGATCGCCAGTAACTGTTATCACACCTCTGGGGCCAGGCATCTTCAACTTGAGGTACATGTAACATGGTCGAGCCATAAAACGTGCGTAGGCAGGCCTACCCAGAATGGCATGGTAAGCACTCTGGAAATCCACAACTTCAGATGTCAATTTTTCCTTACGGTAATTCTTGCAATCACCGAAAACCACGTCAAGGGCGATCTGACCGAGTGATTCGGCTTTCTTTCTAGGGATAACGCCATGGAAACTCATATTGCTCTTGCTAAGTTTGGACATCGAAATGCCCATCCCCTTCAAAGTTTCAGCATAAAGGATGTTCAGACAGCTTCCACCATCCATTAGCACTTTGGTCAGTCTAGTGCCTTCGACCACTGGGTCGACCACCAACGCTTGCCTCCCAGGGGTGGCTATGCGAGCAGGGTGATCAGACTGGTCGAATGTGATGGCTGTCTGAGACCATTTCAGGTATGTGGTCGTAGTCGCTGGAGCGACCATATTCACTTCTCTGTTGATAACTTTCAACCGACTCCTGCTCTCAACATCAGCAAAAATCATGAGGGTGGAATTGATTTTGGGATAACCGTCGTGTTCCTCTCCGTCCTTGTCTTTGTCCGACTCTTTTTCCTTCCCACTGGGTTGTTTCTCTTAGAACTGCTGGATCAGGAGTCGACATTGTCGAGTGGTATGCTTAGGGTAAATCAGATTACCCTCTTCGTCCTTCTTCGTGTGGATGTGACACGGTAAATCCAACACATCATTTCCTACTTGATCCTTTACTTTCTTAGGGGGCCAGCGCCCTTTAGGTTTTCCCTTAAACTTCCCTTGAGTTACTGCTGCAATCTCATCGGGTGCTGCAGGCTCGGCCTTACGTTTCTGTTTCCGATTGGAATTATCCCCACCGGCCTCTTGGCCGACTGGTTTGCCCTTTCCGCTACGGAGTCGATCCTCTTCTTCTCCATTAGCGTACCGTGTGGCTATTTCCATCATCCGAGTCAGAGTCATATCTCCAGTCCGACCGAACTTCAGGACCAACTCTCGGTATTTGACGCCTTCCTTGAAGGCACATACTGCTTGATGCTCTGATACATTTTCAACGGTGTGATGCAAACTGGTCCACCTCTGAATGAAATCCCTTAGAGTCTCACTCGGTTTCTGCACACAATGCTGCAACTCGGTCAATCCTGCTGGCCGCTTGCAAGTGCCCTCAAAAGTTCTGACGAACACTCGAGCCAGCTCTTCCCAACTGTATATACTGTTTGGGGCTAACTGAGTCAACCACGCTCGGGCCGACCCTTCTAACATCAGAGGAAGATGTTTCATTGCCACTTCATCATTCCCGCCGCCGATCTGCACAGCCACTCGGTAATCCTCAAGCCAAGTTTCAGGCTTGGACTCTCCAGTGAACTTACTGACTCCAGTCACCAACCTGAAGTTGGGTGGAATCACTGCAGCCCTGATGGCTCTTCTAAAAAATTCTGGACCCGAAACATGCACTCTGCTGCCGGTCGGACGATCTCTGCCATGGTCTTCTCTATGCGCTCTGTTCCGGTCGACTAGACCATGAACGAGGATAGATCTTTCATCAAAGAGTGGCTCTCTTGGGTCAACTGGTGCTCTGCGCTCGCCACTGTGATGAGTCTATCATTGTACTGCCGAGGCACATATGATGCACTCCTCGGAGGAGGTGTAGGCACTCGACGGCGATTGTCGCGGTCGAGTCGATGATCATACTGCCCACGGCCTTCATGCCGCGGGGGCGATCTTGGGCTGTGGGCCGACTGAACTGTATCCGCAACTACGGATCTGCTGTGAATCATGTTACGCGACTGAGACACTGTTGTGTTCTGTTCTCCTGCTGCCCGGAGCAAGGCCCGGATCTGCATCAAACCTCTGCCAGCCTCCGACTGGGAAGGTTGAATCGACTTTGCTATTTGGGCCGCAGCTGTGAGATTCTGAATCGGAGTATGGTATACCTTAGGTGGAGGTGGGAAAAGCTATCGTCGACTGGACTCAGGAATCCGCTCCCGAGTACGCTTGTCGAGAGCGCGCTGAAGGTTCTCCAGTCGAGTGTGCTCAGCCAAATTAGCCAAGCGCACCTCTTCTAAGGCCCGAGCTTCGAGTGTTTCTCCAACGATGGGTATGTGGAGTGTATCCATGTTGCGGCGACGAAGTTCCTCCCTCTGCTGCGAAGAGAGGGGTTCGGTATGGTACTCCTCATGGACGCGCGACGGATCGCCGCCACCATCCTCGCCGTCAGCGCGGCGGAAACCAGGCGGACTACGTGGTCCATTGACCATCAAGACTTCAGCCGCATGGTCGCTGCTATCGCACTCGGATGCGGTCTCCGCGGAGCCAGTCGACAGATCGAACAGACCATGGAGAGTTTCGTCGGGCTCGATTGCCGTGACTTGATGGGTGGCCGAATGCCGAGCCACCGCGTGTTTCACCCAACGCTGAAGCCGCGACCGACCTGATCGCTTGCGGCGGCGAAGAGTGGGGAGGGAAGAGACCATCGGAGCCGATCGATACTGAGTCGACGGTTGTCGGAGAAGGACGCCGCGAACGCACGCGCGAAAGTGCGTCGCCCCTCGGACGGGGAGCACCTCAACATCAAGGGGAGCTTCCTGAAGCCAAGCGGAGTCGTCGGCGATGAAAACGAGCGCGCCGAGACGGATCTCGCGGCCCTCAGCCAATCCGCCGCCGGAAACCATGATGATGACGATCGGAAAAATTTGCAACTTCACCAACAAGTCGCTAAGACACCTGCCCCACGGTGGGCGCCAACTGTCGTGGTTCCAAGACTGACAGTAGAAAGGGGGTAGGTATGGAGAGGCAAGATCTCAGCTACGGTGACGGTGTACACACGAGATTTATGAGTTCAGGCCCTTCTCGGAGGAAGTAATAGCCCTACGTCTCGGTGCCCATAGGCGGTCGACTGAATTATATGTGTGTCATGTTACAGGGGGTGCGAACTCTTGTCCCAGAGGAGGGGGTGGCTTATATAGAGTGCGCCAGGACCCCAGCCGTCCTCCATTACAAGGGGCTTAATGTACATAAAGTAGGGGCGTTACTGGTAACGCCAGCCTTAAGTGTTATTTATGACCTTAAAGACTACGGAGTGAACGTCTGACCGTTGCAATGCTAAGTGACTCCTGATCGTCGGTAGGTCGAGTGGTTCCTTGAGTGGTCGAGTGGCAATAGGTAGGGGTCGCCCGAGTGATATGACTGGTCGAGTGGGTTGCAGTCGACATATTTGGCTGGCTTCCCTTGTTGCCTCTTGGACTTCTTATCTTCCAGGGTAGTGGCCTTGGGTAGGACGTATATGTCAGGCCTATGACCCTACCCCAGGTCTGTATCCTCATCACCGCTCGTGTCGCAGCTCGACGTCATGCATCGTCCTGCTCTTGCTTCATGTGAGGGTCCGACGAGATCCGCACTCCCATCTAAGGTGCTTCATCGTGGGTCTTGGGCGTCTGTCGTCTCTGGTGCCGTTGGCTCACCAACCTCGTCGGATTGTGCTCAGTTTCTCGTGTTGTCGACGTGTATTTTGTGTCATCAATGCCGTTTTCTCACCCCGGGTTCCGTTGCATTGTAGAAATGTTGAGGGTTGTGCTTGTTGGGTGTTGGGAGCACTTGGCGGGCCATCTATGTGGCCGTGGTGCTTCGTGTTGAGCGAGTTTGTTTGTATCGGTTTTCGCCCGGTTTTCCGTAAATTAATTGGGCAATTCTCTTCTTCTTAATTAATCGATGAGGCAATTCTTTTGCCTCCGTTTCGAAAAAAAACAAGATGTACTACAAGAATCTCCTTTGGTACCCTCCTGTATAATTTTACGGTTTCTTAAAGCATGCTGACAAGTGGCCATGTGCTTGCTACATTATCTGCTTCCATAGTTGCATATATATGGTTGATCCGAAAATCCCAGTCAGCCACCCATGATCAATAAGGCAGCTTACCAGGATGCAGATGCACGCGGGAATATTTGGGCGACATACACGTTAGGTAACGAGAGGACAAATCCAGATTGCCAAGATGATGCGGTGACTCGCCCATGCTCGGAATAAAGAGATGCTCAAATCAGTTCAATTATCTCCTTGTCTCAGTAAGTAATCGTAAAACATCCATCCTGTTGCTCGAAAGCAACCAAAATGCTTTGTTTTCCATCGAAGCAAGCAACACAATCATGGAGGACATGAAAATTATTGCATCGGTGGGGACTCCTCCTCCTTGTCAACCTGTCCTATCTACGGCCAGTTTTTTTTCTTTTTTTTTGACGTAACTATCTATGGCCAGTTAACACATACTACCTTGCACATATGGCACATATCTGGCCCTCCTCTTTTTTTCTTTTCAAAACAATAGTTTCCTAGTGCTTTGGCTACCAATATTATTTTGAATATTTAGATTAGAAACATGAAACCCAGACATATAGATCTATGTGCTACCCTTGACCAAAGGAGCATTCGGAAACAATATTCAGAACAGTCGGGATGGAACAATTAGGACAAGTCCAGATTTCCATGATGAAGATGGGACGACACAGCCGGGGTTGAGGGCACAAATAAACAATTGTTCAGATCAGTTGAATCTAGTGTTCAACATGTAAGCTCCGGATAAGTGAAGAGAAAAGATCATGTTCCTCGAGAACCCAACGCGTGTTTCTCTTTCCATCAGAAGAAACAGCACAGAGATGTACACGTTGTAAGCTAGATCAATCCACCCAGCATGAACCTAGCTTCCTCTAGCAAAGCGCCTGATCGGTGCTCTGGAAAAGCAGCTGCAAGCAACACCAAAGCGCAAGTACGTAGACAACGGCCGGAAGCATCACACGCACGCACGCGGAGCTGGGTTTTGCCGCAGGAGCGATACACGCTCCTGTTTTATCTGTAATTACTTTCACAAATCACAAGGCACAAACTTTAGAGGGGACTTGCACAGATATAAATAGCAGCTAGCCTGCCTAGTCACATGAGTACTAATCCTACACGGCAACTAACTCATGCACTAGTTGGTCACGCATTAATCATGTAAACAGGAAAAAGAGAGAGAGGAACGAATGGATTGAACAGTGTTTCTCATTGATTGAAGACCGGGTATTTATACCCACTTTACAAGGCAGTTAGGATTACAATGTCGGTAACTAAACCGACTTAACAACCTACTTAAGCATTGATTATTAGGATTAAATTAATCCTTAACACTCCCCCTAATCTATGCTAGTCTAATACGCATCATCTTGATAAAGACTCCTCCGAATATGTCTTTGTCTTGAGAATGTTCATCGTCTTCATTTTGCGAAAGACTCCTCCAAAAACCCTGTGGGAAAAAAATATGAGGAGAATTGTATTTGATTGTTGCTAAAACTCCTTTAAACCCGGTGGGAAAAAATAAGGAGAAAATGATGCAACATATAATGATTATTTTCTCTTGATAACCCATATGAGAAAAACTTTTGAAGAAGGATAAAACTCATTAATGAGTTTAGAGAACAATAAATATGTCTTGGGTACTTCTTTTAAAAACCCCGATAGTGAAAGAAAGTATGACATATGATCTTTGAGAAGATATTGCCTCATTAAAAACCGTTATGAGAAACTTTGAGAGAAAACTCATAAGGGAAAAGAGTGTGATTATATATGCCATTGAAAACTCCTTTAAAACCCAATGGGAAAAATATAAGGAGAAAATGATATGACATATGTGAACACTTGTATCTATATTGTCTCATTAAAAACCATTTATGAGAAACCATTAGGGAAAAACTCATGAAGGGAAAAAGAGTACAATATATTTAATCTGATGATTGTTAGTAGGTTATACTTTGGGAGATTACTCCCCCTGAACTTTGCAAATCTAGAGAATGTCTAGTATCAATTACATTGACATGATCATGACATTATGAATAATATGTTGGTTTTTCCAATATTTTGTTTGCAAATTGTTTCCTCACTTTTCTATAATTCATGAGGAAAAGTGATCTCGAGCAATGTGCTTTGTGATATTGCTCTTCATATAACTTGTACGTATTGAGTAATACAAGTGGTATCATCTTGATAAATCAAGTTATGTTATTCTGACGAATATCAACCTCATGGTTTTGAGTGTGGTTAATCATTCTGCTAAGCGACGCATATTTTCAATGCCTTTATATAAAGCAATTATGTCAGAATGATAAGTGGAAGTAGCCGTTAAATTCTATTTAGATGACTTCATAAGAAGGCTATTCTAGTGAATTCAGTCATTAATATGGCATTGTTGGGATCAAATAAAGAGCCAATATTATTTCATCATATCATGGTCATATCTTGATTTTCCTGATGGAATTGCCCAAGATTTATTGTGAGCTTGAGATATAAGTTGATATTTCTTATATCGACCATATACCTTTGTTGGGGGTTGCACTCTGAACAAAGATAGCAAATATAGTGCCAGGCCTGATGTAGTTTGCAATTATATGAGTGCTTTCACATTAATGAGATATAGAACTTCAGGTCCTGATATCACTTCATTATCACCCCTAGGTATGAAATGGATTTGTACCCTATGAAGGGTAGTATGACCATATTACATGTCTTTATTGGTATGATATATCCACATTGAACTTCTTGTATATGTATTGGATATATATGTAGACTGATATGTGTTCTTGAGAGAATGCTCAAGTTGTAAGCTTAAGCTAAATTTGGTTGAATCAAAATTTTCCGTCTTGAGATGATTATATGTATTTTCAGGTCCTTTAGAGACATTGATGATGAGATCATCGACGTACACTGAGGTGATGTAAGAAAATCAAGTTTCTGATTTGTTTATTAAAACACATAAACAATCATTATTATTTGAGTAATCCTTTTGAAGAAGGAACTCATCTAGTCGGTAGTACCATATGATTTTCGACTATTTCAAGTCATAGAGTGACTTATGAAGTTTTACACAAATTTTTTTGCGATTTGCTTTTGGATTTGGAAGTATAAGTTCTAAAATAAGTGACTCATATGAGTATGTAGCCACTTCATCCATCAACTGCATGGATAATATTATTATTTTTATTGCCAATGATATTTAGTATCGAAGCATAATTCTACTCATACCAAGCGGGTATGTTACATCGTAATTGATGTCGGGTCTCTGCGTGAACCCTTTTGCTACAAGCCTCGCTTTCTCACCACCCCATTGACTTAGTCTATGAATGAGAAGTGTTCGGTATTCCATACCGAAGATACTTACGAGGAGTAGGTATTACTGCGGTAAATACTACTCATTTGCAGAGCGAGTACTATTATTCGTTACTTGCTTCCTTTTATGTTAACCAATATGAATGCAAGAGGCACTCTACCATGGATTTTGGTTCAGGGCCCAAAAGGTTTTAGAAATTTTGAGAAGAAATATATGTCGACAAATGTAGTTTTTATGTTATATGATTCTGATGGAATCGATGAAATTTGTGGAAATATATCTATTCCTTTTAACCCCTTGTGATTTCCTAGAACAATGGAGTTAAGGTGTTTCGATGTCCTGGCACCAAAACATTTGTGCACATTTATGTCGGGCTTTGGATGATGAGCATCCAGCGAGGTGTCTTTCAACTTGATGTTGAATTACATTTACTGGTTGAGGATTTGATTTCCTCTGTTTCCGCGGAAGCATATGAGAAGTTATATCTCTTCTTATCAGATTTTCTCCCCTCTTGCTCTCATTTTGGGAGAAGAGTGGTTTATCAGGTACCTCCACTCTTTCTAACACTTTACTGCAGGAATATAGAATTTAGTGACACCTTGTCATCAGTAAATGTATGTGGCAAATTTGCAATGTGTTGCAAATATATTATTCTCTAAACTTATAGTTCAGACGATTCTTCGAGTATGTGGATATAAGGGTTGAATGTCAACAACATTTCTAATTTATTTCTTGGCATTTTTTGTGGTACTTATCTCCCCCTAATGCCAAAAATACCCTTCTTGCTGATGCAATCAGCATACGGGCTATGAATAATTTTGATTGACGGATAAATTGTTTTTCCTCACATAGATCCCTAATTTTCTATGAGTGCCCATTGATGTACGCTGGAGTGGTGATATCGGTATGTAACCAAATTATCGCAGATGGGAAATACTTTATTGATTTCCACATGGTTACTACAAGGGGAAAGTAGTATGATATGCAGTTGGTATGATTTAGATCATACTTACGGTGTGTAAGGTCGTATCTGTCCAGCAAGAGGCTGGTAAATTTACAATTCTTTAAAAGTGGTCATGTAATTCACTTCACTATCTTTGATAAGAAATTTAGTTAAACCATTCTGGGTATGTACATAGGGTACTGAATGTAATCAGAAAATTCTCGTGAAATAAGTTCAACGACATTGTCCATTTGAATGGGTTTATCCTTTGTTCAAGAGAATTTGCTCCTACTTTGTTCAGATCATGGTTGCGTGTGATAAGAGACACACTTAAAAACATTTTATGAATGTGTATATGAGTACCATGAAGTGTCTAAATTACCCCAGATAATGGTCCAACATTCCACATATATCTTTTGAATGTGTTCAAGAAAGAATAAGTGGCTTATTTAGAATTTTAAGGTGAGAGTTCCTTAAAACAGATTTCCCCTATGGCACATGTGGTGTACATATAATTTGATGATATGGGGAATATTTTGCAACTTGTTAAGTTGTGACCAACATAATTGTCAACAATTTTCTTATCACCCCCAAACCAGGATGGCTAAGGCTATCAAGCCTAATATTTAATTTATTAGTACTTAGAAAATCATTGTGGGTGCAACAATATTGAGTATGAATTGAAACATACATTCAAATTTATCGAATATTGTATCCAAGGGATATGATATTGGACATTTTACTACATGTTGTAGTACAAGTATAGGCTACATATTGGACATTTTACCTCTCCCCGTTCTTACCTTTCTCTCTGGATTTTGTGCTTTTATCTCATTTGCATCTGGTTTCTTCCCAGATCGAGAGATTCGCCGCGCCTGGGCCGTGAACGCCTCGGGCTGATGCGGTCGAGGCCACGCGCCGGCCGGAGACTTGCGCCGCCATGCTGTTCTGCATGGCGAGGCGTGCACACACCACGCGCGGGTGGGCTTGGACTGTCACCAGTTCCGCGTTGCTCGCAGGCGAGCCGTTCGTGAAATCGCTCCGCCGGGGACAACGTGATACGTCAAAAGAGGTCTGGGCTCGCACTCGTTCAGCCGCCGCCCGCCGGCGACGGATTGATAGTGCGCGGGCGCCGCCGGTGCTGCCGGTTTGTTTAGTGGCCTAATCGCTTGCTCAGGTTAGGGCAAAGTGCTGATAACGTGTAAAGAGGAAAAAGAGAGAGAGGAACAAATGGATTGAACGGTGTTTCTCATTGATTGAAGACCGGATATTTATACCCACTTTACAAGGCAGTTAGGATTACAATGTCGGTAACTAAACCGACTTAACAACCGACTTAAGCATTGATTATTAGGATTAAATTAATCCTTAACAAATCAGACCGGACGTTGGGTTTAATCCCAACAAGATGCACTGTTATTAGTATTTTAAGGTTTCAAGATCAGACTGTCTGATTTCCCACGTTGCTCTGCTCTGTTAGCTCAAGAATGCAGAGACAAACCCAAAGTCAAGTTTAGAGAGTTCAGAGCTTGCTCCGGGCACCTGACTTAGAACTGCAGCAAGAAATCCATAATAAATGGAGTAACGGTAGTTGTTTCGAAACCACACAGACATGCATTTTTGTAGTAAGTCGTAAACTTGAGGCTTTGGAGACACACTGACACAAACAATACACACCATTACTCACTCAATCATAAATACAAAATAAACAATATTTTCTCACGACAAACATGCACATTGAACACAAATTTGCAATGACGTCTAACAAGGATGAGACGAATGCATATACTACATATATAGAGTCTCATATAGTGTACAACTAGTGAAGGTATATATAAAAAGTCTAAGCTTACTCAGTAATCAGCTACTCTCTGTCACAGAGGTCGATGGGAACTCGGCATGCAATTTTTTTGCTTTTTTCACAAGGGATGTGAGAGTACACCTGTTCAACTTCTATGACGTGGTTTCAAACCAGCTAGCGCATTTGAAAACCATGGAGTTGTCGAGATCCAGCATTTTCTCCCGGGCATTGTAGAGTTCATGTATCAAGCTATTTAGTTTGTCCCTTTTGGCAACCATGTCATCACTTCTCTTCATCATTGATATGACAATCTTAGGGATGGTCTTTATCACTAACAGGTTTTCAACCGTGGGGTGGTGTAACGCCCCGAGAATCTTGCTACAATAATCTTCCCCTAATGAAGGTCATGTCATCATGATCATCATGCCAAAATGCCACTTGTCCAAAATCTGCTTCAACTTCAAATTTAAATTGCATGTCAAATATTTGCTTCTTCTGTCATGCAAATAAAATAGTTCATCCTATGGTCAATAATCCCTGGATAATTGTCATGTTGAAACCAACATTTTTGGAACTCCCAAATTGCCCCTGGAAATTTACTATCTGGTCCATCATTATTTAAGATGTCCTTTTCATTTTCTAAAAATGCTTGGACAACTCCTGATGGCCCCAAACTTTTTGTGACAGTGCTGGATAAGGCATTATATCTGTGTGACCAAGTTTCACATTTTACAAAATACATTTGGCAGCTCACTTATCTGCAAAATTCTTCTGTAAAACGAAAACAGAAAAGAAAAAGGAAAAAGGCCCTAAACATCTACCGTGGTCTGGGCCTAAGTGCACAGTGCACATCGCCCAGCCCACCACGGCCTTTTTCCCCTTCCTCTGTTCCTCTGTACAGAGAGGAGACAGGGGCCATGGCGTGGCATGCACCCACCCCCACCATGGCTGCTGCCGTCGTCATGTCGGGCATCCCGCGATCCTCCTGGTGGATAAGAACGTCGTCGGCTCCCTGGCGAACCCTAGCGCCCACTTTCCCCTCCTCGCCGCCTCTCCTCTCCCCACCAGATCCCTTCCCCACCTCGCCCGAACACCACCATCGCCATGGCTGTGACCTAGCCACGGCCACCGTGCCCCTCTCGCCGTCCCATTGTCTCCCCGAAGATCACCGCCCTCTGCTACTTCTACTGGCGCATCATGTTGGAGCTCGGAGCCACCAGCGCCCACGTCGTCACCGTCTTCCTCCCCTGCTCCGACGAGCTTCGCCGCCGATTCCGCCGCACCAAGCCCTCCTCGAGCACGCTTGAGCACATCTGCAGGAGCACTGTGAGCCTGCGTTTCTTTCCCCTCTCCTCTGAGCTCGATCTCGAGCTCTAGCTCGCCTCACCGTCGTCGCCGTATCTCGTCACCGCCGTCCATGTCACCGCCGCGCGCACAGCTACCGCAGCCCACGCTTGAGCACATCATCGTGCTCAGCATCGCCGTAGGAACCCGGAGCGACCATCCGTTGGTCCTACCATGGCCAACATAGCCGTTCCCCATCACGTCCGACTCCAGCGTCTGCCAACCTCGACGCCGGTGCCGTCTATGGCCGCCCCCGGCTCGGCCACCGCCACGGTTTGATGCAGCTCCTCGCTCTCGACCGAACGCCCCCCACGCGTCCTACCTTGCTCCGTAGCGCCGTCCCCGACGAGGCCCGTAGCTCACCGCCGCCTTAGCTCCTCGCCGGCGCCGTTTCCAGCAGCTCCAGCTCCGGCCGGCCTCACCACGCTACGCGGCGGTCTCTCCCCGTTCGAACACGCCCGCCCGTGCCCATTTTGGCCGCCGGACGGTGAATCCCGACGCATGGCCGCGCCTCCGCCTGGTCCGTACGCGGCTGCCGCCCCGGCTCGTCGCCGGTGTCCTTGCCGGCCCCCTCCGCTCGCTGTCGCCACCATCGGACCCGCGACGAACTGGCTGTTCGAAAACAACCGGCCGCGCACCGAACGGCCGCCCGGAGCCGTATTCCGGCGAGATCCAGCGCATCTCCGCCGCGGGAGCAATCGGCGGAGCTCCACCGGCGCCGTCCGCCGACGTGGCCGACCTGGGGCCACCCCCAGGGCCACTGCCAGCGGGCCCCATGGGCCTAGTTGACCGGGTTGACCCAGTCAACTGCTGACTGGGCAGCCCCAGCCACCTGACGTGTGGGCCCCACCGCTTAATCCTCCTTTTAAAATGTTTTAATAACTAAAACTAATTAGTTTAGCTAATTAGTCTATGACAGGTGGGGCCTTCCTGCTAAATAACTCTGTTTAAATTAGTTTTAAACTTCTGTCAGTGCACTGTCTATGACAGGTGGGTCCCCCATGTCAGTTTTGACCAGTCAACCGGACTGTTGACTGCTGACATCACACGTACGCCATGCTGACGTCATAATTCCGTTTCTGTTAATTTAGATAACTCCAGAAAATAGTTTAATCTTTGAAAATTAATAGAAAATCAACCGTAACTCGGATGAAAATGTTTTCTACATGTAAGTTGCTCAGAAAAATCCAACGAATCCGAATACGCGGTCCGTTCATCTGTCACATGCCCCTAGCATGCTGAACATGGGACATTCCCCCTCCGGTCATCTGGTTCGACATTAGTCCGGAACCGGAAAACATTCGGTTGAATTCCTTCACCTTTATCGTGTAGCACCGCATTAGAACACGTCTAGCTCTGCCTGTTGTTCGGTTATGCTATGTTTGCCTTATATTTACTGTTTCTTCTCCCTCTTCTCCCCGGTAGACCCCGAGACCGATGTTGCTTCGTGATTTGCCACGCCGACGACCCTCCTTGCGAGCAACCAGGCAAGCCCCCTTTGATCATCCCGATATCGCCCATTCCATTCTCTCATGCTTGCATTAGATTTTGCTACTTGTTATTGTTTGCACCTATTACGATGCATAGCCTCGCTTTTGTACCCTCTTGTTGTACCTTACCGCTTATCCTAAATCGCTTAGTATAGGTTGGATAGTGATCCATCAGTGACCCCCGCCTTGTCCCGACTGCCCCGCTGGATAATCAGAAGACCCGATCAATGGGATCGAAGACCAGGCCCCGACACCGCACATCACTTCCCCTTATTTGATCGAAACTACTGGGTTTCTATCGAGTACCGAGGGTGAAACCTCTACAGCACTTCTGATATTAACCCTGTAGTATCGTTATTCGGTCTTGGTCATCGAGGGTGATTTCCTCTTTAACCACTTCTGATACGACTCTGTCGTGCAACCCCTCAAGTGTGGACCTTGAGGGTGAATCCTCTTACGTTCACCTTGATGACTACATCGAGTGGAATTCACCGGGGTGATTCTCGGGTTTTCCCGATGTTTAGACACACATTACTACGATTACTATGACTATACACCGAGCCATGTTACTAAAGACGGTCGACACCGAGGGTACCCGCGCGAGCTTAATTGCAGTGATGTGGAGTCGGGTTGACTGGAGGGTGCCCGCGAGATAAATACGAGGCGTGGCCGGCATTCCTAGCCCTTGCCGCAAGTCCTCGAGACGGGCAACGGGGTCACATCTTCGTGAGTCTCTGCTTGTTACCGCGTTCCTAATCCACTACGATTTGGATATTTGATCCGAGGGCCTCGCCCGATAGCACTAACCATCGCGTGGGCATAGTATGGGCGTTCTGCGTCGTATACATCAGAAAGCTTAATAGACGCTGGATCGAGCGGGCGCGCGCCGGGTTGGACTGCGTAAGCGCTTACGCCTTGTTGAAGGAGGTAGCTAGGTCTGCTCACCGCCGCCCACGCAACGCGTGTGAGTTCCCGGGAGATGGCCCATGACCCTGGGGCATAGGTTTAGTCCGGCGTGCTGGCCTCTCTATTAAGCCTAGGTCGGGTTGCGGCGTATTGTTTGGCCGAGGCCGGGCATGACCTCGGAAAGTGTGTCCGCCGGAGTTAAGCGGCGTGGTGGGTAAGTTGGTGCACCCTGCAGGGAAGAAAAATCTATCGATAGCCTGTCCTACGGTAACGGACACTTGGAGTTGTATCCCGATCGATACAACTAGAACTGGATACTTGTGATGAGAATTTGATGGTGATGAGAACTGGATTGTGATGATAACTGGATAGTATGGCTCTGGGATTTCTTTCTCGCAGGGAGTCGAGAAAGGATCTCCGGCCGAGGTTGATAACACTACTACTACTTTACTTTATGCTACTCTACTCCTTCCGGTTGCTGCAAAATGGTGGTTTCCAGAAGATGCTAGTCTTCGATAGGACTAGGCGTTCTCTCTATTCTGGCATTTCTGCAGCCCAGTCCATATATACAGCCTTCCTTTGATAATGTTGCTTATGTAGTGTAGATCCTTGCTTGCGAGTAATTTGGATGAGTACTCACGGTTGCTTTGCTTCCCCTTTTCCCCTTCTTTCTTCTTTACGGTTGTCGCAACCAGGATGGTGGAGCCCAGGATCCGCATTTACACCACCAGAGACTACTACTACCCCGAGGGTACCTACTACTTCGTGGAGGCCGGCGGCGACCGGGGAGTAGTTAGGAGGCTCGTGCAGGGAGGCCTTGCCTTTTCGATCGACGTTGCTTTTGTGCTAGCCTTCTTAAGGCAAACTTGTCTAACTCATGTCTGTACTCAGATATTGTTGCTTCCGCTGACTCTTGTGTATTCGAGCTTATGTATTCGAGCCCTCGAGGCCCCTGGCTTGTAACATAAAGCTTGTATTATATTCTTTTGTGTCTAGAGTTGTGTTGTGATATCTCCCCGTGAGTCCTTGATCTTGATCGTACACATTTGCGTGTATGATTAGTGTACGATTGAATCGAGGGCGTCACAGGTGGTTACCTTTTGTCACTACCATAACATTGAGCTTGTTAGGAAAGCTAGATGCATCCAACACACGTGGGAAATCACTAATGAATGGCATAGAGTACACGGTTCTATAAAGGGATAAGAATCACTAGTAGAAAACAGGACATTTGTCCCGGTTCGTAAGGGCTTTTAGTCCCGGTTCTTGAACCGGGACTAATAGGTCGTTACTAATGCCTACCCCCTTTAGTCCCGGTTCTTACACGAACCGGGACAGATCAAACATCTACGTGGCCGCTGGGCCGCCCAGTAGGGCCTTTGGTCCCGGTTGGTGACATAAACCGGGACCAAAAGGCTTCCACGCGTCAGCAGCTGGCTGGAGCTGAGGTTTTTCTTTTTTTAAAGTGGATGGTTTAGGAGTTTTGGGGGTTATTTTTAGGTTGTTATTAGCTCGCTAATAGAGAGAAGTGTCCTCTCTTATATCTTCGTCCTTGGTTTACCAACGCTACTCCTATGTTCATTTCACCCGCTGATATATAATAACTCATGCATGCTCGCATCATACATCATCATATATAATAACAAGTCCTACTAATCATGCATCATCATACAACTTCTACTCGTTATTAATAATAAGTCATACGATCATCATCCTCATAGTCATCGAACCCAACCCTACATAATTGTTCTTAGCACATGATCATCAATATCAGGTAGGACCTAAACACCCTTAAGGTAAAATAGCATAAAACAATATAGACCCTGACTCTCTATTATGAAGAATGGAGATCATCCTGTCTCCAATTCTTACGCTTCGCTTCCTTTTGCTTACAAGAAGCTTCTTACGACTGTCCATACATTTTTTCCATTCTTTGATTGTCATGTCTCCACTTCTTTTAGAAATCCGGTATGGACAGTTGAGATTCGTAGGACGACCTGGTTGTATGTTCAAAGCATGAAGGCTACCGTGCGTATACATCAGATGAGGCAGACAATCATTCGGGATTATCTGTTGAAAAACATAGTAATAACTTCGTAATTAGCAATGATGTACTAGTTTTAGAAGTATGCAAAAAGATGCACGGATGTCGTAATAGTAAAAAATCTTACCAGGGTATCTCCATGGTAGTTACCGTAGTTCAACACGTGCACTAGTGGCATGTATTGACCATAATGTTGAGGAGTTCGATTGTAGACATTGTAATTCTCAAGATCAGTACAACATGCGAGCAGATGATTTTTCTCCTTATAAGTTAATTCGGAGCCATCGGTGTAGTGGGTTTTTTCTACCATCTTCCGCACATTCTTTGAAGAATGAAAATAAGCTGTCAATGGAAATAAGCTGTCAACTATTTTGAAATAAACAATATAAATTACTTAATAACTATGTTAAGCTCACATGGGGGAAGAATTGGAGGTGTATCCACAAGGACCCAAATCTCCATATTGTCTTGCTCGATTGTAGGGATCACCAAGATCCATGGTGACAAGCATACCCTCATCAAAACCATACATCTTGCAAAGTGCTTCCCAATTTTTGCAACCAAAATGGGTTACACTCTCAGCATTGTACAGCTTTACTTTAAAATCCACACCATGATGGGTCCTTAGGAGATTTTTTTTTGGTTTCCATACTTTCATGGTCTTCAAAACCCATCCTCTCCAAGACATAGCGTCTTGCATAGCATGGGATAAGCTAGTCGAATTGGAATAGATGAAAAATACACGTTAAAATAGTTGAAGTCGTGCTTAATTACGAAAAAACTATTGTCGCTGCTATGCATCTGTATGAACATCGAAGGTCTCCTCGAGCTTAATGCTGAAGCGCCGATCTTCGTCCAGCTTAATGAACCTGGCGCACATACCTCGGTCGTCGTGGCACCAGTCGCACTCCCCCGGGCGGTTTTTGTCGTCCTAGTACGACATTTCCGGCCTATGTTCATAATTCAAATATTAAACTTGTAAAATTAAATATATGTAGTAAAAAACCTAAATTAGATCATTATTATTAATCACGGGTTGACTATCGGTGATGGTACGTAGCTCCTCCTTTCATTCCTGAGTGCATCATTACACCAAATTGTCTAGCACACGGGAATGAAGGAGAAGCTATCCCCACGACGGCGTGGATGATGGAGGGGGCTCCTAGATTTGTGCATAGTGCTCTCCAATTTCAGCATTCAAAGTACGAGTACTTTTCCAATATGAGCATTCAATAAGCAAAACCAAATCATAAAATAACGTAGTATTTAAATTAGCATGCATTCAATTATAAGCAAAAGTACATCATCTCTTGTGTCCGTACATCGTCGAATATTATCACTAATACTCCTCGAATACTATCATACATATAGCATCACTAATACAGCTAGAACCGTAGCGCCCGACGTGGTATCGTCGGGCGGTGGACACCCAAAGATAAGGAACCATCACAGGATCATAGCTCCAGTGAGATCCCTGAAGAACCTGCCAGGTATTGTCGAACCTGCCCTTCAATGCAACCATGTAGCGACGGACGTGCTCGTCCTCCTCGCTGACACGGTGACGTACCACCTCCGCGGTGTCCGGAAGCCTCAGCACCACATCGCCCACGCGACCGCCACCAAACAAGGATCGGGTCAACAACGGGCTGCCTCCTCACCAACCTACGTCCCCTGGAAGGTAGCACCTCCCAATACCAGCACGGCGGAGCCCAGTCCCGAACATGGCCCTGATCATGCAAGCCTCCACCGCCGAGTCAACGACGACGAGGATGCGGGATAGGCATCGCCGACATCGATGCGGGAACTACTTCTATATATAGTTAAATAAAGTAGTTTTATTAATTAAATCAACTAGTTCAACTACAAAGCACTTCCTATAAATAAATAAAGTAGTACTTCCTAAAAACAAACTACTTCTATATATAGTAAAATAAAGTAGTTTATTAAATCAACTAGCTAGTTCAACTATATATGAAGCACTTACTATAAATTATTTTTCTAACTAATTATATTAAACACTTTCTCTTCTTATTTTTTCATTTTTCCTCTATTCTAAATATGAACATATTCATAAATGACTTCTATCATTCACAATTTTCCTATACATACACAATAAATGGACAAAGAAAATACTATGAACAAAAAATCATTAAAATTCTATGAACAAAATTACAACAGAAAAAATCATAAAAATTCTATGAACAGAAAAAATTATAAAAATTTGACATATTCAATCTTTGCATATATTGAACATACAAACATGCATATTCAACAATAATATCACCAAAAAATCTATTAACAGAAAAAAATCTAACACAATATGAACAAATTAATTACACAATATAAAAAAAATCTAACAGAAAAATCTATGAACTACACATCTGAATTACTACACATCTAACAAAAAAATCTATGAACTACAAAAAAATCTAACAAAAAAATCTAAAAAAAATCTAACAAAATCTAACTCAATTAACGACACATATAAATTAACTACTACTAATATCAAATTAAATTAGTTGCTCACGGCGACGGTGTTGGGGACGGCGACGGCGAGGCGACGGCGAGGTGCGGCGTATGGCGGGCGTGGCGACGGTCGACGGTGAGGCGGTGCGGCGGGTCGGGCGGGCGGCAGGACGGGCCGGCGTCGTGGGGCATGGGGGCGCGGGCGGGGGACGACGTTGATCGAGGCGGCGCGGACGGCGCGAGGCGATGACGGCGACGGCGAGAGGCGGAGACGGACGGTAACTGGGCGCCAAGCGGCGGGAAGAACGAACTGAACCAAATTTTCGCGTAGTGCCGCTTATATAGGCAAAGCATTGGTCCCGGTTCATGGCACCAACCGGGACCAATGCACCCCTTTAGTCCCGGTTGGTGGCACCAACCGGGACCAAAGGCCTCTTTTCAGCAGCCCAAAGGGCGGGAAACAGAGACCTTTGGTCCCGGTTGGTGCCACCAACCGGGACCAATGCGTCCCTTTAGTCTCGGTTGGTGCCACGAACCGGGACCAAAGGTCGTGTGCTGGAACTGGTGCGGTGTGGTGCTATGTTTAGTCCCACCTCGCTAGCCGAGAGGGGCTCGGAGTAGTTTATAAGCCCTGCCGAACCAACCACTTCGAGCTACTCTCTACTGCAGGCTTACGGGCCTAAAATCACTCTCTATGCTTGTGGGCCCATTGGGCCTACTGCGGGCCGGCATCCTGGCCCTAGTAATGGGTTTCTAGTCGTATGCAGGCCGTGGTGGCCCTGTAGGTGGCATTTTTTTAATTTTTTCCCAGTTTTTTGCTTTCTTTTTGTTTCTAATTACGTATTTATTTTCTTTTACGATAATTTTTTTTGCTATTAAAGTTTGTAACAAAATTCTAATTACTTATTTATTTTCTTTTATGATAATTCTTTTTGCTTTTAATGTTTTGAACAAAATTCTAATTACCTATTTATTTTTCTTTTAAGATAATTCTTTTTGCTATTAAAGTTTGTAACAAAATTCTATATAATTTTAGTTTCAATAATACTAGAGGTTTATAAAAGCTTTTTAGTTGATTCCTTTAGTACCAGTTGTAAGGCTGTTACAAAGGCATTTTATTTGGTACAGGTTTTAAGGCTGGGGCCCCACGAGCACCTTTTAGTACCGGTTCGTGGCATGAACTGTTCAAAGATTAGTTGAGTTGATACTTTCTGCAGCTGTTTTTTAGACCCACCTGCCAGCGAGAGGCACTCGCAGCGGTTTATAAGCCCCGAGTGTAGAGACGATGAAGGGAGAAGCGCAGTGCTCACTTGCACGTTGGCCTGAAGCTAAGCAACATGCAGGTGAGCATTGCACCTCTCTTTCATTTTGGCATGGTATCATCATTTCATCCACATAGCATATGCAAGAAAGTTGAGAGGGTTACGGCAAAAACTGGATGCACTTCGTGTACAAAACGGACAATCAGGATTTCATACGGAAACATGTCTGTCTTGCCCTCCACTCCCACGATGTCCCTTTTTCCTGAAAGAAATATGTGGCGTTTTGGCTCATTGTATGATGTATTCGCTTCCTTATCTTTTCTTTTTCTCGGTCTGGTAGACATGTCCTTCACATAGATAACCCGTGCCACATCATTGGCTAGGACGAATGGTTCGTCAGTGTACCCAAGATTTTTCAGATCCACTGTTGTCATTCCGTACTGTGGGTCTACCTGTACCCCGCCTCCTGACAGATTGACCCATTTGCACTTAAACAAAGGGAACTTAAAATCATGTCCGTAGTCAAGTTCCCATATGTCCACTATGTAACCACAATGTGTGTCCTTTCCCTTCTCGGTTGCTGCATCAAAGCGGACACCGCTGTTTTGGTTGGTGCTCTTTTGATCTTGGTCAATCGTGTAAAATGTATTCCCTTTATATTCGACGAGAAGACAGTCGGGACCTTCATACTGAGTAGGCATTCAAAGAAGATTTCTTTCTCTTCTTTCGTAAGAGCATAGCAGGAAGGACCTTCATAGTGCTTCGGAGGCATGCCGTCTTTTTCGTGCAAGCGTTGCCGGTCCTCCCGTGCCTCAGGTGTATCTTTTGTCTTCCCATACACGCCCAAGAAGCCTAGCAGGTTCACGCAAAGGTTCTTCGTCACGTGCATCACGTCGATCGAAGAGTGGACCTCTAGGTCTTTCCAAAGAGGGTAGGTCCCAAAATATAGATTTCTTCTTCCACATGGGTGCGTGTTTCTCGGCGTCATTCGGAACAGCTAGTCCGCGGGACCCTTTCCAAAGATTACGTGTAAATCATTGACCATAGCAAGTACGTGATCACCGGTACGCATGGTGGGCTTCTTCCGGTGATCTGCCTCGCCTTTGAAATGCTTGCCTTTCTTTCGACATTGATGGTTGGTCGGAAGAAATCGACGATGGCCCAGGTACACATTCTTCCTGTATATACTTTCAGTGTCATCTAAACAGTGCGTGCATCGGTGGTATCCCTTGTTTGTCTGTCCTGAAAGGTTACTGAGAGCGGGCCAATCGTTGATGGTCACGAACAGCAACGCCTTTAGGTTAAATTCCTCCTATCTGTGCTCATCCCACGTACGTACACCGTTTCCATTCCACAGCTGTAAAATTTCTTCAACTAATGGCCTTAGGTACACATCAATGTCGTTGCTGGGTTGCTTAGGGCCTTGGATGAGAACTGGCATCATAATGAACTTCCGCTTCATGCACATCCAAGGAGGAAGGTTATACATACATAGAGTCACGGGCCAGGTGCTGTGATTGCTGCTCTGCTCCCCGAAAGGATTAATGCCATCCGTGCTTAAAGCAAACCATACGTTCCTTGGGTCCTTTGCAAACTCATCCCAGTACTTTCTCTCGATTTTTCTCCATTGCTACCCGTCAGCGGGTGCTCTCAACTTCCCGTCTTTCTTACGGTCCTCACTGTACCATCGCATCAACTTGGCATGCTCTCCGTTTCCGAACAGACGTTTCAACCGTGGTATTATAGGAGCATACCACATCACCTTCGCAGAGGAAGCCTCTTCACGGGGGCTCGCCGTCAACATCACCAGGGTCATCTCGTCTTATCTTATACCGCAATGCACCGCATACCGGGCATGCGTTCAGATCCTTGTATGCACCGCGGTAGAGGATGCTGTCATTAGGGCATGCATGTATCTTCTGCACCTCCAATCCTAGAGGGCATACGACCTTCTTTGCTGCGTATGTACTGTCGGACAATTCGTTATCCTTTGGAAGCTTCTTCTTCAATATTTTCAGTAGCTTCTCAAATCCTTTGTCAGGCACAGCATTCTCTGCCTTCCACTGCAGCAATTCCAGTACGGTACCGAGCTTTGTGTTGCCATCTTCGCAATTGGGGCACAACCCTTTTTTGTGATCCTCTGACATGCGATCGAACTTCAGCTTCTCCTTTTGACTTTCGCGTTGCGTCCTTGCATCGACAATGACCCGGCGGAGATCATCATCATCGGGCACCTCGACTGGTTCCTCTTGATCTTCAGAAGCTTCACCCGTTGCAGCATCATTGGGCACATCGTCTGGTTCCTCTTGATCTTCACCAGCTCCCCCCGTTGTAGCATCACCGTATTTAGGGGGGACATAGTTGTCATCGTACTCTTCTTCTTCGCCATCTTCCATCATAACCCCTATTTCTCCGTGCCTCGTCCAAACATTATAGTGTGGCATGAAACCCTTGTAAAGCAGGTGGGTGTGAAGGATTTTCCGGTTAGAGTAAGACATCGTATTCTACATTTAATGCATGGACAACACACAAAACCATTCTGCTTTTTGCCTCAGCCGCCGAGAAACTCATGCACGCCCTTAATGTACTCGGAGGTGTGTACGTCACACCGTACATCCATTGCGGTTCATCTGCGTGCATTATATATATTTAAGTGTGTCAAAAACCATTACAGAACATCATGAATAGATAAATAAGTGACCAAATTAATAGAAGTTCATCATCACATTAAAACCAAAGTACATACATAGTTCTCATCTAACAACATATAGCTCTCCAGAGCATCTAATTAATTAAACCATACATTGAAACTATGTAAAACATTTCAATGCGAAAACAAATGCGATCAAAATCGCAACCAAGGAAACAATTGATCCAAGGACATAATGATACCAAGCCTCGGTATGAATGGCATATTTTCTAATCTTTCTAATCTTCAAGCGCATTGCATCCATCTTGATCTTGTGATCATCGACGACATCCGCAACATGCAACTCCAATATCATCTTTTCCTCCTCAATTTTTTTATTTTTTCCTTTAAGAAATTGTTTTCTTATTCAACTAAATTTAATCTCTCGACAATAGGGTCGGTTGGAATTTCCGGTTCACATACCTCCTAGATAAATAAAATCTATGTCACGTTGGTCGGCATAATTTTCATAAACAATAAATGAACCAATAGTTATAAAGAAAATATATACCACATCTGAATCATAGACAGGACGAGGGCCGACGGGGGTGGATACCAAAACCATCGCACTATATAAGATGCAATAATAAAAGTAAGAAAATAATACAAGTATCTATCTAAACATACAAGTAAGAATATTTTTCCTTTCAGAAAGAAGATAAGAACAAGAGGCTCACCACGGTGGTGCCGGCGAAGAGATCGGCGCGGGTGATCGACAGCGGTGAAGACGGGGACGGGGCGTGACGGACCGCTAAACCTAGACAAATATTAAGAAAAATGGAGCTTGGAGGTCGAGCTTGGAGAGGAGAAAGCTTAAGTAGTGTGGCTCGGGCATTCCATCGAACACCTTGTGTGCATAGGAGGTGAGCTAGAGCGCCACCAAGCCCTCTCCCCTTGGCAGCCAGAAAAAACAGAGCAGTGTTCTCTGCTCTTACGCGAGGGGTATATATAGGCACCTGATTGGTCCCGGTTGGTGGCATGAACCGGGACTAAAGGGCAGCCCTTGGTCCTGGTTCAAGCCACCAACCGGGACCAATGGTGGTGGGCCAGGAGCGAGGCCCATTGGTCCCGGTTCATCCCACCAACCGGGACCAAAAGGTCCAGACGAACCGGGACCAATGGCCCACGTGGCCCGGCTAGCCCCCGGGGCTCACAAACTGGGTCCAATGCCCCCGTGGGTCCCGGTTCTGGACTGAACCGGGACAAATGGGCTGACCCGGCCTGGACCTTTGCCTCCTTTTCTACTAGTGAATGACGACAGCAGGGTCGCTGACCTAACTGATTCCATGACTGCCTGGAATTTCATTTCCTCCTTGTGTTGCTCATCATTTCCCTGTGTATTATCGCATTGGTTTTCTATGACAATATTTACTTTGCTCGACCCCTCTTGTTTATCTTCTTTTCTACTATGCGCTTCACCTCCACAGAATGTTTTTTCCGCAAGCACCTACGATGGTAATAAATTAACACTATTAACTAGTCTAAAAGAGAATATAATTCAAGTGTATTTACAATAATTAATAAAATGAAGGTTAATTGATATTTTACAAGGATTTTTACCTTTAGCAGCACTTCCATGGTTGCTTTCTTAAGAATTTGAAGGTATTCACCATCTTTGGTATAATGAATACAAACAAGCTCGAGGATTTCAGCTGCCCGTTGTTTGCATGTGTTGTTTCTATCGTCTACAAGCACTTTATTGAGACTATCAACAACATTACCACATGTTTGTATGCCAATTGTGAGATCGGTAATTCCTCCGTGGTGACATAGCACTGACAATGTTTCTCCCGCGCCTTCACGGATGTCGATAGAAATTTCTTTTTCAATGAAGAAATCCAACAACCACTACTAGGGAAAACCCTAGCAGTAGCGCGGGTATTTTGCCTATCAGTAGCGCTACAACTAACGTGTAGCAGTAGTGCCTGTCGTCCCATGCTACTGCTCTACATGTAGCGCGCTTTACGTGTAGCGCGCTTTAGTGCAGAGCACTGCTGCTAATATCTGCAGTGCTTTTTACCAGGAAGCGCTACTGGTAAGGGAGCGCTACTGCTAATTTTGTTTCCCTCGCTACTGCTAGTTTTATTAGTTTCTGTTTTTTTCCTGCATATTTGTTTTGTATTTGAATAGGCTTTATACAATAATCTTTAGCATATCATACACATACAAATGTAATCATAGCATATACATACAAATAGTCTCATCAGATCATGTCATCATCATAATCATCATCCAACACAATGTGGTCTCTCGGTCATCATCTCAAAAATAGCGATACACGTCTCGATTACTTGCAACTACATCGTCATCCATCTAAACAATGATATACGCGAGAAGAGCTATCACTATGAGTGAGAGTGGAACTATGCAGTACATGAGTTCGTATCCCTCTCTCGCATTAGCGTGAACCTAAACTAACTACTGGCTGTCGCTCGGAAACCGGAAACCGGTAGACCTGGGCCTAACACTCCGGCCACTCGTCGTATACTCCTGGCTAGCACTTCTTCGCCATCGATGATCTATGCACCTGCATCGTCACATGAGTCGATGATATGCAACATATATAGTTGAGCAATAGAAAGAGACAGACTTGGCAAAAATAGAAGCAACATATCATAAGCATAAATAACAAAGTTCATCGTACCCAAAATTCCCTAACTAGAGTGAACTTCGCTAGTCAAGGAGGACGGTTTAATTACATCAGAAATAAAGTTTTGTCATGCATAACTCAAAGTTTTGTCATACAGAAAGTATGGACTAAACGGACACATTGTCATATATCGACAATCACTCCAACATGTCGTGCCATCCATCCATGTCAGGGAGATAGTCCCCGAGCTTGGTGAAAGTATAGACTAAAGGAACGTTGACTCCTTCCCGATGCGGCAAATCCTGGGCACTCGATATATCCTAGTTTGTAGCACAAGTCATGCCAAAATTCACGGAAAATTTCGGCATGACTTTTGCTAAAAAGTGGACAAATCGAGAACCTGAAATTTGCTGGAACGGAAATGAATCAACATTCCAGCAAAACATAGGCCACTCGTCTTCATTCCCTGGAAACAACAAAGCCACTTGGGCACAATCGAACCACTTCAATGAAAAGATATAACATGAGCAAACACTATTGAGGAATTTGCATATAACATGGCCACTTCAATGAAAAGATATAATCAACAATAATGGAATATGCAAATGAACATCAATGACATATATCATATAACAACAATCTTGTTATTTGTTTACATAGCAACAATTAGTTTAACCATGTTTTTGAAAAGAAAAACAATTCTGTTTTTTGTTTATAGCTGAATGCCATAGCTACTATTTTTTATTTATAGCTAAATACTTTTGTTTTTTTTCTAAAGCTAAAACTCTAGGAACTCCATTTTCTCTAACCCTTCCGACCTCACCAAAATTTCCATAGCAAGACCTTAGTACCTACACCCAATTTCATCAAAAATATCCAGGTCCATAGTCCAAATAATTCAAATTTCATTTGAATGAAATTTGGAACAGATTCAGGTCCATAGTCCAAATAATTTTTTATAGCTAAGTGTTTTTTCTTTATAGCCTCTATTAATTTAAATATAAATGCAACTATTATTTACATACCCTCTATTGATTTAAAGCTAAATGGAATTACTGTTTAGGCGTTTTCATGAAAATTTGCCCTAGCTAATTTCCTACAAAAATTGCTAATCATTTTTCCTAAATGCTAAAAAGTGCCTACTGCCCTAAACAAATCTAGGGTTCATATGGACACCTAGGGTTCATATGAACATCAACACATCATCAACATATATATGAATTGCCCTAGCAGAGAGAGAGGAGGGTAGGTGAGAGGAGAGGCAGAGCCTTACGGTCGGTGGCGAGGGTAGGCTCTGGCTCGGGCGGCGGCGGTGAGCTCCAGGGAGGCGATGGTGAGGTCGACGACGGCCTCGGGCGGCGGCTGTGAGGTCGAGGGCGGCCTCGGGCGGCGGCGGTGTGGTCGAAGGCGGCCTTGGGCGGTGGCGGTGTGGTAGAAGGCGGCAGGGCGACGGCGGCGATGGTGTAGTTGGGGGAGAGGGGGGAGTGGAGGGGGAAGGACTTGGCGAAATTTTGAGCCTGCGCGGCCGGGGTTAAGTCAAACTAGCAGTAGCGCGTTTTGCCGAAACGCGCTATAGCTAAGTTAGCTATAGCGTTTTCTAGCGAAACGTGCTACAGCTATTCCTTTCTGTTTTTTTCTTTTTCTTTTGTTTTCTTTACATTTTCTTTTTTTCATTTCTCCTTTTTCTATTTCTTTCATTTTCATTTACTTTTCTACTTATTTTTCTATTTTTTTTCATAGCAGTAGTGCTCTATAGCATAAATGCGCTGCTACAAAGTTTTTAGCAGTAGCATGCTTCTGGAAGAACCGCTACTACTATTCCTAGCCTACCGGCACCAGCGAGGGAATTATAGTAGTATCGCTTTTCCGCGCAGATGCGCTACTGCTACAACAATGGTTGTAGCATGCTTTTGTAACAAGCATTACTAATAAGTAGCAATAGCGCCGTGTTTTGACCAGCGCTACTGCTATACCTCTGTGTATAAGGTTTTCCCTAGTAGTGAACATCCTGACAAATTGTTTTCTGTCATATCTGTTGCTTTGTTTCTTTGAATCATAATATCTCAATACAATGTTTTCTTTATCAATATATAGCCATGTGAGGATCTAAATGGCACTTAGTCACAGACTATCATTGCATTTTGGGCACTTAAGAATTGCCCATAAAGTCTTGACTGCACCTTTGTACCCTGAGATTTGACGACGTAGCTTGGCCCCAACTTCCCCTCGAGCACTGATTAACTTGATCATCACTTTTATTGATGCCTCTACTATGTCAGACCATGGACCATGATCATCCGTGTTGTGGTCAAGTAGGTCAGAGGTGATAGGTGACATGATCTTTACGACCAGATCTCGGGTGTCGTCCATGACTCTACAGTTGTTCTCATCAGTTGCAAGCTTGCGTAGGATATGCAGGCCTTGCAATAGCAACTCCTTTTAGTCCTTCCCAAGTTCACTTCGAACTTCATTACCATTACCAACTAGTGAATGGGGTAGACACCGAGCACGTAGATCCCAGTGTTGTTCATATTCATCATATAGATAGTCTTGTTGATATGGCTCGGCTATACAATATTGTTGGAATGTTTCCAACATGGAAGATATGTGTTGAATACCTTGGCGGAAATCCACCAATTTGATTTTGAATGCTAGGTGCTCCACTATCATGGCAGCCTAATTCCTTGTCTCTCTGTCATGTAGGCCTCTTGAATTCAGTGTCTCTAGTAGTTTGTTGAGTATGTGTGTGGATGAGGATGCACACACGACTAGATGTTTCAACAACATGTGTTGCCCAATGGCAATGTCTCGATTCTCACTCCACCTATTTTCCCTCCTTTAGATCCTTCTCCACAATGCATATGGCTATGTACAAGATCTTCACACCAGAAATGCAATCAAGAGGTGAACTAGAACTGATCATTTCAACGGCATGTGTGATGAGGTTCATTCCTTGAACAAATGATGGGTCTTTCTCACATCTCCTTCTTATTTTGGTCAAGTACTTGAAAACTACTTGCAGTTTTGAGTCATGAGATATATGAGTGGCCACTGCCTTAACTAAGTTCTTCCCACATTGATCTAGGATGAACTTGCAGCAGAAGAGTGCTCCTTGGATTAAAGCAAGGTAGTATAAGGTTTCCATCGCTAGCGCGAGATTTGGTGATCCTTCCTCTGAGTACGAGTAACCGTGCTCTATGAGACGTGATAACCCACAAGTATAGGGGATCGCAACAGCTTTCGAGGGTAGAGTATTCAACCCAAATTTATTGATTCGACACAAGGGGAGCCAGAGAATATTCTTGAGTATTAGCAGTTGAGTTGTCAATTCGACCACACCTGGATAACTTAGTATCTGCAGCAAAGTGTTTAGTTGCAAAAGTGGTAAGATAATAAAGGTAACGGTAGCAAAAGTAAAGATAAATGTTTTTGGATTTTTGTAGTAGTTGTAACAGTAGCAACGGAAAAGTAAATAAGCGAAGAACAATATATGGAAAGCTCGTAGGCACCGGATCAGTGATGGATAATTATGCCGGATGCAATTCCTCATGCAATAGTTATAACATAGGGTGGTATAGAACTAACTCCAGTTCATCAATATAATGTAGGCATGTATTCCGTAAATAGTCATACGTGCTTATGGAAAAGAACTTGCGTGACATCGTTTGTCCTACCCTCCCGTGGCAGCGGGGTCCTTACGGAAACTAAGGGATATTAAGGCCTCCTTTTAATAAAGAACCGGAACAAAGCATTAACACATAGTGAATACATGAACTACTCAAACTACGGTCATCACCGAGAAGTATCCCGATTATTGTCACTTCGGGGTTGTCGGATCATAACACATAATAGGTGACTATAGACTTGCAAGATAGGATCAAGAACACACATATATTCATGGAAACATAATAGGTTCAGATCTGAAATCACGGCACTCGGGCCCTAGTGACAAGCATTAAGCATAGCAAAGTCATAGCAACATCAATCTCAGAACATAGTGTATACTAGGGATCAAACCCTAACAAAACTAACTTGATTACATGGTGAATCTCATCCAACCCATCACCGTCCAGCAAGCCTATGATGGGATTACTCAAACACGGCGGTGAGCATCATGAAATTGGTGATGGAGGATGGTTGATGATGATGACGGCGACGAATCCCCCTCTCCGGAGCCCCGAACGGACTCCAGATCAGCCCTCCCGAGAGAGATTAGGGCTTGGCGGCGGCTCCGTGTCGTGAAACGCGATGAAACTTTCTCTCTGATTTTTTTCTCCCCGAGACGGAATATATGGAGTTGGAGTTGAGGTCGGAGGAGGTCCAGGGGGCCCACGAGATAGGGGGCGCGCCCTACAGGGGGGGGGGCTGTCTCGTGGACAGGCCCTGGGCCCCCTGATGTATTTCTTTCGCCCAGTATTTTTTATAAATTCCAAAAAGTGCCTCCGTTGATTTCCAGGTCATTCTGAGAACTTTTCTTTTCTACACATAAAACAACATCATGGTAGTTCTGCTGAAAACAGCGTCGTTAGTTTTATTCAAATCATGCAAGTTAGAGTCCAAAACAAGGGCAAGAGTGTTTGGAAAAGTAGATACATTGGAGACGTATCAAGACGCCACAATGAAACTACAACAGACATGAATATCCCAAATATGTATATAATTGCCAAAGTGGACAATATTGTGGCCAACACCACTACTTGGAACACCGCCAAAATCCATCCCAGTTTATAGCGTGCAATCAAATCTAGATAAGTAGAAGTAGTAGAGTTCGAGTCACCCACCACACCCCATAAAACACCCATAAACAAGCCAACAACTGAATTCCACAAATAGCCTAGTTTCTCATTCAGAGCAACATCTAAAATCCTGTTATAGATTAATTTGAGTTAGATTTGCAGACAAATTAAGGATAATCTTTCAGAAAAAGGTAAGTAGTATGCTCTTTCTTTCTTTGAAAACAAAAATTGCAATGTCCAAACTACCACATACAGATGATTTTGATTTGGGCGTAAAGTTTCTAGACCACCACGCTATCTAGGATTGATTATCCTAGAGAGAGCGCCGAGTATTGGAAGCACCCCCTAGCACACGGTTGGAAAACATGTGGCACCATTAGAGGATGTGATGATTGGTTGGAGATGTGGTAATTCAAAAGAAAAGATGTCAGTTAATTCCATAACACCAACAACATGAGCAATTGCTCTTCATATCACTAACGAAACCAGGAATGCATGCTATAAGAGGACCTAGAACCATTTCTTAGGGTAGACGTCTACACAGTCTACCTGATGGGGCACAGGGATCAGCAACCTGTCATGCCCCCCCCCCCCCCCCCCAACAGCGGCACATGCTACCATGTGTTTGAAATCTTTGTCTTCCAAAAAGGAACAATCAGCAAATAGGCCAGCTAGCAAAGTGCCAAAAAATGCATTCGGTGTGGTCTCAAGAGAAACTTTCCTGTCAGTTTCTCCTTTATTCTCAGTGATATTTGTGAGAAACATGTGCATACATTGGATGTGTGTCAGGTTATGGACATGCAAAAGCTGAGAAGCACTCTATGGACAAGTTTGAGTGGATATGTTCTTCTCTTTAGTATGCCTATTTATGCACCCTTGTGTGGCTCATGAAACGGAAAAATGCTAAATTGTATTGAATGTGTGTGTCAGAGTAGCGCTATAGTATGACTTGTAAATAACGAAAGGTTAGATCTTTAATGTAACATGGGTCTATTATATAAAGTCACCACTTGGTAGCCAAAACAGACTAGTCAAAAGATAGCAGGCTTGATGTGAGACCACGACGGGATAGTCTGATCGCCAGTGGCATGGGTGGTCCGACTAAGCTTTGCAGGTGGTTGAAGATTCTATCTGATAGCTATGATGGGCTTTCAACAACCATACTATGTGGATATAGTACGCGGTGAGGAGCACCCGTAGCCATGCCCCATGGATTTGGCATAATTGTTGAACCCCATTAACTTACCGTGGATGCTCATAATGTGATTATACCAACTTATATGATGTTTAATCCATGACTTGATTTCTTAGAACTGATAGTAGTTCTGCATGAAATCTTTCATGAGCTTTTGATGAAGAGGTGGAATGGGGTCATAATAAAAATTGACTTGGAAAAAGCCAGTAGTTCAAAGCTGTGATGTCAATTTAAAGTTGTGATGTCAAATACATATGCTTGTATGAAATTTGTACTGAGTTTTGTTTGATGTCTACTAGTACATGCCAAAATGTTGTGTAGTCAGTTGACTACACAACTAACACCTGGCACCGCCACTGCGTCTAATGGTATTTTCTTCGTCTCGCCCTCTGTAGCAAAACGAAAAGCCAGCAGTGAATCAAGATGAGCGACTCTTACTCCGCAGTGGCTAGGTGAGTCGAGTTCATCACCACAGGCTCTAGCTAGATTAATTTGTTAGCTAACCAGGGCTCCTATCACAGTCTTCAACCTTGGGCGCCAGATCGGACATTGGATCCATAGTTAGCAAGAGGGTAAGTTCTATATCAAAACCATCACCCAAGACCTAGAATCAATGTTCATGGACGAAGCTCAGGAGAATGATGATGACTAAATGACAATGGTCATTGCCGATCAACACATGGTTGGTGTTAGCTATCAACGAGTGATAAACATCCGATCTTACAAACATGGAGTTACGTGTGTAGAAGGGAGGTATGTCTATAATCGATATATCGATACACTGCTTTTTTAACCATTTAACATGTATTTTTTACGGATGTAGTAATTAGTACAAGTAGCAAACTGGGCCACGCAAAGTGGAGGCCCCCTTCTTTATTTCCCATTTAATATACATTTTTTCAAGAGAGGAACAAAGTTATGGTGTGAAAATACAAAATACGCTATTATTATTCATTTTGAGATAGTATTTTAATGTTAGCTACATGTACAAATATATAAGAAGTCTAGAAAACTCAAAACATAGAACGTGTTATACTTAGAGATGACTCTCTTTGTCGTTATTGTTCATTTCCTAACTATGATGATTAAGATCTACTTGGAAAGTAAGATAAACATCTACTTGATGGAGTACCTTCATGAGTTAGTATGGAGCAGGGTGGAGATTGATCGCTCTATTTTGGACCTAGCTTAAATCTCATTGTTTGCATAATAACTCCATATATCATGTCCCATTGAGCCATCCATAACCTTCGCATGTCCACTATGCATGATTTCTAGTTTGCACTAGTTTTAACTTGAACATTCCATAGTCTTTAGTTTTTGTTATTTTCTTTGTTTTGTTGTGTTTGTAGGTGATTTCGAATTCCCATGTACTTCACATGATGAAAGGTTCAAGGTTGGAATCAATACTGAAGAATTACAAGCACTACATAAAGGCCATCCATGGAGTTTGGAAAAATGTGATTTCCCAACAAAATCAAATATGAGATCCAATACCATGGGTGTATCAGGCTTGTTCATATGATCCAACATGCCCAAGAACATAAAAAATTGGAGTTTGTAAGAAGAAATGGTGACCAAAACACTAAACTCCATGCGCACAATTCAGTAGAGATGAGGGGGCGCTGTATGAGCACACATTCCCATTCCGGTGCACGTACCTGGTGCCCGGGGCTATGAAAACAACACTATCTTCCATGATTCTTTGTGGATTTCTTCACCGTTTGTTCCCCGCGCTTCCTTGGCCATCAAGGGGTGTTTTGTTAGTGGATTAGGCCCGCCCAGCACCATCGGATCATACGAAAGAAGGTACTTCCATGGAGGCAGACTTTTTTTCCTCTTTAACCCTTGCTGGCCATCATAAACATACTTCACCAAATCAATCTCTCCCACGTCCAAGTTGCCATCCACATCACAAGATACATTAGGGGGTTGTGCAAACCATCTCCATTGACTCCAACCTTCAAGCAAGGCAGGGAATGGAGCCACTAGAGGAGCCGCCACCATCGGGATGCGGCCATGCGCCGCTGTCGCCTTGCCGTCATCTTCACCATCACTCATTCTTCCTTCCCCATCATGGCCTCCATGATGGGTTGTAATGACTCTTCATGCCCCCGTATTAGTGTAATTGTTGACTATGCGTATAATAATCTAGTACCATTTGTTATTTGATATATGTTGTTTATTTGCGTGTGTGGTAAGTAAGTTATTGGAGATGACATCCAGCCCCATAGGCCTCACATGAAGTTGATAGGTAAATCGTGCAATCCGATAGACCACTAGTAGAAAAAGGGTCAAACGTGAAGCACATTAGTGCCGGTTTGATTTTGGTCCGATACTAATGGTACCATTAGTGCCGGTTCGAACGGATTTGCATTAATGCCGGTTCGTGTTGAACCTTTAGTACCGGTTCGTGGCACGAACCGGTACTAAAGGGGTGGTGGCAGGCTGGCGTCAGGCCGGGGCCCCGCGATCACCTTTAGTACCGGTTCGTGGCACAAACCGGTACTAAAGGGCTAACCTTTAGTACCGGTTCGTGCCACGAACCGGTACTAAAGGGGTTTGACCTATAGTACCGGTTCTTGCCACGAACCGGTACTAAAGGGCAATTTTCAATCCCTACCCCCCCCTTGTATATCGCCATTTCAGTTTTGAAAAATACAATAGGAAATGATAAAAATTCAAAAATTAAATTCTTCGAGATGTAGTTATATTACTACATCTACTAGTTAGGAATATTAAAAAACTTAAATTTGGACATGTTTTGCAAAATGTGTAGGGAAAATGTAAAACGGCTATAACTTTTGCATACGATGTCGGAAAAAAATGTATAATATATCAAAAAATTCAGCACGAAAATCTGCATCCGATGGAGACAGCCTAAGGCTTGTTTGGATTTTTTTAGAATCCTCAAATTCCAAAAGAAAAAAAAGATATGGTCAAATTTCAGTTTTTTTTAAAATTTTTGGTTAAATCTGGTCAAACTACTTATTCAAGAAATATTAGCGTTACTAAATAATTATTTCAATTTTTTGAATTTTGGTCAAATCTGGTCAAATTATGGTCAAACTATGGTCAAACTTATTCAAGAAATATTAGCGTTACTAAATAATTACTGTTTTTTAGAATAATAGTTTTAAAAACTCAAACGGTGAAATGTGTGACTTCATGCTCAAGCTAAACTCCTGAGGGTTAATAGGATTGACATCTTACTATTGTCAGGAAAACAACAAGTGCAGACTCGGAAACGAAGGAGAATAGAAAACCCGAAAGTTAAGCGTGCTCGGGCTAGAGTAGTGAGAGGGATGGGTGACTGGTCGGGAAGTTAGATGATTTGGAATGAGTGATCCACACTTGAGCAGTTAAGAGAGGTGATTAGAGACTAAATCATCAAATAATTCAGAAAAATAAAAAATCGAAAAAAAATCAAAAAAATTTGCAAAATTTTCAAAAAAAAATTAAAAAAAAACCTTTAGTACCGGTTGGTAACTACCAGGGCGTGAGCTCACGCCACGTGGTGGCACTTTAGCGCCGGTTCGTGCCGAACCGGTACTAAAGGGGGGGGGGGCCTTTAGTGCCCACCCTTTAGTGCCGGTTATGGAATCGGCACTAAAGGCCCTTACGAAGCGGCGTTAAAGCTCCGTTTTCTACTAGTGGACCTCAGGGTGATAGGCATTGGTATTTTGAGAGGAGCACATATTATCTAGCGTTCCAGTTGTCAATAGAATTTAACGCCTTTGGCCCAATATTTATGATCTTAATCTCTTCTGTTAGCTATGACAGGTATGTGACAGACATATGACAATTGTATTCTATCAATAAGGCGTTGCATGAGAGAAAATGTTATGTGAGAGACTATCCACTATATGTAGATTACTCGAATCCTAACCACAATGGAGTAACCCAACTAGTGTTGGTAGTCGATAGTTGACGCCATTGAAACCCGCGGTAGTAGTGACCCAGTCCTAGACACGAATGTCGCTCATCTTAAACATTGGATCAATCCTTTTAGATTATTTCTTTGTTCAGCTTACTGTTTATTTTTCTTTCTCATCAATACTTAGTTTAATTTCCACTTTTGTCATTTTCCCTAAAAATGGTAATAGTGAGCTATTTTCAAACTCCATTTTGGGTGCGAGTGTAGTTGTGTTTGTGACATCGTAGCTGCATGATTCGTAGTTACGTTCCTATACCCGCTATTGATTTGACAATTTAATTGGGAAAATACAGTGAATTATGTATGAAAACGACTCTACACACTTGCAGACATTAGAGATACAGTGTAAGGAGCTTGATCTACATTTCACTTTTGTGTGGATTGCAAATTTCTAACACCACAATGAGAGACCATAGAAGTAGGAACGGAGGCAGATATCTTAGTAGTCCGTTTGAAGACTTGGCTCTAGGTGGATCTCATTTATTTTACCAAAACATTAAAACATGATTTCTACACCTAAAGATCTCTCAACAAAAAAATTGATGGGCATATGGCCCACCGGGTAAGATCAGACGGTTATACTTTCGTAACTACGGGAATGTCTATGAAATCAACGATCTTTCAAATTTATGCTGGAATTTTTTGCTTGTTCCTCTATTTTTATATTAGCCCGCTACATAATCAAAAACAATAAGGTATGCATCAAGGGTGCCTTCTCGCGAGTGCCACGTTCGCAAGTTATACTGTCGCGTTTTACTGTGTCGAGGGAGGACAGAATAAAACGCTCGCACCCCTTGCACCTCTCGCTCCTAGCCATTCTTTCGTTCTCTCCACCCAGTTAGGGTTCCCGCCGCCGCCGCCGCCGCCGCCGCCGCCCTCACCGGCGTTCATGCTTCACCTCCCGTCCCAAGCTCCACCTATCATCCAGCGTCATCTCCCCCGATCTACTCGATTTCAATCTCAGGAGCGCACGGGAGGCGAGGTGCCCGTTGCCGGGACATGGGCCATGAGGAGGCCCAGCCCTTGGATCCCTCCGTTTCGCGGGGCCAGGGCGCCCATCCGTGCCGCGCTGCGCCGCCCGGCATGGAGGCCCGTGCTCGGGCAGCCGCCACGGTGTCGGGTGCCGCTTGGTGGGCGTGACCTCTCCCGGCTCCCCGCCCTGGGCTGCGACTATGAGTACCAGGTAACGCTGCTCCTGCAGTCTCAGCTCATGGTCGTGCTGGACAAGCCCATGACGTGCCTTGGAATCGGTCGTGGCTTTCGCTGGGAACCGTACGGTGTTGTCTGATGCGTTGTATGCAGTACGCACCGGGAGGTTTGGTCGGTCGAAGCCAGGATTGAGTAGCTCCTGAGGCTGATCGATGGATGGATGGATGAATGTGTGCACACCTGTATGTGTGTATGGATGTCAGGGTCATGTTGCTTGGTGGGCAAAGGCGGGGGTAGAACCTGCTTTTGCTTGGTGGGCAAAGGCTGATGGATGGATGTGTGCACGCCTGTATGTATGTCTCTATGAATATTAGGCTCATGTTGCTTGGTGGGCAAAGGCCGGTGGTAGACCCTCCTTTTCGGTAAAAAAATGAGGGACGATGATGATGACTCTGGCTGAAATAAGCATTCAATCAAGACTGTTGTGGCTTGTGGGTACTAAATTAGAGCTCACCCTTACCTCTCTTGCAGCCTGTTCAATTCTTCGGTAATGTTCAATGTTCTGCTCCTCGAATGGTCACTCTGATGGGCGATAACCAGGGCAGTTCGTTTACATTGCGATGGATATGTTATGCAGCATGAGATGTGAGTGTTGGGCTTGAAGATCAAAGACAGAACTGAGCCCTCTTTTGCTATGCTACAAATACACAAATTTTCCTTGTCTACTATACAGTGTTCTTCTTTCTGTTCTATTGTGTTGATGTGAGTGAAGATCCATCTGGACTTGGGATTTATGTCTTATTTTGGTGATGAACTCAACAACCCTAAGCCTACTTGGATTGATTTATAATTGGGTTTGTTTTGCCTTTCTAGCTGTATATACTATATACATGTATTACACGATTGCCCTTTTTCTCCAATGCCTGTAGCTATTGGCAGTTTTATTCATGTTTGTCTTGTTAGTAAGCATGTTAGCTTTTGTCAGATGCTTCTTCAAAGACGAACTTCAATCCTCCACGGGATTGCAAAGAGTTGTCTTTAAAACAGATTGCCAAAATGTGCTTTCTATTTTGGTCAGAGCAGACCCTTTGTTATGATCCTCTTTGCTATTTAGTTCACTGGTCATCAATCTCTTTTTAAGTTGTTGCTGTTAATACTAACTGCCACATTGATTATTAGAATCACATGATGCATTAGTGCGGTTGAGGCAGTCTTGGATTAGAGGGTCTCCGGACAGCCGGACAATGTCCTTTGACCGGTCTGTTGGACTATGAAGATACAAGATTGAAGACTTCGTCCCGTGTCCGGATGAGACTCTCCTTGGCGTGGAAGGCAAGCTTGGCAATACGGATATGTAGATCTCCTCCTTTGTAACCGACTCTATGTAACACTAACCCATATAAAACGGAGGGTTTAGTCCGTAGTACAACAACAATCATACCATAGGCTAGCTTCTAGGGTTTAGCCTCTACGATCTTGTGGTAGATCAACTCTTGTAATACTCATATCATCAAGATCAATCAAGCAGGAAGTAGGGTATTACCTCCATCGAGAGGGCCCGAACCTGGGTAAACATCGTGTCCTCCGCCTCCTGTTACCATCCACCTTAGACGCATAGTTCGGGACCCCCTACCCAAGATCCGCCGGTTTTGACACCGACATTGGTGCTTTCATTGAGAGTCCACTATGCCGTCACCATAAGGCTTGATGGCTTCTCCGATCATCAGTAACGATGCGGTCCAGGGTGAGGTTTTCCCCCCCGGACAGATCTTCGTATTCGGCGGCTTCGCACTGCGGGCTAACTCGCTTGGCCATCTGGAGCAGATCGAGAGCTACGCCCCTGGCCATCAGGTCAGGTTCGGAAACTTGAACTACACTGCCGACATCCGCGGAGATTTGATCTTCGACGGATTCGAGCCCATGCCAGGTGCGCCGCACGATCACGACAAGCATGATTTAGCTCTGCCGTCGGACAGTGTTCGGGAGATCACACCTGCAGCTACTCCGGCCTTCAATCTGGAGCAAACTGCGCCATCGAAGGACGGGTGGATAGACCCCGCCATGGAGGCCGCACTCTCAGTGGCGATAGAGCCGGATACTGACTTCACCCCTTACGAGAGCCGTGTTGCCGAACCACTGTCTCCGGCCACGGACTCCGAGCCGCCTGCGTCCGTGCCTATCGAATCCGATTGGGCGCCGATCATGGAGTTTACCTCCACGGATATCTTTCAGCACTCGCCTTTCGGCGACGTGCTAAATTCATTAAGGTCTCTCTCCTTGTCAGGAGAACCTTGGCCGAACTTGTTGGGGAACGTTGCAGAAAATTAAAAAATTTCCTACGGTTTCACCAAGATCCATCTATGAGTTCATCTAAGCAACGAGTCATGGGAGAGAGATTGCATCTACATACCACTTGTAGATCGCGTGCGGAAGCGTTCACTAGAACGTGGATGATGGAGTCGTACTCGCCGTGATCCAAATCACCGATGATCGAGTGCCGAACGGACGGCACCTCCGCGTTCAACACACGTACAGAGCGGGTGACGTCTCCTCCTTCTTGATCCAGCAAGGGGGAAGGAGAGGTTGAGGAAGATGGCTCCAGCAGCAGCACGACGGCGTGGTGGTGGTGGAGCAGCAGTACTCCGGCAGGGCTTCGCCAAGCTCGTGACAGAGGAGGAAGAGGTGTAGCAGGGGGAGGGAGGAGCCAGAACTTCAGGGTGCGGCTGCCCCTCCCCCCTCCCTTTATATGGGCCCCCAGGGGGGGGGGGGGCGCCGGCCCTTGGAGATCCCATGTCCTAAGGGGGGCGGCGGCCAAGGGGGTGGAGTGCCCCCCAAGGCAAGTGGGGCGCCCCACCCTAGGGTTTCAACCCTAGGCGCGGGGTGGGCCAAGGGGCGCACCAGCCCACTATGGGCTGGTTCCTCCCACTTCAGCCCATGGGGCCCTCCGGGATGGGTGGCCCCACCGGTGGACCTCGGACCTTCCGGTGGTCCGGTACAATACCGGTGACCCCAAACTTTCCCGATGGTCAAACAATACTTCCTATATATAATTCTTTACCTCCAGACCATTCCGGAACTCCTCGTGACGTCCGGGATCTCATCCGGGACTCCGAACAACATTCGGTTTACTGCATACTCATATTCATACAACCCTAGCATCACCGAACCTTAAGTGTGTAGACCCTACGGGTTCGGGAGACACGTAGACATGACCGAGACGGCTCTCGGGCAATAACCAACTGCGGGATCTGGACACCCATGTTGGCTCCCACATGCTCCTCGATGATCCCATCGGATGAACCACGATGTCGAGGATTCAAACAACCCCGTATACAATTCCCTTTGTCAATCGGTATGTTACTTGCCCAAGATTTGATCGTCGGTATCCCAATACCTCGTTCAATCTCGTTACCGGCAAGTCACTTTACTGCATACCGTAATGCATGATCCCGTGACCAGACACTTGGTCACTTTGAGCTCATTATGATGATGCACTACCGAGTGGGCCCAGTGATACCTCTCCGTAACACGGAGTGACAAATCCAGTCTCGATCCGTGTCAACCCAACAGACACTTTCGGAGATACCTGTAGTGTACCTTTATAGTCACCCAGTGGCGTTGTGGACGTTGGTACACCCAAAGCACTCCCACGGTATCCGGGAGTTACACGATCTCATGGTCTAAGGAAGAGATACTTGACATTGGAAAAGCTCTAGCAAAACGAACTACACGATCTTGTGCTATGCTTAGGATTGGGTCTTGTCCATCACATCATTCTCCTAATGATGTGATCCCGTTATCATTGACATCCAATGTCCATAGTCAGGAAACCATGACTATCTATTGATCAACGAGCTAGTCAACTAGAGGCTCACTAGGGACAAATTGTGGTCTATTTATTCACACGTGTATTACGATTTCCGGATAATACAATTATAGCATGAATAAAAGACAATTATCATGAACAAGGAAATATAATTATAACCCGTTTATTATTGCCTCTAGGGCATATTTCCAACAGTCTCCCACTTGCACTAGAGTCAATAATCTAGTTACATTGTGATGAATCGAACACCCATAGAGTTCTGGTGTTGATCATGTTTTACCCGCGGAAGAGGTTTAGTCAACGGATCTGCGACATTCAGATCCGTATGCACTTTGCAAATTTCTATGTCTCCATCTTGAACATTTTCACGGATGGAGTTGAAGCGACGCTTGATGTGCCTGGTCTTCTTGTGAAACCTGGGCTCCTTGGCAAGTGCAATAGCTCCAGTGTTGTCACGGAAGAGTTTGATCGGCCCCGACACATTGGGTATGACTCCTAGGTCGGTGATGAACTCCTTCACCCAAATTGCTTCATGCGCTGCCTCCGAGGCTGCCATATACTCCGCTTCACATGTAGATCCCGCCACGACGCTCGCTTGCTGCACCAGCTTACTACTCCACCATTCAACATATACACGTATCCGGTTTGTGACTTAGAGTCATTCAGATCTGTGTCGAAGCTAAGCGTCGACGTAACCCTTCTGACGAGCTCTTCGTCACCTCCATAAACGAGAAACATGTCCTTTGTCCTTTTCGTGTACTTCAGGATATTCTTGACCGCTGTCCAGTGTTCCTTGCCGGGATTACTTTGGTACCTTCCTACCAAACTTACGGCAAGGTTTACATCAGGTCTAGTACACAGCATGGCATACATAATAGAACCTATGGCCGAGGCATAGGGGATGACGCTCATCTCTTCTTTATCTTTTGCCGTGGTCGGGCATTGAGCCAAGCTCAATCTCACACCTTGCAGTACAGGCAAGAACCCTTTCTTGGACTGATCCATTTTGAACTTCTTCAAAATCTTATCAAGGTATGTGCTTTGTGAAAGACCTATGAGGCGTCTCGATCTATCTCTATAGATCTTGATGCCTAATATATAAGTAGCTTCTCCAAGGTCCTTCATTGAAAAACTTTTATTCAAGTAGGCCTTAATGCTGTCCAAGAGTTCTATATCATTTCCCATCAAAAGTATGTCATCTACATATAATATGAGAAATGCTACAGAGCTCCCACTCACTTTCTTGTAAACGCAGGCTTCTCCATAAGTCTGCATAAACCCAAACGCTTTGATCATCTCATCAAAGCGTATGTTCCAACTCCGAGATGCTTGCACCAGCCCATAAATGGATCGCTGGAGCTTGCATACCTTGTTACCATTCTTAGGGTCGACAAAACCTTCCGGTTGCATCATATACAGCTCTTCCTTAAGATAACCGTTAAGGAACGCTGTTTTGACGTGCATCTGCCATATCACATAATCATAGTATGCGGCAATTGCTAACATGATTCGGACGGACTTAAGCTTCGCTACGGGAGAGAAAGTCTCATCGTAGTCAATCCCTTGAACTTGACGATAACCCTTAGCGACAAGTCGAGCTTTATAGATGGTGACATTACCATCCGCGTCTGTCTTCTTCTTAAAGATCCATTTGTTTTCTATCGCCACGATCATCGGGCAAGTCTGTCAAAGTCCATACTTTGTTTTCACACATGGATCCTATCTCGGATTGCATGGCTTCAAGCCATTTGTTGGAACTGGCCCGCCATCGCTTCTTCATAGTTCAAGGTTCACCGTTGTCTAACAACATGATTTCCAGGACAGGGTTGCCGTACCACTCACTGGTGCGGAATGTGTCCTAGTGGACCCACGGGTTCAGTAGCAACTTGATCCGAAGTACCTTGATCATCATCATTAATTTCCTCTCCAGTTGGTGTAGGCAACACAGGAACATTTTCCTGAGCTGCACTACTTTCTGGTTCAAGAGGTAGTACTTCATCGAGTTCTACTTTCCTCCCACTTACTCCTTTCGAGAGAAACTCTTTTTCCAGAAAGGATCCGTTCTTGGCAACAAAGATCTTGCCTTCGGATCTAAGGTATAAGGTATACCCAATGGTTTCCTTTGGTTATCATATTAAGACGCATTTTTCCGATTTGGGTTCGAGCTTTTCAGGTTGAAGTTTCTTGAAATAAGCATCGCATCCCCAAACTTTTAGAAACGACAGCTTAGGTTTCTTTCCAAACCATAATTCATACGGTGTCGTCTGAATGGATTTAGACGGTGCCCTATTTAAAGTGAATGTAGCTGTCTCTAGAGCGTATCCCCAAAATGATAGCGGTAAATCGGTTAGAGACATCATAGATCGCACCATATCCAATAGAGTGCGATTACGACGTTCGGACACACCGTTACGCTGAGGTGTTCCAGGCGGCGTGAGTTTTGAAACGATTCCACATTTCCTTAAGTGTGTACCAAATTCGTGACTTAAATATTCTCCTCCACGATCTGATCGTAACAACTTTATTTTTCGGTCACGTTGATTCTCTACCTCATTCTGAAATTCCTTGAACTTTTCAAAGGTCTCAGACTTGTGTTTCATCAAGTAGACATACCCATATCTACTTAAGTCGTCTGTGAGAGTGAGAACATAACGATATCCTCCACGAGCCTCAATGCTCATTGGACCGCACACATCGGTATGTATGATTTCCAATAAGTTGGTTGCTCGCTCCATTGTTCCGAAGAACGGAGTCTTGGTCATTTTGCCCATAAGGCATGGTTCGCATGTGTCAAATGATTCATAATCGAGAGACTCTAAAAGTCCATCGGAATGGAGCTTCTTCATGCGCTTGACACCAATGTGACCAAGGCGGCAGTGCCACAAGTATGTGGGACAATCGTTATCAACTTTACATCTTTTGGTATTCACACTATGAATATGTGTAATATTACGCTCGAGATTCATTAAGAATAAACCATTGACCATCGGAGCATGACCATAAAACATATCTCTCATATAAATAGAACAACCATTATTCTCGGATTTAAATGAGTAGCCATCTCGCATTAAACGAGATCCTGATACAATGTTCATGCTCAAACTTGGCACCAAATAACAATTATTGAGGTTTAAAACTAATCCCGTAGGTAAATGTAGAGGTAGCGTGCCGAATGCGATCACATCGACCTTTGAACCATTCCCGACGCCAAGATCGCCACCTCATCCTTCGCCAGTCTCCGTTTATTCCGCAGCTCCTGCTGTGAGTTACAAATATGAGCAACGACACCGGTATCAAATACCCAGGAGTTACTACGAGTACTAGTAAGGTACACATAAATTACATGTATATCAAATATACCTTTAGTGTTGCCGGCCTTCTTGTCCGCTAAGTATTTGGGGCAGTTCCGCTTCCAGTGGCCCTTACCTTTGCAATAAAAGCACTCCGTCTCAGGCTTGGGTCCATTCTTTGACTTCTTCCCGGCAACTTGCTTACCGGGCGCGGCAACATCCTTGCCGTCCTTCTCGAAGTTCTTCTTACCCTTGCCATTCTTGAACTTAGTGGTTTTATTGACCATCAACACTTGATGTTCTTTCTTGATTTCAACCTCTGCTGACTTCAGCATTGAGAATACTTCAGGAATGGTCTTCACCATCCCCTGCATATTGTAGTTCATCACAAAGCTCTTGTAGCTTGGTGGGAGATACTGAAGGATTCTGTCAATGACCGCCTCATCCGGGAGGTTTATGTCCAGCTGGGACAGGCGGTTGTGCAACCCAGACATTTTGAGTATGTGCTCACTGACAGAACAGTTTTCCTCCATCTTACAACTATAGAACTTATAGGAGACTTCATATCTCTCGACCCGGGCATGAGCTTGGAAAACTAGTTTCAGCTCCTCGAACATCTCATATGCTCCGTATTGCTCAAAACGCTTTTGGAGCCCCGGTTCTAAGCTGTAAAGCATGCCGCACTGAACGAGGGAGTAATCATCAGCACGAGACTGCCAAGCATTCGTAATGTCTTGGTTCTCTGGGACGGGTGCATCACCTAGCGGTCCTTCTAGGACATATTGTTTCCTGGCAGCTATGAGGATGATCCTCAGGTTCCGGACCTAGTCCGTATAGTTGCTGCCATCATCTTTCAGCTTGGTTTTCTCTAGGAACGCGTTGAAGTTCATGTTGACATGAGCGTTGGCCATTTGATCTACAAGACATATTTGCAAAGGTTTTAGACTAAGTTCATGATAATTAAGTTCATCTAATCAAATTATTTTAATGAACTCCCACTCAGATTAGACATCCCTCTAGTCATCTAAGTGTTACACGATCCGAGTCGACTAGGCCGTGTCCGATCATCACGTGAGACGGACTAGTCATCGTCGGTGAACATCTTCATGTTGATCGTATCTTCCATACGACTCGTGTTTGACCTTTCGGTCTCCGTGTTCCGAGGCCATGTCTGTACATGCTAGGCTCGTCAAGTTAACCCTAAGTGTTTTGCATGTGTAAAACTGTCTTACACCCGTTGTATGTGAACGTAAGGATCTATCACACCCGATCATCACGTGGTGCTTCGAAACGACGAACTTTAGCAACGGTGCACAGTTAGGGGAGAACACTTCTTGATATTGTTGTAAGGGATCATCTTATTTACTACCGTCGTTCTAAGTAAACAAGATGCATAAGCATAATAAACATCACATGCAATTATATAGTAGTGACATGATATGGCCAATATCATATAGCTCCATTGATCTCCATCCTCGGGGCTCCATGATCATCTTGTCACCGGCATGACACCATGATCTCCATCATCATGATCTCCATCATCGTGTCTTCATGAAGTTGTCACGCCAATGACTACTTCTACTTCTATGGCTAATGCGTTTAGCAATAAAGTAAAGTAATTTACATGGCGTTCTTCAATGACACGCGGGTCATACAAAAATAAAGACAACTCCTATGGCTCCTGCCAGTTGTCATACTCATCGACATGCAAGTCGTGATTCCTATTACAAGAACATGATCTCACACATCACAATATGTCATTCATCATTCATCACAACTTCTGGCCATATCACATCACAAAACACTTGCTGAAAAAACAAGTTAGACGTCCTCTAATTGTTGTTGCAAGTTTTACGTGGCTGCAATAGGGTTCTAGCAAGAACGTTTTCTTACCTACGTCACCGCCACAACGTGATTTGTCAACTTCTATTTACCCTTCATAAGGACCCTTTTCATCGAATCCGCTCCAACTAAAGTGGGAGAGACAGACACCCGCCAGCCACCTTATGCAACTAGTGCATGTCGGTCGGTGGAACCGGTCTCACGTAAGCGTACGTGTAAGGTTGGTCCGGCCGCTTCATCCCATAATACCGCTGAAGCAAGATAAGACTAGTAGCGGCAAGCAAGTTGACAAGATCTACGCCCACAACAAAATTGTGTTCTACTCGTGCAATAGAGAACTACGCATAGACCTAGCTCATGATGCCACTGTTGGGGAACGTTGCAGAAAATTAAAATTTTTCCTACGGTTTCACCAAGATCCATCTATGAGTTCATCTAAGCAACGAGTCATGGGATAGAGATTGCATCTACATACCACTTGTAGATCGCGTGCAGAAGCGTTCACTAGTACGTGGATGATGGAGTCGTACTCGCCGTGATCCAAATCACCGATGACCGAGTGCCGAACGGACGGCACCTCCGCGTTCAACACACGTACGGAGCGGGTGACGTCTCCTCCTTCTTGATCCAGCAAGGGGGAAGGGGAGGTTGAGGAAGATGGCTCCAGCAGCAGCACGACGGCGTGGTGGTGGTGGAGCAACAAGATCTCGGCTGTGGCTTCGCCAAGCTCGTGACGGAGGAGGAAGAGGTGTAGCAGGGGGAGGGAGGCGCAAGAACTTCAGGTTGCGGCTGCCCCCTCCCCCTCCATTTATATAGGCCCCCAGGGGGGGCGCCGGCCCTTGGGGATCCCATCTCCCAAGGGGGGCGGCCAAGTGGGTGGAGTGCCCCCAAGGCAGTGGGCGCCCACCCTAGGGTTTCAACCCTAGGCGCGGGTGGGCCAAGGCGCACCAGCCCACTATGGGCTGGTTCCTCCCACTTCAGCCTTTGGGCCCTCCGGGATGGGTGGCCCCACCCGGTGGACCTCGGGACCTTCCGGTGGTCCCGGTACAATACCGGTGACCGAAACTTTCCCGATGGTCAAACAATACTTCCTATATATAATTCTTTACCTCCGGACCATTACGGAACTCCTCGTGACGTCCGGGATCTCATCCGGACTCAACAACATTCGTTTACTGCATACTCATATTCATACAACCCTAGCGCCACCGAACCTTATGTGTAGACCCTACGGGTTCGGGAGACACGTAGACATGACCGAGACGGCTCTCGGCAATAACCAACAGCGGATCTGGATACCCATGTTGGCTCCCACATGCTCCTCGATGATCTCATCGGATGAACCACGATGTCAAGGATTCAAACAACCCCGTATACAATTCCCTTTGTCAATCGGTATGTTACTTGCCCGAGATTCGATCGTCGGTATCCCAATACCTCGCTCAATCTCGTTACCGCAAGTCACTTTACTCGCATCCGTAATGCATGATCCCGTGACGGACACTTGGTCACTCTGAGCTCATTATGATGATGCACTACCGAGTGGGCCCAAAGTGATACCTCTTCGTAACACGGAGTGACAAATCCCAGTCTCGATCCGTGTCAACCCCATGGACACTTTCGGAGATACCTGTAGTGTACCTTTATAGTCACCCAGTGACGTTGTGACGTTTGGTACACCCAAAGCACTCCTACGGTATCCGGGAGTTACACGATCTCATGGTATAAGGAAGAGATACTTGACATTGGAAAAGCTCTAGCAAAACGAACTACACGATCTTGTGCTATGCTTAGGATTGGGTCTTGTCCATCACATCATTCTCCTAATGATGTGATCCCGTTATCATTGACATCCAATGTCCATAGTCAGGAAACCATGACTATCTATTGATCAACGAGCTAGTCAACTAGAGGCTCACTAGGGACAAATTGTGGTCTATTTATTCACACGTGTATTACGATTTCCGGATAATACAATTATAGCATGAACAAAAGACAATTATCATGAACAAGGAAATATAATTATAACCCTTTTATTATTGCCTCTAGGGCATATTTCCAACAGAACTATTTACGGCTAGAATGGGATGCGGACAATGAAGAAATTCGCTGCCCACCCACCACCCACTTAGTAGCCACTGTCGACGATTTAACCGACATGCTCGACTTCGACTCCGAAGACATCGACGGTATGGACGACGATGCAGGAGACGAACAGGAACCACCGCCCACAGGGTGCTGGACTGCCACCTCGTCATACGATATATATATATATATATATATATATATATATATATATATATATATCTATATATATATAGTGGATACCCCCAAAGAAGGCAATGGCGACAAGACAACGGAGGATGATGCCTCCAAGAAGCAACCCAAGGTTCGACGTCAGCGGCGCCGCTCTAAGTCCCGCCATAGCAAAAGCAGTGATACCGGCACAAGAGACAATAGCACTCCGGATAGTGCCGAAGACGACAACAATCCCCTCCAGCATGATTTAGAGCGGGAGGGTGAACAAGCTAGCCCTCCAGAACAGGCAGCAGATGGAGAAACGGAGGATGACAATTACATGCCTCTCTCCGAAGACGAGGTGAGCCTCGGTGACGAAGAATTTATCGTGCCTGAGGATCCCATCGAGCAGGAGCGCTTCAAGCGCCGGCTTATAGCCACAACAAATAGCCTGAAGAAAAAGCAACAACAGCTTCGAGCTGATCAAGATTTGCTAGCAGACAGATGGACCGAAGTCCTTGCGGCCGAGGAATACGAACTCGAACGCCCCTCCAAGAGTTACCCAAAGCGCAGGTCGCTACCCCAACTCGAGGAGGAAGCATTGAAACCTACATCACCAGCGTACGATGCGGCTGACCGGCCACCTCGTGGCGGATACAGAGAGGCGTTTCAGCCTGAAGTTCAGCCTGCACCCCGCCGCCACTCAAACAAAAATACCAAGGCCCGGGGCAACACGCAGGACCTGCGAGACGTATTGAAAAGCAGGGCAAAACATGCAAGATTGATATACGGGTCACGGGGGCGCGCACCAACACGGGACGATGACCGTCATGCCAGATACACTAAAAGTAAATCCGACCGGGCCGAATACAGCAAACAAGACTCATATGAACTGCGTCGTGATATAGCCCGGCACAGAGGCGCCGCACACCCCCAATGCTTCATTGATGAAGTTATGGATCACGAATTCCCAGAGGGTTTTAAACCCGTAAATATCGAATCATATGATGGTACAACAGACCCCGCGGTATGGATTGAGGATTTCCTCCTCCATATCAACATGGCTCGTGGTGATGATGTACATGCCATCAAGTACCTCCCACTAAAACTCAAAGGACCAGCTCGGCATTGGCTGAATAGCTTGCCAGTAGACTCCGTCGGCAGTTGGGAGGATTTGGAAGATGCATTCCTTGACAACTTCCAGGGCACTTATGTGCAACCACCGGATGCTGATGACTTGAGCCATATAACTCAGCAGCCAGGCGAATCGGCTAGGCAATTCTGGACATGGTTCGTAACTAAGAAAAACCAAATCGTCGACTGTCCGGATGTAGAGGCCTTAGCGGCATTCAAGCATAACATCCGTGACGAGTGGCTCGCCCGGCACCTCGGCCAGGAGAAGCCAAAGTCTATGGCAGCCCTCACGACACTCATGACCCGCTTTTGCGCGGGTGAGGATAGCTGGCTGGCTCACCGCAATAACACATCAAGGAATCCGGGCACTACAGATACCAAAGATGCTAACGGCAGGCCGCGTCGTAACAGACACAAGCGCCGCAACAACGGCGATAACACCGAAGATACGGCAGTCAATGCCGGGTTCAGAGGCTCTAGATCTGGTCAGCGGAAAAAGCCATTCAAAAGAAGTACTCCGGGCCTGTCCAGTTTGGACCGCATACTCGATCGCTCGTGTCAAATTCACGGTACCCCCGACAAGCCAGCCAATCACACCAACAGAGAATGTTGGGTGTTCAAGCAGGCCGACAAGTTAAATGCCGAAAACAAGGACAAGGGGCTGCATAGCGACGACGAGGAGGAGCCCCGGCCACCGAACACGGGAGGACAGAAGAGGTTCCCCCCACAAGTGAAGACGGTGAACATGATATACGCAACCCACATTCCCAAGAGGGAACAGAAGCGTGCACTAAGGGACGTCTATGCGATGGAGCCTGTCGCCCCAAAGTTCAACCCATGGTCCTCTTGTCCGATCACCTTCGATCACATTGACCACCCCACTAGTATCCGTCATGGCGGATCCGCCGTATTGGTCCTAGACCCCATCATTGACGGATTTCACCTCACTCGAGTCCTCATGGATGGCGGCAGCAGCCTGAACCTGCTCTATCAGGATACAGTGCGCAAAATGGGTATAGATCCCTCGAGGATCAAACCCACCAAAACCACCTTTAAGGGTGTCATCCCAGGTGTAGAGGCCCATTGCACGGGATCAATCACACTGGAAGTGGTCTTCGGATCTCCGGACAACTTTCGAAGCGAGGAGTTAATCTTCGATATCGTCCCGTTCCGCAGTGGCTATCACGCACTGCTCGGGCGAACCGCATATGCAAAATTCAGTGCGGCACCACATTACGCATACCTCAATCTCAAGATGCCAGGACCTAGGGGGGTCATAACAGTCAATGGAAACACAGAGCGCTCGCTCCACAAGGAGGAGCACACTGCAACCCTTGAAGCGGAAGCACAACGCAGCCTTTTAAGGCAAACCGCCAATTCGGCGATATAGCCCCCGGACACCGTCAAGCGAGTCCGGAGTAACCTGCAGCAGGATCGCCTGGCACGTTCAGAGCTCGCCTAGCAATTCGGCCCCCGTCCTAGTCCCAGTCAAGCGACGAAATCCGTGCCGCGCGTACATAATTACGCACTGAAAATACCATGGGCATAGGCGGGGGCACGATCAGGGCACGTCCCGGAATGGTGCTCAATGATACGTCTCCAATGTATCTATAATTTTTGATTGCTCCATGCTATATTATCTACTGTTTTGGGAAATATTGGGCTTTATTTTCCACTTTTATACTACTTTTGGGACTAACCTATTAACCGGAGGCCCAGACCAGATTTGCTGTTTTTTTTGCCTATTTCAGTATTTCGAGGAAAAGGAATATCAAATGGAGTCAAAACGGAACGAAATCAATTGGAGTAGTTATTTTTGGAAGGAAAGCCACCCGATGGACTTGGAGTGCACGTCAGGAAAGAAGGAAGGTGCTCACGAGGGTGGGGGCGCGCTTCGCCTCGCGTGGCCCCCCCTTCGGTCCACCGACGTACTTCTTTCAACCATATATACCTACATATCGTAAAACTTTCAGAACAGAAGATAGATCGGGAGTTCCACCGCCGCAAGCCTCTATAGCCACCAAAAACCTCTCGGGAGCCCGTTCCGGCACCCTGCCGGAGGGGGAACCCATCATCGGTGGCCATCTTCATCATCCCGGTGCTCTCCATGACGAGGAGGGAGTAGTTCACCCTCGGGGCTTAGGGTATGTACGAGTAGTTATGTGTTTGATCTTTCTCTCTCTCTCGTGTTCTTGATTTGGCATGATCTTGATGTATCGCGAGCTTTGCTATTATAGTTGGATCTTATGTTTCTTCTCCCCCTCTACTCTCTTGTAATGAATTGAGTTTTCCCCTTGAAGTAATCTTATCGGATTGAGTCTTTAAAGATTTGAGAACACTTGATGTATGTCTTGCCGTGCGATCTGTGGTGACAATGGGATATCACGTGATTCACTTGATGTATGTTTTGGTGATCAACTTATGGGTTCCGCCCATGAACCTATGCATAGGGGTTGGCACACGTTTTGGTCGTGATTCTCCGGTAGAAACTTTGGGGCACTCTTTGAGGTTCTATGTGTTGGTTTGAATAGATGAATTGAGATTGTGTGATGCATATAGTATAATCATACCCACAGATACTTGAGGTGACATTGGAGTATCTAGGTGACATTAGGGTTTTGGTTGATTTGTGTCTTAAGGTGTTATTCTAGTACGAACTCTAGGGCTGTTTGTGACACTTATAGGAATATCCCAACGGGTTGATTGGAAAGAATAACTTTGAGGTGGTTTCTTACCCTACCATAATCTATTCGTTTGTTCTCCGCTATTAGTGACCTTGGAGTGACTCTTTGTTGCATGTTGAGGGATACTTATATGATCCAATTATGTTATTATTGTTGAGAGTACTGTTGGAAATATGCCCTAGAGGCAATAATAAAAGCATTATTATTATATTTCCTTGTTCATGATAATTGTCTTTATTCATGCTATAACTGTATTATCCGGAAATCGTAATACACGTGTGAATACATAGACCACAATACGTCCCTAGTGAGCCTCTAGTTGACTAGCTCGTTGGTCGACGGATAGTCATGGTTTCGACTATGGACATCAGATGTCATTGACAACGGGATCACGCCATTAGGAGAATGACGTGATGGACAGGACCCAATCCTAAGCATAGCACAAAGATCGTGTAGTTCGTTTTTGCTAGAGCTTTTCCAATGTCAAGTATCTCTTCCTTAGACCGTGAGATCGTGTAACTCCCGGATACCGTAGGAATGCCTTGGGTGTACCAAACGTCACAACGTAACTGGGTGACTATAAAGGTGCACTACAGGTATCTCCGAAAGTGTCTGTTGGGTTGACACAGATCGAGACAGGGATTTGTCACTCCGTATAACAGAGAGGTATCACTGGGCCCACTCGGTAGTGCATCATCATAATGAGCTCAAAGTGACCAAGTGTCTGGTCACGGGATCATGCATTACGGTACGAGTAAAGTGACTTGCCGGTAACGAGACTGAACGAGGTATTGGGATACCGACGATCGAGTCTCGGGCAAGTAACATACCGTCTGACAAAGGGAATAGCATACGGGGTTGATTGAACCCTTGACATCGTGGTTCATCCGATGACAACATCGAGGAACGTGTGGGAACCAACATGGGTATCCTGATCCCGCTGTTGGTTATTGACCGGAGAGCGTCTCGGTCATGTCTGCATGTCTCCCGAACCCGTAGGGTCTACACACTTAAGGTTCGGTGACGCTAGGGTTAATAGGAAGACAAGTATGTGATTACCGAATGTTGTTCGGAGTCCCGGATGAGATCCCGGACGTCACGAGGAGGTAAATATTTATATATGGAAAGTGGTTAAACGGACTCCGGAAAGTTTCGGGGGTATACCGGTAATGTACCGGGGCCACCGGGAGAGTTCCGGAGGTCCACCGGGAGGGGCCACCCCTCCCGGGGGGGCCACATGGGCTAAGTGGGAGAGGGAGCCAGCCCCTGGTGGGCTGGGCGCACCTCCCCACCTAGGCCCATGCGGCTAGGGCTTGGGGAGGGGAAACCCTAAAGGGGCAAAGGGGGCGCCCCCCTGGCTTGGGGGGCAAGCCACCCCTTTCCTCCTCCCCTTGGCCGCCACCCCCCCCTAGATGCCATCTAGAGGGGGCCGACCCCCTCTCCCTTCCTCCTATAAATAGAGGGGTGGGGGGGGAGGGCTGCATAGACCATTGAAGGCGCAGCCCCTCCCCTCCCCAACACCTCTCTTTCTCCACGCGAGCTTCGCGAAGCCCTGCCGGAGAACTGCCGTACCAACTGCACCACGCCGTCGTGCTGCCATTGGAGTTGTCTTCCTCAACCTCTCCTTCATCCTTGCTGGATCAAGACAGAGGAGACGCCATCGTCCCGCACGTGTGTTGAACGCGGAGGTGCTGTCCGCTCAGCACTTGGTCATCGGTGATCGGAATCACGTTGGAACGTCTTCATCATCACCACTCCCTCGAACGCTTCCGTACTTTCGATCTACAAGTGGTATGTAGATGCAAACTCTCTCTCTTGACTCGTTGCTTAGATGAACTCATAGATAGATCTTGGTGAAACCGTAGGAAAATTTTAATTTTCTGCAACGTTCTCAACAAAGTGGCATCATGAGCTAGGTCTATGCGTAGTTCTCTTTGCACGAGTAGAACACAATTTAGTTGTGGGCGTGGATCTTGTCAATTTACTTGCCGCTACTAGTCTTATCTTGCTTCCGCGGTATTGTGGGATGAAGCGCCCGGACCAACCTTACACGCAGACGCTTACGTGAGACCGGTTCCACCGACTAACATGCACTAGATGCATAAGGTGGCTGGCGGGTGTCTGTCTCTCCTACTTTAGTTGGAGCGGATTCGATGAAAAGGGTCCTTATGAAGGGTAAATAGAAGTTGACAAGATCACGTTGTGGTTATTCAGAGGTAAGAAAACGTTCTTGCTAGAACCCAATTGCAGCCACGTAAAAGATGCAACAACAATTAGAGGACGCCTAACTTGTTTTTGCAGCAATTGACATATGATGTGATATGGCCAAGTTGTGATGAATGATGAATGACATATTGTGATGTATGAGATCATGTTCTTGTAAAAGGAATCACGACTTGCATGTCGATGAGTATGACAACCGGCTGGAGCCATAGGAGTTGTCTTTATTTTTGTATGACCTGCGTGTCATTGAAGAACGCCATGTAACTTACTTTACTTTATTGCTAAACGCGTTAGCCATAGAAGTAGAAGTAGTCGTTGGCGTGACAACTTCATGGAGGCACAATGATGGAGATCATGATGATGGAGATCATGGTGTCATGCCGGTGACAAGATGATCATGGAGCCTCAAGATGGAGATCAAGTGGAGCTTTCGATATTGGCCATATCATGTCACTACTATATAATTGCATGTGATGTTTATTATGTTTATACATCTTGTTTACTTAGAACGACGGTAGTAAATAAGATGATCCTTACAACAATTTCAAGAAGTGTTTCTAACTGTGCACCGTTGCCAAAGTTCGCTGCTTCTAAGCACCACGTGATGATCGGGTGTGATGGATTCTTACGCTCACATACAACGGGTGTAAGACAGATTTACACACGCCGAAAACACTTAGGTTTTACTTGACGAGCCTAGCATGTACAGACATGGCCTCGGAACACAGAGACCGAAAGGTCGAACACGAGTCGTATGGAAGATACGATCAACATGAGAATGTTCACCGACAAGACTGGTCCGTCTCACGTGATGATCGGACACGGCCTAGTCGACTCGGATCGTGTAACACTTAGATGACTAGAGGGATGTCTAATCTGAGTGGGAGTTCATTGAAATAATTTGATTAGATGAACTTAATTATCATGAACTTAGTCTAAAACTTTTGCATAATATGTCTTGTAGATCAAATGGCCAACGCTCATGTCAACTTGAACTTCAACGCGTTCCTAGAGAAAACCAAGCTGAAAGATGACGACAGCAACTATAATGGACTGGGTCCTAACCCGAGGATCATCCTCATAGCTGCCAGGAAACAATATGTCCTAGAAGGACCGCTAGGTGACGCCCGTCCCAGCAGAACCAAGACATTATGAATGCTTGGCAAACTCATACCGATGATTACTCCCTCGTTCAAAGGCGGCATGCTTTACAGCTTAGAACCGGGGCTCCAAAAGCATTTTGAGCATCACGGAGCATATGAGATGTTCGAGGAGCTGAAACTTGTTTTCCAAGCTCACGCCCGGGTCGAGAGATATGACATCTCCGACAAGTTCTATAGTTGTAAGATGGAGGAAAACAGTTCTGTCAGTGAGCACATACTGAAGATGTCTGGGTTGCACAACCGTATGACCCAGCTGAACATTAACCTCCCTGATGAGGCGGTCATTGACAGAATCCTCCAGTCGCTCCCACCAAGCTACAAGAGCTTTGTGATGAACTACAACATGCAGGGGATGGTAAAGACCATTCCTGAAGTGTTCTCTATGCTGAAGTCAGCCGAGGTTGAAATCAAGAAAGAACATCAAGTGTTGATGGTCAATAAGACCACTAAGTTCAAGAAGGGCAAGGGTAAGAAGAACTTCAAGAAGGACGGCAAGGAGGTTGCCGCGCAAGCAAGCAAGTTGCCGGGAAGAAGTCAAAGAATGGACCCAAACCCGAGACTGAGTGCTTTTATTGCAAGGGGAGGGGTCACTGGAAGCGGAACTGCCCCAAATACTTAGCGGACAAGAAGGCCGGCAACACCAAAGGTATATTTGATATACATGTAATTGATGTGTACTTTGCCAGTACTCGTAGTAACTCCTGGGTATTTGATACCGGTGCCGTTGCTCATATTTGTCATTCACAGCAGGAGCTGCGGAAGAAGCAGAAACTGGCAAAGGACGAGGTGACGGCGCGCTGCCGAATGGTTCCAGAGTCGATGTGATCGCCGTCGGCACGCTTACCTCTTCATTTACCTACGGGATTAGTTATGAACCTTAATAATTGTTATTTGGTGCCAAGTTTGAGCATGAATATTGTATCTGGATCTTGTTTAATGCGAGATGGCTACTCATTTAAATCCGAGAATAATGGTTGTTCTATTTATATGAGAGATATGTATTATGGTCATGCTCCGATGGTCAATGGTTTATTCCTAATGAATCTCGTTTAGTATTACACATGTTTATAGTGTGAATACCAAAAGATGTAAAGTTGATAACGATAGTCCCACATACTTGTGGCACTGCCGCCTTTGGTCACATTGGTGTCAAGCGCATGAAAAGCTCCATGCTGATGGACTTTTGGAGTCTTTAGATTATGAATCATTTGACACATGCGAACCATGCCTCATGGGCAAGATGACCAAGACTCCGTTCTCCGGAACAATGGAGCGAGCAACCAACTTGTTGGAAATCATACATACCGATGTGTGCGGTCCAATGAGCGTTGAGGCTCGTGGAGGGTATCGTTATGTTCTCACTCTCACAGATGACTTGAGTAGATATGGGTATGTCTACTTGATGAAACACAAGTCTGAGACCTTTGAAAAGTTCAAGGAATTTCAGAATGAAGTAGAGAATCAACGTGACCAAAAGATAAAATTCTTACGATCAGATCGTGGATGAGAATATTTAAGTCACGAATTTGGTACACACTTAAGAAAATGTGGAATCGTTTCACAACTAACGCCTACCGAACACCTCAGCGTAACGGTGTGTCCGAACGTCGTAATCGCACTCTATTGGATATGGTGCGGTCTATGATGTCTCTTACCGATTTACCGCTATCATTTTGGGGATACGCTACATTCACTTTAAATAGGGCACCGTCTAAGTCCGTTGAGACGACACCGTATGAATTATGGTTTGGGAAGAAACCTAAGCTGTCGTTTCTAAAAGTTTGGGGATGCGATGCTTATGTCAAGAAACTTCAACCTGAAAAGCTCGAACCCAAGTCAGAAATGCGTTTTCATAGGATACCCTAAGGAAACCATAGGGTATACCTTCTACTTAAGATCTGAGGGCAAGATCTTTGTTGCCAAGAACGGATCCTTTCTCGGAAAAAGAGTTTCTCTCGAAAGAAGTAAGTGGGAGGAAAGTAGAACTCGATGAAGTACTACCTCTTGAACAGGATAGTAGTGCTACTCAGAAAGTGTTCCTGTGATGCCTACACCAACTCAAGAGGAAATTCATGATGATGATCAAGGTACTTCGGATCAAGTTGCTACCGAACTCAGAGGGTCCACTAGGACACGCCCGCACTGCAGTGGTACGGCAACCCTGTCTTGGAAATCATGTTGTTAGACAACAATGAACCTTCGAACTATGAAGAAGCGATGGCGGGCCCAGATTCCAACAAATGGCTAGAAGCCATGAAGTCCGAGATAGAATCCATGTATGAAAACAAAGTGTGGACTTTGACTGACTTGGTTCGATGATCGGCGAGCGATAGAAAACAAATGGATCTTTAAGAAGAAGACGGACGCGGATGGTAATGTCACCATCTATAAAGCTCGACTTGTCGCTAAGGGTTATCGGCAAGTTCAAGGGATTGACTACGATGAGACTTTCTCTCCTGTAGCGAAGCTTAAGTCCGTCCGAATCCTGTTAGCAATTGCCGACACGATGATTATGAGATATGGCAGATGGACGTCAAAACAGCGTTCCTTAACGGATATCTTAAGGAAGAGCTGTATATGATGCAGTCGGAAGGTTTTGTCGATCCTAAGAATGCTAACAAAGTATGCAAGCTCCGGCGATCCATTTATGGGCTGGTGCAAGCATCTCGAGTTAGAACATTCGCTTTGATGAGATGATCAAAGCGTTTAGTTTATGCAGACTTATGGAGAAGCCTCATGCTTACAAGAAAGTGAGTGGGAGCTCTGTAGCATTTCTCATATTATATGTAGATGACATACTTTTGATGGGAAATGATATAGAATTCTTGGACAGCATTAAGGCCTACTTGAATAAGTGTTTTTCAATGAAGGACCTTGGAGAAGTTGCTTATATATTAGGCATCAAGATCTATAGAGATAGATCGAGACGCCTCATAGGTCTTTCACAAAGCACATACCTTGATAAGATTTTGAAGAAGTTCAAAATGGATCAGTCCAAGAAGGGGTTCTTGCCTGTATTGCAAGGTGTGAGATTGAGCTCAGCTCAATGCCCGACCACGGCAAAAGATAAAGAAGAGATGAGTGTCATCCCCTATGCCTCAGCCATAGGATCTATTATGTATGCCATGCTGTGTACCAGACCTGATGTAAACCTTGCCGTAAGTTTGGTAGGAAGGTACCAAAGTAATCCCGCAAGGAACATTGGACAGCGGTCAAGAATATCCTGAAGTACCTGAAAAGGACTAAGGACATGTTTCGCTTATGGAGGTGACGAAGAGCTCGTCAGAAGGGTTACGCCGACGCTTAGCTTCGACACAGATCCGGATGACTCTAAGTCACAAACCGGATACGTGTATATGTTGAATGGTGGAGCAAGAAGCTGGTGCAGCTGCAAGCAGAGCGCCGTATGGATCTACATGTGAAGCGGAGTTCATGGCAGCCTCGGAGGCAGCACATGAAGCAATTTGGGTGAAGGAGTTCATCACCGACCTAGGAGTCATACCCAATGCGTCGGGCCGATCAAACTCTTCCGTGACAACACCGGAGCTATTGCACTAGCCAAGGAGCCCAGGTTTCACAAGAAGACCAGGCACATCAAGTTGCCGCTTCAACTCCATCCGTGAAAATGTTCAGGATGGAGACATAGAAATTTGTAAAGTGCATACGGATCTGAATGTCGCAGATCCGCTGACTAAACCTCTTCCACGGGCAAAACATGATCAACACCGTAACTCTATGGGTGTTCGATTCATCACAATGTAAACTAGATTATTGACTCTAGTGCAAGTGGGAGACTGTTGGAAATATGCCCTAGAGGCAATAATAAAAGCATTATTATTATATTTCCTTGTTCATGATAATTGTCTTTATTCATGCTATAACTGTATTATCCGGAAATCGTAATACACGTGTGAATACATAGACCACAATACGTCCCTAGTGAGCCTCTAGTTGACTAGCTCGTTGGTCTGTGATAGTCATGGTTTCCGACTATGGACATCAGATGTCATTGATAACGGGATCACGCCATTAGGAGAATGACGTGATGGACAGGACCCAATCCTAAGCATAGCACAAAGATCGTGGTAGTTCGCTTTTGCTAGAGCTTTTCCAATGTCAAGTATCTCTTCCTTAGACCGTGAGATCGTGTAACTCCCGGATACCGTAGGAATGCCTTGGTGTACCAAACGCCACAACGTGAATCGGGTGACTATAAAGGTGCATTACAGGTATCTCCGAAAGTGTCTGTTGGGTTGACACAGATCGAGACAGGGATTTGTCACTCCGTATGACGGAGAGGTATCACTGGGCCCACTCGGTAGTGCATCATCATAATGAGCTCAAAGTGACCAAGTTTCTGGTCACGGGATCATGCATTACGGTACGAGTAAAGTGACTTGCCGGTAACGAGACTAAACGAGGTATTGGGATACCGACGATCGAAGTCTCGGCAAGTAACATACCGTCGACAAAGGGAATAGCATACGGGGTTGATTGAACCTCGACATCGTGGGTTCATCCGATGACAACATCGAGGAACGTGTGGGAACCAACATGGGTATCCAGACCCGCTGTTGGTTATTGACCGGAGAGCGCCTCGGTCATGATCAGATGTCTCCCGAACCCGTAGGGTCTACACACTTAAGGTTCGGTGACGCTTAGGTTAATAGGAAGACAAGTATGTGATTACCGAATGTTGTTCGAGTCCCGGATGAGATCCCGGACGTCACGAGGAGTTCCGGAATGGTCCGGAGGTAAAGATTTATATATGGAAAGTGGTTAAACGGACTCGGAAAGTTTCGGGGTATACTGGTAATGTACCGGGGCCACCGGAGAGTTCCGGAGATCCACCGGAGGGGCCACCTCCGGGGGCCACATGGGCTAAGTGGAGAGGGAGCCAGCCCTGGTGGGCTGGGCGCACCTCCCACCTAGGCCCATGCGGCTAGGGCTTGGGAGGGAAACCCTAAAGGGGCAAGGCGCCCGGCTTGGGGGCAAGCCACCCTTTCCTCCTCCCTTGGCCGCCGCCTCTAGATGCCATCTAGAGGGGCCGCCCCTCCCTTCCTCCTATAAATAGAGGGGTGGGGGCAGGGCTGCAAACACCATTGAAGGCGCAGCCCCTCCCCTCCCCAACACCTCTCTTTCTCCACGCGAGCTTGGCGAAGCCCTGCCGGAGAACTGCCGTACCAACTGCATCACGCCGTCGTGCTGCCATTGGAGTTGTCTTCCTCAACCTCTCCTTCATCCTTGCTGGATCAAGACGGAGGAGACGCCATCGTCCCGCACGCGTGTGTTGAACGCGGAGGTGCTGTCCATTCAGCACTTGGTCATCGGTGATCGGAATCACGTTGGAACGTCTTCATCATCACCACTCCTCGAACGCTTCCGTACTCGATCTACAAGTGGTATGTAGATGCAAACTCTCTCTCTTGACTCGTTGCTTAGATGAACTCATAGATAGATCTTGGTGAAACCGTAGGAAAATTTTAATTTTCTGCAACGTTCCCCAACAAGTACTTGCACTAGTGAAAGTATGAACCCTAGGTCTTGTTTCCTAGCATTGCAATACCGTTTACGCTCACTTTTACCACTTCTTACCTTGCTGTTTTTATATTTTCAGATTACAAAAACCTTTATCTACCATCCATATTGCACTTGTATCACCATCTCTTCGCCGAGCTAGTGCACCTATACAATTTACCATTGTATTGGGTGTGTTGGGGACACAAGAGACTCTTTGTTATTTGGTTGCAGGGTTGTTTGAGAGAGACCTTCTTCATCCTACGCCTCCCACGGACTGATAAACCTTAGGTCATCCACTTGAGGAAAATTTGCTACTGTCCTACAAACCTCTGCACTTGGAGGCCCAACAACGTTTACAAGAAGAAGGTTGTGTAGTAGACATCACTCAACCGCCCTAGGGGCTGCATGCCTTTATCATTTTTTCCCTTTTAGGACCTTACTCTCTGGAAGCCCTTTCCGGCAGTATGATTGCCGGACACATTACGGAAGGAACAACCAAGGAGGCAAGAAGCTAAGACGTACAAGGGAATCCCTAGGTGGTCTCTGATAACAATCGAATTACCCATTTTCAATACCCATACGCAGCTTACCCTTGGATAGGACATGTCAAATAACCCTATTTTTTGCTTATTGCACTACTTTGAAGTATTATTTAAATAAAAATGCATAGCATTAGTCTATTATTGCATTACCCTTCCTTTTTCTTGTCTGTTTATTTACGACAATTTGCACCCGTACATTCTAGTACGACTAGTACGCCAGGGGCTTCCGTATACCGCGTAATACGGCGTGAGAAGTCCGAACACTTTAGACAGTGCGGCACCCCGAACTTATAGCATTATATGCATCAGCTCCGAATCATGTCTTGGGTCAATAGTTGGGTTTTCCCGGCTCCCATGTTTTGGTACCTTACGTTCCGTTATATCGGCTAAGGTAGCGCCGGGAGAACTACTGCGATTGTGTCCCGGTTCTTCCGGACGAGCACCTCAGTAGAGAAAGCCGAAAACTGACTGTCATGATAAGGCGAGAGCTGGTCGCTGTTCGAGAGGTCTAAAGTCCTTAAAGACTTCTTCTGCTTTGGGAGAGGAGTCGGCCTTGCCCGACTTAGGCGTATATAGCGCCCCAAATTCGGCCTTCCAAATACTAGGGGCTTCGCCAAAATTTAAAATTGTAGACTTCTATGGCTAAGTGAGAGTGATAAAGCCCTATAGTCCGATTGCCTGGTTCGTTGTGCTGAACACCTCCCTCGAAGGACCCAAAATTGGGAAAAAGAGTGCTCAGGTTTATCCCGAACACCCCAGTACTAGTTACATGGGGGCAGAAGCCGAAGACTGTCCAACTCTCAGATTTTATAAAAGGCCGAACAGAAGGTAATATTTTAAATTCAAAAGGCGTTGCATAGCGCAAATGAACTAGTTTCACATTAAAGGATCGCATGAGCACGTTCATTCAAAAATTACCTCTTTAGCACATTCCTCTACCACAAGGCGGGAACCCTTTAGGACACTATCATAATACATCTCGGGGCGCCGATGCTCCTTGCCCTCCGGCGGCCCCTCCTTCACTAGCTTCATGGCGTCCAGTTTCGCCCAGTGTACCTTCGCCCGGGCAAAAGCCCGGCGTGCACCCTCGATGCAGACGGACCGCTTTATGACATCAAGCCGTGGGCAGGCATCTACAAGCCGCCTCACCAGACCGAAGTAGCTGTCAGGCAGGGGATCGCCAGGCCACATCCGTACTATAAGACCCTTCACCTGTTCGGCCGCCTTGTGGAGCTCGACCAGTTGCTTCAGCTGGTCGCTCAAGGGCATTGGGTGTTCGGTCCTAGTATACTGAGACCAGAACAACTTCTCCGTGAAGCTCCCCTCCTCGGCCCGGTAGAACTCCGCGGCATCTGACACACTGCGGGGCAGATCTGCGAACACTCCTGGAGAGCTCCGAACTCGGGTAAGTAAAAATAAATTTACTTTCACATGCTTGCTTTGCATAATGAATGCCTTACCCGCCGCTATCTTCTTAACCGCCTCAATTTCCTAGAGGGCCTTTTGGGCTTCGGCCTTGACGTGTTTTGCGCTTTCGAGGGCCTTCGCAAGCTCGGACTCTCGCATCTTAGAGTCAAGCTCCAAGGACTCGTGTTTCTTGGCGAGAGCCTGGAGCTCTTGCTGAAGGAAATATGCCCTAGAGGCAATAATAAAGTTATTATTTATTTGCTTATATCATGATAAATGTTTATTATTCATGCTAGAATTGTATTAACCGGAAACATAATACATGTGTGAATACATAGACAAACAGAGTGTCACTAGTATGCCTCTACTTGACTAGCTCGTAAATCAAAGATGGTTAAGTTTTCTAACCATAGACATGAGTTTTCATTTGATTAACGGGATCACATCATTAGGAGAATGATGTGATTTACATGACCCATTCCGTTAGCTTAGCACACGATCGTTTAGTATGTTGCTATTGCTTTTTTCATGACTTATACATGTTCCTATGACTATGAGATTATGCAACTCCTGCCATCGGAGGAACACTTTGTGTGCTACCAAACATCACAATGTAACTGGGTGATTATAAAGGAGCTCTACAGGTGTCTCCAAAGGTACTTGTTGGGTTGGCGTATTTTGAGATTAGGATTTGTCACTCCGATTATCGGAGAGGTATCTCTGGGCCCTCTCGGTAATGCACATCACTTAAGCCTTGCAAGCATTGCAACTAATGAGTTAGTTGTGGGATGATGTATTACAGTACGAGTAAAGAGACTTTCCGGTAACGAGATTGAACTAGGTATTGAGATACCGACGATCGAATCTCGGGCAAGTAACATACCGATGACAAAGGGAACAACGTATGTTGTTATGCGGTCTGACCGATAACGATCTTCTTAGAATATGTGGGAGCCAATATGAGCATCCAGGTTCCGCTATTGGTTATTGACCGAAGACATGTCTCGGTCATGTCTACATAGTTCTCGAACCCGTAGGGTCCGCACGCTTAACGTTACAATGATAGTTATATTATGAGTTTATATGTTTTGATGTACCAAAGGTTGTTCGGAGTCCCGGATGTGATCACGGACCTGACGAGGAGTCTCTAAATGGTCGAGACATGAAGATTGATATATTGGAAGCCTATGTTTGGATATCGGAAGTGTTCGGGGTGAAATCGGGATTTTACCGGAGTACCGGGAGGTTACCGAATCCCCCCGGAACTTAATGGGCCTTAGTGGGCCTTGGTGGAAGAGAGGAGAGGAGGCCAGGACAGGGTCGCGCGCCCCTCCCTCCCCCAGTCCGAATAGGACAAGTAGAGGGGGGCGGCGCCCCCCTCCCCTTTCCTTCCTCCCCTCCACCTCTTCCCCCTCTCTCTCCTAGTCCAACATGGAAAAGGGGGGAGTCCTACTCCCGGTAGGAGTAGGACTCCTCCCAGCGCCCTCCCTTGGCCGGCCGCACCCCTTGCTCTTTTATATACGGGGCAGGGGCACCTCTAGACACACAAGTTGATCAGTTGATCTCTCCCAACTGCAGCGGTGCCCCCTCCACCATAGTCCACCTCGATAATATCAGAAGCGGTGCTTAGGTGATGCCCTGCCTCGGTAGAACATCAACATCGCCACCACGCCGTCAGGTCGATTTAAACTCTCCCTCAACACTCGGCTGGATCGGAGTTCGAGGGACGTCATCGGGCTGAACGTGTGCTGAACTCGGAGTTGCTGTATGTTTGGTACTTGATCGGTCGGATCGTGAAGACGTACGACTACATCAACCGCGTTGTGCTTCCGCTTTAGGTCTACGAGGCTACATGAACAACACTCTCCCCTCTCGTTGCTATGCATCACCATGATCTTGCGTGTGCGTAGGAATTTTTTTTGAAATTACTACGTTCCCCAACACTTGCTGCACCTCGCCTACCCGGGCTTCTTGCTTTTCTCGCTTGATGCGCTCCTTGGCCGCTTTGTCTTCAGCCTCGGACATCGCCTTCTTCAGGGTCACCACTTCGGTCATGGCCCCTAGCAAATTCATGAAGATCCTATTATTTTGCAACCAAATTTATTTTTAATATATATAGACAAGGTATTGCTTACCTTTGCTCTCCTCGAGCTGCCTCTTGGCAAGGCCGAGCTCTTCCTCGGACCGCTCAAGGTCCTGCTTCAGTGCAGAGACCTCCGCAGTACGTGCGGCAGCGTTCAGCAGTGAAGCCTGCATATGCACATAGACATATTCTGATTAGACTCATGTGATTATTCTTTGGTCCTCTATTCGGCTTTTCTTCGCGAACGCCAAACAGAGCATCAGGGGCTACTGTCTATGCGGTAATATTTTCCTATATTTTGATTACTTACCGGAAAGCCTGTTAGGGGGCTGGCACAAGCTTCAGTTAGTCCATTTTTGGTGGACTGAACCTTCTCGATCACCGCACTCGTGACAGTGCAGTGCTCTTCGTCGATGGAAGCGCCGCGAAGCGCTTCCAGCAGGTTGTCCGGTGTCTCTGGATGGACAGAGTCCACCGACACGGGTGGCTTGCCCCTCTTAACGGGGGGTCGCCTGCCGGAGTCCGGAACCACTGGAGGTTCCGGCGCAGTGTTCGGCTGGGGGCCAAACTTGGAGCCTGTGGGAGTCTTGCTCCCTTTGGGCCCAGGGTCCGGAACGTCGCCTCGAGGCGCCTCCAGGACTACCTCCCCTCAGCTCAGTGCCCTTTTAGACAACACCTCGACGTTGTCCGTGGGGCGAGGGGTGGAGGCGGTCGGAAGTGAATCGTTATCCATATCCGACGGGTCCAAAGAACCATCCGACGAAGATACGTCGATATGGGCTCGGGACGGACTGCATAATCATGTTCGGCGTAAAGAGAAGCAGTGCAATAAAACATACCATGAATTACTGTGGTATCCAGATACTTACGACTTCGCCAGGGGCTTGTCCTCGGTAACCACTCGTCGTCGCTGTAGGCGGCCGTCGTGGAGCAGTCCGGAAGGAGGGTCCTTCCCTTCTTGGACCCTTCGGCCTCCCCGGTTGGGGTGGCCTTCCTTTTCTTGTCTCCCCTGGCTGGGGGGGGGGGAGGACTTTCCTCTTGCTCCTCCTTGTTTTCATGGGAGGAGTGTGCCTCGGAGTTATCGGACGATGAGTCTGATATAACCTTGCGCACGAGACCCTTTCGGGTCCCCGTGGCCTTCTTCTTGGCCTTCTTCTCCGACACCTCATAAGGCGCCGGAACCAGCATCTCTGTTAGGAGAGCATCTGCCGGATCTTCGGGCAGGGGAGCCAGACAATCGATCCGCTCCGCTGTCTCTACCCTGTCCTGTTAATGGCATCGAAGCTTAGATCCCGCACATGATTAAACTGGGGCAAATGAATATCATGTGAGATATAAAACTTACCGGATTGGCATGGCGCTTTGCGCTGAGTCCGCGGTCCTCGGTAAGGGGCGGAGGTACCTCGGCGCCCTTGAACAGCACCCTCCAGACGTCCTTGTGCGTCGTGTCGAAGAGCTCTCGCAGCATCTGGTGCTTGGTCGGGTCGAACTCCCATAAGGTGAATGCCCATCTTTGACACGGGAGGATCCGGCGGAAGAGCATGACTTGGACCACGTTGACGAGCTTGATTTTCTTGCTCATCATGTTTTTGATGCATGTCTGGAGTCCGGTCAGCTCTACCGGGGAACCCTAGGATAGGCCCTTCTCTTTCCAGGAGGTGAGCCGCATGGGGATTACGGATCGAAATTTGGGGGCCGCCACCCAGTTGGTGTCACGCGGCTCGGTGATGTAGAACCACCCCGATATGCCACCCCTCTATGGTCTCCACATAGGAGCCTTCGAGCCATGTGACGTTGGGCATTTTGCCCACCATGGCGCCTCCGACCACCACCACCTTCGGTTTAACATTGAAGGTTTTCAGCCACAGGCCAAAGTGGGGCCTGATGCGGAGGAAAGCCTCGCACACGACGATAAATGCCGAGATGTTGAGGATGAAATTGGGGGCCAGATCGTGAAAATCCAGCCCGTAGTAGAACAAGAGCCCGCGGACAAACGGGTAGAGAGGAAATCCCAGTCTGCGGATGAAGTGGGTAAGAAAAACTACCCTCTCATAGGGTTCTGGAGTAGGGACGATCTGCCCCGCATTGGCAGCCGGTGCGCGATATCCGCGGCTAGGTATCCGGCTCCCCGCAGCTTTTTGATGTCCTCCTCCGTAACGAAGGATTTCATCCACTTGCCTCCCGCTCCGGACATGCTTGGAGCGGTTTGAGGAGAAGTACGCGAAGTTGGGTGCTGGAGCTCGAGTGCGCAAGAATGGATGAGCAAGGAGAAAGAAGGCGTGGGTGAAAAAGGTGAACCCTTATCCCTTTATAAGGGCGGACGAAACTATACGCGCCCCACCTGCCTAGTAAACTCGCTTATTCCCCAATCGCCGTAATCGATGGCGCGGTTGTATTACCCACACCCGTATTGATGAGAACCCCGTGATAAGGGGACACGATCTCTGCTTCGACAAGACGTGCCAACAAAACCGCCTTGCGATATGTGTCGTGGCTGGTTGAGAAAAACGGTTCGAATAATGACCGGGCTGTGGTGTGATGTCAGGCTACAGAATGTGTCAGCAGATTAGATTTGCGGAAATATTATTCTCTCTACGGTGGCATGTGGAATTTGTTTTGTAGAGTCAGACACTATCCTTGTGTTCAAAATCTTCTATGGAGTATTCGGAGGAGGAACCCGCCTTGCAATGCCGAAGACAGTCTGCGCTCCGGACTCATCGTCATTGAAGCCTGGTTCAGGGGCTACTGAGGGAGTCCTGGATTAAGGGGTCTCCGGACAGCCGGACAATGTCCTTTGGCCGGACTGTTGGACTATGAAGATACAAGATTGAAGACTTTGTCCCGTGTCCGGATGGGGCTCTCCTTGGCGTGGAAGGCAAGCTTGGCAATACGGATATGTAGATCTCCTCCCTTGTAACCGCGTCTATGTAACCCTAGCCCCCTCTGGTGTCTATATAAACCGGAGGGTTTAGTCCGTAGGACAACAACAATCATACCATAGGCTAGCTTCTAGGGTTTAGCCTCTACGATCTCGTGGTAGATCAACTCTTGTAATACTCATATCATCAAGATCAATCAAGCAGGAAGTAGGGTATTACCTCCATCTAGAGGGCCCGAACCTGGGTAAACATCGTGTCCCCCGCCTCCTGTTACCATCCTCCTTAGACGCATAGTTCGGGACCCCCTACCCGAGATCCACCGGTTTTGACACCGACAGCGGTACAGATCCATCACAGGTTGTTTAAAATGAGAGTGTCAAGTCAATTTATCACCTGGAAAGTTTTTTTGGGGTTAAAAATGTCATTATATTTTGTCTAATCATGAATGAAAGTCCTCTTGGAGCTTTTGCTTGGGCCATTTGGGATCCGTATGTTGGCCATTGTCCCCCCTTCACATTATATGTTTTTAAATTTATTTAGTGGTCTTGCTATGGTTTTTTTTTTTCATTTTTCCAAAGGTTGCAGTATGGAAACCATCCTCTATCGCTCTATCTATACCACTGTCTTTTTCACCATCTTCGGACATCACGACATTAATTTGATTTGATACGTCATGTTCTTTACTTCACACTATTAGTAATTCCTTATTCGTAACTATTGTTTCTAAAGTTGCATATCTCTGTGATCATAGACATCCAATGGTTCCACATTTCTCTTGGTAAGACATGTCATGTAGTCCATTAAAAGAACGAAATGCACTGAATTAGCAGAGTCCTTCCTATTTATACGTTAAATCTATGGTATTAATTATCTACGCTTTATGCTCTGCCCATGGCCGGGCGGCTTAAGTGATTCTCCTCTGTTGGAACAAGCCATCACTACAACCTCATAATTATGACGTATATATATGTGCAAATATGTTTCTGTTTTTACATTGATAAAACATGTGTTTAGTTGTACTGGCTAAGAATAGTTCTATGATTAATGCTTATAGTTTACTGTCAACTACTTCTACTGATGGCTTATATTTTTATTGACTATGACCATAATTGTAAGCCTTATGGGAGGCCACTCACTGGATAAATATAATGGTTTGCAGTGGCCCATTGAGTAGCTTCTCAAACGGGCCTTACTCTTTGGTTTCTACTTCCATGACATCATGGTGTAGGATGCGGCATGAAGCTGTGTAAGGTACTGATGGTCTCTGAGGTGATCTCTTTATCTGTATCTAACAATGCTCTGTCTCCCTTCGCGTATAATAAAATTTTAGTGGATCTGAATTCACTAGTAGAAAAAGGGCCTATAGTCCCGGTTCATAAGGGCCTTTAGTCCCGGTTCGTGAACCGGGACTAAAGGGTCGGTACTAATACCCTCACCCTTTAGTCCCGGTTCTATCCAGAACCGGGACAGATGGGCCTCCACGTGGCCTGTCCGCTGAGCTCAGTAGGAGGGTTTTGGTCCCGGTTGGTGGCACCAACCGGGACCAATAGGCATCCACGCCACAGCATTTCTTTGGCTCTGGTTTTGTTTTTTTTCAAAAGAGGGGGTTTGGGGGTTTTGGGGGGTTAATTTAGGTGTTTCATATATTGTGCTATAGCTAGCTAATTAATAGAGAACAGTATCCTTTCTTTTGTCCGTGCTTGGTCGACGCTACGTACTATACATACGTATAGAGAGGACTAACTAGACATGCTAGCTAGCTAGTAATTAAGCAATGTAAGATCGTCATGAACATATATATGCATACAGAGAGAAGTGATATCGACCACCCCTCCTTCTCGTAGAGATTGGTCGAACAACAAGTTCTCAGATATCTATCCGACGCTACCGCTACATATATACAATAATTATCTTTACAATACGGACGCGTGGTCCACATGGTATTCCCTGCCTTCAGCGATCACATAGTCAAGAAAGAATGCCGCCAATTACTCTTGAATTGCTCGCATGCGATCTGGTGCTAGGAGTTCATCTCGCTGCCGAAACATCTAATTTTAAGAAAGGGGTCAATACATATATATATATATATATATATATATATATATATATATATATATATATGAATGAATGAAACTCAACACAAATGATGTTAATAAAATAAAATTGTGAATATTTTTATTTACGCACTTCAAATTGTTTGTCGGAGTAGCCCTCTCACAGGTCATGTGGCGGATGGACTCGCAAACGTAGTATCCACAGTAAATCATTCCCTTGTTCCTGCCACAACCACTTTACAAGAAACAGAGGTCAATCAAACTGATAATTATATATAGCAAGCACATGCTAAATGGTATTGATGAAACTAGCGCTTGAATCACTAGGAGATGGCGTGGAATATGCTACTATATAGTACTTACTGGTGTCTAAATTGCAGCTTCTTCGGTAGTCCCGGAGCTTTTTGGTGAATTTTCCCAAGCCCTGCCATACAAAGAAAACAATTACTTGATATCAGAAATGAACAAAGTTGCTGATATGGTGGATAATGATCGATTTAACTTACTTCTCGAGCATTTCAGTCATTTCCGCATACTCCTTGGGATCTTTTCGTCTCGAGTCTAAGACAGTTACTACTCCTGCTCAAGCTTAATCTCTAGGAGAATATAGTGGAACCTGCGCATTTACGCATAACTCATCAATATTACATTTCTATAACCTGGACTAAATAAGGGAAACCGAATATGCCACAAGACAGTAACAGTCACGTGTAGTTGTAAGGAAAGAGTATTGTATTTTTGTGTTCATTTATTTCCAACGATCGTAGTAAGTTGGCCTCGGTTTCCTTGGCACGATATTTAACCTCATTTGCATCGATGAGATATGTGTTAATGAACCCAATATCACCCACTTGTTTTTTCTTCATTTCTGCGATCTTCAATCTGCATAATATAGTGAGGATATTTATAAATACATGCAATGAAAGAGCTGAGTTATATAGAGATACTTAATGACAGAAGTAGTACTACTTACAGACAAGAGTGTGTGACCGTTGCTTTATCGATGGCCAATTGATTGAAAAACTGATAGAACTCCTCAAATGGAATAGGCAACAGTTCAATTCCAAGGAGGTCATGCTCCTTTTTAACTCTCAAATACAAAGTATTCCTCCCATCAGACTCTTTGCAGGTTTTCATGTACCAATCATGCAATCTTCGCATCATCGTTTTTAGAGAGCTTTCATCTTTGACGAGAGGCTTCCCGTACTCGTATCTTTGTATATGCACCTCCAAGAAATCAAATTGTACATCGTCAAGCAGGTAATCTGCAGGATTGCCATAACCGGGCACCATCCTCGGATCGACGATGTCGCTAGCAGGCACCTTGAGCGGGGGGCACGATTGCTTCGCTTGTTCGCCGAGCTGGGAAATTTGTTTCCCAGCTCGTCGTTCTTTCATCCTTTGATCACCGACAAAGTATTTCTCGATCTCTCCGCCTCGGCAAATGCCTTTCCAATAATGCGCTCATAGTTGCCTTCGGGCGGAGACTTGGGTGGTTTTGTCGGGGCAGCAGAGTGCGCTTCGCTTTGACCGGATCTACCTTCTCCTCCGAGGTGGATGTCTCTTTGCTTTCAACCCTTGAAACCAGTCATCCACTTCGCCCACGCGATCTTCGCGTTTTCCTCCTCGCTTCCTCTCAGACGGGTAACTTCTCCGGAGTCTTTAGAGAAGGACCGAATCTGTATCTCCTCCCGCCTTTGGCAAGACTGCTAGACGCCGCAGAGCAGACGGAGCGGATGTCTTCTTTCCTTGCTTACGAGGCGGAGGAGAAGGACTACGACGCCACGGAGCAGCCGGAGCGGGCGGGTCTCTTCCGCCTCTTGCCGACGAGGCGGAGAAGGAGGAGGCTGGCTGCCCAGACGCGCCGGTGCAGGCGGAGAAGGAGACGGAGTGCCGCCACGCCGGAGAAGGAGCCGCCGAGTGCCCTGATCGCCACTCGCCGGAAGAGGAGGTGGTGGAGGAGGCGGAGTGCCTGACTCACGGAGGAGGAGGAGGAGGCGGTGGAGGAGGCGGAGTGCCCTGACTCACGGGAGGAGGAGGAGGAGGCGGAGGCGCCGAGTTCGGAAGGTTGATGATATCCTTCCGCCATAGGCATGGAGTCTTCAGAGCGTAACCCAGCCGATACTCCCCTTCACCGGTAGGGTGGTCATGCCGAGCTCCTCAAATCCCTCCGTTATTTCATCGACCATCACCTTAGCATATCCTTCGGAATCGGCGGCGGTGAAAAGTTGAGTCGGGTTTAGTGGGATAACAGAGCCAACAGCCGCATTGACCTTTAAATTGCTCCATTGCGCCATAAGGTGGCAACTTTCAGCATCCGTGATAGCATCCACGGGATAGCTGGCAGGAGCCGTCAAGGCATGCTGCTCGCTGAAGCAGCTCGGTGGAAGCCACGCTTCTCCGCCGAGATGGCGGGGTAGCTTCGGGAAGCTTCGCAGGTCGCTTTGTTGTGATCGGCTGCTTCGCTCCTCTTCTCGCCCCTCTAGCCCCATTACCTTTTCGCAGCGCTCGCATTAGGCTCTGCTCCAGCTTTCTTCCTCCTCTCATGGGTTTTGTAACCCCTGCGTCCGGAAATCCAGCCTTCCACGAAGGGAGCTGGCGTGCCTCTTGTCTGTCCAGGTGCTCAGGATTCCCGAGGGCCATTGTGAGCTCGCCCTTCTCCCTCGTCTGCGAACGAACTTCCCTTGCTGCGCTGCTTCGATATAATGCTTAAGCCTCTTGACTGGTATGTCCAATTGTTCGTCCGTCCAAATGCACTTCCCGTTATAGGGTCCAAGGATCCGCCGCCCCAAGAACCAAGTCCGCAACGGTCCGCCAGTTCATTGTCTCGGTTCGATCCCTTTATCAAGCAGATCATTCTCAGCCTTGGACCACTTAGGCCGGGCTATGAGGTAGCCACGACCCCGCGATGATGAAGCTTCTTCTTCGCAGCATTTCTCTTGTTTGTCGCTGACATCTTTTTACTCTTTTCCGATGTCTTGTAGGCCACAAATGCGGGCCAGCCATCTCTGATCTTCTCATATTTTCCCGTGAATTCTGGTGTCTCATTTATTTCGACATACGTATTGAATTCTGCCATCTTCTTAAGAGCAAAAGACTTGATTAATGGCTCTATTACTGGCTTCTCCGGATCATCCTCTGGCGGTAGGGTAAAATTTGACTTCAGCTCAGTCCAAAGATCATTTTTCTGCATATCATTGACATAAGACACCTCGTGGTCTTCGTTCTTAGGCTTATACCATTGGTGGATGCTGATCGGGATCTTGTCCCTAACCGTAACCTCCGTGACCGGAAAGCAACAAATGCCTTCTTTGTCCGGTAGGGTTCAATCGGTTGGCCGTCACATGATTTCTATGATCTCAAACTTTTCATCCGAGCTCAACTTTTTCTTCGGGCCTCGCCTCTTTACCGAAGTTGTGCTCGATCCGGAGGGCTAGAAAAAGAACAAAGACGAGAGTTAATTAATATGTGTATATATATATATATATATATATATATATATATATATATATATATATATATATATATATATATATATATATACCAAAACAAAGACGAGAGCTAGTCAAGACAGGCTTAACTAATATATATACTTGGCCGACTCGGTTTGGTGATCACCGAGCCGTCCTCACGGTCTACTTCTTGCACCGCATTGGGTCATCGGAGCCATGTAAATCATAGCCAGCTGCTTCTTCACCCTCTCCTTCCAGACCATCGTTATCGACGCTGAGAAACATCATCGAGGAGATGACATCACTTCCGTGTGCGATTATGTCCCTCAACAACGCTTCTTGTGCTTCGTCTCGGGGGGTGTCCATAGTTTCTACAAATATTTACAACATGGCAATTATTATTCAAACATGACAGATATGGATATATTAGTGCCAACGTAGAACTAGCTAGCTAATCACAATAAGGAATCATATTAGTGGCCTCGACGCTGCTTCTCTAGGGTTTGGGGTGGCCTCGACAACGCTTCAAGGGTTAGGGGTGGCCTCGAGAACGCTTCAAGCTAGGAGGGTATTGCATCGAATTCCCACGTGTTGAAGCTATTGGGAGGGGTCATGTTGAACAGTACATCTATGTCCCACTAGTAGGGTAGAGGGTCGTGGATCGCCGAGCGGTCGAGGGTCAAGGGTCAAGATCGCCGAGGGTCGGGAGGTTGCCTAGTGTCAAAGGATTCAACAAAACCATGTCTTCATCATTAGGCTAGTAATAGGTGCATGATGGTACGAGGCTCTCAAATTTTTTGAACGGAGTCCCAGATAGGATAATTCGCTTTTGGTACAAAGTTAAGCAAAAGGCAAATTATCCTATCCGGGACTCCATTCCGTAACAACTTTGGAGGACTTCGTACCATCATGCCATGGTTACTTCCGCCAATGATGAACCCATGGATTTCTTCAATACTTTGACACTATCGGTACCCCTCATCGGAAAAGGAAGAAAAGAGGAAGAAGGAAGAAGGAAGAAGAAGAAGAAAAAAGAAGAAAAGAGGAGAAGAAGAAAGAATAGAGGAGAAGAAGAAAAATAGAATTTTTCTATTTTTCTTCTTCTCCTCTATTCTTTCTTCTTCTCGCCTTCTTTTCTTCTTTTCCTCTCATTCTTTTCTTCTTCTTCTTCTTCCTTCTTCCTTCAGATCCTAGAACCCTCAAACCCTCAAACCCTTGTGCCTCGAAACCTCGACCGGCCTCGACGACCCTCGACCCTCAAAACATTGACCCTCGAATCGCCCTCGACCTAATTCTCGACCCCTCCGTGACCCTCTCGACCCTCTAGCCTAGTTCCCACCGTCGACCCCTCAGCGATCCTCGACACCCTCGCTCCCGATAAAAAGAAGAAGAAGAAGAAGAAGAAGAAGAAGAAGAAGAAGAAGAAATGAGAAGAAGAAAAAAGAGAAGAAGAAGAAGAAGAAGAAAAAATAGAAGAAAAAAGGTGAGGAGAAGAAGAAGGAAAAGGAGAAGAAGAAAAATAGAATTTTTTCTTCTTCTCCTCTATTCCTTCTTCTTCTCCTTTTCCTTCTACTTCCTCTTCTTATTTTTTCTCCTCTTCTTCTCCTTCTTCCTTCTTCCTCTTTATTCTTTTTCCTTATTTTCCTTCTTCCTCTAATGACCCTAACTCTAAACAGTACAACTTCCTCGACGTCCCCGCCTCTCTCTAATGAACAAAATAAAATCTACGAATAAAAAAAAACATCATATTCTATGAACAAAAACATCATATTCCATCCACATCGATCCATGCATACATCATATATATGATCATATCTATATATGCAGAAAAAATCACATATATATGCAGAAAAAAAAACATTAGATCAACACTGCAAAAATCACATATATATGCCGGAAAAAAAACTTTAAATCAACACTGCAAAAAAGCATCATACATATATCCATACATCAATATATATACATTTATGAAAAAATCATGAACATTTATGAAAAAAATCATGGCGGCGGGCGGGGGCAGGGCAGGCTGGGCTCACTGTGGGCGGAGGCGACGGCGAGGTCGGGAGGCGGAGGCGACGAGGTCGGGAGGCAGGGACGGCGACGGCGAGGTCGGCGAGGTCGTGGAGGCAGGGGCGGCGACGGCGGCGGGCGACGGGCGGGACGGCGACGACGAGGCAGGGCGACGGCTGGGGCAGATGCGGTGCGGCACGACGGCGGGGGCAGACGGCGGCGACGACGGCAGGGCGACGCATAACGGGCGCGGGCGACGGCGATGGTGACGACGGGCGTGATGGCGGCGCCGGGCGGCGTCGGGCAGCTCAAGGCGTCGGGGAGGTTGGGGCAAATGGGCGATGAATCTGAAATATCCCAAGTGTTTTCTTATATAGCAAGGGCATTAGTCCCGGTTCGTGGCTCCAACCGGGACTAATGCCCCCCTTTAGTCCCGGTTGGTGCCACCAACCGGGACCAAAGCCCAAATTTCAGCAGCCCAAAGGGCGGGAAGCGGCGGCCTTTGGTCGGTTGGTGGCACCAACCGGGACTAAAGGGCATTAGTCCCGGTCGTGCCACGAACCGGGACTAAACTCCACCTTTAGTCTCGGTTGGTGCCACCAACCGGGACCAAAGGCCTGTGCTGCCTCGCGCCAAATGTTTAGTCCCACCTCGCTAGTTGAAGGGCGCTGCACTGGTTTATAAGCGCTGGTGTGCGTCCCCTCGAGCTCCTCTCAAATGCAGGCTTTGGGCCTAATCATACTCTTGCCTGTGGGCCTATTGGTCATCTGCGGGCCTGAATCCTGGCCGATGTAGGGTTTCTAGTCGTATTCAGGCCGTGGGGGCCTAGTAGTTGGTAGTTTTTTTTTGCTTTATATTTTATTTCTTTTTGCTTTTAGTTTTAGAAAAAATATAAACTTTCTATTAGTGCCATTAGTTTTAAAATTTGAAAACACTATTTTTGTTTTATGTGTTGCTTTATTTATTTTATTTTGTTTCTACTTACAACAAAATACTTATTGTTGCTATTTTTATTTTTTCAAGTTTTTTGTTTTGTTTTCTGCATTATTTATTTTCTTTTGGTTTTTTGCTTTATTTTTTAATTCTTTTTGCTTTTAGGTCAGCAAAATTATAAACTTTCTGTTAGTGCTTTTAGTTTTAGAAAAAATATAAACTTTCTGTTTGTGCCATTAGTTTTAAAATTCAAAAACACTTTTTTTGTTTTCTTTGTTGCTTTATTTATTTTATTTTGTTTCTACTTACAACAAAATGCTTATTGTTGCTATTATTATTATTTTTTCAAGTTTTTTGTTTTGTTTCCTGCATTATTTATTTTCTTTTGGTTTTTTTCTTTATTTTTTAATTCTTTTTGCTTTTAGGTCAGCAAAATTATAAACTTTCTGTTAGTGCCATTTGTTTTAGAACAATTATGAACTTTCTGTTTGTGCCATTAGTTTTATAAAATTTGAATTCTTTGAAATTTGTGTGAATCACAAGTTTGTGAGCTCAACAAGGCGTGTTACAAAGTTGGCATGGTATCATCATAATAGTTGCGGGAGAAAGTCTTCACTTTTTCTTCGCTTGTGTCGTTTGCTTATTGCGCCGTAACCATGGATAATCTTCATCATTTATCAGGATGCTTGGGTCAGCCTTGACATTGAAGGGGGGAATTTCATGAAACTTTTCATACTCTTCAGACATGTCTATCTTGCCCTCCACTCCTGTGGATGTCCCTTTTTCCCGAAAGAACTATGTGGCACTTTGGCTCATTGTATGATGTATTCGCTTCCTTATCTTTTCTTTTCCTCGGTCCGGTAGACATGTCCTTCACATAGATAACCTGTGCCACATCATTGGCTAGGACGAACGGTTCGTCGGTGTACCCAAGATTTTTCAGATCCACCGTTGTCACTCCGCACTTTGGGTCTACCTGCACTCGCCTCTGACAGATTGACCCACTTGCACTTAAACAAAGGGACCTTAAAATCTACTCCGTAGTCAAGTTCCCATATGTCTACTATGTAACCATAATATGTGTCATTTCCCTTGTCGGTTGCTGCATCAAAGCGGACATCGCTGTTTTGGTTGGTGCTCTTTTCATCTTGGTCAATCGTGTAAAATGTATTCCCATTTATCTCGTATCCTTTCCAAATCATTACAGTCGAAGATGGTCCCATGGACAACAAGTACAACTCATCACAAACAGTGCTGTCACCTCTGAGACGTGTTTCCAACCAACTACTGAAAGTCCTGATGTGTTCACATGTAATCCAGTCGTCGTACTGCTTCGGTGTTTGGAGCGCAGACTGTTCTTGTGTTCATCGATATACGGAGTCACCAAGGTAGAGTTCTGTAGAACTGTGTAGTGTTCTTGAGACCAAGAATATCCGTCCCTGCATATTATTGAGTCTCTTCCAAGCGATGTTTTTCCAAATAGTCTCCCCTCATACCGCTGATTTAGGGAGACCTATCTTATTAAGGCCAGGAATGAAGTCAACACAAAACCCGATGACATCCTCTGTTTGATGGCCCATGGAGATGCTTCCTTCTGGCCCTAGCACGGTTCTGAACATATTTCTTTAGGACTCCCATGAACCTCTCAAAGGGGTACATATTGTGTAGAAATACGGGCCCCAGAATGACAATCTGGCCGACTAGATGAACTAGGACGTGGCCATGATATTGAAGAAGGATGGTGGGAACACCAGCTCAAACTGACAAGACATTGCGCCACATCACTCCTTAGCGCTATACGATTTCTGGATCGATCACCTTCGAGATATTGAATTGAGGAATGCACATAGCTTCACAATGGCTAATCGGACATTTTCCGTAGAAGCCCTCTCAATGCAACCGGAAGCAGTTGCGTCATAATCATGTGGCAGTCATGAGACTTTAGGTTCGGAACTTTTCTCTCGACATATTTATTATTCCCTTTATATTCGACGAAGCCAGTCGGGACCTTCATATCGAGCAGGCATTGAAAGAATATTTCTTTCTCTTCTTTCAGAAGAGCGTAGCTAGCAGGACCTTCATACCGCTTCGGAGGCATGCCCTCTTTTTCGTGTAAGCGTTGCAGGTCCTCTCGTGCCTCGTGTGTATCTTTTGTCTTCCCATACACGCCCAAGAAGCCTAGCAGGTTCACGCAAAGGTTCTTCGCCACGTGCATCACGTCGATCAAGAGCGGACCTCTAGGTCTTTCCAAAGAGGGTAGGTCCCAAAATATAGATTTCTTCTTCCACATGGGTGCGTGATTCTCGGCGTCATTCGAACAGCTAGTCCGCCGGACCCTTTCCAAAGATTACGTGTAAATCATTGACCATAGCAAGTACGTGATCACCGCACGCATGGCGGGCTTCTTCCGGTGATCTGCCTCGCTTTTGAAATGCTTGCCTTTCTTCGACATTGATGGTTGGTCGGAAGAAATCGACGATGGCCTGGTACACATTCTTCCCGCAGCTTCCTGTATATACTATCGGTGTCAAGTAAACAAAGGCGCGTGCATGCGTGGTATCCCTTTGTTTGTCTGTCTCCGAAGGTTATCGAGAGCGGGCCAATCGTTGATTGTCACGAACAACAGCAACGCCTTTCAGGTCAAATTCCTCCTTTTGTGCTCATCCCACGACGTACACCGTTTCCATTCCACAGCTGTAAAAGTTCCTCAACTAATGGCCTTAGGTACACATCAATGTCGTTGTCGGGTTGCTTAGGGCCTTGGATGAGAACTTGCATCATAATGAACTTCCGCTTCATGCACATCCAAGGAGGAAGGTTATACATACATAGAGTCACGGGCCAGGTGCTGTGATTGCTGCTCTGCTCCCCGAAAGGATTAATGCCATCCGCGCTTAAAGCAAACCATACGTTCCTTTGGGTCCTTTGCAAACTCATCCCAAAGATTTCTCTCGATTTTTCTCCATCGCGACCCGTCATGGTGCTCTCAACTTCCCGCCTTTCTTACGGTCCTCACTGTGCCATCACATCAACTTGGCATGCTCTCCGCTTCTGAGCAGACGCTTCAACCGTGGTATTATAGGAGCATACCACATCACCTTCGCAGGAACCCTCTTCCGGAGGCTCGCCATCAACATCACTGTGGTCATCTCGTCTAATCTTATATCAAGTAATGCACCGCATACCGGGCATGCGTTCAGATCCTTGTGGGCACCACGGTAGAGGATGCAGTCATTAGGGCATGCATGTATCTTCTCCACCTCCAATCCTAGAGGGCATACCACCTTCTTTGCTGCGTATGTACTGTCGGGCAATTCGTTATCCTTTGGAAGCTTCTTATTCATTATTTTCAGTAGCTTCTCAAATCCTTTATCAGGCACAGCATTCTCTGCCTTCCACTGCAGCAATTCGAGTACGGTACCGAGCTTTGTGTTGCCATCTTCGCAATTGGGGTACAACCCTTTTTGTGATCCTCTAACATGCGATCGAACTTCAGCTTCTCCTTTTGACTTTCGCATTGTGTCCTTGCATCGACAATGACCCGGCGGAGATCATCATCATGGGGCACATCGTCTGGTTCATCTTGATCTTCAGGAGCTTCGCCATTGCACACCATCGTGCACACATCGTCTGGTGCAACTTGATGTTCAAGAGCATCACCGTATTCAGGGGCACATAGTTGTCATCATACTCTTCTTCCTCGCCGCCTTCCATCATAACCCCTATTTCTCCGTGCCTCGTCCAAACATTATAGTGTGGCATGAAACCCTTGTAAAGCAGGTGGGTGTGAAGGATTTTCCTACGAGTAAGACTTCAGATTCTACATATAGGGCATGGACAACACATAAAACCATTCTGCTTGTTTGCCTCAGCCACTTCGAGAAAAGCATGCACGCCTTAATGTACTCGGAGGTGTGTCATCACCGTACATCCATTGCCGATTCATCTGCGTGCATTATATATAATTAAGTGTGTCAAAAATCATTACGTAACATCATGAATAGATAATTAAATGACCAAATTAATAGAAGTTCATCGTCACATAAAACCAAAGTACATACATAGTTCTCATCTAACAACATAAAGCTCTGCAGAGCATCTAAATTAATTAAACCATACATTGAAACTATGTAAAACATTTCAATGTGAAAACAAATACGATCATAATCGCAACCAAGGTAACAACTGATCCAACGGCATAATGATACCAAGCCTCGTATGAATGGCATATTTTCTAATCTTTCTCATCTTCAAGCGCATTGCATCCATCTTGATCTTGTGATCATCGACGACCTCCGCAACATGCAACTCCAATATCATCTTCTCCTCCTCAAGTTTTTTTTATTTTTTCCTTCAAGAAATTGTTTTCTTCTTCAACTAAATTTAACCTCTCGACAATAGGGTCGGTTGGAATTTCCGGTTCAACAACCTCCTAGATAAATAAAATCTATGTCACGTTGGTCGGCTTAATTTTCATAAACAATAAATGAACCAATAGTTATGAAAAGATAATATATACCACATCCGAATCATAGATGTGACGAGGGCCGACGGGGGGGATACCAAAACCATCGCACTATATAAGATGCAATAATAAAAGTAAGAAAATAATACAAGTAAGAATATTTTTCCTTTCAGAAAGAAGATAAGAACAAGAGGCTCACCACGGTGGTGCTGGCGATGAGATCGCCGCGGGTGATCGATGGCGGTGAAGACGGGGACGGGGCGTGACGGACCGCTAAACCTAGACAAATATTGAGGAAAATGGAGGTTAGAGGTCGAGCTTGGAGAGGAGAAAGCTTAAGTAGTGTGGCTCGGGCATTCCATCGAACACCTTGTGTGCATAGGAGGTGAGCTAGAGCACCACCAAGCCCTCCCCTCGGCTGTAAAAAAGCAGAGCAGTTTGCTCTGCTCTTGCGCGAGGGGCTATATATAGGCAACACCATTAGCCCCGGTTGGTGGCATGAACCGGGACTAAAGGGAAGCCATTGGTACCGGTTCATGCCACCCACCCCGGCTAAAAGTGGTGGGCCAGGAGCCAGGACCAATGGTACCGGGTCGTCCCACCAACCCGGACCAAAAGGTGCGGACGAACCGGGACCAATGGCCCACGTGGCCCGGCCGCCCTCGGGCTCACGAACCGGGATAAATGCTCACATTAGTCCCGGTTCTGGATTGAACCGGGACTAATGGGCAAAACAGGCCTCAACGATAGCCCCTTTTTCTACTAGTGATTTTGTGTTGACTGACTGGAAGTCAAGGTTCTGTTCAATTGATCCATATATGTCTCTGAAATTCTTATATTTTCCTGTGTGTGATCATTTGTACTGGAAGTTATTGTACATGCACCTCCATTCATAGCATGCCAACAATGTGAATTAGCTGATTAGGATTTTATATATTCCTTTTACCCTTTCTATGGTAGTTAATTAGTACCATGTATTTTATTAAATCCATTATCAAGATATAGGTTATCCTTTTGCACGGCATGCCTAAAAGTGAATATCACCGTATAGCTGTGCTGTTAATGTTATGAGTGTTTTTTTTGCATGCTGAAACTGATTTTACCATACCAATCCCAGTGGGAGCACTTTGTGTCTATGGTGGTGAGTTTTTTGTCGTGATCAAAACTTACTTTATTGCTCCCAGTTTGGGAAATATTTTTTCAGACACTTGAGGTAGTTTTTTTTGAAAATAGGAGCTCATTATAATTTGTTTTTGTCTCTGCGTCAGCTGCTATTTCAGTTAATGCTTGGTTGTTCCTAGATAATAACATAGAAGTTCTCTATGTGGTGATCCTCAAAACGTCCTAATAGTTTGGTGTAGTAGGAAGGCTTGCATGAGTTTGCACAACAATCTTGAACACTTATCAAACTAGACTGATCATATGATGAAGCAAAAAAGTGTATGACTCTAGGAGTTCGGAGTACTACGAGAATTGCTCAAGGGTCACACCATAGGGACTGCTAGAGCAGGCTTCACCTCAGGCGCTCTCCCTAACTCTTTTATATGTTGATGACCACTTCACACACTAATGGATGAGTCAAATGGCTGGTAAACCCCCCCCCCCCCCCCCGTTTAATTAGCCTTTGCTTCTCCATTTTCAATCTACTCCCCTTCAGGGCTTGGATATGTCTCTTGTGATGCAGTTGTATATTATCGAGTCTTTCTCCATCACCACATTGGCTATCTCGGCTTTTTCTTACTTTTTATACTTTACTAAATAGCCCACATTTCATACTCTGATTCCACTTTTCAACTTGTACCCTCTGATGCACTACATTTTTTTGGAATGTTTTAGAATCTTTGAATTCTGCAGGCATCCTCCTTAACTCATTTTTGCACCATAGTATAAAGTACAACGAGTCCTCTTAGATTCAATCTTCAACTCACTAACAAAGACAAAAAGATTAAGCTAACCTATTCAAACGCCCACCTGATCTAAGTTGCCTACTTCCTCTTACCACATGACTGCATTTCTTCAAACTATGTTGTTTTCTAATCATCAGAGTTTTAATAATTTCCAGTTCTGCGAGCAGAACTAATTTGTTTTCTCAACTAATTATAAACAACATCATGTTAACGTGAATTTTGGTTCACCTTCACTCAATCTCACATTTATCACCATAAAATATTTTACATGCAATTGCCTTTGTCCTTGGTCATGGATGGGTTTCGTTGTTGTCGTGGAATTGTCACGGCAGATGTCCTCTTGCAAAGACTTAGTTGTGGAGCCCTCGCAACTAGGAAGATTAAAGGCGTTAATCGGGACAAAGAACACGAGAGGTTTTATACTAGTTCGGCCCCTTACGGTGAAGGTAAGGCCTACGTCTAGTTGGGTTGGTATTGCTTGATGTTTTGATGACCAGGGAGCAAGATACGCTATGCCCGGTCCTCGATGAGTTGTTTCTTGTCCTAAGCCGCCAGCGGGTCGTCCCCTTATATACACGGGTGGACGCCCTGCGACCTACAGAGTCCCAGCCGGCTCATAAACAGTGTCTGGCTCGGTGACTAGTTAATTCTACCTTATGATACAAGTCATGTCATTATGGCGGTTTATCACCATGGGCCTTATGCCGCCTGTGGGCCTCAGCCCCTTTATTGAACCGCCATCTTCATGCTTGGCCTTGGGCTTCTTTCTGATAAGTCTTCTTTGCATAACCCGGCCCCTCCTGGGCGGCTTACACAAATAGTTATATCCCCAACATTACGCCCCAGATTGATTTGAACCGGTTCATGTCAATCTTAAAATACCTTAAGAAATAAACCTTCTGCCTTCTGCCTGTGTAAGGGTTTTTAACCCACCATGACATCATCTTCTGGATCCGTGTTAACCCGCCGTGACGTCATATTGACTTAAATTCATATTTTACTCCACCATATCCTCCAACGGATCTTTGCTTTTACTGACCGTTCCGAAAACTGAGGCGTCAGGGCTGCTGGATAATGATGTTCAATCTCCTAGTTTCTCGCGCCATCTCAGTCGGTCTCCCCTTATAAATAGGCACGACCTAGGTCTTCCATTCTCCCCCTTTCGGTCATCCTCTTCCTCTCTCTGTCCCTCTGTTACTTGAGCTCCGCCGCCGCCGCCGCGAAGCTCCTCGTCTTCACCGACTCCGGCCGCTGCATCAGCCTGAGCCCGACCAGAAAAAACCACGGCGGACCTCCGCAGCCAGCCTGCATCTGTGAGTTCCCTTCTTCCCCTGTTTTAGATCTGCATTAAGGCTTCTTCGAGTCCGTCGGTGTTCGTCACCGCCGGAACCAAACCCTTGACAGTTTTTACCTCCAATGCCCCCTTTTGATCTTCGCATGTGTAGAACTATTGCGGTGGTTGTTTCGCACCCGTTTCCAAATGCAAATAGATCCCTTTCCGTTGCACAGAGGCCCCGTTTGAGCCTATGAACTTCATCTGTGCCAGTCCTAGATTTAGAAATTTTTTGTTTTCAGAACAGCCGTTTGATCCAAAATAATAACCGCAACTTGTGAAACTTGTTTGTTCCACCCTTAAGCAAACTGTCGAATTTGTTTATCCACAACCGTCCACGTGGCCGGTTTAAGTAAATGACACTGATCTGTCAACCTTGCTTGCTTCTTGCAATTTAAGAAAATTTTACTGCCTTTGATACCCGTAGCGGCTTAAATATCACTGCATAGTTACCCATATGTCATTAGGCCCCTTCTTAAGCCGCCATCTTGAGTAGACTTAAAAAGTTTTGCTCCGGGTTAAATTTGAACCGGAAACTCTTATTTTGTCATAGGCTTCAATTTATACAATGGCACCCAAGGCTCCCAAAGCTCCCGTGACCTGCAACTGGGTCAAATCCACTGTTATGGAGAGCACTTTGTCTGAATTTGTGAAATCCGGCCATCTGCTCAAGAGAGAGATCATGTCTTATCATGCTTCTAACCCGTCAGAGGAGAAGCCTCAACCCTAGGAGGGGGAGGTGATCGTGTTTACTGATCACATGAACCGGGGCTTCGCTCCACCCGGTTCAAAATTCTTCAGGGATGTTTTACATTTCTTCGATCTCAGACCTCAAGACATCGGGCCCAATTCCGTGTCAAATATTTGCAACTTCCAAGTCTTGTGCGAGGTGTATCTTGGGGAAGAACCTAGCTTACTTTTATTCAGAGAATTTTTTAACTTAAACCGGCAGAATGAACGCGCCAACGGGCCTAGTATGGAACTTGGTGGCATTTCGATTCAGCGGCGGAGAGATTGCCTTTTTCCTTATGCTGAACTGCCGAGTCATCCAAAGGATTGGAATCAGACATGGTTCTACTGCGAGGATACTTCTCCGGCTGACGAAAATCCTTTGCCCGGCTTCCGCGCCTTGCGCCTTGAATCCAATCACCCGCTGCCGGATAAACTGACTGCTGTTGAACGTCTGCCACTCGCTCCCACCATTAGTAAGATCAAAGCTCTTTTGGGAAACGGCTTAGATGGCATTGACCTGGTTCGAGTCTGGGTTGCTTGGCGAGTAATTCCGTTAAGCCGCCGCCCCAGCTTAATGTGCACTTACTCAGGCGAGAAGAATGACCCACTGCGTCATAGTCCCGACGACTTACCAGATGATGTGGTGGAGGCTACGACCCAAACGTTGCTGAAGGAGGGCATGGTGACTAGTAATGCCTTTGGCTTACTTCCTTTCTGCAAGAAGAATCCGGCCCCTGAAGTAAGTCATTAACCTCAATAATTAATCCATACTGTGTTATACCTTGCTTTTACTCATAACCCCTTATCATTTTTCATAGGCTGATGATAACTTCTGGAAGGGCAAGTATAACCATGAGGCGGCCAAACAAGTCAGAGCGGCAAAAAGAACCGAAAGGAAAGCCGCCAAGACTGGAACTTCAAAGAAGAGGAAGACAAGCGCTTCAGATATGTTTAAACTTGACGATTCTGATGATGTTGAAGAAGAGGTAAATTTTTAACTCCCTTGACTCTTTATCATCACCTTGCTGACATTAAATCTTTTCAGGATGATACGGGGAACAGCCAAGCCGTCGAGGAAGAGGTAACTATAATCTCCTCCGACTCTGAGCCCTCGCCCGTCGAAAATTCAAGAGTAACCCGGAAAGTAAGATTTTCACATCCTTTGGCTTACCAAGATCCTCAATTTCTTTTGAAGCAACAGCAATTTGAAAGCCGGAGGCAGACCCGGACCAGCAAGGATGTAGATCTCTCCTCCGGCTTACCTGACGTAACCAGGAAGCGTCGGACTGAGGTTATCTCCGATTTACGTTCTGTTTTTCCTTTGGCGGGTTTAATCCGTCAACCTCTCAATTCATCTGACTCCAATTATCAGGATACCTCTCCTTTCTCCCATGTAGTCTATGCAATCTAACATTCCGGCCTTCAAAACTGCCCCTGAGTAATGTAATTTTGTTTATCTTATGCCTTACCTTACTCATGCTTTTGTACTCATCCTTCTGCCTTTATCCACAGCGTGCAAGTGAAGCCCAGTAAGAGGGAAAAAAAGAGTAAGCCGTCCCAAGACCCGGTCACGACTGAACCAGAGCTTGGCACGGCTGCTCCTGATAGTTCTATCCATCAGCCGCCGCCTGAACCAGCCTATGATATTCCAGCACCATCCTTTGATCCACCTGCCGAAGATACTCTCAACAGCTCTGATAACCCGGAAGCTCCTAGCTCGGCCAAGACAATTGATCCGGAAGTTGAGATTCTGAAGACTCAGTTTGTTGAGCCGGGACAGCCCACTGTCCTTGCCAAGTGCTCTGCCAAAGAGGAGTTTCTGGAACGCCGAAAGGCCAAGCTAGATATTACTGACTATACTCATTTGAGCATAGGAGAGATAGTCTCTCGCTATATCAATCAAGTACATAGCAGCCGTGACCTGGAAATTGACATGGTGAAGCAAATACATCAAAAATCTGAGGTATAACTTATGCTACTTTTCTTAATCATACTTACTGTATCAGCCCCCAAGTCTATTGCTTATGAATAAATATGTTGTAGACTTAGAAACCTGCTTAGCACTGCTTTCTCCGGTTTAGAAAGAAGATATATAACCCGGTTGTAACATGATACCTTGAACTTGCGATACACATTAGCCCCCAAGTGTCAAGTACCTTTGCTTGCAAAGTGCTTGGGACTTAATTTCCATGAACCGGCATTGTAAGTTTAAAATTCTTCAGCATACATTAGCCCCCAAGTGTCAAGTATCTTTGCTTGCAAAGTACTTGGGACTTAACGTTATCTTACCATGATTCTGACTATAACCTGGCACCAATGCAGGCCACCATAAGTCAATTTGAGTCGGAGATTGCTGACCTGAAGAGCCGCCTGGCGGCTCAAGAACTTGAAATTCAAAAAGCCAACTCCAAATTTGAATTCAGCATCTCTGAACAAGAGAAGTTGAAGAAGAATTTTGAGGCGGAGAAGAAAATCTGGGCTGATGAGAAGGCCTCACTAGTGACCCGGGTCGATACAGCAGAAACATCACTTGCAGAAGCAACAGCCGAGCTGTCCCGCTTAAAGCGCCAGATATCTCAAATGGTCTCAGCAATCTTCGGTAAGTTACGATATATAACCTTAGATATTGCAATCCTTCCTTTGACGACTATTTTAATTGTTATCTCCGGCTCACCTTATGTTTATGAACGCAGGCCCCAGGAGCACAAACCTCAAGCAGAACATGTTGATCAAATTGAAAGCGGTTTACACTCTAGTGGAGCAACTGTACACCGGGTCACAACGTGCTTTGGCCGTTGTGGCTTTATCAAATGACGTTCCCCATCTCCTGCAAGATGTGCTAAAGCGGCTTGCTGTGCTACCTCAATGGATCCAAGAGCTAAGGTGGGCGTCTGCAAGAGCCGGAGCCATAGCTGCATTGAGCCGTGCCAAAGCATTTATGCCAGAACTAGACCCGGGTGACATCGCTCTTGGATACCCAAGTTTAATGGAGGATGGTACCGTGTTTGATGAGAAAGATTTCGCCGCCTGCGTGAAGGAGGTACGCCCTGTGGCCACGCTTATTGGGAATGATACTGACCTTACCAAGTATCAGCCGGGCTATGACAGTGAGAACCGCAGAATTCCAACGCCTTTTTATGGCGATGTCAGCCTGATCCCTCCAATCCGTAAGCATACCTTTGCCCCTGAAGTCGACCCAGCCGGTTTAATAGATGACGAAGCTGAGTTTGAAGCTTTGAGTGGCATTGACTGGGCATCGTCCACCTTCCAGGACAAGGCAGCCGACGGAGAGGCGGAGAAGGATAACCCGGATTCTTCAAGCCAACCAAAGGAGTGAACCGCCAGGCGTCATATGTTTATGTCTTTGTGAAAACAATGTTTCATTATTCAGACTCGGGGAGTCTTGTAATAGGGTAGAAAAAAAACCTCTCGACTTTTGCCATGCCTTCGCGCATGTTTATGGCGCTCAATACTTTCTTAAGCCGCCATCGCTATATCCTTCTAGCTTATATTGATCTTCTATTTCCTTTAAACAAAAATTGCTTGCCTCGCCCTGCGTACAAAACAAATACAAGTCCCTTGGCGACTTACCGCATATGGGGTCACATAATGTGTTGATAACCCGTACTATTGAATCAAAAAATCATAAAAGCTGGTTCTCAGTTATATCCTTGAGATACAATCGTAACAGCATACCTATGATCCTTTGATTACCTTGCCGGCTTATGTGACCCGGAAAATGAGGATAAACCTTATTATTCCTGAAACTTGGCACTTAACAACCTGGGGTGATCAATATTAAGCCGGAAGAACAAAAACCATCTCACAGTGCTTTCAAAAAGATCTCAAGATAGTCAAGTAATCATGCTTATGAAGTATAATAGACAATAAACAGTATTCAAAGGCTTCTGATTCAAATACGATCAGTAAACCGTTCCAAAGGGGTTCAGCTAAGATTCGGATACGATCATATAGCCCCCAGTGGCTTTGGCGATGCTGATCAAGTGGGTATCGACAGCTATGTTCTCTTTGGTTCGAATACGACCTATGTTTGAACAGGAAGCCCCCAAGTGACCATAAGAGTTTTTTAATGACGCCGATTCAATACGATCCACATCAGACCCAAAGGGGTTAAGCTATGATTCAAATATGATCAAGAAGCCCCAAGTGGGTTTGGCAAGATGCCGATCAAGCGGTATCGTCAGCTATGTTCTCTTTGGTTTGAATATGATCTATGTTTGAACAGGAAGCCCCCAAGTGATCATGGCTAGATTCAGATATGATCATAAGCCGGATCAAAGGGAAAGCCGGATTCAGATATGATCCGCTCCCTATTGGTTGTTTCCACCACCTGATAAAAAAGGCATATAAACCTTTGAGGGTGAAAAGGACAGAGGTCCTGCTTTATTGCTTTATATAATATATACATCTTCAAAAAAATACATATTGAGAGTCATGCTCAGGTATAATAAGGTCAAGATGAGCAATATTCCACGGTCATGGTCTCCTCCTCCGACTTACGTGAGTCTTTGTGCTCTCGAACATCGATGAGGTAGTATGACCCGTTGTTCAGATTCTTAATGACCAAAAAGGGTCCTTCCCAAGGAGGGGACAGCTTGTGCATATCAGACTGATCCTGGATGAGCCGGAGCACTAAATCGCCTTCCTGAAAGGTTCTGCTTCTAACCCGGCGGCTGTGATAGCGGCGCAGGTCTTGCTGGTAAATCACCGAGCGGGCTATCGCCAAGTCTCGCTCCTCATCCAACAAGTCAAGTGCATCCTGACGAGCTTTTTCGTTATCAGCCTCAACGTAAGCCGTCACACGGGGTGAGTCGTGCCGGATGTCACTTGGCAGGACTGCCTCCGCTCCGTACACCATGAAGAAAGGTGTGTAACCTGTAGACCTGTTAGGCGTAGTGTTGATGCTCCACGATGCAGGGTAGCTCCTCCACCCAACAACCCGGGGTCCGCTATAAGGGGACCAAGAGCCGGGGTTTGATACCCTTCAGGATCTCCTGATTAGCTCTTTCTTCTTGACCATTGGATTGAGGATGAGCAATAGCCGAAACATCAAGCCGGATATGTTTTCGTTGACAGAACTCTTCCATGGCACCCTTGGAAAGATTAGTGCCATTATCAGTTATGATGCTGTGTGGAAAACCAAAACGAAAGATCACCTTTTTCATGAACTGAACCGACGTGGCTGCATCATACTTACTGACCGGCTCTGCCTCAACCCACTTTGTAAACTTATCCACTGCCACGAGGAGGTGTGTCTTTTTATCCTTAGACCTCTTGAAAGGTCCAACCATGTCAAGCCCACAGAATGCAAACGGCCAAGTAATTGGAATCATCCTCAACTCTTGAGCCGGCAGATGAGCTCGTCGTGAGAATTTTTGACATCCTTCACATTTGCTGACCAGATCCTCCGCATCAGCATGAGCCGTCAGCCAATAGAAACCATGACGGAAAGCCTTGGCCACAAGAGATTTTGAGCCGGCATGAAGACCACAATCTCCTTCATGGATCTCACGAAGTATCTCCTGACCCTCCGCAGGCGACACACAACGTTGAAATGCCCCAGTGACACTGCGGTGATGTAACTCGCCATGAACAATCGTCATAGATTTGGACCGCCTGATGATTTGTCTCGCCAAAGTCTCATCCTCAGGCAATTCTCCCGGGGTCATATAGGCCAAATACAGCACTGTCCAATCCGGGATGACGTGAAGAGCTGCCACCAGCGGTTCCTCCGGGTCTGGCACTGCTAGTTCTTCCTTTGTAGGTACCTTGACAGAAGGATTATGCAAAACATCGAGAAAGGTGTTAGGCGGCACCGGCTTACGCTGAGATCCCAACCGGCTTAAAGCATCAGGCGCCTCATTCTTCCTTCGATCAATGTGCTCCACTTGATAACCTTTGAAGTGTCCAACCACAACATCAACTTCACGACGTTAAGCCGCCATAAGGGGATTCTTGGAATCCCACTTGCCTGACACATGTTGAGCCACAAGATCTGAGTCACCCAAACACCTTACTCGGCTCAAATTCATCTCTTTGGCCATCCTGAGACCATGGAGTAAGGCCTCATACTCAGCTGCATTGTTAGTACAAGGAAACATAAGCCGGAGCACAAAACAAAATTTGTCACCTCGGGGGGAAGTTAAAACAACTCCAGCCCCCGAGCCTTCCAACTGCCTGGACCCATCAAAGTGAATAGTCCAATATGTGTTATCTGGCTTCTCCTCAGGTGCCCGTAACTCTGTCCAATCATTAATAAAGTCCACCAAGGCTTGAGACTTAATAGCGGTACGTGGCATGTACTTCAAACCATGAGGCCCAAGCTCATGGCCCACTTGGCGACTCGTCCCGTGGCTTCCTGCTCGATGATGTCTCCCAAGGGGGCAGAACTTACCACAGTTATAGGATGACCTTGGAAGTACTGCTTCAGCTTCCGGCTTGCCATAAACACTCCATAAACAAGTTTCTGCCAATGCGGATACCTTTGCTTGGACTCAATGAGCACCTCACTGATGTAATAAACCGGCCGTTGAACCGGATGCTCCTTGCCAGCCTCCTTACGCTCCACCACGATGGCAGCACAGACAGCTTGTGAGTTAGCAGCCACATATAACAGCAACGGCTCTTTATCAATGGGAGCCGCAAGGACCGGCGGCTCAGACAACTGTCTCTTTAAATCTTCAAAGGCAGTATTAGCAGCATCACTCCAGATAAAAGTGTCCGTTTTCTTCATCATCTGATACAGCGGTAGGGCCTTCTCACCTAATCGACTTATGAACCGGCTTAAAGCTGCAACACGACCCGCCAGTCGCTGAACATCATTGATGCACGCTGGTTTAGCCAAAGAGGTAATTGCCTTGATCTTCTTCGGATTAGCTTCAATGCCTCTGTTTGAGACGAGGAAACCCAAGAGCTTGCCTGCAGGTACACCAAATACACACTTTGCCGGGTTAAGCATCATCTTATAAACCCGGAGATAATCAAAGGTCTCTTTCAAACCAGATATCAAGGTTTCCTTCTCTCTGGACTTCACCACAATGTCATCCACATAAGCGTGAACATTGCGCCCAAATTGATCGTGGAGACAGTTCTGTACACATCGCTAATAAGTCGCCTGAGCACTCTTAAGCCCAAATGGCATAGATACATAGCAGAAGGCTCCAAATGGAGTGATGAACGCCATCTTCTCCTGGTCCTTAACTGCCATTTTGATCTGATGATAACCAGAGTAAGCATCCAAAAAGCTCAAACGCTCACAACCCGCCGTAGCATCAATGATTTGATCAATACGGGGGAGAGCATAGGGATCAGCCGGACAAGCCTTATTTAAGTCCATGTAATCCACACACATCCTCCAGGTGCCGTTCTTCTTGAACACGAGCACCGGGTTAGCCAACCACTCCGGGTGAAAAACTTCGACAATAAACCCAGCCGCTAAGAGCTGGGCGACTTCCTCTCCAATAGCTTTCCGTCTCTCTTCATTGAACCATCGAAGTAACTGCCTGACCGGCTTATACTTCGGATTAATAATGAGAGTGTGCTCAGCGAGTTCTCTCGGTACACCCGACATGTCAGAAGGTTTCCATGTGAAGATGTCCCGGTTCTCACGGATGAACTCGATGAGCGCGCTTTCCTATTTAGGATCCAAATTGGCACTGATACTGAACTGCTTAGACGAATCGCCTGGAGTGAAATTAACAAGCTTGGTTTCAGCAGCCGACTTAAACTTCATCGCCGGATCATGCTTAGTGGTTGGCTTCTTTAGAGAGGTCATATCCGTCGGGTCAACATTATCTTGATAAAACTTCAGCTCCTCTGCTGCACAAACAGACTCAGCATAAGCCGCGTCGCCCTCCTCACATTCCAGGGCTACCTTTCGACTTCCATGCACGGTGATGGTGCCCTTGTGACCCGGCATCTTAAGCTGCAGATAAACATAACACGGCCACGCCATGAACTTGGCATAAGCCGGCCGACCAAACAGAGCATGATATGGACTTTTGATTTTAACCACCTCAAAAGTTAATTTCTCGGCTCTACAATCATACTCATCTCCAAAGGCCACTTCCAGCTCGATCTCGCCAACTGGGTAAGCCGACTTACCAGGCACCACCCCATGAAAGACAGTGTTGGACGTCTTCAAATCCTTATCAGTCAATCCCATGCGGCGAAAGGTCTCATAATAAAGGATATTGATGCTTCTACCTCCGTCCATGAGTACCTTAGTGAATTTATATCCACCAACCTGAGGTGCTACCACCAGGGCTAACTGACCTGGATTATCAACCCGGAGGGGGTGATCTTCCCTGCTCCATACAATGGGCTGTTCTGACCACCTCAAATAACGAGGAACCGCCGGCTCAACAGAATTCACGGCCCTCTTATGAACCTTCTGGTCACGTTTGCACAAGTTAGTGGTGAATACGTGATACTTCCCACTATTCAGCTGCTTCGGGTGGCTTTGATAACCCGATTGTTGCTGCTATTGTCCCCCTTGACCAGACTGTTGTTGATTATAACCGCCTGGATGTCCCTGAAAGCCGGAACATGAACCACCGCCCGGGCCATGAAAGCCGCCGGCTCCTGAGCCACCGCCCGACCCGTGATTGCCATCAAACGTGTTGGAATTCTTAAAGGCCTTCATGATCTCGCAATCTTTCCATAAGTGGGTGGCGGGTCATTTCCGGGTGCCGTGCCTCGGGCAAGGCTCATTGAGTAACTGCTGAAGAGATGGGCCTGACCCGCCAGACTGAGGAGCGGTTTGCCCTTACGTCTCTGATTGTTACCCTGTGCATTGGCGTTGGCTACAAACTCCGGGTTACCCTCAGCCTTACGCTTATTGCCTCCTTGATTCATCGGGTTATGCTGCTGACCCTTTCCACTGTCGTTCTTCTTTCCCTTCCCTGTCTTCTCCTCATCAGACGCGGGATCCTTGGTACTATCAGAATCGACGTATTTGACTAAAGCTGCCATCAGCGTACCCATATCATTGCAATCACGCTTAAGGCGCCCCATTTTTTGTCTCAGCGGCTCAAAGCGGCAGTTCTTCTCCAACATGAGAACTGCAGAGCCGGCATCCATCTTGTCAGACGAATGTATTATCTCCTTGACCCGGTGTACCCAATGACTCGTGGATTCACCCTCGTCTTGCTTACAATTTGTCAAGTCCACAATCGACATAGATTGCTTGCAAGTGTCTTTGAAGTTCTGGATGAACCGGGCTTTTAGCTCTTCCCATGAACTAATGGAATTGGGTGGCAAACCCTTTAACCAAGATCGGGCCGTTCCATCTAACATCATGGTGAAGTACTTAGCCATTGCTGCATCACTGACCTCCAACAGCTCCATGGCCATCTCATAACTTTTGATCCACGCTCCGGGCTGTAAGTCGGCCGTGTAATTCGGCACCTTCCAAGGTCCCTTGAAGTCCTTGGGTAAACGTACATTACATAGAGCCGGCACTAAACAAGGAACACCGCCGGTTCTGGTAGCCACTCCCGCCTCAACGGAAGTCATCGGATAATCCGTAAGGTCCTGATGAGCCATTTGTTGAGCCGCTAGCTGAGCCGCCCGCTCGTCCTCCTAACGTATTCAGTCCTGCATCGGGTTATATCCACCGGGCGGGTTACGGCGCTGGGAGTTGCTTGACAAAGCTTCTGACTCCATGTGCCTGATGTAACTCGGGCTCCGGTTTGGACGAGCCGGAGCTAACCAAGGCAGAGGAGTTGAATGAATCATGTCCCGGCTGTAGGAATAAGTCTCTTGCTGAGCCAAGGCTGTCTGGACGAGGTCTCTGATCCTTCGGTCTCCACCGGCCGGATCGTCACCGTCCACCAGGAGAGCCGCCGAACATGCTGATGCTGCGATCAAGTTCTCCATGGGGTTGGAAAAGTGACCCGGCGGTATCGGTACGTAACGGGGCGGTGCCATGTTCCCATGAGGAGGTGCCATCTCCCGAGGATGAGTCGGCCCTCCTGTTCCGGCTGTCATAAACTGATTTGCATCTGGCAGGTTACTTGAGCCGGCTCCGGGTGTAGTAAAAAGATTCTGAGGATCATAAACCGGAGGTAAACGGGATTGAGTTTTCTGATGCCTCCTCCTCATCACCTTGTTAGATGCGTTCAGGCTCATCGTAAGCTGGAAGGCTTCTGACTATAGCTGTTGTCCCGTGCATCCAAAGCCGCCCGTTCTGTGGCTAACCTGGTGACCTCAGCTGCCAAGGCCTCCTTGGCCCGAGCTATCTCCTCATGCACCCATGCCACCTCCGCGTTATGCTCATCTTGATTAGCAGGGATGACTGTGGTGGTTAACAGGGCCGTCAGCTTATCCATGAGATCCATCAGCACCTGAGCCGGTGGGCGCACAGGGCCTCCTGCCCCGGCCGCTCCTGACCCGGATGTTATTGCTGTTGCAGCTGTTGAGTTTTGACCGGGTTGAGTACCTGCCATGAAGACTCCTACCCAGCTTGGCGGCTCATAGGGGTCCGGAATACTAGAGCCATCGGAACAGCCCCTAAGCCCGCCATCCTGTAACAGATACAACGAATCTGTTGAACCCGTGGACGAATCACCGTCGGAGAGGACGGCCGTCTCACCACCATCTATAGATCCTTCAGAAAATTCTCCTCCGTGGATGCATCCCACGAAGGCATGTTTCACGACGTATTGAGCTCAGGCGGGTCTCGCACGCTGAGCCGTTTCGACGAGGTCGGTGCAGCAGTCCGGCTCAGGGCCCGGCTCACAAATCCAGCCGATGAAGACGTGGATTCCGCCAAAGGGGACCCGGTACCCGTACTCAATTGAGCCGGCGTCGGGGCCCTGATAACCCACAAGTATAGGGGATCGCAACAGTTTTCGAGGGTAGAGTATTCAACCCAAATGTATTGATTCGACACAAGGGGAGCCAAGGAATATTCTCAAATATTAGCAGCTGAGTTGTCAATTCAACCACACCTGGAAACTTAGTATATGCATCAAAGTGTTTAGTAGCAGAGTAATATGATAGTGGTGGTAACGGTAACAAAAGTAAAGACATCAAAAGCAATATTTTTGGTATTTTCGTAGTGATTGTCACGGTAGCAACGGAAAAGTAAATAATTGTAAACCAGTATATGGAAAACTCGTAGGCACCGGATCAGTGATGGATAATTATGCCGGATGTGGTTCGTCATGTAACAGTCATAACATAGGGTGACACAGAACTAGCTCCAATTCATCAATGTAATGTAGGCATGTATTCCGAATATAGTCATACGTGCTTACGGAAAAGAACTTGCATGACATCTTTTTTCCTACCCTCCCGTGGCAGCGGGGTCCTATTGGAAACTAAGGGATATTAAAGCCTCCTTTTAATAGACAACGGGAACAAAGCATTAGCACATAGTGAATACATGAACTCCTCAAACTACGGTCATCACCGGGAGTGGTCCCGATTATTGTCACTTCGGGGTTGCCGAATCATAACACATAGTAGGTGAATATAGACTTGCAAGATAGGATCAAGAACTCACATATATTCATGAAAACATAATAGGTTCAGATCTGAAATCATGGCACTTTCGGGCCCTAGTGACAAGCATTAAGCATAGCAAAGTCATAGCAACATCAATCTCAGAACATAGTGGATACTAGGGATCAAACCCTAACAAAACTAACTCGATTACATGATAAATCTCATCCAACCCATCACCGTCCAGCAAGCCTACGATGGAATTACTCACGCACGGCGGTGAGCCTCATGAAATTGGTGATGGAGGATGGTTGATGATGACAACGGCGACGAATCGCCCTCTCCGGAGCCCCGAACGGACTCCAGATCAGCCCTCTCGAGAGAGATTAGGGCTTGGCGGCGGCTCCGTATTGTAAAACGCGATGAAACTTGCTCTCTGATTTTTTTTCTCCCCGAAAGCCAATATATGGAGTTGGAGTTGGCGTCGGAGGGGCTCCAGGGGGCCCACGAGGTAGGGGGGCATGCCCCCCACCCTCGTGGACAGGGTGTGGGCCCCCTGGTCTTCATCTTTGGCGAGGATTTTTTTATTTTTTTTATAAGACATCCCGTGGAGTTTCAGGTCATTCCGAGAACTTTTGTTTTCTGCACATAAAACAACATCATGGCAATTCTGCTGAAAACAACGTCAGTCCGGGTTAGTTCCATTCAAATCATACAAGTTAGATTCCAAACCAAGGGCAAAAGTGTTTGGAAAAGTAGATCTGACGGAGACGTATCAACTCCCCAAGCTTAAACCCGTGCTTGTCCTCAAGCAATTCAGTTGACAAACTGAAAGAGAAAAATAAAAACTTTTACAAACTTTGTTTGCTCTTGTTGTTGTAAATATGTCAAGCTAGCATTCAAGTTTTCAGCAAATATTATAACTAACCACATTTGCAATAATTCTCAGGTCTCATGTTTACTCATATCAATAACATAATCAACTAGCAAGCCATAATAATAAATCTCGGATGACAACACTTTCTCAAAATAATCATAATATGATATAACAAGATGGTATCTCGCTAGCCCTTTCTGAGACCGCAAAACATAAATGCAGAGCACCTTCAAAGATCAAGGACTGACTAGATATTGTAATTCATGGTAAAAGAGATTCAATCATAGTCATACCCGATATAAATTAATAGTAATGAATGCAAATGACAGTTGTAGTCTCCAGCTAGTGCTCTTTAATAAGAGGGTGATGACTCAACATAAAAGTAAATAGATAGGCCCTTCGCAGAGGGAAGCAGGGATTTGTAGAGGTGCCAGAGCTCGATTTTGAAATAGAGATAATTTATATTTTGAGCGGCATACTTTCATTGTCAACATAACAACTAAGAGATGACGATATCTTCCATGCTAAACAAATTATAGGCGGTTCCCAAACAGAATGGTAACGTTTATACTCCCCTCCCCCACAAGCATCAATCCATGGCTCGCTCGAAACAACGAGTGCCTCCAACATTCAACGGGTCCAAGGGGGAGTTTTGTTTGCAGTTATTTTGATTTAGTTTGCATAAAGCATGGGACTGGGCATCCCGGTGACCAGCCATTTTCTCGTGAGTGAGGAGCAGAGTCCACTCCTCTTGAGAATAACCCGCCTAACACGGAAGATAAGGGCAGCACTAGTTGATATATGAGTTATTCGAGCATGCAAAACAGAATGATTATTTGCAGGTTTAGAGTTTGGCACATACAAATTTACTTGGAACGGCAGGTAGATACCGCATATAGGAAGGTATAGTGGACTCATATGGATTAACTTTGGGGTTTAAGGGATTGGATGCACAAACAGTATTCCCGCTTAGTACAAGTGAAGGCTAGCAAAAGACTAGGAAGCGACCAACTAGAGAGCGACAACAGTCATGAACATGCATTAAAATTAATAAAAATTGAATACAAGCATGAGTAGGATATAATCCACCATGAACATAAATATCGTGGAAGGCTATATTGATTTGTTTCAACTACATGCGTGAAAATGTGCCAAGTCAAGTCACTTAAATCATTCAAAGGAGGATACCACCCCATCATACCACATCACAACCATTTTAATAACATGTTGGCACGCAAGGTAAACCATTATAACTCATAGCTAATCAAGCATGGCACAAGCAATTATGATCTCTAATTGTCATTGCAAACATGTTTATTCACAATAAGCTGAATCAGGAATGATGGGCTCATCATATTTACAAAAACAAAAGAGGTCGAGTTCATACCAGCTTTTCCCATCTCAGTCAGTCCATCATATATGTCATCATAATTGCCTTTCACTTGCATGACCGAATGGTGTGAATAATAATAAGAGTGCATGTGCATTGGACTAAGCTAGAATCTGCAAGCATTCAATAAGCAGGAGAAGACAAGGCAATATGGGCTCTTGGTTAAATCAACAATAATGCATATAAGAGCAATCTCAACAATTTAATCATGGTCTTCTCCTACTGACCCCCAAAGAAAAGAAAGGAAATAAAACTATTTACACGGGAAAACTCCCAACAAGCAAAAGAAGAACGGGAAATATTTTTGGGTTTTCTTTTTAATTATTACTACTACAGCAGGGAAAATAAACTACTACTAATTAATATTTTTTGGTTTTTCTAAGGTTTATTAAACAGACAAGAAGAAAGCAGGAAAAAGAAAATAAACTAGCATGGATATTACAGTGAAAGAGTATGAGCACCGACATATAGCAATGAATGTGTGTGAACATGAATGTAATGTCGGTGGGAAATACGTACTCCCCCAAGCTTAGGCTTTTGGCCTAAGTTGGTGTAGCCTGGCTGATATCCATAGGTGTAGCTGGGGTCGTACTGCGATGCAGCGGCTATCGCCTCCTGAGCTGCAGCGTGGCGTCGAGCTGCCTCCGCTCTCCTCTCGTACTCATCTGCCTCTTCTCTGGTAATAATATATCTTCCTCTTGTATGAAAATCAAAGAAGGCAGGAGCAGGAAGAGTAACATGGACAACATGTCGTTTGTTAAAGATTAGTCGATACTGGAGAGGTGGTTCAGTCCTCGCAACAAACTGGTGAGAAACCATATAATCAAAATCTAAATAAGTAGGGGATAACTCCATGTCACCCTCACGAATGTCTATCTCAAGAAAATTAGCTAAGCGGGTTGCATAAATTCCTCCAAAGAAATCTTTGTTATGTCTATTAAGATGCAACCTACGAGCTACAATGGCTCCCATATGATAAGATTGGTCTCCTCACACTGCACTCCTGAGAATGCTGAGATCAGGAGCCACATGTGACATGCTTCATACTTAGCATTTATGCATCTGCCTATGAAGAGAGCAAAATAATGTATAGCAGGAAAGTGAATGCTCCCTATAGTGGCTTGCGTTATATCCCTAGATTCCCCCATAGTTATTCTAGCAAGAAAGTCTCTATATTCAGATTTAGGGGGATCCCTGATACTACCCCAAGATGGAAGTTTGCATGCAAGAGTGAAATCCTCTAAGTCCATGGTATAAGATTTGTCATAAAGGTCAAACATGACTGAAGGAGAATTACGCGAAGATGAAAACTCAAACCTCCCCACAAATGAACTTGTGAGGTCACGATACTGGGGGCATTTGCCAGCTTCAAAGTCCTGAAGACCATCAGTACGCAAATATGTGTTAAATTCTTCTTTAATTCCCGCTTGATCCATAAAATTTTTAGAAGGCCATTCACAAGGCCTCACAAGAGCGTCTCTTGGTGGTTCCTCGTCAGCATCACGCATTGCAAGCCTGGGACCTTGTTTCCTTGAAGAACCACCTTGGAACATCTTCCTAAGCAAATTGTTTTCTCTGAAAAATAATTCTGAAATTTTTAGTAACTTCAAACCAAAGTGAACCAACTTCAATAAAACTGATAGCAACTACTCATACAAGTGCCTAGGGCATATATCAAGCATTAGAACTACTTGGAACCATATAAATTTGAAATGCAAGCTCAAAAACATGGTCACCTATGCAGCACAAATTTGCAAAGAATAAAGCACTAGAACAAAAACTAATTGGACCAATGGAGGAGTCACATACCAAGGAACAATCCCCCCAAGCAGTTTTGCGAGAGGTGCTTTGAGCAAGGAGATCGAAAATCACAGCAAAAAGTGGCTGGAACACGAGCTTGAGTTGGTTTTTCGGGTTTGTGTGAGGCAGAGGAAGAAGATGGGTGAAGGGATAAGTGGAGGAGGGGCCACCGTGGGCCCACGAGGTAGGGGGGCGCGCCTCCACCCTCGTGGCTGTGGCAGCTCCCCATGGTGATTTTTGCACTATAAATCCTCAAATATTCCCAAAAAAATCATATTAAATTGGCATGGCATTACGAGGACTTTTATTTTCGGGAAATTTTATATTGCACGGATAAGTCAGGAAATGTATGTAAAAATACTAACTTTACTTTATTTCTATTAAAGAATGAAAGTATAAAGAGGGTATGTAAGGTTGTGCTTCTAGTTTCATCCATCTCATGCTCATCAAAAAGAATCCACTAACAAGGTTGATCAAGTCTTGTTAACAAACTCATTCCGATAATCATGGAACCGGAGAAATTTCGAATAACACTATGTTACCTCAACGGGGATATGGACATCCCAATAATAAGTATATCATATTTCTTCTTGACAGTAGGGAGAGGAAATTCAAAACCTCCAAATATAATCGATGGAATTTTTCCAATAGAGTTGATGCTATGAACTTGAGGTTGTTTCCTCGGAAAGTGTACCGTATGCTCATTACCATTAACATGAAAAGTGACATTGCCTTTGTTGCAATCAATAACAGCCCTGCAGTATTATGAAAGGTCTTCCAAGAATAATAGACATACTATCATCCTCGGAATATCAAGAATAACAAAGTCCATTAAAATAGTAACGTTTGCAACCACAACAGGCACATCCTCACAAATACCGACAGGTATAGCAGTTGATTTATCAGCCATTTGCAAAGATATTTCAGTAGGGGTCAACTTATTCAAGTCAAGTCTACGATATAAAGAGAGAGGCATAACACTAACACCGGCTCCAAGATCACATAAAGCAGTTTTAACATAATTTCTTTTAGTGGAGCATGGTATAGTAGGTACTCCTAGATCTCCAAGTTTCTTTGGTATTCCACCCTTAAAAGTATAATTAGCAAGCATGGTGGAAATTTCAGCTTCCGGTATCTTTCTTTTATTTGTAACAATATCTTTCATATATTTAGCATAAGGATTCATTTTGAGCATATCAGTCAATCGCATACGCAAAAAGATAGGTCTAATCATTTCAGCAAAGCGCTCAAAATCCTCATCATCCTTTTTCTTGGATGGTTTGGGAGGAAAGGGCATGGGTTTCTGAACCCATGGTTCTCTTTCTTTACCATGTTTCCTAGCAACGAAGTCTCTTTTATCATAACGTTGATTCTTTGATTGTGTGTTATCAAGATCAACAGCAGGTTCAACTTCTACATCATTATCATTACTAGGTTGAGCATCATCATGAACATTATCATTAACATTTTCACTAGGTTCATGTTCATTACCAGATTGTGTTTCAGCATCAGACATAGAGATATCATTTGGATTATCAGGTGTTTCAGTAATAGGTTCACTAGAAGTTTGCACAGTTCTATCATTTTTTCTTTTCTTCCTTTTAGAAGAACTAGGTACATCAATATTATTTCTCTAAGAATCTTGCTCGATTCTCTTAGGGTGGCCTTCAGGATACAAAGGTTCCTGAGTCATTCTGCTAGTTCTAGTAGCCACTCTAACAGCATAATCATTTTTCTTATTATTCATTTCATCAAGCACTTCTTTCTGAGCCTTAAGTACTTGTTCTACTTGAGTGGTAACCATGGAAGCATGTTTGCTAACGAGTTTAAGTTCACCTCTAATATTAGCCATATAATCATTCAAGCGTTTAATCACAAAAATATTCTGTTTTAATTATCTACCAAAATAAGCATTAAAGTCATCTTGCTTAAACATAAAGTTATCAAACTCATCCAAGCACTGACTAGCAATTTTAGTAGGAGGTACTTCAGCTTTATCATATCTATAGAGAGAATTTACCTTTACTACCTATGTCAGGATATCAGGATCTGGAGGTTCTTCGGTGAATAAAGAATTGAGATCATATACTTCTTCAACAGGCGGTAAATTAAGACCATGTATTTCTTCAATAGGAGGTAAATTCTTAACATCTTCAGCTTTAATACCTTTTTCTTTCACAGATTTCTTTGCCTCTTGCATATCTTCAGGACTGAGAAATAGAACACCTCTCTTCTTCGGAGTTGGTTTAGGAATGGGCTCAATAATTGGCTCAGGAGTTGGCTCAGGAGGTGCCCAATTATTTTCATTTGTCAACATATTATTCAATAGAATTTCAGCTTCGTCCGGTGTTCTTTCCCCGAAAAGAGAACCAGCACAACTATCCAGGTAATCTCTGAAAGCATCGGTTAGTCCATTATAAAAGATATCGAGTATTTCAGGTTTCTTAAGAGGATGATCAGGCAAAGCATTAAATAACTTGAGAAGCCTCCACCAAGCTTGTGGGAGACTCTCTTCTTCAATTTGCACAAAATTATATATATCCCTCAAAGCAGCTTGTTTCTTATGGGCAGGGAAATATTTAGCAGAGAAGTAATAAATCATATCCTGGGGACTACGCACACAACTAGGATCAAGAGAATTAAACCATATCTTAGCATCACCCTTTAATGAGAACGGAAATATTTTGAGTATATAAAAGTAGCGCAATCTCTCATCATTAGTAAACAGGGCAGCTATATCATTTAACTTAGTAAGATGTGCCACAACAGTTTCAGATTCATAACCATAAAAAGGATCAGATTCAACCAAAGTAATTATATCAGGATCAACAAAGAATTCATAATCCTTATCAGGAACACAGATAGGTGAAGTAGCAAAAGCAGGGTCAGGTCTCATCCTATCTCTAAGAGATTCTTTACTCCATTTAACTAGCAGCCTCTTAAGTTCATATCTATCCTTACAAGCAAAAATAGCTGCAGAAGATTCAACATCAAAAAGATAACCCTCAGGAATAGCAGGCATATTTTCATCATCACTTTCATCATTGTATTCAGTTTCAATAATTTCTCTTTCTCTAGACCTAGAAATTTGTTCATCTAGAAATTCACCAAGGGGCATGAGTATCAAGCATAGAAGTAGTTTCATCATAAGTATCATGCATAGCAGAAGTGGCATCATCAATAACATGCGACATATCGAACGAATAGCGTATGGGTTTAGGTGTCGCTAGCTTACTCATAACAGAAGGTGAATCAAGTGCAGAGCTAGATGGCAGTTCCTTACCTCCCCTCGTAGTTGAGGGATAAATTGTTGTCTTAGCGTCTTTCAAGTTCTTCATAGTATCCAGCAGATATAAATCCCAAGTGACTCAAAGAATAGAGCTATGCTCCCCGGCAAAGGTCTTGATAACCCACAAGTATAGGGAATCGCAACATTTTTCGAGGGTAGAGTATTCAACCCAAATTGATTGGGTCGACACAAGGGGAGCCAAAGAATATTCTCAAGTATTAACAGCTGAGTTGTCAATTCAACCACACCTGGAAACTTAGTATCTGCAGCAAAGTGTTTAGTAGCAAAGTAATATGATAGTGGTGGTAACGGTAACAAAAGTAAAGACAGCAAAAGTAATGTTTTTGGTATTTTTGTAATGATTGTAACAGTAGCAACGGAAAAGTAAATAAGCGTAAACCAGTATATGGAAAACTCGTAGGCACCGGATCAGTGATGGATAATTATGCTGGATGTGGTTCGTCATGTAACAGTCATAACATAGGGTGACACAGAACTAGCTCCAATTCATCAATGTAATGTAGGCATGTATTCCGAATATAGTCATATGTGCTTATGGAAAAGAACTTGCATGACATATTTTGTCCTACCCTCCCGTGGCAGCAGGGTCCTATTGGAAACTAAGGGATATTAAGGCCTCCTTTTAATAGAGAACCGGAACAAAGCATTAGCACATAGTGAATACATGAACTCCTCAAACTACGGTCATCACCGGAGTGGTCCCGATTATTATCACTTGGGGTTGCGGATCATAACACATAGTAGGTGACTATATACTTGCAAGATAGGATCAAGAACTCACATATATTCATGAAAACATAATAGGTTCAGATCTGAAATCATGGCACTCGGGCCCTAGTGACAAGCATTAAGCATAGCAAAGTCATAGCAACATCAATCTCAGAACATAGTGGATACTAGGGATCAAACCCTAACAAAACTAACTCGATTACCTGATAAATCTCATCCAACCCATCACTGTCCAGCAAGCCTACGATGGAATTACTCACGCACGGCGGTGAGCATCATGAAATTGGTGATGGAGGATGGTTGATGATGACGACGGCGACGAATCCCCCTCTCCGGAGCCCCGAACGGACTCCAGATCAGCCCTCTCGAGAGAGATTAGGGCTTGGCGGCGGCTCCGTATTGTAAAACGCGATGAAACTTTCTCTCTGATTTTTTTCTCCCCGAAAGCCAATATATGGAGTTGGAGTTGGTGTCGGAGGGGCTCCAGGGGGCCCACAAGGTAGGGGGCGCGCCCCCCACCCTCGTGGACAGGGTGTGGGCCCCCTGGTCTTCATCTTTGGCGAGGATTTATTTTTTATTTTTTATAAGACATCCCGTGGAGTTTCAGGTCATTCCGAGAACTTTTGTTCTGCACATAAAACAACATCATGGCAATTCTGCTGAAAACAACGTCAGTCCGGGTTAGTTCCATTCAAATCATACAAGTTAGATTCCAAACCAAGGGCAAAAGTGTTTGGAAAAGTAGATACGACGGAGACGTATTAGGCCCCAGCCTTCGTCGTCGATGTAGATCTTGCCACGACGACTCTTGGTCATCCGGCCCACTGCGTATCCCTTGAGCCCTTTGAAGTTTCCCTTCAAGAACTCAAATCCACCGTGCACTGGCCCCATGGTGGGCGCCAACTGTCGTTGAATTGTCACGGCAGCTGTCCTCTTGCAAGGACTTAGTCGTGGAGCCATCGCAACTAGGAAGCTTAAAGGGGTTAATCGGGACAAAGGACACGAGAGGTTTTATACTAGCTCGGCCCCTTACGGTGAAGGTAAGGCCTACGTCTAGTTGGGTTGGTATTGCTTGATGTTTCGATGACCAAGGAGCGAGATACGCTATGCCCGGTCCTCGATGAGTTGTTTCTTGTCCTAAGCCGCCAGCGGGTCGTCCCCTTATATACACGGGTGGATGCCCTGCGGCCTACAGAGTCCCGGCCGGCTCATAAACAGTGTCCGGCTCGGTGACTAGTTAATTCTACCTTATGATACAAGTCATGTCATTATGGCGGTTTATCACCATGGGCCTTAAGCCGCCTGTGGGCCTCAGCCCCTTTATTGAACCGCCATCTTCATGCTTGGCCTTGGGCTTCTTTCTGATGAGTCTTCTTTGCGTAACCCGGCCCCTCCTGGGCGGCTTACACAAATAGTTATATCCCCAACAGTTGTGGTACACTCGTGTACAGCTTTGTAAGTTATCAAGTACTCCCCCTGTAAAGAAATATAAAAGTGTTTAGAGCACTACTTTAGTTATCTAAATGCTTTTATATTTCTTTACAGATGGAGTACTTTGTTTTCCTATTTTTTGCAATATAGAATCTGTCTTGATGAGTTTTCTTCTGCGATCTTATTTAGGTGAGCACCAGCGTCTGTGAAACTTTTTCAGAATAAAGTAATGAGGCTGCATTTGTTTTCATGGCCGGCCGATGCTGCGTGGATCTGGTTCAACGAGGTCATCAGCGACGTGCTGCAGGAGCGGCAGAGCAGGAACTAGTCTATGGCAATTTGAAAATAGGTATGCACAAGCATGGACAATATTTACCTAGAATAATGAAGTCACTGGCTATATAGTTATAGTGTGACGCAGATATGTATTTTTGGACGTGTGCCTTTTCTGGCCGGTAGTATTTATTGTTTATATGTATTTTGAAAATACCACATTGGTAGATCTGTTCCTTTCTTTTGTAGAAGCATTTTGAAAATACCCCGTTGATATATTGAAAATAGGTATGCACAATAATTGTAAATATTTTACTAGAATGATGAAGTTACTAGCTATATAGCGTGATCTGGATATGTATTTGTGGACGCGGTCCTTTATGGTGGTTTCAGTTTGTTGTGTGCGCCTATTACTAGGAAACGAAGCTCTCAGCCTGGTTCTAACAAACTTAAGTGAACTCTTTTCACAAACAATAAATAAATACATTGTGTATTAAGATGTTTCAGTCCTTCTACTGATATTTCGTTTCGTTCTTTTTCTTCAAGGATAAATTAATTTGGTTTCAAATTTAATTGTCATTGTCTAAGTACATTGGTGTCTGGTAGCATTCTTCAGGTAGTTGATTATGTTATCTGAATCTTTGCAACTGTTGCCTATAGCTGATGGTTGTGGTCCTCCAACCTGGCTATCTCTGGCGGCAGAATTAGCAAAGCAAAGAAAGGATTCATTGTTGGTTTGATTGGCTCTGACCTTCCATTCACAAACAATTACCTGTGTATGGGAAGACGAATTCAAAGTAGCGCATTGTCTTTACCTTAGTACAACTTTGTACTAAAGTTAATATAAAGTTCAGACACTTATTTTGGGATGGATGGAGTAGTAAATTGGGTTTCATATTATTTCTTTGCTATGACTTGTGGAGCTCTTCAACTTGGTGTTTGTTGCAAGTACATGTCTTGATTGGTAAATTAAGCCTACAATTGTAGAGACACGGTAATAAACGTCATACAAATACATTAACAAATGTGGCTGCTAGATTAGTGTGCACAATTCCGCCTTAAGAGGCGCCACCGGGTGGCGCCCCAACCACTAGTTAAAACCATTAAGCTATGCGAGAAGGGTGGACAACCAGTTATGCCACGTGGCACAAGCTGGTTGGCAGCGGTGATAACTCTTTTGGAAAAAAAATAGACGAAGGTGGGGATTATTTTTTATATGTATTTTTTCCCTTTTTTTTCCTTTTTAGATGGAGGTCAGGACCTTACTTTTAGATGAAGGGTTATGCAGAGTGGCACTCGCGGTAGGCTGCGCTGGTAAATTTTTCTTTTTTTTTTTGAACTTTTTTAGATGAAAGTGAGGATTTCTTTAGATGTTTTTTAGACGGGGAGAGCCCGCCACGGTGGTGGACCACTGGAAGGGCAAGGAGCTCGCCGTGATTTCTTCTCCTCCGAGCTCCGCGGGCAGCAGCAGTTCCTCAACCCCCTTCCACGACTACGCCGGAGGAGTCACTAATGGGTCGAGCTCCGCTGCGGGTGGGTCGACGGGAAGGGCAGGCTAGCCGCCATTCCCTTTCCAGCACCTTTTTCCCCAACCTCCGCGGGAAGCATCCTCGACTTCGCCTTCGCCTTCGCTTTGGGTCAAGCTCCATGGCGGGGAGGAGGATGATGGTGCCGAGGGATGCGATGGGGTCGTTCAACTAGGAACTGGAGTTCCAACATATCCTGCGACAGCAGTAGGCGGTTATCATGGAGGACAGCGAGGAGGAGCAGGTGATGGGCGTTTGTGATGTTGTTTCTTGGAGTTACTGGACTGCGTTCTTGAGAGTTTCTTGGTTTCTTCTTGAGCAGGTGGAATCGTCGTACGCCAAGGACGTGCTCCCAAGTAAGTAAAAGGTATAGCCTGAATCTTGTCTTCTTGCTTGCTGGCTTGTGATTTGGAGATGGAACTGTGATCATTTTCTTGTTCAGGGTGTGGAACTGTGATCTCTTAAGTTTGATGAAATCTTGGGGATGATTTAGAGTAATACACGCTCAATCTTGGGAAAATGTTGGGGACAGTTTGATTAGGTATTTCATGATTATGGCTCGGGGTTCTTCTTGCAGTGCAGACTGAATTTACAGACGAACGAGCATCTTATTGTGATTATTCAAAACTGTTCAAGATTTAGGTGTCCAGTCTTCTACTCAGTGTGATGGCATATTTTGCTGCAAGTGGAAAATGCGGGGAGATATGAGGATCATGTCGTGGCAATAGTTGCTGCGATACTTTGGCAACAAATCCTTAAGCCAAAATGAATCACTTTTCAGTGTAAATGACTCATATTATAGGAGAAGTTAATCTGAATGCTTGCACTGTATTACTTAACTTGTCGGACAATATTTAGATCCTCGACCACTTTGATGCAAAAGCCTTTGATCTCTTACTCCACCCTGGAGTTTGGTCGAGAAGTTTGGGCCTTGGACCATCTGTTACCTAAACGTTTGAATCTGACAACAATGCCTCGAAAGTCGAAACTCAGTTCATATAAAAACCGGCAGGAGTATAGAGGATTTGAACACTCTGCTCACCTCCCATCCCCCTCGTCCCTCTCAGAGGGGCGGCGGCGATGTCGGATATCTCCGTCTCGCGGGGCCAGCCCTCCCATTCGCGTCGTGATGCCGCCGGTATGGATGCCCGGGCTCGGGCAGCTACCGCAGCGTAGTGTGCGCCGGCAGGGGCTCTGGGGACCGCGCAACGAGGGACTGGCGCTGCGTCGATCGTGGGTTCCGGATCTGATCCGCCGCCTCCACGTCCTCCTTCCTTCAACTCGATTCGTCGTCTCCACCCTCCCTTGCCTCCTCCCCTCTCGTCTCGTCGGACCGGCGGGCGCGGCTCTCGTTGATGAGCGAGGCAGCAACGTTGAGACAATAGACACTGTGGGAGAGGAGGTCGACTCACACCCTAGAGTGTGAGGAGGAAGCAAGGGGGCGGTGGCCTTGGAGAGAGGGTTGGACGCTTGCGACGGCAGTGGAGGAGCCACACTTGCTGGCTGCAGCTACATCTCGGAGTGGAGGTGGAGCGAAGCAGTGGGGTCACGCAAGGCCTGGCCGAGGGCAGCGAGTTTAGGGCATTCGTGCCCTGCATACTTCGTCGGGGTAAACTGTGCTAACTTTCAGATTATTCATTTTCGTTTTACCCTGTAAATGATCTGCTTAGTTGAGTTAACCAAGCTATGTAGTGATGGTGCACATTTGTTACTGATGTGAGAATATAGATGTTGAAAATGGAGGAAATGAGATCTTAGGTGGTCAGTTGTGTGCTTCCAGTTTGAAGTAACACAAAGGAGATGGTGGCAAGTAGTTTGAGTCTGAAGATCATTTGTGTCCCTCTTCTCTGTTGCTTGTGGAATTGTAGAAGCAAAGATTAATGTGATGTATGTGAGGGGGCCATTGAAGTTACTTACTGAAGTTACTTAACTGGTGCGAAGATGTGTGTGGCAAGAATTTAAAAAAACAGGACATTTTATCTGATTGTGCCGTCTTTCTTCCAGGAGAAGATGTGTTGATTGCTGAAACTAAAACTGGATACAGAGGGTGCTTCCCTTGCAGGATATCGACGAAGCCTGGTAGCTATGGATCCATTCGAGGACCAACTTTGGTTCAGAGCCAGGTTTTGGGCATATCGTAGCGCAAGCGGAGGCAGATCTCAGTCAATGCTACTCCGGTTGATAATTCCCTGAAGCTTCCTTCAGTAACTGGTATGACTTGACAGCGGTGTTGTTTTGTGTTCAGAGAAGATACCACGCGCCTTGCTGTGGGAATTGATTGATGAAAAATTGAGTTGATAACATGAGAACTAAAATTAAAAGTACATATAAATTATTATGTTTCAGTATGTATAGTTGTAACAATATTTATTTAATATACATAAAAAATTAAATCCATGCATGGTTGAAAGTTGTGATGGGTCTTTTTTCATGCATCATTGCATGTTGAGGTGAGCCTTATCCCATTTATGATTGTATGTTGAGGTGACATGCTTGCATGTATGGAAATTTTGAATTTTAAAGTTTTCAAATAAAGGCCTCCATGGAGCTCGGTCTCCATTTGGTATTTTCGACGTTCTTAGATGAAGATCTGGAAGTTATTGATGTGTCTCCTATTAGATCTTTGTTTTGCAATACGAATCTTGATAATTATGGGACTGGAGATGAGTCAACTTTAGTAAAAAGGCGTCCCAATAATTCAGAGTTTTTAGATCTTGATGCAAAAATTTGTAAAAGTGGGATTGAAGAGGTCAAAACTTTAGATAGCATTGAACCCACTATTTTGGAGTTCAAGGAATTTAATTATGATAATTGCTCTTTAATAGATTGTATTTCCTTGTTGCAATCCGCGCTAAATTCTCTTCATGCTTATAGTCAAAATAAAGCCTTTACAAACTTTCAAAAAACGCCTTGGCTCTTCGGCAAAACATGAGATGAAATTTGATCCGGCCAGAGTCATCAAAAGATTTGAGGACCTTGATCAACTTACCGTACCTTTCACACACCAAGAAATTGATGATGTAATAAGATACATGCCTGCTGACAGAGCACCAGGTCCAGATGGTTTCACAGGACATTTTCTTAAAACCTGCTGGCACGTGATCAAAGAGGACTTCTATAAATTGTGCAACCAATTTCATGAGGGCAATCTAAACCTTGAGAGTATCAATGAGGGATTTATCACTTTGATTCCTAAAATCAATGCGCCCACCTCAGTAAATGACTTCAGACCCATTACTTTACTTAACTGCTGTCTGAAGATACTCACAAAGCTTCTTGCCAACCGGTTACAAAGAATCATACTAAAGATTGTGCACTGAAATCAATATGGGTTTTTGAAAGGACGTTCGATAAAGGCGTTTGAGTATATATATCAATGTCAATCCTCAAAAAAACCAATTGTCCTTCTCAAGCTTGACTTCGCAAAGGCATTTGACACAATTGAACATGATGCTATGTTAGATATAATGCAACACATGGGATTCAACGCTAAGTGGCTAGATTGGATCAAGGCCATTTTGTCCTCTGGGAAATCTTTGGTTCTGCTTAATGGAGTGTCAGGTCGTCAGTTTCATTGCAAAAGTGGTGTGCGTCAAGGAGATCCACTTTCACCACTAATCTTTGTGCTCGCGGCCGATTTACTTCAAGCTGTCATTAATGATGCTTTCATCCAAGGGGCGATTCAGCTACCCTTTCCCTGCGCCACTCAAAAAGATTACCCTATTATACAGTATGCCGATGATACAATAATTATGCTCCCGGCCTGTGAAACACAGGCTTCACCGATCAAGCAAATTTTGTCGGACTATGCAACCTCAATTGGTCTGAAAATCAACTTTCACAAGTCTACTTTGATCCCAATCAACTGTGACGACACTCAAAGTGAAAACATAGCTCAAATCTTCGGTTGCATCATTGGTAAAATGCCGTTCACATACCTCGGTCTACCATTGGGATCAACACGTCCCTCAGTACATGACTTAATACCAATGGTATGTAAAGTGGAAAGACGTCTTACAACTGCCCTCAACATGATTTCTTATGGAGCAAAATTATCTCTGGTTAACTCGATGATTACATCGTTGGTTATCTTTGCTCTCTGCACACTTAAACTGCCTGCAAGCATTCTTGAGTTACTTGACAAAATCAGAAGGAAATGCCTTTGGACCAAAAAAACGAACAAGGTGAATCATGCAACTCTCTGGCAGCCTGGGACTTGATTTGTAAACCCAAGAATTGTGGACGGATGGGTATCCTGGACCTTAGAACACAAAGTGATGCCCTGCTTCTGAAATATCTACATAAATTCTACAATCATTGGGATTTGCCTTGGGTGGAACTAGTCTGGAACACTTATTACACAAAAAAAATTCCACATGCATCCGACGCATGTGGCTCATTCTGGTGGAAAGATATAACCAAACTCATGCCTATCTACAGAGGTATAACCAAGACCGCAATTCAGGATGGAAGCAACACTCTGCTATGGAAGGATTTATGGACAGATGACATCCTAGCTGATCGATTCCCTAGAGCATTTTCATTCACCAGAAATGAGGACATATCTGTCCAAGAATTCCTGACGGCCGAGGCGTTGGATACGACGTTCCATCTCCCTTTATCCGAACAGGCACATGAGGAACTGTTGACAATGCAACAGATGTTGACCCACACTACTCTGACCCAAGGTGATGACAAGTGGAGATGTACATGGGGTAAAGGAGAATATACAACCAAGCAATACTACTCATACTACTTCAGAAATCTTGATGCTCCCAAATCCTACAAATGGATTTGGAAATCCAAAGTTACTATGAAAATCAAGATGTTTGGATGGCTCCTCCTTTCTGATAGACTCAACACAAGGAACATGCTCAAAAGAAGGCACTATAACATTGGAGACAACTATACTTGCCTCATGTGTGCCTCCCCCCCAGAGGAAACCTTGGAACATCTATTCTTTACCTGCCCATTTAGCCGAGATTGCTGGACACACCTTAACATAAGCTGGCTCACGCAAGGATCAAGGCTCCATTGGATAGAGGAGGCGAAAAATCTGTGGAACAAACCCATGTTCATGGATATCTTTTTGCAAGCTGCTTGGAGCATCTGGAAGGAAAGAAATAATAAACACTTCAGAGGGATCACCCCTTCAAAACAATCCTGGACGATTAGGCTGAAAGAAGACCTCTCTCTCCTTTGTTATAGGGTGGGAGAAAAATACAAACCCTTCCTCACCTCTTTCATTCAAACCCTGTAGCTTCTCCTTTAGTTTTTCCTTACTCTAAAAACTTCACACCCTCCCTACTTTAGTTCTACCCCATGGCGATGGATGTAAGGTTATAACTTTGTAACACCTTTTTTTGATTCTATATTAATACATACAGTAGGAGCCTCTCCTACTGTCTTAAGTGTCAAAAAAAAGCCTTTACTAAACATATCGTTGATGCTTTCATGCAATCCTATGAAGAAAAACTTGAGATGGAAGTTTCTATTCCTAGAAAACTTTATGATGAGTGGGAACCTACAATTAAAATTCAAATTAAAGATCATGAATGCTATGCTTTGTGTGATTTGGGTGCTAGTGTTTCCACGATTCCAAAAACTTTGTGTGATTTGTTAGGTTTTCGTGAATTTGATGATTGTTCTTTAAACTTGCACCTTGCGGATTCCACTATCAAGAAACCTATGTCAAGAATTAATGATGTTCTTATTGTTCAAATAGGAATTATGTGCACGTAGATTTTATCGTTCTTGATATAGATTGCAATCCTTCATGCCCTATTATTCTTGGTAGACCTTTCCTTAGAACGATTGGTGCAATTATTGATATAAAGGAAGGGAATATTAGATTCCAATTTCCGTTAAGGAAAGGCATGGAACACTTCCCTAGAAAGAAGATTAAATTACCTTATGAATCCATTATGAGAGCCACTTATGGTTTGCCTACCAAAGATGGCAATACCTAGATCTATCCTTGTTTTTATGCCTAGCTAGGGGCCTTAAACGGTAGCGCTTGTTGGAAGGCAACCCAATTTTATTTTAGTTCTTTGATTTTTGGTTCTGTTTAGTAATAAGTTTTTGATCTAGCCTCTGGTTAGATTCGTTTTTGTCTATTAGTTAGTGTTTGTGCCAAGTAAAACCGTTAGGATAATCTACGGTATTAGTTATTTGATCCTCCTGTTAAAAACAGAAACTTTGCGTGCACGAGATTAGTTTTCATAATTCACAGGAATGTGATTTTCAGTTTATTCTTTTTGCAGTAGTTCAATAAACAAATTATCTAGGACTTCCTAATTTGGTAGAATTTTTTAGGTTCCATAAGTTTGCGTTAGATACAGATTACTACAGACTGTTCTGTTTTTGACAGATTCTGTTTTTCGTGTGTTGTTTGCTTATTTTGATGAATCTATGGCTAGTAAAAGAGTTTATAAACCATAGAGAAGTTGGAATACAGTAGGTTTAACACCAATATGAATAAAGAATGATTTAATTACAGTACCTAAAAGTGGTGGTTTGTTTTATTTCGCTAACAGAGCTTATGAGATTTTCTGTTGAGTTTTGTGTTGTGAAGTTTTCAAGTTTTGGGTAAGGATTTGATGGATTATGGAATAAAGAGTGGAAAGAGCCTAAGCTTGGGGATGCCCATGGCACCCCAAGGTAAAATTCAAGGACAACCAAAAGCCTAAGCTTGGGGATGCCCCGGAAGGCATCCCCTCTTTCGTCTTCATCTATCGGTAACTTTACTTGGAGCTATATTTTTATTCACCACATGATATGTGTTTTGCTTGGAGCGTCTTGTATGATTTGAGTATTTGCCTTTTAGTTTACCACAATCATCCTTGCTGTACACACCTTTTGAGAGAGACACGCATGATTCGGAATTTATTAGAATACTCTATGTGCTTCACTTATATCTTTTGAGCTATATAGTTTTTGCTCTAGTGCTTCACATATATCTTTTAGAGTACGGTGGTGTTTTTATTTTATAGAAATTATTGATATCTATTGCTTCACTTATATTATTTTGAGAGTCTTTTAGAACAGCATGGTATTTTGCTTTGGTTGAAATTAGTCCTAATATAATAGGCATCCAAGATAGGTATAATAATAACTATCATAGAAAGTGCATTGAATACTATGAGAAGTTTGATACTTGATGATTGTTTTGAGATATGAGGATGGTGATATTAGAGTCATGCTAGTTGAGTAATTATGAATTTGAGGAATACTTGTGTTGAAGTTAGTGATTCCCATAGCATGCACGTATGGTGAACCGTTATGTGATGAAGTTGGAGCATGATTTATTTATTGATTGTCTTCCTTATGTGTGGAGGTCTGGATCACGTGATGGTTAACTCCTACCTACCCTTCCCCTAGGAGCATGCGTGTAGTACTTTGTTTTGATGACTTATAGATTTTTACAATAAGTATGTGAGTTCTTTATGACTAATGTTGAGTCCATGGATTATACACACTCTCTCCCTTCCACCATTGCTAGCCTCTCTAATACCGCACACCTTTCGCCGGTATCTTACACCCACCATATACCTTCCTCAAAACAGCCACCATACCTACCTATCATGGCATTTCCATAGCCATTCCGAGATATATTGCCATGCAACTTTCCACCATTTCGTTTATTATGACACGCTTCATCATTGTCATATTGCTTTGCGTGATCATGTAGTTGATATCGTATTTGTGGCAAAGCCACCATTCATAATTTTCATACATGTCACTCTTGATTAATTGCATATCCCGGTACACCGCCGGAGGCATTCACATAGAGTCCTATTTTGTTCTAAGTATCGAGTTGTAGTTCTTGAGTTGTAAGTAATAAAAGTGTGATGATCATTATTATTAGAGCATTGTCCCATGTGAGGAAAGGATGATGGAAACTATGATTCCCCCACAAGTCGGGATGAGATTCCGGACTAAATAAAAAAATAAAAAAAAGAGGCCAAAGAAAAAAAAGAGAAAAAGGCCCAAAAGAAAAAATAAGAGAGAAAAGAAAAAAAAAGAAAAAGAGAGAAAAAGAGAAAAGGGGCAATGCTACTATCCTTTTACCACACTTGTGCTTCAAAGTAGCACCATGATCTTCATGATAGAGAGTCTCCTATGTTGTCACTTTCATATACTAGTGGGAATTTCATTATAGAACTTGGCTTGTATATTCCAATGATGGGCTTCCTCAAAGTGCCGTCTTCGTGAGCAAGCAAGTTGGACGCACAACCACTTAGTTTCCTTTTGAGCTTTCATACACTTATAGCTCTAGTGCATCTGTTGCATGGCAATCCCTACTCACTCACATTGATATCTATTAATGGTCATCTCCATAGCCTGTTGATACGCCCAGGATATGTGAGACTATCTTCTCCTTTTTGTCTTCTCCACAACCACCATTCTATTCCACATATAGTGCTATGTCCATGGCTCATGCTCATGTATTGCGTGAAGATTGAAAAAATTTGAGAATACTAAAGTATGAAACAATTGCTTGGCTGAAACCGGGGTTCTGCATGATTTAAATATTTTGTGTGGTGAAGATAGAGCATAGCCAGACTATATGATTTTGTAGGGATAACTCTCTTTAGCCATGTTATTTTGAGAAGACATAATAGCTTAGTTAGTATGCTTGAAGTATTATTATTTTATGTCAATATTAAACTTTTATCTTGAATCTTTCGGATCTGAACATTCAAGCCACAATAAAGAAAGTTACGTTGAGAAATATGCTAGGTAGCATTCCATATCAAAATATCTGTTTTTATCATTTACCTACTCGAGGATGAGCAGGAATTAAGCTTGGGGATGCTTGATACGTCTCCAACTTATCTATAATTTTTTATTGTTCCATGCTATTATATTATCTGTTTTGGATGTTTAATGGGCTTTATCATACACTTTTATATTATTTTTGGGACTAACCTATTAACCGGAGGCCCAGCCCAGATTGCTGTTTTTTGCCTACTTCAGTGTTTCGCAGAAAAAGAATATCAAACGGAGTCCAAATGGAATGAAACCTTCGGGGACTTGATTTTCGGAACAAACGTGATCCAGAGGACTTGAAGTGGACGTCAAGGCATCGACAAGGAGGCCACAAGGCAGGGGGCGTGCCTACCCCCTGGGCGCGCCCTCCACCCTCGTGGGCCCCTCGTGGCTCCACCGACCTACTTCTTCCTCCTATATATACCTACGGACCCCGAAAACATCCAGGAGCACCACGAAACCCTATTTCCACCGCCGCAACCTTCTGTACGCGTGAGATCCCATCTTGGGGCCTTTTCCGGTGCTCCGCCAGAGGAGGCATTTATCACGGAGGGCTTCTACATCAACACCATAGCCTCTCCGATGATGTGTGAGTAGTTTACCTTAGACCTTCGGGTCCATAGTTATTAGCTAGATGTCTTCTTCTCTCTCTTTGGATCTCAATACAAAGTTCTCCTTGTTTCTCTTGGAGATCTATTCGATGTAATCTTCTTTTGCGGTGTGTTTGTCCAGATCCGATGAATTATGGGTTTATGATAAAGATTATCTATGAACAATATTTGATTCTCCTCTGAATCCTTTTATGTATGATTGATTATCTTTGCAAGTATTTTCGAATTATCAGTTTGGTTTGGCCTACTAGATTGATCTTTCTTGCAATGGGAGAAGTGCTTAGCTTTGGGTTCAATCTTGCGGTGCTCGATCCCAGTGACAGTATGGGAAACGACACGTATTGTATTGTTGTCATTGAGGATAAAAAGATGGGGTTTATATCATATTGCTTGAGTTTATCTCTCTACATCATGTCATCTTACCTAATGCGTTATTCTGTTCTTATGAACTTAATACTCTAGATGCATGCTGGATAGCGGTCGATGTGTGGAGTAATAATAGTAGATGCAGGCAGGATTCGGTCTACTTGTCACGAACGTGATGCCTATATACATGATCATACCTAGATATTCTCATAACTATGCTCAATTCTATCAATTGCTCGACAGTAATTTATTCACCCTCCGTAATACTTATGCTAAGCCACTAGTGAAACCTATGGCCCCCGGGTCTATTATCCATCATATTAATCTCCCGTCAACTAGCTATTTCTGTCGCCATTTATTTTTCTTTCTTTACTTTTAGTCTTTATCATAAAAATACCAAAAATATTATCTTATCATCTCTATCAGATCTCACTTTTGCAAGTGGCCGTGAAGGGATTGACAACCTCTTTATTGCGTTGGTTGCAAGGTTCTTATTTGTTTGTGTAGGTACGAGGGACTTGAGCGTGGCCTCCTACTGGATTGATACTTTGGTTCTCAAAACTGAGAGAAATACTTACGCTACTTTGCTGCATCACCCTTTTCTCTTCAAGGGAAAACCAACGCTGTGCTCAAGAGCTAGCACTTAGCACTGGCGTGCTTTTTTAACATGCGCTACTACTAAAGTTCTGTGTATAAGGTTTTCCCTAGTAGTGAGCACTGGACGCGAGACGAGCTTGATTTTGCCGCCGGGCACGAGACGAGCTCGGTCCTGCTGCCGGGCGCGAGACGAGCTCGGTCCCGCGGTACTAGGCGCGAGACGTGCGATGGACCGCAGCTGGGAGCGGGCCAGCCCTTCGAGTCAAGTAGAGGCCAGACGACGAGGAGATGAAGCAAGGTCAAAACAGCTCGACCGCAGATGAGCCGACGCCGGAGAAGCCGGCCGCCGCCGTGGGCAACGTTGCCGGCCACCGCGTAGCCGCCACGCCTCTGGGAGGCCACCACCCGGACCTCCCCGCGCCACCGCCCAGGGCTGGAGCACCAGACACACCCGACTGCTGCCCCAACCCGCGCCGCCTGCCGAAAAAGTCGCGTCAAATCCGGCCGGCACGCCCCCACCTCCACCAGCTCTAGCCCAACTCCAGCCCCAACCGAGAGGAGAGGAAGACCGAGCTGAAGCCCGTAGATAAGGGGCCCATCAGAACCGCCCGCTGCAGCCCGTGACAAGATCCGATCCACCGCCGTGACCACGGGCACGCAGCCGCCGCGCCGCTGTTGTCGCCCACCACGCCGCCGCCGGGAGCCACCGCCGCCGCACCGCCGGGCCCTGCGCACGCCCGGCGCCGCCGCCGGAGCAGGCCGCCCCGCACCGGACATACCCTAGCGGCGGAGAGAGAGGGGCCCCGCCACCAGCTACCGCGAGGGGCTTTGCCCCGGCGGTGAGGGCGGGGGAGGGTGGGGAGGAGGAGAGGAGGGGGGGAGCCGCGCCGCCGCCCGAGTCGCCCGCGGGGACGAGGACGCGGGGGCTAGGTCTCCTGTTCTTGAATGGGCTTGATTTCTGAAAGTCTCTGCAACTTGTTATGCGTTAATTTGGTACAATTGTAAAGTAACATTGATACCTCTCATATGTACTAGTTTGTCTATGCAACGCTGTTCTTAACTTCTTGAGTCGAGACTTCCCTTTATGCTCCATGCTCCCTGTAAACTTTAGGTACGCATCTCTTGAGTCGAGAAAAGTTTAAATATCATACAATGGATGAGTAAAATTCCAGAAAGCGATGTATAATAAGATTTTACAAACGCTGACAAAGAGTTACATATGAGCTTGTTAGCAAGATGGCGAAGAGGCCAGGGAACACGTGAGCTAGAAGTCCGGAGGGTAAAGCCACCTGGCAGAATTACAACGTCCCCGCCATGTGGGATTATTATAACAATGCATTAAATAATATCCTGTCCTTCCTTGGTCTTCCCTGCAGTACACTTGATCACCATCGCCTGTCCTTACAGAGTACACCTTGTCATCAGGCAACTCTTCTTCAGTTGTAGGGCTATAATAGTAGATGTGATTTCTCTTTATACCATGATGTCCACCAACCGGCACATGTACTGCTTTAGACAACCCCAAGAATAATGCATACTGGCCAAAATTCGTCACATGTGCCCACTTCTGCTTGTGAGCCTTGCCATTGTCAGCATCGACGAGCTTGAATACCCTAAAGAAATACTTACCGTCGCTCAACCATCGTTCCCTCACCGCAATCAACAAATCGCCATGCAACTCCACCATGTAAGCGTCGTAGTACATGGGGTTGTAACAACTCCAGTCACGCGACTGGATGGGTAAAGGATGGGTAGCCATGATCTCGGGCATTTTGTCTTCCTTAATAACGATTTCAACCTTGACAAGAATTTCAGAGAGCATTGTGAGGCCATAGAGATCGCCGTTGTAGAAGGCGATGTCCCAAAACGAGTTCCCACGCCATAGATGTGCAGACCATCCACCGTCGTGGCAACCTACTCTGCACACGGCAATACTATTACCTTCGTGTGTAATGGCGGCGAGAATGCAGCCATCAGAGGAGGCTGGGTCTTGGGAGAAGATGATTTTCTTGATGTTGTGTGGGCCTTTGACCGTGGGTATAGAAGCGATCATCCTCTGGTTGGCGGTGAGCGGCACCTCGGCGCCGGAGAAGAGATTCACAATCACGAGCTGGTGGTCATCCGTGGCGGCGATCCAGCCGCCATGGTGGGAGCCGACGAACCGCTTCTTGACAGCCTTGCCAGGGACGCGCAGGACCCAACTGCCGCAGGGGCCGCACATGTGCTTCTTCTTGCTACGTCCATACGGCGAGAGTATGAGAGCTGGGACGGCGGGCTGCGCTGGGAGCCGCGACGCCGCGTCGCGCCATGATCTGCAGACGGCGGCGAGGCGCACGCGGTCGCGCGGGGAGGAGATCCTGCGGCGAACCATGCCGAGGAGATCGTCGGGAAGGTTGTGCCATCCCGTCGCCGACGAAGACGACGACTCAGTGTTGCCATCGCCCGCGTTCGCTTGCGCCGTCAACATATCTCGAACTCCAGATCCGTGCGTGCCCCCGATCTCCTCTCTGTTCGTTGCGGATCTGCGGCCATTTATCGGCGCTGGTCTTCAACGGCCCAGCAAGCCCATGAGGTCCTTATGCTTGGACGAATATAAAAACAGGAGGTCTCAGCTTACTAGGCTCTTTTTTTTTCTGAAAAAAGAGCTTCTTCCTCTATTTTTATATTAGCCCGCTACATAATTTGAATAAACACACACACACACATATGGCCATATAAAGTGTGGACCGAGCATAATGAACAAGAAACGTGTAGTAAGATTTAATTAAGCAGTAAATATATGATCAAATTTAGGAAAGAACTAACCCGGCTGTCTGGACAAGGGTGATGAATGCCAAAGACCAAAAGTCTTTCATCTGTAGTATGGATACAAAGCCACCAAGAAGCACGACGGTTGTCCAAGTGAGCACCAGGTAACCCAAGCCCTTGATGGCCATGGATAGATAGCCCATGCACACAGCATAACAATTAATAAATTGTACCTCCTTCCAACAATTCTCATCAAGTAGTTCCCGGCGACCCGCCATAAAAATTTCAATCCCCTCTGAAGAGTCCATTGATCAAGTCAAATCAGAGTCCACTGTTTTTTGCGATTCCCAAAATCGACGAAGTGGCCTGCATCAGACGGAAAATGGCACTGCAATATTAATAGAGGGAATTGCACGCGGTTTTTGGTACTATTTTTGCTATATTTTCGAACCGTCTGTTGAAATGAGACGTTTGATATGCCTTTGGAAAGCTATGGACTAGGCACATTCTTTCATGTAATACACCTTTTGAGATTCCTTACTGTTTTAAACGAATTTCAAAAATGGTGTGGCACCTGACGAGTGGCAGCGAGCATTTTATCATATTTTTTCCAAACCACTCGTCAGAATGATGCAAATGATAGGCCATTGGAAAGATATCATTGAGTCGCAACTTTTTCATGACGTACACTCCTCCAAATCCTTATGGTTTAAAAGTAATTTGAAAAAAAAATGATGGTATTTAGTTTCACTATGTATTTTTTGGTTGGACACCATATGAACCACATCTCACGACCAAGCGCTCTGCAGTTATTGATGCAATTGATTGATTCCGAAACTCACAGATGAGTGAAGTGCACATCGGGGGAAATTCAACCGCGACAAGAATCGAAGTGGACTACATAGATTTTTTGTCATTTTCAAACTATTTTTTATAAACACGTCCGAACTGAATTATTGAGGCTAGTGCACTGCATTTTTTTGCAAAACGCTTTTTAAGTTTACATGGTTGAGATTAGTGAACTGCACTATTTTTGTGTGTGTTTTCTTCTCTCTTTTTTATTAATGTGTCATGACTTCCGAGATGAGCCAAGTTTACTGCATCCATGTTTTTTACAGAGTGAAGTACAAAACGTGTCTAGAATACGACAAAGAGACGACTTAAATTTATACAATTTTTCTTGTTTCCTGCCATTCCTGAACCGAACTACAATAGATTACATGCATTCTGCCCTAGAAACGGGAAAGAGAAGAATGCGAGTGGACCATATTGCTTGCTTTTCCAGTTACAAATACATAGAAAATACATTCAGCCAAGGCAGTAAAATTACATCCACAAAAAAATGCACTTGTGGTGATATATGGCGCTTCCAAACTCCATGCACCCGTTGCCCAGCAAACTACAACACGAGTAGTTGAACTGCACTCTCCGGGCCCGTACAAAAAACGTGCACTGGACGGCAACTTCATATGCGGGCCAACCCCGGGCGGTGGTGCTCATTGGCTCGTCGGAGACAAGTCGTCGTCCATGGACACCATCGGAGGGGGGCTCTGGGGGACTCGACGGCCACTGCTCGTCGTGGTGGATCGGGGTAGCCTCCTGGCGCCTACATTCGGCTATAGGGTGAGGTGGAGAAGGGGGATGGTTTGTGGGGGGCGGATGAGGGGTGGTCATAGTTTTAGCCTTACCGGTGGTGGATATGGCTGGGAGAAGCAAGGTGGAGCACCTCCGGCTCCATCTAATGTCGGAGAGCCATAAGGGGAGGATGGGCTGCCTAACCGTGTACGCTGGTTTGAACAGAAGTTGCACTTCGCTGAAGACGAGCCACGTCGGTGGCGCATCGTGAGGCGAGCCCCGGTTGGGGAACGTTGCAGAAAATAAAAATTTTCTACGGTTTCACCAAGATCCATCTATGAGTTCTACTAAGCAACGAGTCAAGAGAGAGAGTTTGCATCTACATACCACTTGTAGATCGAGTACGGAAGCGTTCGAGGGAGTGGTGATGATGAAGACGTTCCCAACGTGATTCCGATCACCGATGACCAAGTGCTGAACGGACAGCACCTCCGCGTTCAACACACGTACAGGACGATGGCGTCTCCTCCGTCTTGATCCAGCAAGGATGAAGGAGAGGTTGAGGAAGAAAACTCCAATGGCAGCACGAAGGCGTGGTGCAGTTGGTACGGCAGTTCTCCGGCAGGGCTTCGCAAAGCTTGCGTGGAGAAAGAGAGGTGTTGGGGAGGGGAGGGGCTGCGCCTTCAATCGTGTGTGCAGCCCTCCCCCCACCCCTCTATTTATAGGAGGAAGGGAGAGGGGGCCGGCCCCCTCTAGATGGCATCTAGAGGGGGGGGGGCGGCCAAGGGGAGGAGGAAAGGGGTGGCTTGCCCCCCAAGCCCGGGGGCGCCCCCCTTGCCCCATTAGGGTTTACCTCCCCATGCCCTAGCCAAGCATGGGCCTAGGTGGGGAGGTGCGCCCAGCCCACCAGGGGCTGGCTCCTCTCCCACTTAGCCCATGTGCCCTCTCGGGAGGGGTGGCCTCCCGGTGGACCTCCGAACTCTCCCGTGGCCCCGGTACATTACCGTATACCCTCAAACTTTCCGGAGTCCGTTTAACCACTTTCCATATATAAATCTTTACCTCCGGACCATTCCGAACTCCTCGTGACGTCCGGGATCTCATCCGGGACTCAACAACATTTAGTAATCACATACTTGTCTTTCTATTAACCCTAAGCGTCACCGAACCTTATGTGTAGACCCTACGGGTTCGGGAGACATGCAGACATGACCGAGACGCTCTCCGTCAATAACCAACAGCGGGATCTGGATACCCATGTTGGTTCCCTACACGCCTCGATGTTGTCATCGGATGAACCACGATGTCGAGGGTTCAATCAACCCGTATGCTATTCCCTTTGTCGACGGTATATTACTTGCCCGAGACTCGATCGTCGGTATCCCAATACCTCGTTTAGTCTCGTTACCGGCAAGTCACTTTACTCATACCGTAATGCATGATCCCGTGACCAGACACTTGATCACTTTGAGCTCATTATGATGATGCATTACCGAGTGGGCCCAGTGATACCTCTCCGTCATACGGAGTGACAAATCCCTGTCTCGATCCATGTCAACCCAACAGACACTTTCGGAGATACCTGTAGTGCACCTTTATAGTCACCCAGTTACGTTGTGACGTTTGGTACACCCAAAGCATTCCTACGATATCCGGGAGTTACACGATCTCACGGTCTAAGAAGAGATACTTGACATTGGAAAAGCTCTAGCAAAACGAACTACACGATCTTTGTGCTATGCTTAGGATTGGGTCTTGTCCATCACGTCATTCTCCCAATGACGTGATCCCGTTGTCAATGACATCTGATGTCCATAGTCAGGAAACCATGACTATCTGTCGACCAACGAGCTAGTCAACTAGAGGCTCACTAGGGACGTATTGTGGTCTATGTATTCACACGTGTATTACGATTTCCGGATAATACAGTTATAGCATGAATAAAAGACAATTATCATGAACAAGGAAATATAATAATAATGCTTTTATTATTGCCTCTAGGGCATATTTCCAATAGTCTCCCACTTGCACTAGAGTCAATAATCTAGTTACATTGTGATGAATCGAACACCCATAGAGTTCTGGTGTTGATCATGTTTTGCCCGCGGAAGAAGTTTAGTCAACGGATCTGCGACATTCAGATCCGTATGCACTTTACAAATTTCTATGTCTCCATCCTGAACATTTTCACGGATGGAGTTGAAGCGACGCTTGATGTGCCTGGTCTTCTTGTGAAACCTGGGCTCCTTGGCAAGTGCAATAGCTCGGTGTTGTCACAGAAGAGTTTGATCGGCCCCGACGCATTGGGTATGACTCCTAGGTCGGTGATGAACTCCTTCACCCAAATTGCTTCATGCGCTGCCTTCGAGGCTGCCATGTACTCCGCTTCACATGTAGATCCTGCCACGACGCTTTGCTTGCAGCTGCACCAGCCATCGCTCCACCATTCAACATATACATGTATCCGGTTTGTGACTTAGAGTCATCCAGATCTGTGTCGAAGCTAGCGTCGACGTAACCCGTTACGACGAGCTCTTCGTCACCTCCATAAACGAGAAACATGTCCTTTGTCCTTTTCAGGTACTTCAGGATATTTTTGACCGCTGTCCAGTGTTCCTTGCCGGGATTACTTTGGTACCTTCCTACCAAACTTACGGCAAGGTTTACATCAGGTCTGGTACACAGCATGGCATACATAATAGATCCTATGGCTGAGGCATAGGGGATGACACTCATCTCTTCTTTATCTTTTGCCGTGGTCGGGCATTGAGCTGAGCTCAATTTCACACCTTGCAATACAGGCAAGAACCCTTTCTTAGACTGATCCATTTTGAACTTCTTCAAAATCTTATCAAGGTATGTGCTTTGTGAAAGACCTATGAGGCGTCTCGATCTATCTCTATAGATCTTGATCCCTAATATATAAGCAGCTTCTCCAAGGTCCTTCATTGAAAAACACTTATTCAAGTAGGCCTTAATGCTGTCCAAGAATTCTATATCATTTCCCATCAAAAGTATGTCATCTACATATAATATGAGAAATGCTCTGAGCTCCCACTCACTTTCTTGTAAACGCAGGCTTCTCCATAAGTCTGCATAAACCCAAACGCTTTTATCATCTCATCAAAGCGAATGTTCCAACTCCGAGATGCTTGCACCAGCCCATAAATGGATCGCTGGAGCTTGCATACTTTGTTAGCATTCTTAGGATCGACAAAACCTTCCGGCTGCATCATATACAGCTCTTCCTTAAGATATCCGTTAAGGAACGCTATTTTGACGCCCATCTGCCATATCTCATAATCATAGTATGCGGCAATTGCTAACATGATTCGGACGGACTTAAGCTTCGCCACGGAGAGAAAGTCTCATCATAGTCAATCCCTTGAACTTGCCGATAACCTTTAGCGACAAGTCGAGCTTTATAGATGGTGACATTACCATCCGCGTCCGCCTTCTTCTTCTTAAAAATCCATTTGTTTTCTATCGCTCGCCGATCATCGGGCAAGTCAGTCAAAGTCCACACTTTGTTTTCATACATGGATTCTATCTCGGACTTCATGGCTTCTAGCCATTTGTTGGAATCTGGGCCCACCATCGCTTCTTCATAGTTCGAAGGTTCATTGTTGTCTAACAACATGATTTCCAAGACAGGTTTGCCGTACCACTCTGGTGCGGAACGCGTCCTAGTGGACCTACGAAGTTCAGTAGCAACTTGATCCGAAGTACCTTGATCATCATCATGAATTTCCTCTTCAGTTGGTGTAGGCATCACAGGAACATTTTCTTGAGCTGCACTACTATCCTGTTCAAGAGGTAGTACTTCATCGAGCTCTACTTTCCTCCCACTTACTTCTTTCGAGAGAAACTCTTTTTCCAGAAAGGTTCCGTTCTTGGCAACAAAAATCTTGCCCTCGGATCTTAAGTAGAAGGTATACCAAATGGTTTCTTTAGGGTATCCTATGAAGACGCATTTTTCCGACTTGGGTTCGAGCTTTTCAGGTTGAAGTTTCTTGACATAAGCATCGCATCCCCAAACTTTTAGAAACGACAGCTTAGGTTTCTTTCCAAACCATAATTCATACGGTGTCGTCTCAACGGACTTAGACGGTGCCCTATTTAAAGTGAATGTAGCTGTCTCTAGAGCGTATCCCCAAAATGATAGCGGTAAATCGGTAAGAGACATCATAGATCGCACCATATCTAATAGAGTGCGATTACGATGTTCGGACACACCGTTACGCTGAGGTGTTCCAGGCGGCGTGAGTTGTGAAACGATTCCACATTTTCTTAAGTGTGTACCAAATTCGTGACTTAAATATTCTCCTCCACGATCTGATCGTAGGAATTTTATTTTTCGGTCACGTTGATTCTCTACCTCATTCTGAAATTCTTTGAACTTTTCAAAGGTCTCAGACTTGTGTTTCATTAAGTAGACATACCCATATCTACTCAAGTCATCAGTGAGAGTGAGAACATAACGATATCCTCCATGAGCCTCAACACTCATTGGACCGCACACATCGGTATGTATGATTTCCAATAAGTTGGTTGCTCGCTCCATTGTTCCGGAGAACGGAGTCTTGGTCATCTTGCCCATAAGGCATGGTTCGCATGTGTCAAATGATTCATAATCTAGAGACTCCAAAAGTCCATCAGCATGGAGCTTCTTCATGCGCTTTGACACCAATGTGACCAAGGCGGCAGTGCCACAAAGAGGTGGGACTATCGGTATCCACTTTACATCTTTTGGTATTCACGCTATAAACATGTGTAATACTACGCCGAGATTCATTAAGAATAAACCATTGACCATCGGAGCATGACCATAAAACATATCTCTCATATAAATAGAACAACCATTATTCTCGGATTTAAATGAGTAGCCATCTCGCATTAAACGAGATCCAGATACAATATTCATGCTCAAACTTGGCACCAAATAACAATTATTAAGGTTCATAACTAATCCTGTAGGTAAATGAAGAGGTAGCGTTGACGGCGCATCACATCGACTGGAACCATTCCCGACGCGCATCGTCACCTCGTCCTTTGCCAGTTTCCGCTTATTCCGCAGCTCCTGCTGTGAGTTACAAATATGAGCAACGGCACCGGTATCAAATACCCAAGAGTTACTACGAGTACTGGCAAAGTACACATCAATTACATGTATATCAGATATACCTTTGGTGTTGCCGGCCTTCTTGTCCGCTAAGTATTTGGGGCAGTTCCGCTTCCAGTGACCCCTCCCCTTGCAATAAAAGCACTCAGTCTCGGGTTTGGGTCCATTCTTTGACTTCTTCCCGGCAACTTGCTTACCGGGCGCGGCAACCTCCTTGCCGTCCTTCTTGAAGTTCTTCTTACCCTTGCCCTTCTTGAACTTAGTGGTCTTATTGACCATCAACACTTGATGTTCTTTCTTGATTTCAACCTCGGCTGACTTCAGCATAGAGAACACTTCAGGAATGGTCTTTACCATCCCCTGCATGTTGTAGTTCATCACAAAGCTCTTGTAGCTTGGTGGGAGCGATTGGAGGATTCTGTCAATGACCGCCTCATCAGGGAGGTTAATATTCAGCTGGGTCATACGGTTGTGCAACCCAGACATCTTCAGTATGTGCTCACTGACAGAACTGTTTTCCTCCATCTTACAACTATAGAACTTGTCGGAGATGTCATATCTCTCGACCCGGGCGTGAGCTTGGAAAACAAGTTTCAGCTCCTTGAACATCTCATATGCTCCGTGATGCTCAAAACGCTTTTGGAGCCCCGGTTCTAAGCTGTAAAGCATGCCGCACTGAACGAGGGAGTAATCATCAGCGCGAGTTTGCCAAGCATTCATAATGTCTTGGTTCTCTGGGACGGGAGCGTCACCTAGCGGTCCTTCTAGGACATATTGTTTCCTGGCAGCTATGAGGATGATCCTCAGGTTCCGGACCCAGTCCGTATAGTTGCTGCCGTCATCTTTCAGCTTGGTTTTCTCTAGGAACGCGTTGAAGTTCAAGTTGACATGAGCGTTGGCCATTTGATCTACAAGACATATTATGCAAAAGTTTTAGACTAAGTTCATGATAATTAAGTTCATCTAATCAAATTATTTCAATGAACTCCCACTCAGATCAGACATCCCTCTAGTCATCTAAGTGTTACACGATCCGAGTCGACTAAGCCGTGTCCGATCATCACGTGAGACGGACTAGTCATCATCGGTGAACATTCTCATGTTGATCGTATCTTCTATACGACTCGTGTTCGACCTTTCGGTCTCCGTGTTCCAAGGCCATGTCTGTACATGCTAGGCTCGTCAAGTAAACCCTAAGTGTTTTCGCGTGTGTAAATCTGTCTTACACCCGTTGTATGTGAACGTAAGAATCCATCACACCCGATCATCACGTGGTGCTTAGAAGTTTACGAACTTTAGCAACGGTGCACAGTTAGGGGAAACACTTCTTGAAATTGTTGTAAGGATCATCTTATTTACTACCGTCGTTCTAAGTAAACAAGATGTATAAACATAATAAACATCACATGCAATTATATATAGTAGTGACATGATATGGCCAATATCATAAAGCTCCATTGATCTCCATCTTCGAGGCTCCATGATCATCATGTCACCGTCATGACACCATGATCTCCATCATCATGATCTCCATCATTGTGCCTCCATGAAGTTGTCACGCCAACGACTACTTCTACTTCTATGGCTAACGTTTAGCAATAAAGTAAAGTAAGTTACATGGCGTTCTTCAATGACACGCAGGTCATACAAAATAAAGACAACTCCTATGGCTCCTGCCGGTTGTCATACTCATCGACGTGCAAGTCATGATTCCTATTACAAGAACATGATCTCATACATCACAATGTGTCATTCATCATTCATCACAACTTGGCCATATCACATCACATGACAATTGCTGCAAAAACAAGTTAGACGTCCTCTAATTGTTGTTGCATCTTTACGTGGCTGCAATTGGGTTCTAGCAAGAACGCTTTTCTTACCTACGAATAACCACAACGTGATCTTGTCAACTTCTATTTACCCTTCATAAGGACCCTTTTCATCGAATCCGCTCCAACTAAAGTAGGAGAGACAGACACCCGCCAGCCACCTTATGCAACTAGTGCATGTTTGTCGGTGGAACCGGTCTCACGAAGCGCACGTGTAAGGTTGGTCCGGGCCGCTTCATCCCACAATACCGCCGGAAGCAAGATAAGACTAGTAGCGGCAAGTAAATTGACAAGATCCACGCCCACAACTAAATTGTGTTCTACTCGTGCAATAGAGAACTACGATAGACCTAGCTCATGATGCCACTGTTGGGGAACGTTGCAGAAAATAAAAATTTTCTACGGTTTCACCAAGATCCATCTATGAGTTCTACTAAGCAACGAGTCAAGAGAGAGAGTTTGCATCTACATACCACTTGTAGATCGAGTACGGAAGCTGCTCGAGGCAGTGGTGATGATGAAGACGTTCCCAACGTGATTCCGATCACCGATGACCAAGTGCTGAATGGACAGCACCTCCGCGTTCAACACACGTGACGGGACGATGGCGTCTCCTCCGTCTTGATCCAGCAAGGATGAAGGAGAGGTTGAGGAAGACAACTCCAATGGTAGCACGACGGCGTGGTGCAGTTGGTACGGCAGTTCTCCGGCAGGGCTTCACCAAGCTTGCGTGGAGAAAGAGAGGTGTTGGGGAGGGGAGGGGCTGCGCCTTCAATCGTGTGTGCAGCCCTCCCCCCCACCCCTCTATTTATAGGAGGAAGGGAGAGGGGGCCGGCCCCCTCTAGATGGCATCTAGAGGGGGGCGGCCAAGGGGAGGAGGAAAGGGTGGCTTGCCCTGCCAGGGCGCCTTGCCCCTTTTAGGGTTTCCTCCCCATGCCCTAGCCGCATGGGCCTAGGTGGGAGGTGCGCCCAGCCCACCAGGGGCTGGCTCCTCTCCCACTTAGCCCATGTGGCCCCGGGAGGGGTGGCCTCCGGTGGACCTCCGAACTCTCCCGGTGGCCCCGGTACATTACCGGTATACCTCAAACTTTCCGAGTCCGCTTAACCACTTTCCATATATAAATCTTTACCTCCGGACCATTCCGGAACTCCTCGTGACGTCCGGGATCTCATCCGGGACTCAACAACATTCGGTAATCACATACTTGTCTTCCTATTAACCCTAGCGCCACCGAACCTTAAGTGTGTAGACCCTCACGGGTTCGGGAGACATGCAGACATGACCGAGACGCTCTCGGTCAATAACCAACAGCGGATCTGGATACCCATGTTGGTTCCCACACGCCTCGATGTTGTCATCGGATGAACCACGATGTCGAGGGTTCAATCAACCCCGTATGATATTCCCTTTGTCGACGGTATGTTACTTGCCCGAGACTCGATCGCCGGTATCCCAATACCTCGCTTAGTCTCGTTATCGCAAGTCACTTTACTGCATCCGTAATGCATGATCCCGTGACCAGACACTTGATCACTTTGAGCTCATTATGATGATGCATTACCGAGTGGGCCCAGTGATACCTCTCCGTCATACGGAGTGACAAATCCCTGTCTCGATCCATGTCAAGCTAACAGACACTTTCGGAGATACCTGTAGTGCACCTTTATAGTCACCCAGTTACGTTGTGACGTTTGGTACACCCAAAGCATTCCTACGGTATCCGGGAGTTACACGATCTCACGGTCTAAGGAAGAGATACTTGACATTGGAAAAGCTCTAGCAAAACAAACTACACGATCTTTGTGCTATGCTTAGGATTGGGTCTTGTCCATCACGCCATTCTCCCAATGACGTGATCCCGTTGTCAATGACATCGATGTCCATAGTCGTGAAACCATGACTATCTGTCGACCAACGAGCTAGTCAACTAGAGGCTCACTAGGGACGTATTGTGGTCTATGTATTCACACGTGTATTACGATTTCCGGATAATACAGTTATAGCATGAATAAAAGACAATTATCATGAACAAGGAAATATAATAATAATGCTTTTATTATTGCCTCTAGGGCATATTTCCAACACCCCCCCCCCCCCATGCTCGACTTCATCAAAGTCGGTGGTGGACGAGGGAGCAGGTTAGGGCACGAGCGCCACCACGAACCGAACAATAAATAAGGGGATCCAACCCGCCGGAGGTGGTGCATGCAGCCGGGAGGCGGGGCCAGGTCAGTTGGGAGTAGGGAGGACAGTAGGGGAACCGCGGTAGATCAACACCGGGGGCATCAACGGTTAGCTGGAGGCGGCACCGTCAATGGTAGCAGAGTGTTTGTGGCAGCGCCACGGGGGTAGATGGTGAGGCCACGACGATGGGTGAATAAGGAGGTGGCCGGGCTCATGCTAGGGGCGTAGGGGCGTCCGGTGGCGCAATGATTTGGGGATGTTGGCAGCTCGTCGAGGTGGCTCTGGTTGGGGCGGCAATGGAAGGAGGTACATGGGGGTTCAAGGCAGGGGCAAACATGGCTAACTGGTGTCGCGTGGTGTTAGCCGACGGACGCTCTGGTTGGAGCCACATCGCCAGGGATGATGGTGGCGGGTGGGGGGGCGTGGCTGGGGTTTGACAAGGAAGAAGGTGAGTTAGGTGGGGGTTCACAATGGATAAGGTTTCGACGTGGGGGCGGGGTGGTTACTCTTTTTGTTTCTCCATTTTTGCAGTTCAGTGGAGTTTATGACATGTGTTCACGACGTGCATATATATAGGACAAATGTTTGTTACCACCATGGTAGTTACCCTGACATGCGTTTTGTGTGTTGTATGTAGTGTCTATCAAAATGAGAGTATGTACGTGTAGTATAGAAAATACACAGGAGCTCCCGGGTGCTCCACGCCTGTGTACGAATATTAATCATAAAAAATAAAAAAAATCAAAAAAAATCTGAAATTTAGGGACATGAAACGTGGATTCTCAATCTACTCCTGTGTGAAATTTCGTGAAAAAATACCAGGAAACGTATCCGTGGCGAAGGAAATATTGTCCGAACAAAAATTGATCCAAACAGTTTTTTTCTATAGGAATTTTTTGTCTTTTCTGCCACGAATATGTTTCCTGGTATTTTTCACGAAATTTCACATGGAAGTAGATGGAGACCCCATGTTTGATATCCCAAAAGCTCAGATTTATTTTCAAATTTGTCGGTATTTTTTTGAATTTAATGTTCATATAGGGGTGTGGAGCACCTGGGTGCTACAAATCCGCTTCCTGCGTAGTATGTAGTATATAATAGTATTTGGGTAGTATATATCATACATTTTAGGTAGTATGTACTATATTTTAGTATATTATTTTAAACATACAAATATGAAGGTATTTCAATGCAAAAAAAGAAGGTATTTTCAAAATATACAAAAAATATGGACTCACATGCAATTTTTCGTATAGATTGTTTTGAAATATCTTAGATATAGTACATGAACATATTTAAAATGATAAAGCAGTATATATACTCCCACATAATAGTATGAACATATTTAAAATGACAAAGCAGTATACATTTACTACTTTATCATTGTAAGTATGTCCATATGGTATATATAAGATACTTTAAAGTGACTTGCATGAAAAATATTGCAAAATGGCTCATTATTTTATTATATTTATGAAATACATACATATTTATACGTAAAGAGGAGTATACTCAAAATACGATACATACTATCAAAAAACTAGTATATATACAACATAAACATTCTTACATACTACATACTACACGTACATACTTTTTAATTTGGCAAAAAAACATACAAAACTCAGGTGGTGGTAACTACCACCGAGTGATAGGAAACATTTGTCCTATAATGATCTGATCTGATTTGATTTCTTGCATGAATTTTAATTATGTCGGAGTTACAGATCAGGTGCCTAGATATTGATTGAGATTTTGTCTTCTTGTTGCTATATTCAGCTATTCTCCATTAAACAAATTTATTTATGCATCAAGGTTGATTGAGGTATGTGCGTTATGAAACCGATATGTTCTATGAAATTTTAAAAACAAAATTGAAGTCCTAATTTAGATTTCAACCCCGGGGCCCAAAATCTCTAAAGATGGTGTGTCGTTGATGGATAAAAAAGGTGTCCATCTTATATGTCTATACTGAAAATGGCCTGCCTCGAATATAACTATCTGAGATGTGTTTTTTCTCCTGCCTTGGATGTAGCCTTTGTTGTTGCTGTTGCTGCTGCTTCAGTGCTAAGAGCAACTCTAGCAGACCTTGTATATCTCGGGAACCTGCATAATTCCAGCGAGTATACGGGCTCGGCCCAATTTTCTGGCCAGAACAAAGCCCGTATACTCGTCCGGGCCGTAATTTTTTTTACCGCGGCCCACAAACTGCCCGCCGAAGCAGTATATCTACGGGTTTGCGTGGCAGATACGGGTCGAAACCCTATCCCCCTGCCACCGCGTTTCACCGCGATTTCCCACTCTCTCCCCCGCATTTCTCGTTGCCGGTGAGCCCCCTCCCACCTCCAAACGCCATGTGGGGCTGTATGTGGAACTCCGGCGGCAAATCCGGCGGCCCAGAGCGCGAGCGGTGTGTCCGAGCGGACGGCACGAGGAAGCGCGCAGTGAGGAAGTGGAAGAACCAGGGCCTCGAGCCGTCGTCAAGGCTCCTCCGTCGCGAGACGGAGGAGTACGACCCCCAGCACGGGCTCCTCCGGTCGCCCTCCTCGGCTGCGGGCTCGTCCTCTGCCGCGAGGGGCCCTTCCGGCGCGACGCTTCTCCCCGTGAAGAGGTCGTAGTCGGAGGAGCCGGAGGACCGCGAGCTCGTCACCGTCAAGCAGGAGCCGGAGGGGATCGAGCGCCGAGCCGTCATCGGGCCCAAAGATTTCATGGCCGATGTCGACGCGGCCGCGGCCGCCATTGCCGAACGGAACTTGCGCGAGAAGGCGGAGCGCCAGCGCCACGACGAGGAGCTCGAAGACCTCATGCTCAAACAGGCGGTCGCGGCCAACCTTGCCGCGAAGGACAAGGACGGCGAGTGGCGGCGCATCCCGAGGAGCAGAGGTAGAAGTTCATCGATCTCGTCAGCTCTGATGAGGAGGACTGAGCTCCTCCACCGCGTCGTTCTCTCGGCCGCGAGCTTGTCCATTTTGGTACATCGACCTCGGCCTCGCTATCGCAAAAAGGCCTGTGTGTTGCAATGGGAGAAAAAAAATCCTCTTATAACTCTAGCTGGGTCACTTGGACAAACTGTGTGTGGCCGATTCGCAGGTTATGAGATCGAACCCTCCCATCGGCAATTTTATTTTTTGCCAGCTCTCTAGACTCGGGCCTCAATGCGTCGCCAGGTGGGCTTTCTCGGTTGGACCAAAACAGGTGGCAAATAACGAAACCAAACATTGTGTACGTGACATTAATTAAAGCGGAACAAAATGAAGCGGGACAAAATCAAGAATATCACCTCCCTTTAATAGTAGGTATAGATATAGATATGCATGTAGATCTATTTTAAATCTCAGCTGTCAAACTTTATGACAACGTAAAATTAACGGATATAAAGACGCGACGTATGGAGAACTATGAAAGCCTCCGTCCTTTATTATTATATGTAAAGATTGGTAGAATGTAGTATGAATGATCATGTAGTATGTGATGAACTAGTGTATAATCATGTAGTATGTGATTAACAAGTGTGGTTGCAATTTCTCCCGCGAAAGTTTTTTTTCTTTCAAATTATATAGTTTCATATTTGTGGTCTACTCTGTCGGACACGATTTCGACCCGAGATCAGACTGGCTCGGTCATTGATAGGCCGGCCTTCTCCTTATTCATTGGATAGGGCGCGGGGGAAAGTCAAGTCAAGTACAGTTCTACGTCGAATTGTAAACTCCATATGCCGGTCTGCATTATACGGGGTCTGCTAGAGATGCTTTAAGTATAGCTATTGAATAGTCAATTACACCACTAGTGCTAGACTTGACATGAAAAAGTCACTTTAGCGCCCAAACTTGGGGTATACATTAAACTTGTAGTACTACTTGGCTTTGTGTAAATCACGTTTGTATACGAACACGACACTGATTACGTGTGTCAGCATGATATGCGGCCCACCGTCTGCCACCATAGGACAAAGATACGGCATGTGGCCAATTTTTTTGTGAAAAAAAACTGAGAATTTGTTTTTCTCACGAGAAAGCCCCTGCCACGGTCCACTTGTCAGTGACGTACAAATAATTGAAAATTTGTGCGGCAGCAAGGAATCGAACCGCTGACCTAGCAGCTAACCACGGCTAATAACCGCACCAACGAAGCAATCACGTTCAAGTGGGTTGCAGTCCTTTAGCCCATTTTGCAATGGATTTTTGAAATTTATAACGTATATGTTAATTATAATTGTGTATTATAAACAATATACATATAAATAAAATAAATTACATAATAGAAATAATCACATATTAATTTAGCACTTATCCGAATAGATCATAAATTACAAAACTATTCAGGTAATAATTCCATATTTAATTAAAATATACATTCAGTAAATGCTTTTAAAATTTATAAATTGTTCACAGTTCTAACAAAATATAATAATGTAGAATATAAAAGTGTTCACGCCTAAAGAATTTTTTCATTTCCCAAACTTTTAGTGAATTCTTAAATAAGTTAAAAAATGTTCACGGTTTTAACCAAATACTCATGTGGTGCAAAAATGTGTTCATGCATTAATAATATTCTTATTTTTTCATATATTTTAGTACAAAACTAATGTTGATATAATGTAACTGTAGTTGGCTGGGATTCGTATGAGCGACATGTAGTGTTCAGGTGCGTGTGCAGTAGTAGAAAAAGGGCTAATTGTCCCGGTTGGTAAGGGCCTTTCGTCCCGGTTGGTGAACCGAGACTAAAGGGTCGGTACTAATGCCTCCCCCTTTAGTCCCGGTTCAATCCAGAACCGGGACTAAAGGCAGCGGCCACGTGGAGCTCCACCTTTAGTCCCGGTTGGTAACACCAACCGGGACTAAAGGAAATTTTATGATTTTAAAAAAAAAAAATTGAAATTTTTTTGAATAATTTTTTATTTTCAAATTTCTGAATTATTTTAACCTCTAATCTCTAATCAACACCCCTCATCACTGCTCAATTTATCCTCTAATCTCAAATCACCCCTCATCATTCCAAATCATCTAACTTCCCGAACAGTCACCCATCCTCCCACTCCCCCAGCCTGAGCACGCTTAACTTTCGGGTTCTATTCTCCCTCGTTTCCAAGTCTGCACTTGTTGTTTTCCTGACAATAGTAAGATGTCAATCCTATTAACCCTCAGGAATTTTGCTTGAGCATGAAATGACACATTTCACTGTTTAAGTTTGAAACTATTGTTTTAAAAAACAATAATTATTTAGAAAACAATAGTTATTTTGAATAATTAGTTTGACCATTGTTTGACCACAGTTTGACCAGATTTGACCAAAATTCAAAATAACTGAAAGAATTATTTAGTAACACTAATATTCTATAATAATTAGTTTGACCATTGTTTGACCACAGTTTGACCAGATTTGACCAAAATTCAAAATAACTGAAATAATTATTTAGTAACACTAATATTCTAGAATAATTAGTTTGACCATTGTTTGACCACAGTTTGAAATTTTTTCGATTTTTTCCACTCTAGATCTTAAAAGCCCCGTAACTTTTTTTCTGTTAGATTTTTGAGGATTTTGAAAATGTTTAACGGGGTTCCCCCGGTTAAATTTGCATGTAACTTTTTAAGTAGATGATTTTTCATATAAAAAACTTTTTCATCCGAGTTAGTATGCAAAAGTTATGCCCATATTTACAAATTCCAGAGAGATTTTGCAAATAAAGTCGAAATTCACATTTGCAAATTTTCCCAACAACTAGACCACATATCACATGGGAAACTTATTTTCTTTTATTTTTTTTGACATTTCCATCATTTTCTTTTATTTTTTTAAAAACTGAAAAGGCGATCCACTGGGGGGGAGGGGGGTAGAGTTTGAAAATGTAGTACCGGTTGGTGGCACGAACCGGGACTAAAGGTCTCAACCCCATTAGCACCGGTTCGTGCCTCAAACCGGGACTAAAGGTCTAATCTTTAGTCCCGGTTTGAGGCATGAATCGAGACTAATGGTATCAAGATTTTTAGTCCCGGTTTGAGGCACAAACCGACTAAAGGGCACAGGTGAACCGGGACTAATGCCTTAGCCGCACGAACCGGGATAAATGCTCACATTAGTCCCGGTTCGTGATTGAACCGGGACTAATGTGAATATTGGCCCGGACTCATAGCCCTGTTTTCTACTAGTGGTGCCCACCACCCAACCAACTTTGGTAGTTTTCCAAAAAATAATAAAATATATTTAAATTGTAATAGTATGTTATAAATAATATACATAATTATATTATAAAAATATTCATGTAATAATTTCCATATTTAATAAAAATAGCAATGTTTTTGTATATATTTAAATAAATTTGATGATAAATGTAAGATCTTCCTTGTTTTAATAAAATATTTATATAGTATCTGAAAGTGTTCGTTTTTATGTTGCAATTCGTTTATTTGTAACACACGATTATAATTTGCATATATGTTATAATTGTTTAGAAAAATAACTGCGTGAAATAGATCGTAGGGACTCCAACCTGCTTAAGACCGAGAGAGTGTATAGCGTACTTATCGACCTAGAACAAGAAACACTGATACGCTTGCATGCCTAGTCAGGACCGTGCTCGGATACAATAACGATTTGCACCATACATGCACGCCAAAGCTAAGTCGTAGCATAAGTTCAATGTATGCTGCAAGTTTTGGTACTAAAGTGAGTGTTCGCGTTAAGTTTTAGCACGGTGGTGTAGTTGACTCTATTTAATAATTAGACGTGTAACTACGTCGATATCCCCCTGGTTTTCCTTTAAGTTTTGATACATCGATGAAGTGCGCCATAATGACTTTACGTTAAAAGGAAAGAAGGCAAAGTAAAAAACCATTCCACGTGCTACGGAAAATAAGAGAAAATCACATGTACTGAAGGGGGAGATTGATATCTGGCCTGCAGGAAGTGAAGCTATCTGAGCTCTCACACTGCTGCTGCAGAAGAGGAGCGGAGGGACCTATCTTTCACAGGGTCTCGGATCTGCTGAGGCAAACTAATACACATGCAACCTCTCTGTTCCCGAATATATAGCCCCTAGTGCTGGACTGCGGGTGTGCATGTTTTCTACAGATTTCCTTGGCAGTGTGAGTCAATTTTTTTCTGGTAGATAATTAAGATGTGGTGACGATGAAAGATGATAGATGAGAGGAGGAAAGCAGCTGCAGGAGAAGGAGAAGATAAGAAGGTAACAACCTAGCTGGTACTCCCTCCGTTTCAAATTACTCATCGCATAAATGGATATATCTAGAACTAAAATACATCTAGATACATCCATATCTGCCATAAGTAATTCGGAACGAAGGGAGTACTACAGAAGAGGATGACGGTAGCATTGGAGTAGAGCTCCATTGTGCTTCATTCCACAACTTCGTTTGGTGTCCGATGTCAGAAGAGCATGCGCCACTCGACCATTTCCACAGATTGGATGGTTTGTAGATTACGAGGCTAGGGAAAGCAACGGCCCTGAGGAGACTGACTTGAGGTCAACGGTCGAGCGAGAACGTATCCGGTGCACCAGGCGAACTCGTGCACCAGATGCACCAGCGGCACATGGGCCGTCAGATTGGAATGGGAAGGTCAGAATCCATCTATGAAGTGGGTGCTGGTACATTTTGCAATGGGGGCCTTGAAGTGTAGCTAAATCGAGCGAACAACCTCGAAAACCCAGTTTGTGTCTTCTCCTTTCGCCATCTCCTGTAGTACCACTGAACCAGGGCGGTAGGTTGAGCTAGGGTTAGCAGAGAAAAATGGGGCGACTCGCCTCTTTCCTCTCCTCTTCCTCGAGAACTCCCTCTCATCTCGCTCACCCTCACTCTCCCTCTGGCTGCCGGCGTTGAAACACCAGAGCCCAGGGTCAAAATCGTGTGGTCCAGCAGTGGCTCGCTGTGATTGCGTCTATGTAGCGACGCAGGGCTGTAGCTCTGTAGATGGACGGTACAAACTGCAAAGGATCCGGCCAATGGCTAATTCATTACCGTTCAAGGATCCGAGGTATGTGCACTGTATTTCTTTCTTATATTATTCATGCGCAGCCATATTGGTTCTTATGATTCCTCAGTTCCCCAATTCGTTTGAACCGGTGACATTTAAGAAATTGAACAGTATGATACCGAATTTATGCGCGAGCTGCAGCCATAATGGTGAAATTTTACCAGTAATTACAATTATTAGAGTGGAAAATAGATGTCTATGTTTGCTCTGACCGTTCATCTGTATACAGCCATCATGTACAGTACTTTGCTAAATTTATACTGAAGTTGTACATGAACGACTGATCATGTATGTGAAAATTGATCACATGTGAACCCGCGTACATGGCAAGAGTTGTGTTGAAGCATGCATATGTTTGATCTATCCAGTTCTGTATAATTATTCTATATAACTCTGAATGAGCCTTAGCGTTAGCTTCAGGAAGTTGATTGTATGGCCTGGAAAGGGAATTGCTAAGCCTAGCTTCATATAGATTTCAAGATTTGGTTTGTTGCTCTGTAGTGAGCACAATTCATTTTTCTCCTCTGTGTGTTGTTGCTCTGTTCTGCAGCATCATCATCATCATCTGAAACTTTGAAGATAAGTGAGAACATGTTCATCTGTAATAGATATTTTTAGCAACATCATCAGAAATTCTTGCTATGTACTTTAGCAAATTCATCTGAAATTCTTGCTCTGGACTTTAGCAGGTGAGACTCTTCTAAGAAACACTCAAACAAGATTTAATTCTGAACAAATTTGCCTTAGTTTTTCAGCATTATAAAGACAAATGTTATCCAAAAATATCACTTTTGATCTTATCACGGCCTTGCCCAGATCGCTCAAGTTTTTTTTTTCTGAATTTTTCTTTGGACAGCAGGCTACCCCTTATATGATTGAATGTTGGTTCTTACTTCCTTGCAGATGTATTTTTGGTACTTGGAGTTTCAGAGCCAGTACAAATTCAGTGAAGTGCAACGGGAAGCAGAGGGGATGGTGCCATGCAATCCTAGATAAGTGTTAAGCCGTGACTTGATGTAATTCGGGTAGGTTTGTGTGGTTCTGGTATCTTGGTTATTGCTTGCTCGTTTAGATTACTGTTAAGCCTTGAGATGATGTTATCTGACAATCACACTTGATGGATACAGTTAAGCTATATTAATGTACGGTTCTAACTAGTGACCTCACAGCTGAGTGTATCCTAGTTTGCAGCTGTAGCTCGTTCAGTTATTTTGTTATATACTCGTTCCATCAGTTCAAAGGTGAGAAAATGGTTTTCAAATTTCTTAAACAAAAAAAAAATGATTTGATGGCATCTCCTCAAACTACAACAGTCAAAGATATTTCCTAGCTCGACTGGCACAGGATGGGGCAGGATGATTCGTAGCATTTAATAATACTACAAGGTTTTGTTTGCAAAATGTACCAGCAGCCCTCTTCTTCGATTGATCATGTCCCTACCATTACAATTTAACGGCTCACGTGCAGCTGGTGCATCCGGTGCATGAGTTCTCTCGTTGCACTAGATACATTCTCACGGTCGAGCCATGCGTTGTCACATAAGTCCACGGTGGAACGCAGGTACTATAGTCTATTTATAATTCGCTCCGAATTGTTAGAAGAAGAGAGGGATTGGTGGAATAGTTCATTCTATTGCTTGAGCCTCGTGAGCATATATATATAGGAGTATAATGATCTACTTGGAGTATAAGACAAGCCAGAACAAGTCCTAGTCTATCTCGTCTTTCCTAATAATCAATATACTCAACACGAATGAAACAAAAAATACAAGATCGATTTTTGCACCTTCTCATTTGTAGTCAACAATGACTACAACCAACACTGCGTGCGCGAATAATCTAGGCCAGGCCCAGATCAAATTGCCCCCGCCTTGAGCTCGTCGGCGTGGCGCTACCTCGGCTACATCCGGTTCTTGGATCTTGTTGAAGTACACCGTGAGCACCGACATCGCCAACTAGAGCTCACATCGCCGGTACATTATACCACCTGTTACTAGGACATGCGTCGCTGCTACCGCACACCGAATAGAGCTCCAAAATGCTCGAGGCTCTTGGGCGGCCAAGATCACCCTGTGTTTTAACTCGACTTGACGCCGGATCTAGAATAATATGATTTTTTTTTGTTTTATATAGAAACGCACATATGAAAAGGCAGCTGCATTAATTGCCATCTTTTGCGCGAATCAGACGAACATAGAATCTTCATCCAATGTAGACATATGTCGTGTGATGAACCATGGTGTCATTTTTTTTTCTACAACGGGTCGCCCTTATAAGTAGAAATAGAAAAGTTACTTTTATCATGGTGTTATATAGAATTACCTTATATATGTAGGTTTTTGTGTGTGTGTGTGTGTGTGTGCATGCGTGTGTGTGTGTGTGTGTGTGTGTGTGTGTGGTTCTTCAATTGGTGTGACCTAACTAGCCAAAACAAATGTGAGTCCCTTGCAAAAAAAAGGACATAGCTACAAGACATATTGGGAAAATTTGAGCCATAAATGTTTTCATTTTTTCATATGGCTCAAAAGTGGCTCAGAGATGAACTCAACATAGCTACAAGACAAATATGAACCAACTCTGCAGCTCATTTTATAATAAGATATTGTTTAGGGGGTGGGGTGTTAAAATAACATATCGGCTTAGCTTCCTCTAGATAGCGCCCGACAACAGGCATACATACATGTTTTTGTAGACAAAACAATTGGTACTAAACGCAGAGATGGCAAGCTGTTTGATATCCTTACAAGCCAAAAGAAATAAAAAAACAAAAACAAAAACATAAAAAAAAGCATGTGGCCTCTCACGCGCCTGGGCAGGCCCATCTAATGCTCGGCTTGACGCGTGGCTTCCCTACATGTGGCTAGACGCTGATATGTCTCGCCTACAATGACACGAGAGGAAGTCTTGCTAAAGGCGAGCTCCGTATTGGGCTGGCCCATATCACTGCTAATCCTAGGCCGAATACCATATTTCTCGTTTTTATGTTCTTTTTTTTACATTTTTTCTATTACTTTATTTAAATTCCAGATATTCTATATTACAAAAAACACTCTAAAAAAACATTTGAAAACTGTTGACCAAGCATTTGAAAAATGTTAAATGCATATAGGGAAACATTTTATCACGTATATGCCAAAAATTACTATGTGTATGAAAAAATTCCATTGTGTATTTTAACAATGTTAATCAAGAATATAATAAAATGTTGGAAAAGCATTTGAAAATTTTAATGAAGCATTTAAAAAATCTTAAATGTCTCTAGACAAAGTGTTGACCATGTATAAAAAAAGATGAAAAAATTATCATTTATTTTAAACAAATATTAATCAAGCATTTGAAAAATATGTTGAACATGTATTTCAAAAGTGTTAATCAAGTGTCTGAAAAATGGTACATATGTATAGGAAATAAATTGACCATGTATTAAAAATGATGTAATTTTTTTATCATGTATATAAAAATGTTAATCAAGAATTTTTATAAATTTCGAACAAGTATTTATAAAATGTTAGTAGAGCATTTGGAAAATGTTAAATATGCATAGAATTTCTTTACCATGTATTAAAAATGTTAATCTTTTATGTGAAAATTGCTAATCAGGTACGTAAAAAATAAAAAAGGTTACCATGTATTAAAAATGTTAATATTGTATTTGATAAATGTTTAAAATGTGTATAGGAAGAATGTTGACTATTTATTCAAAACAAATCTTAAACTTATATAGGGAAAATGTATTATATATATATATACCTAAAATGTATATAGAAAAATAAAGAAAACCCGGGGGAAAACAAAAGCAAAGCGGATGAAAAACGAGAAAAAACAAACAACACCGAAGAAAAAATAAAGAAAAAAGAAAACAAAGAAATAAACAAAGAAATAAAATAAAGCAAACAAAAAAGGCAAAACATCTTTTTTTTAGGGAAAAGCATAGCTTTATAACTTAACTGGTCTCAGGCAAATCGCCCAAAACACAAGCGCCCACATGGGCAGGTACATCAGAGTCCCACTCAACAAAGTGGTGAGGTTCACACAAACGGCCAACTGCAACGAGTTCATGCGCTACGGAATTGCCACTACGCCTACAAACTGAAATAGAGAACTTGGATAACCATAGCTTGAGCTGGTATTTCATGTCCTCAATGACCGCTGCGTAGGCTGATAAATCAACTTTGGTCAGGTCCAGCGCCTCAACCAGCAGCCGTGAGTCAGTTTCAAACTCAGCTTGGACGATCCCCAACTCAGAGACTGTGGTAATAGCATGTGACATATCCATGGCCTCTACCGCAAATGCATCATCGATGTGCTCAAGCCTTCCAGGACATACCCTCGGGTTCGCCTCGCCACCTCTGCTGCTTCCATGGGCATCTTTCCTTCGCGTAGTTTGTTCCTATTAGACCACCATAGCCACCAGAAAGTTAGCACGAGCAGCCTCTTCTCCTCGTCTAGACCCCAAAGAAGATCAAACATCGCATGGACGGACGTAATTCTCTCGAGATCTTGACGTATTCCTTCGAGGCCTAGGTCACGCCATACTTCTTTCGCTACTTTGCATTTGATAAACATGTGTGCCCCGTCCTCCGCTGCTCGCCCACAAAATAAGCATTTCGTATCTGTGATGGAGATGCCTCTCCTTGCCACATTCGTGCGCAGGGCAGGAGACTCATGCTTGACTCTCCAGGCAAACATATGTATGTTGCGCGGACACGGCAGCTTCCAGATTCTCCTCCACGAGTTATCCTTGATCGTATTAAGGTTGCCAGGGTCACTTGCGCTGCTCCCTGCTCCTCCATCAGCTCTTATCTGTTCTAGTAGGAGGTGAAGCTTATACGCGTTCTTGACAGAGTGCACCCCTTTCGGATCATATTGCCAGGCGATGAAGTCTTGTACTCCCTCCCTTAGTGGAATCTGCAGGATGTGCTTGACATCATCGGCCCAGAAATTGTCTCTCACTAGCTGCACATCCCAGTTTCCAGTAGTTGGGTCGATATGATCGCTGACCATCTCCAACAAGCTCGATCCTCTCGGTGTAATTACACCCCGCGACCAAGGTCGAGGGATCCAAGGGTCAACCCAAATCTTCACTCATGTACCGTCTCCGATCCTCCAAATGTAGCCTTCCTTGAAGAGTTGAAGTCCATGCAACAGGCTACGCCAAGAATAAGAGATGCCATCTCTGGGCTGTGCATCAAGGATATGACCCGTGGGAAAATATCGAGCTTTGAGCAGCTGTGCACAGAGAGACTCCGGATTCTGAATAAGCCTCCAAATCTGTCTGGACAGCATTGCAACATTAAACCCGTGCATGTCCCGGAAGCCTAACCCTCCCTGAGCCTTCAGCATCGTCAACTTTTTCCATCCGATCCAGTGTGTGGCGTGCTCTTTGTCCTGTTGGCTCCACCAGTAGTTCCCAATTAGCGAGCTTAGTTCCTCACAGAAGGATTTTGTGAGGTAGAAACAAGACATAGCGAAAGTGGGGATAGCTTGGGCGACTGTCGTGACAAGGGTTTCTTTTCCGGTTTTTGCAATCAGCTTCTCCTTCCACCCGTAAACTCTCCCTGCCATAGCTCCTTTCACAAAGGCAAATGCCTTCTTCCTCGACTTCCCCACATGGACGGGCAACCCGAGGTATTTCTCATTCCACGATTCACTTTGAATTTGCAGTGCATACTTGACTGCCACTTTCTCATCAGCAGGAGTGTTTGGACTGAACATTATGGCGGACTTCTCAATGTTGATGCACTGGCCTGAACAATCCTCATAGAGGTCAAGAATCTCACGCAGCGCTTGGGCTTCATCCTGTTGGGCTTTTAGCAGCAGCACTGAGTCATCTGCAAATAGCAGGTGCGAGACAACAGGAGCGCGCTGACAGATTTTGATGCCGCTGATCTTGCCGGCTGCTTCCGCATAATGCAGTAATGCAGACAGGCCTTCCGCGCTGATGACGAACAGGTAGGGCGACGAAGTATCCCCCTGCCGTAGGCCACGCGAGGGCGTGAATTGTTCAGTGAGGCCCCCATTTAGTTTGATCTGGTAACGCATAGTGGTGACGCAATGCATGACCAAATCGATCCATTTGGCACCAAAACCTAGCTTTGTAAGCATGCCTCGGAGGAAATCCCATTTGACTCAATCGTAGGCTTTACTCATGTTCGCCTTCACCGCCGCAACCCCTTCGCCTCCTTTCTTCTTGTTTAGTAAGAAGTGAGACAATTCGTATGCAATAAGAACATTATCCGTGATCAACCGACCGAGAACGAAAGCACTTTAGTTATCAGAGATTATGTCCGGGAGGATCAGCTTGAGACGGTTGGCGATCACCTTAGACACAAGTTTGTAGATTATGTTGCACAAGCTGATCGGCCGAAGATCCTTGATTCTGGAAGGATTTCTCACTTTCGGGATCAAGACTAGGGTGGTGTCATTCCATCCTTCCGGCATCGGGCCCCCGTTGAGTACAGAAAGCACCTCTTCCACAACCTTATCGGCCATGAAATGCCAGTGTTTTTTTGTACACTATACCGTCTGGGCCGGGTGCCTTCAAGTCCCCAATGTGATCTAGGGCTGCTTTCACCTCCTCCCGCGTCACCTCCGCTTCCAAGATGGCCCTCATGGCACTGGTTGTTGGGGAACGTAGTAATTTCAAAATTTTCCTACGCACACCAAGATTATGGTGATGCATAGCAACGAGAGGGGAGAGTGTTGTCCACGTACCCTCGTAGACCGAAAGCGGAAGCGTTAGAACAACGCGGTTGATGTAGTCGTATATCTTCACGGCCCGACCGATCAAGCACCAAAACTACGGCACCTCCGAGTTCTAGCACACGTTCAGCTCGATGACGATCCCCGGACTCCGATCTAGCAAAGTGTCGAGGAAGAGTTCCGTCAGCACGACGGCGTGGTGACGGTGATGATGTTCTACCGACGCAGGGCTTCACCTAAGCACCACTATAATATGACCGAGGTGGAATATGGTGGAGGGGGCACCGCACACGGCTAAGGAACGATCACGAAGATCAACTTATGTGTCTCTGGGGTGCCCCCCTGCCCCCGTATATAAAGGAGCAAGGGAGGAGGAGGCCGGCCCTAGGAGGGGGCGTGCCAAGTGTGGAGTCCTACTAGGACTCCCTAGTCCTAGTAAAATTCCACCTCCCATATGGAATAGGAAAAGAGGAAGGGAAAAGGAGAAGGAAGGAAGGGGGCGCCCTCCTTCCGGGAGCTCCTAAGTGGCGCCTTAAGCGCCACTCGGAGCAACCGGCGCCCACGCGCGCCCCTTTCATGGGCCGGCCCACTTTGGATTCTCTCCCTCGCTCCCGCTTCGCTTGGGCGCTCGTATACGTCGAACGGCAAAAAAATAGAAGCGCCCGTGTGGATCGAACTCCAGACCTCCTGAATGATTCTAGCGTGCCTAGCCAGCCGAGCTAGCATCCTACAGCAGTTTTAGAGCAACGCTAGCCCAAAAGTAGACAGCGGCACATCATTTTTTCTAAAAAATTATTTTTTTATAATGTACGTTGAACAAATTTTAAAATGCAGTGAACTTTTTAGTAAGCAAACATTGAACAAATTTCAAATACACAAATGAAAACATTTTTTTGTATGTGTTGAACAATTGTTTAATGTACGATGAACAAATTTTAAGTGCGTAATGAACATTTTTTAATATATGTTGGACAATTTATGTATACGTAATGAACATTTTTTAATATACGTTGAACAATTTCATAATATAGGATGAATTATAATACATGATGAACATTTTTATAAATTCAAAAGATGAACTATTTCATAATATATGATGAACATTTTCTTAATACGACCAAAACAAAAAAGAAACCAGACTGGAAACGTGGGTGCTTTTATTATCGTTCTATTTACTATACAAAATCATAAAAGCAGAAATATAATTACTGCCATAAGTTGGCTAGCTGCACTCGAACAAAGGCCGTGGGTATAGAGTTCGACTCCTGCGGAAGGCATGTATTTTTTGAATCATTAAAGGAATGGAAAAAAAGGTAAAACGGGCCTGGCCCATGACGGGAGGGGGGTGTGCGCCCGTTTGACCAGACCAAGGGGAGGGGTGCGGCCACCCTTGAGGCCCTTTTTCCTTCTTTCCCGTATGGCCCAATAAGACCTAATAAGTATTCCTGTAACTTTCCGGTACTCCGAAAAATACCCGAATCACTCGGAACCTTTCCGATGTCCGAATATAGTCGTCCAATATATCGATCTTTACGTCTCGACCATTTTGAGACTCCTCGTCATGTCCCCGATCTTATTCGGGACTCCGAACTCCTTCGGTACATCAAAACTCATAATAAAACTGTCATCGAAACCTTAAGCGTGCAGACCCTACGGGTTCGAGAACAATGTAGACATGACCGAGACACGTCTCTGGTCAATAACCAATAGCGGAACCTGGATGCTCATATTGGCTCCCACATATTCTACGAAGATTTTTATCGGTCAAACCGCATAACAACATACGTTGTTCCCTTTGTCATCGGTATGTTACTTGCCCGAGATTCGATCGTCGGTATCTCAATACTTAGTTCAATCTCGTTACCGACAAGTCTCTTTACTCGTTATGTAATGCATCATTCCATAACTAACTCATTAGTTACATTGCTTGCAAGGCTTATAGTGATGTGCATTACCGAGAGGGCCCAGAGATACCTCTCCGACAATCGGAGTGACAAATCCTAATCTCGAAATACGCCAACCCAACATGTACCTTCGGAGACACCTGTAGAGCTCCTTTATAATCACCCAATTACGTTGTGACGTTTGGTAGCACACAAAGTGTTCCTGCGGTAAACGGGAGTTGCATAATGTCATAGTTATAGGAACTTGTATAAGTCATGAAGAAAGCAATAGCAACATACTAAACGATCAAGTGCTAAGCTAACGGAATGGGTCAAGTCAATCACATCATTCTCCTAATGAAGTGATCTCGTTAATCAAATGACAACACATGTCTATGGTTAGGAAACATAACCATCCTTGATTAATGAGCTAGTCAAGTAGAGGCATACTAGTGACATTAAGTTTGTCTATGTATTCACACATGTATCATGTTTCCGGTTAATACAATTCTAGCATGAATAATAAACATTTATCATGATATGAGGAAATAAATAATAACTTTATTATTGCCTCTAGGGCATATTTCCTTCACTGGTCACTCGGGGTTGGACTTTGCTGATAAGCTCGGCCATACGGTTGCATCCAGTGGAAGAGAAGAGAACCTGAAAAAATGAACAAACATAGTTATTTAGCTCCTCTCCTTCCTTCACCTCCGTCCCGTCCTCCTTCCTCAGCATTTTCACCTTGTTTTCCTTTCTTCTTGCCGACGCAACAACCATGAAATAGCGTGTGCTTCTATTGCCATCTTTGAGCCATGAGACATGTGACCGCTGTTTCGCCTTGATATTCTTCTTGTTCTCCAGCTCCTTAACTGCACACCTCAACCGAGCTTCCTCCCTAATTTTCTCTTCGGACACCGGAGCACGCATACAACCTTCCAGCGCCTTGCGGGCTACTTTCAGTCTCTCCTCAACCTCACCAGCCACCTCCTTGCTCCACTTCGTCATGCGCCCTGCCACACAGCGTAAGGCAGTAGCTACGTCCCCCTTCCCTCCATACATCCTTCCTCCCAACCCCCTTGCACCTCAGCACTGCAACCATCCTCTCGTAGCCACCATGCCTCGAAACGGAAGCCACGCTCCCCGCCCTTCATTCTCCTGCTTTCTCCATTCGTGCACACAACTACTGGTCGGTGGTCCGAGTGTCGTGGGGCTCCATTAAGAACAGTAAACTCCGGGAACCATTCACACCATTTAGAGTTTGCCGTGGCCCGGTCCAAACGCTCACAAATATATGTGTCCAGATCTTTACTATGGTTTCTCCACGTATATTTGTCCCCTTCGAAGCCAATGTCACAGAGCTCACAATCCTCTAGGGCCAGTCTAAAGTTATCCATGAGCCTTTGGGGGCGGGCCGCACCACCAACCTTCTCATCATGCGTCAGAATCTCGTTGAAATCGCCTAGACACAACCATGGTCGCCCATTCTGATGTTGTTGTCCGAGGATGCGCAAAGTTCTCCATGTCTCAACTTTCCTCTCCAAAGCCGATTCACCATAAACCCCCGTGAGCCGCCAGATCCTTCCATCTTCCTCCTTAACATCAACGTCCACATGCCTCCTGCCAAATGACTGCAACGAGACATCGATCCCCCTACGCCAAAACAGCACCACCCCCTGCTCCTTCCATCCGCGCTCCATGCAGTCATATGCGTCAATCCCAACAGCCACCGAAAGCGTTCCAATTCCTTCATAGACATTTTTGTCTCCGCCAAAAACAGTATGTCGGGCTCCTCCACCCTCCCCAATTCGAGGAGGCTACGAACCGCCGGGCCGTTCCCGAGTCCCCGGCAGTTCCATCCGATGAGTTTCATTGGTCCCGGCGGGGCTGCTCCTGCAGCCCGGCCGATATCATGTCATTTGTTGCACCACCCTGAGTCAGCTCCTCCGCCATCTCAACATTGTTTCCTCCGTCCACCTTGCCTTTCTTTCCTAACTTCTCTCCCTCATCCTCCACTCTACCCCGTTTGTGACCAGTAGCATCCTCCCTAACTCCACTCCTCGCCGCCTCCGTCCTCTCTCTCTCACTTTCTTCCTGTATCGTTTTCCTCCCGGGCTCTTGCTCTTCCCTCCTGCACTCATCTTCTCCTCCCTGCCTTTTCCTACTACCTCCGAGCGAGTATCATGACCCTGGACTGTAGTTGCCATGGCAGTGTCATTCTGAGGGGTAGGTTGTGGGGTAACTTGGCCACTTTCATGAGTTATTCTCTCCTTTTTCCCCATCAGTCGAGCCCTCTTCCATTTGTAGCTTCTTAGGGAGACCCGTTTTCCTAATTTGGGGGGGGGGGGGGCGGCAGGTGACTTCTTCTCCTTTATCCACCTTCTCCAGGCCACCGTCACTAGAACGAGAATCACTCTTCCTCCATGATCTGTTGTCGCTTCCGCTGCCTGATCGACCTCCCGACCGACTAAAACCATACTGGCGACTCCCTCCCAAGCCCCTACCAGCACTCCTCCACACTCCTTCCTCTCACATTCCTCTTCTCTGACCCATATCAGCACGGAGCCAGCGGCCGAACTGTTGTTGCTCTCCTCTCTTCAGCTTCACCATGCAGTCCTTCTCTCCATGCCCGATGATGCCACAGGTATAGCAGAAATCTGGCAAAAACTCGTATTCAAACCTGCACCAGTCCTTGTCCTCATCTTCCTTAACCTTGCCATCTGAGTTCATTTTTGTTGAAGTATTAGACCCCTCGTCTGCCTCATCCTCCAAAGTGAAACCCCGCATGATAGGTTTATCTATCCGCATCCGTATTTTGATCCTCATGAATCTTCCTACTGCACTCTGATACGTCTCCAACGTATATATAATTTTTGATTGCTCCATGCTACTTTATCTATTGTTTTGGACTATATTGGGCTTTATTTTCCACTTTTATATTACTTTTGGTACTAATCTATTAACCGAAGGCCCAGCCCAGAATTGTTGTTTTTTGCCTTTTTCAGTATTTTGAAGAAACATAATATCAAACGGAGTCCAAACGGAATGAAACCTTCGGGAACGTGATTTTCTTACCGAACGTGATCTAGGAGACTTGGACCCTACTCCAAGCAGTGCCAGAGGCGGTCACGAGGGTGGAGGGCGCGCCCCCCATGGGCGCGCCCCCTACCTTGTGGGCCCCCTGACGCTCCACCGACGTACTCCTTCCTCCTATATATACCTACGTACCGCCAAACGATTAGAACGAGAGCCAAAAACCTAATTCCACCGCCGCAACTTCCTGTATCCACGAGATCCCATCTTGGGGCCTGTTCCGGAGTTCCGTCGGAGGGGACATCTACCACGGAGGGCTTCTACATCAACACCATAGCCTCTCCGATGAAGTGTGAGTAGTTTACTTCAGATCTTCGGGTCCATAGCTAGTAGGTAGATGGCTTCTTCTCTCTTTTTGGATCTCAATACAATGTTCTCCCCCTCTCTCGTGGAGATCTATTCGATGTAATCTTCTTTTTGCGGTGTGTTTGTTGACACTGATGAATTGTGGGTTTATGATCCAACTTATCTATGGAAAATATTTGATTCTTCTCTGAATTCTCTTATGTATGATTGAGTTATCTTTGCAAGTCTCTTTAAATTATCCGTTTGGTTTGGTCAACTAGATTGGTAGTTCTTGCAATGGGAGAAGTGCTTAGCTTTGGGTTCAATCTTGCGGTGTCCTTACCAAGTGACAGAAAGGGTTGCAAGGCACGTATTGTATTGTTGCCATCGAGGATAACAAGATGGGGTATTTATCATATTGCATGAATTTATTCCTCTACATCATGTCATCTTACTTACGGCGTTACTCTGTTTTTAACTTAATACTCTAGATGCATGCTGGATAGCGGTCGATGAGTGGAGTAATAGTAGTAGATGCAGAATCGTTTCGGTCTACTTGTCTCGGACGTGATGCCTATATACATGATCATTGCCTAGATATACTCATAACTATGCTCAATTCTGTCAATTGCTCAACAGTAATTTGTTCACCCACCGTAGAAAATCTATGCTCTTGAGAGAAGCCACTAGTGAAACCTATGGCCCCCAGGTCTATTCTCATCATATCAATCTCTATCACTTTATTTACTCGTTTTGTTTTTACTTTGCTTTTACTTTTCACTTTGCATCTTTATACCAAAAATATCAAAAATATTATCTCTATCAGATTTCACTCTCGTAAGTGACCGTGAAGGGATTGACAACCCATAATCGCATTGGTTGCGAGTAGCTATCGTTTTGTGCAGGTACGAGGGGCTTGTGCGTGGCCTCCTACTGGATTGATACCTTGGTTCTCAAAAAGTGAGGGAAATACTTATGCTACTGTGCTGCATCATCCTCTCCTCTTCGGGGAAAACCAACGCAAGCTCAAGACGTAGCAAGAAGGATTTCTGGCGCCGTTGCTGGGGAGGCACACGCAAGCAAGTCAAACATACCAAGTACCTATCACAATCTCTATCTCTCGCATTACATTATTTGCCATTTGCCTCTCGTTTTCCTCTCCCCCACTTCACCCTTGTCGTTTTATTCGCCCTCTCTTTCCCAATCTCCTTCTCTTTTCCCCTTTGCCTTTTGTTTGCTCGTGTGTTAGTTGCTAGTTTGTCACGATGGCTCTACCTAAATTTGGTGATCTTCACCTTAAAAGGCTAGAGGAGATCGAAAGCAATGTCAGAAAGTTTATGGTTCTGCAATTTGAGCATAATAATTTCTTTAGAAACAAACTTAAGGAACAAAAAAGTTTTATGAGTTATATGAATAAAGAACTTGATGATATGTCTAAAGAATTTGATTCTATAAGAGCCCAAATTGCTCGTCTTGAAAAGATGACCGCCGAAATTTCGGATATGCAAGCTACCTTAGTCAATAAGATGGCCGCTAAACCGAATTCCTACGAAAATCAAGATGAAGATCTAAAAGTTATTGATGTGTCCCCAATTAAATCTTTGTTTTGCAATATGAATCTTGATGAAACTGATTATGATCTTCCTCTACCTATAAGGCGTTCTAAGAATTCGGAGTTTCTAGATCTTGATGATGAAATTGATAAAAGTGGGATTGAAATAGGTAAAAATCGAGACGTTGCTAAACCCACTATTTTGGATTTCAAGGAATTTAATTAAGAAAATTGCTCTTTGATTGGTTGTATTTCCTTGTTGCAATCCGTGCTAGATTCTCGTCATGCTTATAGTCAAAATAAGGCCTTTACCGAACACATTGTTGATGCCTTGATGCAATCTTATGAAGAAAAACTTGAGTTGAAAGTTTATATCCCTAGAAAACTCTATGATGAGTGGGAACCCACCATTAAAATTAAAATTAAAGATTATGAGTTTCATGCTTTGTGTGATTTGGGTGCTAGTGTCTCTACTATTCCCAAAACTTTATGCGATTTGCTAGATTTCCGTGATTTTGATGATTGCTCTCTAAACTTGCATCTTGCGGATTCCACTATTAAAAAACCTATGGGAATAATTAATGATGTTCTTATTGTTGCAAATTGGAATTATTTGCCCGTAGATTTTATCGTTCTTGATATAGATTGCAATCCTTCATGTCCTATTATTCTTGGTAGACCTTTCCTTAGAACGATTGGTGCAATTATTGATATGAAGGAAGGAAACATTAGATTCCAATTTCCCTTAAAGAAGGGTATGGAACACTTCCCTAGAAAGAAAATAAAATTACCATATGAATCTATCATGAGAGCCACTTATGGATTGCCTACTAAAGATGGCAATACCTAGATCTATCCTTGCCTTTATGCCTAGCTAGGGGCGTTAAACGATAGCGCTTGTTGGGAGGCAACCCAATTTTATTTTTAATTTTTTGTCTTTGCTTCTGTTTAGGAATAAATAATCCATCTAGCCTCTGTTTAGATGTGGTTTTATCTTTTAATTAGTGTTTGTGCCAAGCTAGACCTATTGGATCTTCTTGGATGATAGTTATTTGATCTTGCTGTAATTTCCAGAAACTTTTCGCTCAGTGCCTGAATTGTTAAAAATCACCAGAATGTGAGAAAATACTGATTACAATTTCTGCTGATCAATAAACAAATTGTACAGGTCTTCTAATTTTGGTAGAATTTTTTGAGTTCCATAAGTTTGCGTTAGTTCCAGATTACTACAGACTGTTTTGTTTTTGACAGATTCTGTTTTGCGTGTGTTGTTTGCTTATTTTGATGAATATATGGCTAGTAAAATAGTTTATAATCCATAGAGAAGTTGGAATACAGTAGGTTTAACACCAATATAAGTAAAGAATTAGTTCATTACAGTACCTTAAAGCAGTCTTTTGTTTTCTTTCTCTAACGGAGCTCACGAGATTTTTATTGAGTTTTGTGTTGTGAAGTTTTCAAGTTTTGGGTGAATTCTTTTGATGGATTATGGAACAAGGAGTGGAAAGAGCCTAAGCTTGGGGATGCCCATGGCACCCCAAGATAATCCAAGGACACCAAAAGTCAAAGCTTGGGGATGCCCGGAAGGCATCCCTCTTTAAATCCACTTCCATCGGTAATTTACTTGGAGCTATATTTTTATTCACCACATGATATGTGTTTTGCTTGGAGCGTCTTGTATTATTTGTGTCTTTGCTTGTTAGTTTACCACAATCATCCTTGCTGTACACACCTTTTGAGAGAGCCATACATGAATTGAAAATTTGATAGAATACTCTATGTGCTTCACTTATATCTTTTGAGCTTGATATTTTTGTTCATAGTGCTTCACTTATATCTTTTGAGCGTGATAATTTTTGCTCTAGTGCTTCACTTAGATCTTTTAGAGCACAGTGGTGGATTTGTTTTAAAGAAACTTGATCTCTCATGCTTCACTTAGATTATTTTGAGAGTCGTTAATAGCATGGTAATTTGCTTAATGTTAATATACTTGGTATTCAAGATATGTGAAACTTTCTTTTGAGTGCGTTGAATACTAAGATAAGTTTGATGCTTGATAATTGTTTTGAGATATGGAGGTGATAATATCAAAGTTGTGCTAGTTGGGTGATTATGAATTTGAGAAATACTTGTGTTGAAGTTTGCAAGTCCAGTAACATGCACGTATGGTTAAAGTTGTGTAACAAATTTGAAACATGAAGTGTACCTGGCTTGTGCATCCTTATGAGTTGTGGTCGGGGACGAGCGATGGTCTTTTTCTACCAATCTATCCCCCTAGGAGCATGCGCGTAGTACTTGATTTTTGATGACTTCTAAATTTTTGCAATAAGTATATGAGTTCTTTTGACTAATGTTGAGTCCATGGATTATACACACTCTCACCCTTCCATCATTGCCAGCCTCTTCGGTACCGTGCATTGCCCTTTCTCACCTTGAGAGTTGGTGCAAATTTCGCCAGTGCATCCAAACCCCGTCATACGATACGCTCTATCACACATAAACCTCCTTATATCTTCCTCAAAACAGCCACCATACCTACCTATTATGGCATTTCCATAGCCATTCCGAGATATATTGCCATGCAACTTTCCACCGTTCCGTTCATCATCATGACATACTTTATTTTTGTCATATTGCCATTGCGTGATCATGTAGTTGACGTCGTATTTGTGGCAAAGCCACCATGCATTATTTTTCATACATGTCACTCTTGATTCATTGCACCATCCCGGTACACCGCCGGAGGCATTCATATAGAGTCATATCTTGTTCTAGTTTCGAGTTGTAATCCTTATTGTTGTAATCAATAGAAGTGTGATGATCATCATTATTAGAGCATTACCCCCCCAAAAAAAGAGAAAGGCCAAAAAAAAGAAAGGCCAAAAAAAAGAAAAAAAGGGCAATGCTACTATCTCTTTTTCCACACTTGTGCTTCAAAGTAGCACCTTGTTCTTCATGTAGTGAGTCTCATATGTTGTGCTTCAAAGTAGCACCTTGTTCTTCATGTAGCGAGTCTCATATGTTGTGCTTCAAAGTAGCACCATGTTTTTCATATAGTGAGTCTCATAAGTTGTCCTTTTCATGCTAGTGGGAATTTTTCATTATAGAACTTGGCTTGTATATTCCTACGATGGGCTTCCTCAAATGCCCTAGGTCTTCATGAGCAAGCAAGTTGGATGCACACCCACTAGTTTTCTTTTGTTGAGCATTCATAGCTCTAGTGCATCCGTTGCATGGCAATCCCTACTCCTCATATTGACATCAATTAATGGGCATCTCCATAGCCCGTTGATTAGCCTCGTCGATGTGAGACTTTCTCCTTTTTTGTCTTCTCCACACAGTCCCCATCATCATATTCTATTCCACCCATAGTGCTATATCCATGGCTCACGCTCATGTATTGCGTGAAGGTTGAAAAAGTTTGAGATTATTTAAGTATGAAACAATTGCTTGGCTTGTCATCGGGGGTATAGAAGTTGGGAACATCTTTATGTGACGAAAATGAAGCATAGCCTAACCATATGATTTTGTAGGGATGAACTTTCTTTTGCCATGTTATTTTGAGAAGACATGATTACTTTGATTAGTATGCTTGAAGTATTATTATTTTTGTGTCAATATGAACTTTTGTCTTGAATCTTTCGGATCTGAATATTCATGTCACAATTTAGAAGATTTACATTGAAATTATGCCAAAGTATCACTCCGCATCAAAAATTCTCTTTTTATCATTTACCTACTCGAGGACGAGCAGGAATTAAGCTTGGGGATGCCTGTTCGTCTCCAACGTATCTATAATTTTTGATTGCTCCATGCTACTTTATCTATTGTTTTGGACTATATTGGGCTTTATTTTCCACTTTTATATTACTTTTGGGACTAACCTATTAACCGGAGGCCCAGCCCAGAATTGCTGTTTTTTGCCTTTTTCAGTATTTTAAAGAAACAAAATATCAAACGGAGTCCAAACAGAAAGAAACCTTCGGGAACGTGATTTTCTCACCGAACGTGATCCAGGAGACTTGGACCCTACTCCAAGCAGTGCCAGAGGCGGTCACGAGGGTGGTGGGCGCGCCCCACAGGGCGCCTCACCTCGTGGGCCCCCTGTTGCTCCACTGACGTACTCCTTCCTCCTATATATCCCTACGTACCCCAAATGATTAGAACGGGAGCCAAAAACCTAATTCCACCGCCGCAACTTCCTGTATCCACGAGATCCCATCTTGGGGCCTGTTAGGAGCTCACGCCGGAGGGCATCTACCACGGAGGGCTTCTACATCAACACCATAGCCTCTCCGATGGAGTGTGAGTAGTTTACTTCAGACCTTGGGTCCATAGCTAGTAGCTAGATGGCTTCTTCTCTCTTTTTGGATCTCAATACAATGTTCTCCCCTCTCTCGTGGAGATCTATTCGATGTAATCTTCTTTTTTGCGGTGTGTTTGTTGAGACCGATGAATTGTGGGTTTATGATCCAACTTATCTATGGAAAATATTTGATTCTTCTCTGAATTCTTTTATGTATGATTGAGTTATCTTTGCAAGTCTCTTGAATTATCCGTTTGGTTTGGCCAACTTGATTGGTAGTTCTTGCAATGGGAGAAGTGCTTAGCTTTGGGTTCAATCTTGCGGTGTCCTTACCCAAAGGATGTAAAGGGTTGCAAGGCACGTATTGTATTGTTTCCATCGAGGATAACAAGATGGGGTATTTATCATATTGCATGAATTTATTCCTCTACATCATGTCATCTTACTTAAGGCGTTACTCTGTTTTTAACTTAATACTCTAGATGCATGCTGGATAGCGGTCGATGAGTGGAGTAATAGTAGTAGATGCAAAATCGTTTCGTTCTACTTGTCTCGAACGTGATGCCTATATACATGATCATTGCCTAGATATACTCATAACTATGCTCAATTCTGTCCATTGCTCAACAGTAATTTGTTCACCCACCGTAGAAAATCTATGCTCTTGAGAGAAGCCACTAGTGAAACTTATGGCCCCCGGGTCTATTCTCATCATATCAATCTCTATCACTTTATTTACTGATTTTGTTTTTACTTTGCTTTTACTTTTCACTTTGCATCTTCATACCAAAAATACCAAAAATATTATCTCTATCAGATCTCACTCTCGTAAGTGACCGTGAAGGGATTGACAACCCCTAATCGCGTTGGTTGCGAGTAGCTATCGTTTTGTGCAGGTACGAGGGACTTGTGCGTGGCCTCCTACTGGATTGATACCTTGGTTCTCAAAAACTGAGGGAAATACTTACGCTACTGTGCTACATCATCCTCTCCTCTTCGGGGAAAACCAACGCAAGCTCAAGACGTAGCACACTCCCATCTGCTCCGATATCTGCCTCTACAAACCTTCCGATGATGTTACCAATGTCCTCCGCTGCTTCCCCATTCATCATGCCCAGCGGCAGGTTATACACTCTAACCCAGATCGGAATATCCTTGAACTCATTGTCCTCCGTTCGCTTACTCGGGATATAGTCCTCAACCACCACCAAATCCTTATCGAACATCCAAGGTCCGTTGTCCAACGCCTTCCTCTTCCAGATTCTTGGTGGAAAGTGAACATGAATTGATTCACTCCTATCTCTTTGCAGTCAATACCTTTGATTGGGCACCAGATTCTGCCTAGGGTTAAGCAGATTGCATCCGGGTGCGCCAGCTTCTCCGACAAGACCTTGCCTACACCCTGCGCCGCCGCTTCCTTCCCCTTCTCCCTGGCCGAGATCCTGATCCTAACCCCTTTCTTCTCCTCATCAGTCAACTTCAGACCCTTCAGGAGCCCGGCGACGCCTTCCATCGTCATCTACCCTCCCTTCCTTCCTCCCCCCTCTCCTCCTAGGGTTTTAGGTGTTGTACAACCATGCGCCCTAGGGAGCACGCATAAGGTTTTGGTGGGAGGGACGAGATCTCGAAGGCGCTCGAGAGGAGATCTGGACTCGCCAACGAGGGAGCGAGAGGAACCCTAGACGCGAGCTCTCCTGATCGTGATCGCCGGACCAGACGTGAACCGTCACCACGTGGGACGGACTGGCTGAAGCGCTTGTTGTGTGCTCTGCTCTGGAGTTGAGAAAAAGGCAAAACATCTACTACCACTATGAAAGCACAAGAGGGCGGAGAACCAAATCATCCTATCCATCGAAACCTGCAATCTGATGGTCTACATCCCTCCAACATACTAAACGCGTTTTATGCTTTAATTATCCACCATGCCATTACGTTAATTAACTACCCACCATGCCATTGGGCTAACATCCTCAGGAACACGTCCCATCATCATCAAAATAAAAAAAACATCCTGAAGGCCTCTTTCGACCACGCCCTCGAGGCAGTTTTGTCCACCGCCACAGCTCTTCCCCGCCAGCCACCGTCCTCGGCCTGTGCCTCCGTCTGAACGCGCCGCCGGACCGCCGCGCCCACGCTCCAGGCGCTCGGGCCGCCCCGTCCACGTGCCGCCCGGGCCGCTCCCTCCCCGCCCCGTTCACGCCTCGCCCAGGCCATCGCCACTCCCACGCCAACGGTTGCTCCAGTCGCTGCCTCTACTCCTGTGGGCGCGGGCGCCGAGAGGTCTAGGGAGTGGCCCATCGATGCCGTCTTGCTCTGCTTGGTGGCCTCCATTGATGCGGGAGACCAGGTCGCCAGATCCGTCGTTGGTCGACCGAAGGGTCCTCGAAGGACGGCGGCCGGAGCCTCGCCATCCACCTCCAACAGCCCTCCGGCACCCCATTGCCGCCCGCATTTTGCGTCCCTTCCCAACCGATTGTCATTGCTTATGGACCCGAACCTGGGTGATCTATCCATGACTAGGATGAAGCGATTTCTCTGCTCCCAGTGCTTAATACAAAAAGCTCGCCTCACAGATGCCGACATCACCGTGCATCATCGCCTCCCTCCCTGCTCCCCTCGCTGGACCTCCCCGCTGCCCCCACGCAGCACCGGCGCGCTCCCCGTTGGCCTTGAGCAGGCGACCCACGTGCACACCACTCTCTGCTGCATCAGGTGCTTGTGTTATTGCCTCAAAGATTGTGGTGTTAATCTTTTAGGATCACTAACTTGCTGGATTAATCTGTTCTGTCCAGTGAGGAAGTGATGGTGCACGAGAATATCTCCCTACTCTTCTCGGTGATGCAAAGTTGAGGTTTGGATTTTGGCATCCGCCCTATTGTCGTGCTGCATCTCTTCGTCAGACAAAACTTAATTGTTTGTTTTTTCTATTGCTTAGATCAGTCTGTTTTAGTGCTTATCTTTCATTCAGAGCTTCAAACCTTAGGCACTCGAGTGCAAAACAAAATTCAGAGAACCGATTGCTGAATCCTAGACTTTCTTATAGTTATCAAGACCTGCAACCATCGAATCTTTTGGTTGCAGTCTCAACTCATATATGAGATCGATCATCTCATCCTACTTGTTCGGACTTGCGGATTCCCGAGTTCCTTTTTTGATTCTGTTGATTGTAATGTTAAATATGGCTCCTAATTGGATATAGATTTGTGTAAACGATCGGTGCAGCTGCAGATCGTCTATATTGATTCTGGACATCGATTCTTGGTGCTGCTCCAGATCGTCCACATTGATTCTGGACGTCGATTCTTCATTTACCCTTCTTATTACCATTTGGTAACTTAACCACCTCTCTCTCTCTCTCTCTCTCTCTCTCTCTCATGTTGTTTCTGAAGATCTTTTATGTGTCATGTCGACAAGGGCGTTTGATAAGAGATCCAAGCAGGCTGCATGTGAGGTGAATCAAGGTAATCTATATGATGTAGTCCAGGATAAACTCCTCTCCTTCATGTTGTTTCTAGATATGTTATTTTTCAGTGAATTACCACTGAAGTACTGATTTAAGAAAGCTGAGATTTATTTTGGCCATGTGATTTCCGTAAACATATCCTGTGAACATTTTCATAGAAAGTTTCCCTCATATCAAACTTTTTTATTTCTTCTACACAGGAAGTTGGTAGAATAAAATGCAGCCTTGATAGCAGAGGTTTGTGAATTTTATGCCAAGTGAGCCTCTTTTATTTTAATGCTTCAGTCCTAATGTAGCATTTTTCTAAGCTTTTGAGGAATACTATTGTTCTGTTTTCTGAGCGCTTGAGAATTTGCCTGCCAAAAAAGATATATAACAATTGTCTTCACACTTGGTCAAAATCATGTGATTCGAATTGGATATCTGATGCTGATGAGATGAAAGCCACAAGTGGACATGTCTTCACACTTGGTGGTGGTGCTGTTTCCTGGAAGTCTTGCAAGCAGACGATCTTAACCAGATCGACTATGGAAGCAGAACTCACAGCATTAGACACATCATGCGTCGAAGCAGAATGGCTTCGAGAGCTTTTGATGGATTTGCCGGTGGTTGATAAACCAGTGCCGGCTGTCCTTATGAACTGTGACAATCAAACAGTGATTGCCAAGGCTAAGAGTTCAAAGGACAACATGAAATCCACAAAGCACATAAGAAGAAGATTGAAATCTGTCAGAAAATCAAGAAACTCCGGAGTAATAGCGTTGGATTATATCCAGACGGCTAAGAATCTGGCAGACCCTTTTACGAAAGGGCTATCACGGATTGTGATAGAGAATGCATCGAGGGAGATGGGTATGAGACCCACGTAAGTTGCCATGGGGGTAACCCAACCTATGTGATCGGAGATCCCGTGAATTAGGACCTGGGAAAACAATCCAGCGGTCAACTGAGGAGAGTATCCTTAATTAACCCACTCCGTTGGAGATGCACAATACTCTCAATTCTGTAAGGCAGGCTGACTTTTGTCTTAATGTGTTCCAAAGCTTATGTAAGCAAGATGCTAACCTACAGAGCATTCTTTGGAGGAACACACCTATGTGAGCCCGACTGCTGGTCACAGTCTATGAGATTGGGTAATCTCTAGTAAGCTCATGAGAAGGTACGGAGTATGACTAATAAGCTCCACCCGTGGGGTTTAGCCTTCGGCAGCCACGTATCAGCTGACAATAGGCGAAACTTCTGCACGCCAAACTGACAATTCAAGGCATAGTCCATTGTTCAGTTGTGAAGAAGTCTAATCCTGTTGCTCTAGGTGGAAGTTCAACTTAACAGTCTCCACTGAAATTTCTGATATATCAAACATTGTTTGAAACAGTTGACAAACTTATGTGCCTCGAGATCTGGTGGGGGATTGTTGAATCATGGATGGTCTTAGGCGCATATAAGACACTAATCCCTAGTTAATCTTGAGGGCCATGTATGAGATGGCAGGTGGTGGGAAGTTTAGTCCCACCTTGCTAGTTGAGGAGAGTTGAGACCCCTTTATAAGGACTGCTCTACCACTTGCCATTGGGAGCTTGGGAAGAGGAGTGGTACACGCGCGCTCCTTCTCCTCCGCCGCCCGCCTCGCCACGCCTCATCACGACGCGCGTGCGCCGCGGTTTGCGGAAATGAGCCGAAGCTTATTTTTGCCGCTCAGGAACGAATTAATTAATCAGGGATTAATTAACGAGTCGCTAACAGATGGGCCACTGTCCGAGACATCGGACTTTGGGCTGACTTGCCTTGCCGGGATTCGTCGACTCCCTTGCCGGGATTCGTCGACTCCCTTGCTGGAACAACGACTCCCTTGCCGAGAGTGGGCCGACTCGGTCGTGGGCCTCTGCAAGGCCCATGACTTTCTTCCTCACGGACTATATAAGAAGGCTCTGGCCAGTGAAGTAACCTATTTCGGTTCACTCACTCGCTCTCGCGTGACCTAGCCGTCATCTACTGTTCCTCGCTCTGTGCTGCCTCCGGCGATCCCATCCCGACGACCGCATGCACGGCTGGTCGGGAGAGAAGGTGCCTCCGGAACCCTGTCGTTTGAGATCTTGCCCAGGAGAACGGCAATAAGGTTTTTGGGGAGCGTCTCGACGCGACTGCTCCCGATCCGTCCCCAACTCCGTTCGCCTCTGCTTCCACTACTTACTCTGCATCGACAGCATGGCCGACGACGCCACCGCTAAGAAGAAGGCCACGGACGACGCTGAGGCTGCTGCTGCCGCCGCCGCGTTGGCCTGGCCAACCGAAGGACATGATCTGTTCATCCCTTGTTTACTCGTACTTATGCTAGCCGTATATGTGCTGCTCATAGAAGGTTCGATTCTATGTTTTGTACGTGCTAGTATGCTTAGGTATTGCTATGAGATGCATACCTTTTATGCCATGCTTACTGTTTACTCGTGGATAAGTCTAATCGGAAAAGTGCTAATATTTCCAACATAAAACTGGTAAGACTAAGGGAGGGAGGACAAGTCCACTTTACCATGATGAAGATGCGGCAACACGGCCAGGGGGCACGAATAACCAAAGTTAAATCTAGTGTGCGCCACGTACGCTCCCGATAAGCGAGCTGATAAGATATGTTGCCTGAAAACAACCCAACGCGTGGTTTCTCTTTCCATCGGAGGGAGCAAACAATTCAATCATGGAGGACATGAAAAGCAGCGCCCACAGAAAGGATTGCCTCGGTGGGGGCTCCTACTTGTCTACTTATCCTATCCATGGACATTTCATTCCTCCCATGCCTTGCACATATTCTCTTGATGGCCTTTAAAAATAGATTTATAACTTACTTATCAGTTTATTAATCAAAGTATTGTCTTAGTTCCACAAAAGAAGATTTTTGGACGTCCAACCAAATTCTGGAAACAATTCCAGTTTTGGATAGTCGAACGCGATCTTTTTTGTATAATTTATCTCAAAAAGTATATGGAAAATATTTTTGACTTCGATAATTTTGGCTGCTCATGTATTATTTAATGAAATTGTTAACTCGAGAGCATTCCAAATATCGGAACAAATCCAAACTCATAGCTTGTCATCTGATGCGCATCTGGCGCCGCGTTTGGCCCTGGCTGTTGCCGTCCATATGATTCTTGCGGGGCGACGAGGGATTGGTGGCCCTGCGTGGCCGTTAGCGTGTCGTGGACAGTTTGATCGGCCAGTTTCATAGATGAAAGGTGGGTCTGAGGGTTTCTAAGGTCAACCTCGCAGTTATTTTGTCCTGTGTTCTGCTCCTGCCCCCTCACCCTTGACTTGATGCTATGGCAAACTGCTCCCACTCGCATTCATTCGCGTGGGGAGGGGGGGGGGGGGGGGCGTAAGTTGACAACATATCAAACACCTATCTCCTCAAATTTTCCCACAGGGTTTTTCGATGAGACATTCTCAAGTTGAAGATGATGAACATACTTAATGATAAACATGTCTGGAGGAGTCTTTATCAAGATAGTGGAGCACTCACAAAGACAAGCATAGATTAGCGGAGTGTTAAGGATTAACTGTAATCCTAATAATCTCTGCTTAGTTTAGCAACCGTCGTGGTTACCGCCTTTGTAGTGTCCGCTCGACGCGTCCCCTCCGCAGGGAGCTCTGAACACGCTTCTTCTTATTCTAGATACGAAATTGATGGATCAGTGGTGGCTGGCTGTTGGCTGCGAGTAGCTTGCGCTCTTGAGCAAGGAGAGGTAGCCGCCCTCAAGGTTCTTCACATTCGTAAACCCCTGCACCATCAAATCGGTCGGCCAGCAAGTCGACGAATCAATAAATCAGCAAGCAACCAACGAAGTGTCGCGGAACTACTTATTACTTACTGCGGCCACGAGGTCCGCAGTGGCGAGCCTTGAACGGACGCCAGAGCGGCAGCCAACGAGGAGCCTCTCCTCCTTGGCGTGGAGCGCGGCAACCTGGTCGACGAAGTGAGGGTTGCGCTCCTTGCCATGAGGGGTGACGGAGAGGTAGTACGGCACGTTGCGTGCACCGGCGACGTGCCCCTTGTCAAAATCCTCCCACATGCGCACGTCCACATACCCGTACTGCTCCGAGGCCAGCAGTGCGCACGCCGCCTCCGGGTCCACACTCTCTACCGGCAATGCCGCTCCGCTGCCGCTACTTCTCATGGAACCCATGGTGTATGGAGGATTTGAGCAGGGGAAAAGAAGAAGACAGGGAAGCTTGTTGGTGTGTTTGGCTCCGGGGGCTGTGGAGTGATTTGTTGATGGATAGATAGGTGGTACCAACGGGTGTTTATTTATAGGAGAGGAGGCAGCGGTTGATGCCTTCACGCCCGGGTTGCCGCATCCATTACTTTCTCGTCGTATAAAGTCGCCTAATTCTTATTCGTCTCCGTGGCGCAACTCGACCTTATCTTCTTCGACGGAGGAGCAAGTCATATATGGAAGTGTCAGACCATATACATACATACTACATTTATTTCCTGTGAATTAAATAACAAATCATGTAATAATTCTCCTTTTGCACCCTCTTAGTATTATCATTTCAAGCCCATGTGCTTGCGTGTGTATGGTGGGTGATGTCAAAGCTCGAGGTGCATTGTTCTAGCCAGCTATTATTGAATGGTTGGACGGCTCATGTTAGGTAAGACTAAGGGAGGGAGGGCAAGTCCACATTGCCATCACCAAGATGCGGCGACACGGCCAGGGGACACGAATAAGCAAATGGTCAGACCAGCTGAATCTAGTGTGCGCCACGTACGCTCCCGATAAGCGAGCTGATAAGATATGTTGCCCGAAAACGACCCAACGCGTGGTTTATCTTTCCATCGGAGGGAGCAAACAATTCAATCATAGAGGACATGAAAAGGATTGCCTCGGTGGGGGCTCCTCCTACTTGTCTGCTTATCCTATCCATGGACATTTCATTTCATCCATGACTCGCACATATTCTCTTGGTGTCCTTTAAAACAATAACTTTATAACAAGAATTTTGGGCGTACAATCAAACTCTGGAAATAATCCCAGTTTTGGTTTGTCAAACGTGATCTTTTTTGTATGATTTATCTCAAAAGATATGTGGAAAATATTATTGACTTCGATAATTTGGCTGCTCATGTATTATTTACTGAAATTAGTAACTCGGGAACGTTGCAAATATTGGGACAAATCCAAACTCAGCGGTTGCCCTCCAATGTGCATCTGGCGGCCGCGTTTGTCATAGATGAAAGGTGGGCAAGGCATGAGGCTTCCAAAGGACTACCTCACAGTTATTTTGCCGTGTGATCTGCTGCTGCCCTCTCACATTGACTTCAACGGTATGGAAAACAACTCCCACTCAGATTCATTCAGGGGAAGGGGTGTAAGTTATTCGATTTTGGAAATCGTGGTCCTTCTTCCCCATATCTGTTCCTCTCCGCTCTCATTAGATGGTGGAATTGGCATGTGGTTTATGCCAGTCTTGATTGCTTTGCGCCGTAGCATTTTTGGTTGGACAATACAGCGAGGCAGCAGGGCTGGTGGGTTTCAATCCACCGAAATTTGAACTAAAACCACGACGAGTAAATCGGAACGGAGGGAGTACGTACTATTTTTCTACCACACACATGTAGTCCATACAAAAATCACATGCTTATGGTGGTTTGTCCTACAGATCCTTTTGCGTGCTAATCTTCACGATTAATTTCAACTAAACCTCACCATAGAGTTCAACCACTTTCCTGATTTTTCTCCACCTCTAGTCGGTAACACATAGCTTATAACTGTAGCATTATTCCATATTCTTTGTCACAAAATATAGTGTGTGCTGGGTATTATTTTTTCAAAATCAATATTTGTTTACTTTGATCAGGTTTATAAAATAACTTATTAACATTTAAAATACCATTTTTTTGTGAATAACATTTAGAATACCAAATTGCAATTAGATTTAACATGGAATATTTTTTACATATTGTATGTATTTGATATTGTAGATATAGATAATTTTCTCTATGAACTTAGTCAAAATTTATGAATTTTAACTGCTTAGGGCATCTCTAGCAGGTTACACCAAATTGCTTCTAAATGACTGGACCATCTGGTCAGGACACATTATGGAGAAGCCTTGCACCCCCACCACAAATACATATTTTCCTCGCATTTTGGGACGGAGGGAGTAATTAATTAACCTTGATAGCACAGCCCAATTGTTAATACCATGCATTAATAACCTTAACATTATTTAGGAGGTTCGTCGATTTTATGGAAAAATGTACAACTCACATAGTTGACATATTTATGTGGGTATCGTACGTCTGCATTGTAGAACTGAATAAGCAGAAACATGTTCTTTGCTTGTAAAAGAAGAAGTACATAGTGTCAACACGAATGAGGAGAGGGAGATACTATTGTCGAGATGGGAAACTGAAGGATGCGGCTAAACGCTCGTCAAGTAGGCATACACACACTGCACGTTCAATTTGAACTGCAAAAACGTCTTACATTAAGGGACAAAGGTAGTATTATTTAGAAAGTAGGTAATCCCTCAAATTGTGGAGTGCAAAACGCAATTCCTCCAAATTTATTAATTGTATGATGAAGGAGAAAAACAAGTATAATTAATCTGGCTCGGCCAAATAGGTACTGAGCTGAACAAGCAAACATTTTTATTTCCTTGAAATTGGTTGGTCCAAAGTCCAAGCCCAATATACGTACCTACATACATAATGCTTTTTTTTCCTTTGAAATTAAATCCTTCCCAGCTGTCCACCTCAGCTGAATGGACTTGCTGCCTCTTCTCTTCTTCATAAGACGATGGATGATAGATACATAGTACACAAACAGGTCACTAACGAACTTTTTCCAAATTCGAAAGAATCAATTGATGGATCCTTGGTGGCTCGCTGCTTGCGGCTGCGGATAACTGGCACTCTTGAGCAAGGAGAGGTAGCCGCCTTCGAGGTTCTTCACGTTCGTGAAACCCTGCAACGAAAACCAAAACGAATCCACAACTCAATCAAAGATGGGGAACCGTCAAAAAATCAACCATTCAAGAACGGACTTACAGCAGCGATGAGGTCTGCGGTGGCGAGCCTGGACCGGACCCCAGAGCGGCAGCCAACAAGGAACCGGTCCTCCTTTGAGTGGAGCGCAGCAACCTGGTCGACGAAGTCCGGGTTGCGCTCCTTGCCATGGGGCGTGACGGAGAGGTAGTAGGGCACATTGCGTGCACCGGCAACGTGGCCCTTTTCGAAGTCCTCCCACATCCGCACGTCCATGTACCCATACTGCTCCAAGGCCAGCAGCCCACACGCCACCTCTGCGTCCACGCTCTCCACCGCGGCGCTCGTGCTGCTTCGCAAGGAGCCCATCTATGGAGGATTGAGCAGTGGGGAAGAAGGGGCCTCTGTTTCTGTGTGAGGTGGTCTCCAGAGGCTGTGGAGTGGATTGGATGATGGAAGGATAGGCGCTACCTACTGGTGTTATTTATAAGAGAAGATGATGCTATGGCAGTGGTCGAACATATCACACCCGGGTAGCCGCATCCATCACTTCATGATCGTCTAAAGTCGCCTACCTTACATAAGTTACATCTATGGAAATGTCAACTACACACGTAGTTGCTGTATTTGTTTTCTATGAAATGACATGGTGTATAAGAATTTCCTTTTGCACCCTTTTTTTTAAGGTTTTGTGGCAAGTGGTCATGTTCATGGTTATTTTGATACGAAAATACTAGCCAGCCAGCCAGGATCTGGCAGTTGTCTACAGATGCCAGATGCAAGAATATGTATATATGTTTGGTAAAGAAGAGGACAAGTGGTATGCCCAGTCCACCAGGATTCAAATCCTGGTGCTTACATTTATTCCTGAATTTATTTCTGGATTTCCGGCGATGTGCATTCAGTGGGAGGACACGTTCCCGTCGACGACGAGGTGCCTACGGTGACTTCATAAATTTCAAGATGATATGCTGGCTCAGTCTTTCGGAGGTCTTGGCATAGGGATAGGGTAATGCGTGCGTTCGCGAGGTGAGTATATCGTGTGTATATAGTGACTTTGCGTACATCTTGTGTTAAAAAAAAAGGACAAGTGGTCCAGATTTCCATGATGACGCGGCGACACGCCATAGCGACAATAAAGAAATGCTCAGATCAGTTGAATTATCTCCTTGTCTAGTGTGATCCACGTACTCCACTGATAGGTGGAGCAAAAGGATCCTGTTGATCAACAACGACACAACGGTTCCTTTCCATCGGAGGGAGCAAACAATTCAATCATGGAGGGGATGAAAAGGATTGCACCGGTGGGGGTTCCTCCTCCTCCTCCTCCTTGTTCCCTTATCCTATTCATGGCCATTTCATTTCACCATGCCTTGCACATACGGTACATATTCCCTTTTATCTCCATTTATCGAAAGAATTGTTTTCCAATGCTTTGGCTGCGAACTTAATTTTGACGAATGTGTAAATATCCAATATGTATCTTTATTCATCGAATTAAGGGAGTATAATACACAAACAAAAATTGCAATGAGCAACCTTTTATTAAATTTTTACGAACGTATATTCATGCATATGGGGACAACATTTCTCAAAGCATGTGTTTTAAATACATGAACCCTTTTAATATCAAAATATTTGTTTTCCATGCATGACGAGCAAAAAAATTTATACATGTGAACATTTCTACTAGGCTATGTCAACATTTCCGCTTTTCATTTTATTGGTTAAGTTTATTTATTATAATTTTAAAAATATTTACCATAATAAAAAAATTCCTAGTATACTTTTCCTTCCCTTCCCATCGTAAGAGGCAACTAGGGCAAACTTTTCCCCTCCATACTCCGACGGCAAGCCAATGGATTCTCTTCCCCTCTGCCTGCCGCTCTGGTGGCTGATGGCGGGGAGGGGAATCCAAGTTCTTCAGCTCCAACTAGTAGGTTAGATTAGAGTTTTTTTAGTCCTTTCAGCGGTGGCGCATTTTCATCGAGATGGTCTTCCGTGCTCTGATCCTTCTCATATAGTTCTTCCAGATAGAGTCGACGGAGCTCCGAGATGGATTCATGTTGTATCCTTGGGGCGGCGGGGTTTGGATTATCGTCGTGCGTGCACGATGGCGAGATCTGGTGATAGACGCATTAGATCAGTTCAATGGTGATGACTGTGTCTCAGGTGCACCGGTTCTTAGTGGCATGTGCGTGAAGGCTTCTCGGCTGTCATCACTGGGCCAGGTTGACACCAGTAGGGGAGTGGCGACAGCGGCGCGTCAAGGTCTCTGGCAGTCGTAGTGGTTGTTCAAGTGGTCAAGGGACCTTGAAGCAATTTTATTATATTTCGGGTGCATTGTATTTCTGATGAACTTTTATAATATATCTAGGTCTTTTTCGCTAAAATACAAAGCATTAGTATTCGTATTAGAAAATAGCAGATATGCCCATGCGTTGCAATGAAAGAATTAATATATATGTCCATCAAAATGTATATCAATGTGACATGACAAGTTTCGGATGGTGCCACTTGACAGCAGAAGGTTGAAATCTACTCCCTCCTTTTTTGTGGTTATCTCATGATACTCTTACAAAATGGATTATTAACATAAGATTGGTGGACTCCAGAAGGATTAATACTTTTATTATAGTGTCTCCCCCTCATAGCAACAATCCCGAAATTTGTTCTTACCTACAAACCCGCCTAATTTATATTGATTCAACCATCCATGTAAATCCAACAATTCTATTTATTTATAGCTAATCAGCCATGCTAGCCCAAATCCATTTAATTCCTTCGCACTCTATTTTCTTGGTTCTGGAAGTGGCTTCCGGATTTCCACACAATTTACAAATGTATATAAATTGGTGTATTCTCGTGCAAAGAGTCGAGGTGTGAATTTTTCATTAAATAATAAAGCTAGATTTTAGCACAAGCACGTGCTAGGTCAGCTGGTTGGTGCATTTGGGGTCATGAGTTCTAGTCCACAAAGTACAAATATTTTTCGCTACTCCTTAAACGGCAGAAAAGAGGGTGCAATGCAGGCCCTCCTAACATATTTTATTTAACATATCTAGCCAATATAAAGGGGGTAAAAACACACATAAATTTATTTGGTACTCCTTAGTATGTAGAAAATAAGTTACACTGCAAGCCCTTCAAACATACTTTATTTAACATATATAGCCAATTTAAATGTGGTAGAAAACATTTAATATTTCATGGCAATTAATTAGGTTAATTAAGTTTATGTGCTAAAAAGAATTTTATATTAGTTAATACGAACGACTAATAGCAGCTTGAAAACTAAGCATTTTTCTGGTCAAAATACATATATAAATTGTTTTAATCTGATTTACAATTGTAAAGTTATAGCATGCTCATTTTAACATGTTCTCCATAAATAATAAAGACAGGGACCTAAATGGGCTGAAAACAGAGTGAAGGGGGCCTACTGCAGCTGAACGCGGAATACTAACTAGCGCCCGGGTGCGCGCGATAGTGGCTACAGAAGTTGGGCCCAAGCCCAACAGATAGAGAGAAAGGAATGAAACTTGATACTCGACCGCGGTTTATTTAGAAAAACACCAGGGGTCTTTTTTTATAAAATGTACTAAAACGGACGGACGGAATCACTCCATACTTTCTTAGTAGGTATATGTATAAATTGAGCAGGCGAGTCATGCTACTGGTTGGCCCATAAGAGTTACCCGGTCAGCCAGTGATGCCTCACCATCCGAGCCTACGCTTTGCAATTCGGTTCACCATCTCTCTCTCTTCCCCCTCCATTATCGCGAGGACCACGGACAAAATACCTTTGTACATCAGGGCCCTCAGCCACAACAATGACATTGATAGTCTGGATGGTAGCGATGGTGTTGGCACAACCAGCCTCACGGGCGGTGGCCGCGGCTGCCTCGGTAGCATTGGCGTCGGTTACTGCCTCGATGATGTTGGTGGCAGCAGTGTTGACAACGACCTAAGAAAGTTCAGTGGCATCGGCTTTCTCTCACTCAGTACAACTTGCCTGTGAGCCTGTTTATACTTTATACCAAATTTTATACTTATTTATATTTCATTTGTATTAATTCACAAATTTACCTCAAGTAATGTTGTATTGTGAGTGTAAAAAGAGGACCTAATCACCCAACTGGTAACTCATTTTGGATTAGTTGTGTTGGATGAAAATAAAAAGCTAATGGCTCAATTTCTCTAGTGTAAAAATGCATTTCTTTCAACTTGATCAACTGTATGAAAGGAAAGAACAGGTAGACAAATACTCAGCATAAGCTTAGTCAACCAAATCCCTAGGTAACCAACTGTGCCTGCCAATATTTTTTTCCCTTGCTTGTCCATACATTCTTGAAGAAGACCAAATCCAAGTCGAAGACTTGTTTCAAAAAAATATTCCAAATCGAAGACGCATATACAGTTTTATACATACAAAATGCCTTCTTTTCCTAGGAAATTTTCTCTGTACATCATGAATCATAGATCACCAATTAACTTATTCCTGGGAGCCTTAGAAAAAAAACGAAAATTAGTGAAGGTTGGCTAGTGCTGCCGGCTGCTGGTAGCTGACGCTCTTGAGCAAGGAGAGGTAGCCACCCTCCAGGTTCTTCACCTTCGTGAACCCCTGCACAGACCAACCAACAATCAGTAAATCGATCCACACATCAATAAGTCAGTGAGTTCGACCAATCAGTCGCAGGACTCTACAACTTACGGCGGCGACGAGGTCGGCGGTGGCGAGCCTGGACCGCACCCCGGAGCGGCAGCCAACGATAAGCCGGTCCTGTTTCGAGTGGAGGGCGGCGACCTGGTCCACGAAGTCCAGGTTGCGCTCCTTGCCGTGGGGGTTGACGGAGAGGTAGTAGGGAACGTTGCGCGCGCCGGCGACATGGCCGCGGTCGAAGTCCTCCCACATGCGCACGTCCACGTACCCGTATTGCTCCGACGCCAGCAGTGCGCATGCCGCCTCCGTGTTCACGCTCTCCACCGCCAGTCGCTTCTCGCCGTCGCTGCTTCCCAGGGAGCCCATGGATGATGGATGTGCGAGGGAGAAGAAGAAGAAGAAGATGATGATGAAGGAGGGGAGGTATGCAGGGTGGGTCTAGCTCCGGGGGCTGTGGAGTGGATTGGTGAAAGATAAGTGTTACCTATGAGCCTTAATTATAGAGAGAGAACGGTCGATGTTTCTCATTGCCGGGTAGCCGCATCCATCCCTTTCTCACCTTGATTACAAAGTCGATTGCAAAGTCACTTAATTCTCGTTTTCCTCCTTCCTTCGTGTCGATCATATCTTCTTATTCTTCTTCTTCAATTATTGGGTACTTGCATTACAATAATGAAAAATGTCAACTACATAGTACGTACATGCTGTATTATTTATTTTGAGCAGTAGTATAAGAGTCTCCTTTTGCACCCTCCTGTATAAATTTATGGGTTCTAACGCATCATGACAAGTGGCCATGTGCTTGCTACATTATCACCTTGCATAGTTGCATGTGTACGGTTGGTGCCGAAATCCCAGCCAGCCATGATCAATCGGGTAGCTGGCCTGGATACAGACGCTGGCAGGAATATTTTGGTGGTAGTAGATGTTAGGTAAAGGAGAGGACAAGTCTAGATTGGCATGATGATGCGGCGACACGCCAATGCTCGGAATAAAGAAACGGCCAGATCACTTGAATATCTCCTTGCCTCGTGGGCGCCACGTAGGCTCCCGATAAGTGAACCGAAAACATCCAACTTGTTGCTCGAAAGCAACCCAAATGCTCTGTCTTCGATTGGAGCAAGCAACTCAATCATATCGATAAGGATTGCTTGGGCGAGGGCTCCACCTCCACCTTGTCTATTTATCCATCCATGGACATTTCACCCATCCTTTGCACATATGGCACATTTTCTCTGTTATCTCTTTTTCTCCCCAAAAGAATAGTTTTCCAATGCTTTGGTCGCCAATGTTATTTCGAAATTTTCGATTGGAAACATGAAAAACCAGATCTAGAGATTTGTGTCACAAGAACAAATCTAGGAGCCCTGCTGGCGATTTGAGTCCAACTCTTTGCCAGAAGCGTACAACAGGAGCACTTGGAAACGATATTTAGATCAGCCAGGGGTGGAACAATTAGGACAAGTCCATATTGCTATGATGGAGATGTGGCGACACGGCTGGGAGGCAGGAATAAACAAACGTCCATATCAATTGAATCTAGTGCCTAGTGGGCGACACGTACGCCCCCGATAAGTGAAGAGAAAAGACCTTGTTCGTCAAAAACGACCAAATGCATGTTGTTTCTCTTTCCCTTGGAAGGAGCAAACAACTGAATTATGGAGGACATCGAAAGGGATTGCATCGGTGGGCTCCTCCTCATAGCCCGCTTATCCTAATTCATGGCCATTTCCTTTCACCTATGCCTTGCACATATCACTACTAGGAAAAACCCTAGTAGTAGCGCGAGACAAAGGCCGCTACTCCTACGACGCTACAACTAACTTTTAACAGTGCCGTTGTTTAGGCCCACGTAACACGTGTTTCAGCAATCGCTACAGCTAATTACTAGCAGTGCGCCTTGACCCTGCGCTACTTTTTTTTAACACAGTACACGCGCAATCGCTCATATACACGCGCATACACTGATCCCTATGAACGCACATACGCACACTCTATCCTTATGAGCACCTCCGAAAGACCGAGCCACGGCAGGCACTGCTACTGTGGCCAACCCGTGGGGACACGGCAGGGCCAACATATTAGTAGTGCCGGCATCGTCGTCCCGCGCTACTGCTAAATCCCACCAGCAGCGGCGGTTCGTGGCCCGCGCTACTGCTAGTAGTACATGGCCGGCACATATTCCCTTTTGTCTCCTCCCTTTTCAAGGGAATAATTTCCAAATTTTGGCCACTATTTCGAATGTTTATATTAGAAAGAATGTAATTCAGATGCATATATTTTTCAAGACAATATTGTCAACCTTGTACAGTGCAGAGATCTGGGTGATGAGCAAACATGGGTGATAAAGCCGGAGGATTGCATTAAGCAAGAATAGGATGTTACCTAGGTTCTTACTTTTTCATGAATTGAACAATAAATCACAGAACCTTCCGAACTGGCATTGGTAACAACACATCATTAACATAGACGCTCAATTTTGCAACCGAAGTGAAATGCAGCGATAATACAAAATGCACTGCAACGACCAGCATTCCTCCAAGGGAGAATTCTGGTTGAGTGAAGAAGGGAAAGTGCAACAATGAAAATTATCCGTTGAGTCATCAGTGGGGGTCAGAACACAGAAAGAAGAATTACATGTTTTCTTTCACTGTCAGAAAACTCATCCAATAGGATGTGAAAACAACTCGGCAATCTCCTGATTCCCCACGCATGCCAGCATCTTTCTCCATCGGCTGCAGTTGTTATCCAACATAGTAACTTAGCACCATTGGCGACGAATTCAAGAAAAAAGTTGGCCAAGCCAACAAGAACATTTCAGTACTTCATAATAAAATGTCGCAGGTCCCTAGCCTATCTAGAAACAATCAATTGTTTAATTGTTTAATTGAGGTCACGATGATAATTGTTTAATTGTTTAATTTTTAATTGGAGAAATAAAATATACAAGTTAATTGTTTAACTGACGTCATGATGATCATAAAATAGAAATAATCAATTTCTTATTTCATGATAACCCGGGCTCTTGAAAAGTACTACGAAGAACTACAACCCCTTCACAAGCAACCAAAATCTTGAGTTTAATTGTAACCCTGAAACACTATTGAGAATATATGTCCTTTTTATGTTATGAATCATGGTCAACTACGTCAAATTAATTAAAAAACTCAGTAAAAAATTGTATCAGTAGGAAATTGTCAACATATTTCATCCATGATGTGGCGACAGTGATAGTGTTGAGGCTTGCTAAGTCTTGTTGCATCTCTCTTCTAGTCTTTGCGCCACCACTCGACACCTATACTCTACTTGATACCAAAATGGAGATATGGAGCTAAAATAAATTTTGCTTGTGGTGCATGATTTAATGATTTTTTAGGTAATTATAATGTGTCAACTTTGATTGTAATGCATGATAAATTGACAATGTAGTAGTCAATTATCAGTGTCATCTTCCCAATTAATTGTGTAAGGAATTCACAATGTATGAATGAATCGATGCACTAAATTAATCATTATGTATTTTTATCTTTCATGCAATGCTACATGCATGAATAAGTATATGAAAAGTAGCTCGCTCAAATTGTATTTAACTATTTATTTTCTATGTAGTCATCTTTTGCAATATGTAAATAATTAAATTACAAAATAATGAGATGATATGTTCCATAATTATGATCCATAGAAAGCATAAAGTTCTAAGAAAGTTCTAATATTTGACTAGCTCAACTATATATAAAATGAAGACAAGTTTATATCGTTGAAAATAAAGCAAATTATAACCAAGTTAAAAGCATCGAAAATAAACAACATAATTGTTGAAAAGCCCAAGTAAGTTAGTCACGGTGTCAGAGCATGTTCCATGTCGATGCCAGCGTTTTCCTCGGAGACGATAAACCATGAGCATATTCACACTGAACTTTTATACTTATTTATAACTCATTTGCATCACTTCATAGTTTTAGCTAATATATTTTGATAGATTTTGAATATACAAATACAAGATACAATAACTTTAGTCTTTTTTAATGCATTGCATCTTAGAAAAATGTATAAGAATCCTTAAATGTAAGAAAATAACATAAGACAAGATAACATGTGTTCTTTGATGAATCGTGATAGTTGAACAAATATAGTATATATGTGTATATCCTTAAGTATTTCGATAGTGATCACTAGCGAATGGTATAAAAGTATCTTTCTAGTGCTTTCTAGTTTATGATTAGCTATACACAAATGTATACTTCTAGAGTATATGTGGTGTTTACAAGGACCTTGCCATTGACTGATTGGCATGTTGCATTACATTTACTTGTCAAATGTGTCTTATATTTACAGTTTGGTTGGTTCAATATTTCATTGATAATGTGAATGTGCTCTGTATTTAGTACTAGCTCCGTCCAGGTGGTAAGGGCACCACAAGAGCTACACCACGACCAAGACGCACTATAATAGGACAGCATAATGCTTGATGTCATGGAAATGAGACTATCACAAGCCATCAAGAAAGCAATTGAAATAAATATTTAATCACACATGTGTGAGGATCAAATGATTGAGATATGCATGCGTGGGAAGAAGAGCCATGAAGTTAAAGTGGAAGTTGTTAGGCATCAGACAATTGATAAATAGCTTCCTATCATACCACTTCCTGACCATAAGATATGAAGCATAGCAGTCATTGGATGACTATGGTGGACATGTGCACCTCTCATGGGCAATTCCCAAAAGAAGAACACTAATTACATGGGATTGATATTAACTACTTGCTAATATAACGTCTCTTATTTTTTAGAAACTAATTTTCGATTTTCTGGAGACTAATAACTCTAGCAAAATGAAGTTTCATACCATATAGTTTGCTTCTTGCTCCCATATGAAGAAAATATTAGTTTCCAGTTGTGGAAAACTTCATTTTTTATGCAACTTAAATTTCTTTGTACCAAGAATATTTTGCTTCCATTGGCAAATAAAGAAAATATAAATGGTCAAATAATTGTTTCATTATCGAACTAAATTTGTACTAAAGAAACAAAAATTTGTATCTATATCAATGCTGCTTCCAAGATAGAGAAATTTTGCTTCCAAACGAAAGTGTGATTTCTTCTAACATAACGAATACAATACTTCTTTCCATGGACATTGCTTCCAAAGTAGAAAATAACTTTCTTCCAAGAAAACAAACATCTCTGTCATCTCATCACTGCTTACAAGAGTGATAATAATTTGCCTCACAAGGGAACGATATTTGAATTCAATAATATTAGAAGTTGCTTCCATATATAGAAGGAATGCTTCACGTAGTAAGGTTGTGCCATATGGTCGTAATGTCACCGTCGTCAACCTCAATACCACTGCGCAAGCATTGGGAACACGCTAGCAAGACCATCAAAACACTAGTCCACCTTGTCAGCACGCGAAACCATAGAAGCACACCCGATGGGATGTCACATGCTTGAACATGGGCACTGTTATGTAGGAAGATATCTTGAAGTAGGAGAATCAACCAGATTGGAGAGACGACATCGGCGAGTATATACACAGGCTCGGCGATGACCTGCATCCGTCGCTTTTTTCTCACTTCGGTCACAAAGTTGAGTGCAACGTCAATTGATTCTCATTAGCCGTATTCCTTCATGTCGATCATATCTTCCTCGTATTCTTCAATTATTGGGTACGTGCATTACATATATGAAAAATGTCAACAACATAATACCTACATGTTGTACTTATTCATTTTCTGAGAAATGATGAGCTAGCTATAATACAAAAGTCTCCTTTTGCAACCTTCTATATAATGTTGAGGTTTTAATGCATGATGACAAGTGGCCATGTGCTTGCCACAATATCACCTTGCATAGTTGCATGTGTATGGTTGGTGCAAAAATCCTAGCAGCCAGTCATGATCAATCGGTCATCTGGCCGGGATAGGAATATTTGTGTCATGTATGTTAGATAAAGGAGAGGACAAGTATTGATTGGCATGATGATGCAGCGACACGCCCAAGCTCAGAATAGAGAAACGACCAGATCAATGAAAGGCCCCTTCTACTCCCGAGCCCATTTGAGCTTGGTATGATAGTAAAATTCAAAAATGATGGAAACAAATTCAAAAAATTCTGAATTTTTTGTGTCAAACTTTGAAAGTGATTAGAAACTTACATCATGAAGTGATATTCGTGGAAGTCATGGCAAAAATATCAGCACTCCAAAATGCTTTCATAAATAACATTTTTGGAATATTGATTTTATTTTTTGCTATGACTTCCAGGAATATCATGTCATGATAATTTTTTGCGGGAACACAAAATAGTTGTAAAAGTTTGACACAAAAAAATTCAGAAATTTTGAGCTCGGGATTAGATGTTCCGCATCCCCAGATTAGTTGAATTATCTCCTTTTCTCGTGCATGCGACGTATGCTCCCTCCTAATAAGTGAACCGAAAACATCCATCTTGTTGCTCGAAAGCAACCCAAATGCTCTGTCTTTTGATTAGAGCAAGCAACTCAGTCATCAAGGATATGAAATTGATAAGGACTGCTTGAGTGATGGCTCCACCTCCGCCTTGTCTATTTATCCACCCATTGCCATTTCACCCATCCTTTGCACATACGGCACATATTCTCTCTTATCTCTTTTTCCCCCCCAAAGAACAATTTTCCAATGCTTTGGTCACCAATGTTATTTCAAAATTTTAGATTGGAAACATCAAAAACCAGATCTAGATATTTGTGCCACAAAAACAAATCTAGGAGCCCTGCAGGTGATTTGAGTACAACTCTTTGCCAGAAGCGTAGAATAGGAGCACATGGAAACGATATTCAGATCAGCTAGGGTTGGAACAATTAGGACATGTCCAGATTGCTATGATGGAGATGCGGCGACACGGCTGGGAGGTAGGAATAAACAAACGTCTAGATCAATTGAATATAGTGCCTAGTGGGCGACACGTACGCTCCTGATAAGTGAAGATAAAAGATCTTGTTCGTCAAAAATAACCAAATTCATGTTGTTTCTCTTTTGGTTGGAAGTAGCAAACAACTAAATCATGGAGGACATTGAAAGGGATTGCATCGGTGGAGCTCCTCCTCATAGCCCGCTTATCCTATTCATGGCTATTTCCTTTTCCCCATGTCTTGCGCATATCACTTCTAGGGAAAACTCTAGTAGTAGCGCAGGATAAATGCCTAGCAGTTGCGCGGGTGATAGCTCTACTACTACAACACAACAACTAAGTTTAAGCAGTACCGTGTTTCAGCAAGCGCTACTGCTAATTACTAGCAGTGCGCCCTGACCCCACGTTACTACTATTTTTTTGTATTCCACTTCTCTTTTTTATACTGTATTTATACACTGTTATATAAGTTTTCATACAGTAGCAATTTAGAGATTGTTATATCATTATGATCATGATGAGTTATTATATCATAGGGTGAAAAACGCGGATTAGGTTACCAAAGCATCATCATCATCATCATCATCATCATCATCATCAGCATCATCATCATCATCATCATCATCATCTTCATCATCATCATCATCATCATCATCATCATCATCATCATCATCATCATCATCACCATCATCATCATCATCATCATCATCATCATCATCATCATCATCATCATCATTATCATCATCATCATAAGCATCATCATCATTATCAACATCATCATCATAGTCATTAACAACTCCTCCTCATCATCATCTACTAGTCATATAACAACTCATCATTCTAACACATTGTAGCACATAACTCATCATCATCATAATAACAACTCCTCATCATCCTCATAGTTATAATCACCACTAGCTAATTGTTCTTACTACCTAGGACCTACTCCTTTCTCTTAGGTAGAATAGTATAAAACTGGTAAACCGGTCCATCTCCAAAATGGAGAATGGAGATCCATGATACGTCTCCAACGTATCTATAATTTTTTATTGTTCCATGCTATTATATTATCCATCTTGGATGTTTTATATGCATTGTGGTGCTATTTTATATCACTTTGTGGGACTAACTTATTAACCCAGTGCCAAGTGTCAGTTGTTGTTTTTTTCCTTGTTTTCATCTTTATAGAAAATCAATACCAAACGGAGTCCAAATGGAAGACTTTTTGAGTATTTTTCTTGGACCGGAAGACATCCACGAAGCTTCGGGGGGAGGCCAGAAGAGCCATGAGAGGGCCACAAGCCTGCTGGCCGCGCCCTAGGGTGGTGCGCACCCTCAGGGCTTGTGGGCCCCTTAGGACTCTGCTAACCCTAATTCCAGCTCTATAAATACCAAAATATTCCCCCTACACCAGAGGGCACACCAAATATACTTTTGAATGGCCGCAAGCTTCTGTTCTCGTGAGATCCCATCTTGGGGCCTTTTCCGACACTTTGCCGGAGGGGATTCGATCACGGAGGGCCTCTTCATCAACATTGTTGCCCATCCGATGATGTGTGAGTAGTTTACCACAGACGTACATGTCCATAACTAGTAGCTAGATGGCTTCTTCTCTCTCTTTGTTCTTCAATACAATGTTCTCCTTGATGTTCTTGGAGTTCTATTCAATGTAATCTTCTTTTGCGGTGCGTTTGTTGAGATCCGATGAATTTTGGCTCTAGTGAAACCTATGGCCCCGGGTCTATTTACTATCATCTTATTTTTAGATCTATAAAACCAAAAACACAAAAATACCTTGCTGCAATTTATTTACCTTTACCTTATTTTGCACTTTTACTTATCTTTTATACGTATCTCTATCAGATCTCATCCTTGCAATTAACCGTGAAGGGATTGACAACACCTTTTATTATGTTGGGTGCAAGTATTTATTTGTTTGTGTAGGTGCAATTATTGGATACTTAGGTGTTCCACCTACTGGATTGATACCTTGGTTCTCAAACTGAGGGAAATACTTCTCTCTACTTTGCTGCATCACCCTTTCCTCTTCAAGAGAAAAACCAACGCAAGCTCAAGAAGTAGCAATTCACCTGTCTCCAACTTGTGGCTTGCACACATTCATGTCGTCTCGAATTGGTTGCGTGTGCGCATTCATTAGTTTGGTACATTCTTTGATATTGAGCATGGCATCTTTCAAAGAAATAGAGTACGCACTTTGGTAAGCCATCGACCAAAACGGTCGTAAGCTAACCATATACATATGACCTTCAGTAAGCATCATGTTAGGCACAACCTCTTCGGGAGCTTCTGTTATATATATATAGTTAGCAATGTAGTTTACTTAAAAAGAATGTATGCAATGAAGTTACCATCATTAACAAAATCGTAGCAAGTTTTTGACAATGAAGTTACCATCATGCAATTCATGGACTATTGGCACGTGTCCACTAAAATTTGAGCTGATAAAGTGATTGGTCTTAAAGGTCTCAAAATCATCTATAAATGAGACAAGATATCCTTTCTCCTCACAATTAAGCTCGAAGCAATAGCGGCATCTAGAGTATTAAGTTCATGAAGAACAAACTAACGCTTTAAGTAAGATGACATGATGTAGAGGAATAAACTCAAGCAATATGATGTAAACCCCATCATTTTATCCTCAATGGCAACAATACAATACGTGCCTTGCTGCCCCTACTGCCACCGGGAAAGGACACCGTAAGATTGAACCCAAAACTACGCACTTCTCCCATTGCAAGAAAAACCAATCTACTGAGCCAAACTAAACCGATAGTTCAAAGAGAATTAAAAAGATATCAAATCATGCATATAAGAATTCAGAGAAGATTCAAATAATATTCATAGATAAACTGATCATAAATCCACAATTCATCGGATCTCGACAAACACACCGCAAAAGAAGATTACATCGGATAGATCTCCAAGAACATCGAGTAGAACATGGTATTGAGCATCAAAGAGAGAGAAGAAGCCATCTAGATACTAGCTATGGACCCGTAGGTCTGAGGTAAACTACTCACGCTTCATCGGAAGGGCAATAAAGTTGATGTAGAAGCCCTCCATGATCGAATCCCCCTCCGGCAGGATGCCGGCAAAGGCCCCTAGATGGGATCTCATAGGAACAGAAGGATGCGGCGGTGGAAAAGTGTTTTTGTGGATGCCTCTGGTGGTTTGGGAATATATGTGAATATATAGGAGGAAGATCTAGGTCAGGGGGTCATCGAGGGGCCCACAAGGTAGGGGGCGCGCCCTCCCCCCTTGTCACCGCCTCGTGGCTCTTCTGACTTGGTCCCCAAGTCTCATGGGTGTCTTCTGGTGCAAGAAAAATCATCGCGAAGGTTTTATTCCATTTGGACTCTGTTTGGTATTCCTTTTCCGCGAGGCTAAAAAACAAGGAAAATACAGGAACCGACACTGAGATCTAGGTTAATAGGTTAGTCCCAAAAATAATATAAAATAGCATATTAATGCATATAAAACATCCAAAACAGATAATATAATAGCATGGAACAATACAAAATTATAGATACGTTGGAGACGTATCAAACCTCCACGACAACAGTCGGCATTCTTCCTCTCTCATATTTCGACCATATATGGTGGATACTCCCTCACTGATTTTTCGACCTTCAGTGATGGTCGCTTCCCCTCCTTCTCTCGTGCATTACCAAGGTATATCATGAGAAGGAGAGGAAACGACCCCCATGAAAATAGTCAGGATTCTTCTTCTCTGTTATTTCGATAGTATATGGTGGACACACACAGATATTTTGACCATTGGTGATGGTTGCTCTTCCTTTCTTTCCAAAGTGCATTACACCAAAGTGTCTAGTACCTGGGAAAGAAGAAGAAGCGACCCCCACGACAACAGTCAACATTCTTCTTCTCTCATATCTGTTGGACACTCCCCCTCACTGATTTTTGGACCTTCATGTATGGAGCCCCGACAGACTTAAAGTCAACCCGAAATGTCGTTTGATTCTCTTTCCGGTAAATCCAGGGCACTCGATATTTCCTACATATTCTACCACAAGTCCTAAAATTGACCGAAAAATCCGGCATGAACTTTGCTAAAATAGGACATATCGAGCGCATGAAATCTGCCAGAATGGAAATGAATCAACACACCGACATAACATAGGGCACTCGGAGGTGTTCACTGCAAACATTAAAAGCGAAGATAGCACTTGGGCAAACACATACACTTGTAGTCGACACATCCATCATATCATATTTCCAAAATATCAATGTGTGACAACACTAGTACTACACAACACTACCCCACATATTACATGTCCAAATAGACAATCTTTACTCACTAGATGGTTGTCGAATATGCGGGTGTCATCGGTGATCTTTTGGGCATCACCAAGCGGCTCGTCGGTGATCTACCCTGCACCACATGAGCACACATGAGCATTCAATATTTCTCTCCATGTAGAACTAGCAAATGCAAAAATGTGATTCCAACTCAAAATTGTGATTTTGTTTTAATTTACTTCCCACCAATTTTCAAAGTTCTATATCGTATCACAAGAGAGTGAAAAAATTGAAACGCCCATTCTCCCATGTTTCAAAATCATTCAAATGACCTACTATAGTCAACTATTGTTGCTCCTTTCTAATGTCAAAAAATACTAGCTTCAATTTTTCATTTCAAAAAAATATACTAGCTTCACATTTTCACGTCAAAAGAATACTAGCTTCCCATTTTTATTTAGAAAATAATAATAACTTCGCATTTTCACATCTATTTATCTACTACTACTACATCTATGAAAACCTATGAAAACATGCATATAGCAGGACCATTTAGCTATTCATTTCCATTTAGACCTAGAACATGAAGAAAATCACCAAAACCTAGGGAGGAGGTGGAGGAAGGAGGGGTAGCGGCTGGAGGAGAGAGGAGGGCCGGGGGCTATAGGAGGGGGGCGGGGCAGCAGTGGCTGGAGGAGGGAGGAGGGTCGGCCGGTGGCTGGAGGTGGGAGGAGGGGCGGCGACCATCTGGAGGAGGGAGGAGGGGCGGGGTGGAGGAGGGAGGAGGGACAGGAGCGAGGAGGCTTACCAAGCAGGACGGCGGTGCGATGACGGCGTGGGTGGTGAGGAGAGGGGAGAGTGGAGAGGGAGAGTGAGCAACAGGCGATGGTACGTAGGGGATAAAGCTGACTTAGCCGCAACGCAGGTGCCGGGCTGGCCACAGTAGCAGCGCGTGCCATGGGCCAGCGCTACTGCGGGTTTAGCAGTATCGCTGGCCCACGACACGCACTGCTACTGTGGCCATCCTGTGGGGACACGGCAGGTCCAACATAGTAGTAGCGCTAGTATCACCGTCCTGCGGTACTGCTAAATCCCACCTGCAGCGCTGGTTCGTGGCCCGCGGTACTGCTAGTAGTGTTTGGCTGGCACATATTCCGCTTTATCTCCTCCCTTTTCAAGGGAATAATTTTCCAAAGCTTTGGCCACCATTATTATTTCGAATGTTGGGATTAGAAACATGAAATTCAGATGCATAGATTTTTCAAGATAGTACTGTCAACCTTCTATGGTGCAGAGATCTGGGTGATGAGCAAACATGGATGATACAGCCGTAGGATTGCATTCAGCAAGAACATGATGTTACCTAGTTTATCACTTTTTCATCAATCGAACAATAAATCACAGAATTTTCCGAACTGGCATTGCTAACACCACATCATTAACGTTGATGCTCAAAACGATCGAACAAAATGTACTGCAACGACCAACATTCCTCCAACAGAGGATTCTGGTTGAGTGAAGAGGGGAAAGTGCAACAATGAAAATTATCCGCTGAGTCATCAGTGGGGGTCAGAACACAGAAAGAAGAATTACATGCATTCTTTCACTATCAGAAAACTCATCCAACAGGATGTGGAAACAACTTGGCAATCTCCTGATTCCCCATGCAGGCCAGCATCATTCCCCATCGGCTGCAGCTGTTATCCAACATAGTAACTTAGCACCATTGGCGACGAATTCAAGAAAAAAGTTAGCCAAGCCAACAAGAACATTTTAATACTTCATAATAAAATGTTGCAGGTCCCTAGCCTCTCTAAAAAAATTAAAGGACAAAAGTAAAAGGAACACAAAATAGTTGCATCTACCCGTCGCGGTGCACCCCTTTTTCTGAAGATTTGCCTTATATTTGTAATATGAAGAGAGAATGATTGAAGAACCTTGCTGGCCACTCCATTCATTGCTGAGTGTGCAAGTCGCTTATTTACAAAACAATTCCCTCTTCATTTAAATTTGAAATCTTGGATTATTAAGAAAAACATAAAAAGGAGAAAAATTTAAAGAAACAAACAAAGGGCGTGCCACCGCACATGGGCCGTTCCAGGAGGCTCCATTTGCCAGTACTGTAGCTGTCAGAAGTACTTCAGGCGAGACTTGCCTTTATCCCCTAGCCTTGAGTTTTTTGGCGGGGCAGCCCTTTTTTTATTTTTTCTTACCTGATTCTTTTTGGTTTTAGCTTTTTCTACTTTGAAAAAATTCAAAAATCTCCAATTTTGGAAAAAAAATATTTGGGGTTTAAAAAATAGTCAAATTTGAGAAGTGTTCACGAAATTGAAATGTATTCCAGAAATAATCTTTTTACGAATTTGAAAAATGTTCCCAATTCCAAACTAAGTTCAAAAACTTAAAACAATGTTCACTTATTTTTGAAAATTTTACCTTCATTCACAAAAGTATTTAAAAAATCAAAAATGTTCACCAATTTCAATAAAGTGTTCCAAATATCGAAAAATATTTCGATGTTTGAAAAATGTTACCTGGATTAAAACAATGTTCACTTATTTTAAGAATATCGTTTTTTAATATGTTCATGAATTTAGTAAAATATTTCGTAATTTATAAATATTCACAATTCAAGAACCTTTGAAAGGTTCCCCAAACCAGAAAGGATGCTAGTTGGGCCTGCTCAAATGTATTAAGCGGCAGAGGGGCAAGCAATACCTATCTAATCCAATATTCACTGACCTACATGCGAAATAGTATCGTATGGTTAACAAGTTGGACAATGCTCAACTGTGGAATGTTCTTCAAAGATTTCTTTAATAAATTTTCCGGTGTTCTTTTTTTTGTTTATTTTTCGTTTTTGTGTTCTTTTTCTTTCTGTTATGGTTTCCTTTTTCATGTCCTTTTTAGTATTTTTTTAAATTCTAAAAAAGTCCAAATGATTGGGACTTTAAAAAATTGTTGTATTATTTAAATTTGTTCCATAACTCCAAAATGTTTGAGGTTTTAGAAAATTCTTCACATATTCAGTCAATTTTCGTGTTATCAAAAAATGTTTTGGAATTTCAAACAAATCCCACATTTTCGGTTGTTCAAAATTTTAACAAATGTTTATGATTGAAAAACAGATTCACTTTAAAAAATGTCACTTTTTTATAATCTAATAACGAATTAAAAATCAACTTTTTTTAAAAGATATTCAGAAATTTGAAACAGTGTACGCATTTATAAAAAGTCAAAAATTCAAATATTCTTCATGTTTTGAATTTTTCTTCGGAAATATTGGAAGTTCTCGTAGTTTCAACAAATGTTTGAAATTTAAGGTTTTTTGAAAGATCTAAACTTCTAAAATGGTTTACTCTTTTTTAAAAGATATGTTCGGAATTTCGAAATTCTGTTTACAATTTCAAGAATATTTGGTCGCATCTCCAGCTGCAGTTAGCTCTTTAATGTTTTCTGCCTCCCATTACTCAGTAACACTCGTTAGGTGTCCAATGGCTAGAAACGGGCTTTCACAATTGCGGGGTCCTGTGTTTGATTCCTTGCGAGCGCGCACTTCTTTTGTTTCAGGATTTTAAAGTCGCCAGCACTTGTTTGCTACGGCGCCACTCAATGTGTCAGCTCGTCGACGTTGCTTTCGTGAGTCGTGATGCCAGTTTGACGCAAAGAGCATCACATAGGGGTTCCCCAATACAGATACCCCTCTACTCCATGTAGAAGACTTTGTTTTAGGAATTTTCTCAATAAAAACCCCACCTTAAGGTTTTTTCTTTTTGCTGGAAAAAACTATCTTAAGGTTGATACAATTGGTAATATAATTTAGTATTGGTAGATTCATCATGAAATATATTTTTAGTGAACAGGCCCGTGGAGATAAATGCATTACAAGACATGGGATAGACATATGGTTAGTAGTGGGTTAGTTTTAATCCCATGTTGAAATGGCTGAAGGGAATGGGCTATGTGGGTGAGTTCAGGATAGGGATATATGATGTTCCATACACCTTTGATCTACTTCCTCCGTTCCTAAATATAAGTCTTTTTAGAGACTCCACTACAAAGTACATACGGATGTATATAGACATATTTTAAAGTATAGATTCACTCATTTTGCTTCGTATGTAGTCCATAGTGGAATATCTAAAAAGACTTACATTTAGGAAAGGAGGGAGTAAAACATGGGATGTTTAAAGTTCGAACCATATATACCAATTTGCAACGAAGGCACACGATCAAAGAACAGAGTACTTCAACATATGTTGCCAACAGTTTTCCTGTTATCATGCATTCTTATTGACCAATCAGCATGAAGAAGGCAGATGATTAATGACTTGCCATAGATCATTTTCTTATATGTGATGTGCTACCCGTGGTCGTGGGAGACAACAACAATACAACACTCCGTCTTTTCTATCACAGTAGGCTGCACTTAGGCCTATCTTCATGTTCTTGCATCTAATCTCACATGACGCTAGCCCGCATTCATAGTCAGCCACACATGTTCCCTCTAGCCCTCCAGTCATCACTTCATCTGCACATACATATTAAAAGACCAGATCGCTTGTTACCCTCCGTCCCACTATATAAGAGCATTTTGCAAGCTATTGTTAACATAAAACGAAAATATAAGTTTTTCCACGCATGACTCAGTGCACTGACCTGACAGTGTGATACCCCTTTGTAGAAGAAAAAAGTAAGCACGACTAGAAAAGCTGCTACAAATATGGCAGCCCTAAAACTAAGGTTCTTCTTCTTCACAAACGCCATTTATCTGTAGATGAGATCGATGCCCAGTAGCTCGTTCGTGTTCTATTTCTGTAGCTAATATCAGTTTTTCTTGTTTACATGTCTAGAATTGGAATGATATTCCCTTCTTATGTACTAAGGCAGGGAGGTACCTTGTCAGGCATGTAGTAACTCTATTGTTATCACATACCTAAATTAATTCCGTTGTATATTTTTATAACATCCTATCTTTGTGCACACCAGAGATGCGTCTTTTTTATTATTACCCCAATTGTATTGTCATCCATATAGATATAAATATCTCAAACCAGCCAAGAACTAATCCTCTCCATTTCTACCACTAACTAGTTTGCAAATTCACCGCATTGTTACACATACAGAATTACTACTGCATGTCTTAGTAACTTATTTTTGGTCGAGGTCTTATTGTATTTTGATGTCACATACTTGTTGCTATTTATTTTTTGGCAGATTTATATATTTTTTCTTGTCGTTATTTCTTGCATCGACAGTATCTGGATTGGATCCATAATTATTATAGCGGATGAGGCAGGCCTTTCAGTCATGCATACCTGTCATGGGCTTCAAAAGCAGCTCAAATCGAAGGGACACCACCACATCACAAGGCCTAAAGCCCGTGTGACAAGGCAATGAATACATGGATGGTTTGTCCATTCTTTTAAGCAATGAGCCGCCTCGTCGGTTTTCATTAATAAACCATTAGTTTTACATAAGAGAAATGCAAGCAAAAGAACTGAAAACATGGCTATGGAGTTGTAAGAGAAGCAGCCTAGTACCCAGCTGAGACCTGAGAGAGAGAGAGAGAGAGAGAGAGAGAGAGAGAGAGAGATCTTATGCCACAGGGAGCAGCGGCACAGGACACCGCACCACCGGCCGATCGACCACGAATTGGTCGGCCAGGTCTACCTTCTGAGAAGATCCCTCGGGCCACCTCCTTGCTGTAATTTTTTTTCAGTAATTCAAGTTCCAACAACTTCAGGCCTGTTTATTCCTTGCATGGTAAGTTCTACTCCCTTCATTTCTAAATATTTATATTTTTAGAGATTTCAAATGGACTACCACATACGGATATATATAGACATATTTTAGAGTGTAGATTCACTCATGTTGCTCCGTGTGTAGTCACTTGTTGAAATCTCACTAGTAGAAAACATGCCTTTAGTCCCGTTTCCAGAAGGCCTTGGGTCGGGACTAAAGCCCAAATTATTTTTTTTATTTTTTTATTATTTTCAAATTTCTGAATTATTTGACAATTTAATCTCTAATCACCCTTCATCACTGCTCAAGTATATGGACCACTCATTTCAAATTGTCTAACTTCCCGGCTGGTCACCCATTCTCTCACTACCGCAGCCTAAGCACACTTAAGTTCCGAGTTTTATTCCCCCTAGTTTCCAAGTCTGCACTTGTTGTTTTCCTGACAATAGTAAGTTGTCAATCCTATTAACCCTTAGGAGTTGAACTTGAGCATGAAGCACCGTTTGAGTTTGAAACTATTATTCTAAAAAAATAGTAACACTAATATTTCTTGAATAAGTAGTTTGACCATACTTTGACCACAGTTTGACCAAATATTAAAAAAACTAAAATTTGAGGATAACTTTTTTCCTTTCAGAATTTGAGGATTCTAAAAAATTTCAAAACGACCTACGGGTGTCGAAATCGGAACCGGGTTTTCGTGCTGAACATTTTGATATATTATACAGTTTTTTCGACATCGTATGCAAAAGTTATAGCCGTTTTATTTTTCAATAACACTTTTTTGCAGAACATGTCAAAATTTATTTTTTTTTTAATTTTTCTAACTAGTAGATGTAGTAGCATAACTACATCTCGAAGGATTTTAATTTTTGAAGATTTTATCATTTTCTTTTGTAGAGTTTGAAAATTGCATAACTCCTTTAGTCCGGGAAGGTGTCCATCCAATTCTACCATAGACTACATCTGCTAGCACCGTCCCAGGCCGACTGACAACTAAGGTTAACCAAGCCAGAGTCACGTTCTATTTAAGTGACAAACATAATTACTTTTTAATATAGCAAAACTAATTCTATCAACTATTATTAAAGGCTAAACAAATATTAATAAAAAATAGTAGCAAAATGAATATTAATTAATTATAAAAATTTATCTATTGTTGTCTAACAGAAGCATACTACAACATGTTAAAATCTACAGAAAGAACTAACTAAAAATAATTGAAAACAACAATTAAAGGACTAAAACAAGTATATAAGCAAAACAGTATTGTTTTAATTAAAATCCTAATTTAAATTATTCTAAAAATAACCAAATAAACCTTACTGTGAGATATAAGCAATTCAAACAAAATTAAAAACAAAAAATAAATAGAAAAACAAAAAACAAATTTCAGAACCCCTTTAGTCCCGGTTGGAGCCACCAACCGGGACTAAAGGGGACCAACCGGGACCCGGTTGGTGGCGGCCCCAACCGGGACTAAAGGTCTAATCTTTAGTCCCAGTTGGAGACACCTAAGGTCTAATCTTTAGTCCCGACTGGAGACACCTACCGAGACTAAAGGTCCGATTTGAACCGGGACTAATGCCTGCCCGGCGCACTAGCCGCTCGAACCGGGACTAATGCTCACATTAGTCCCGGTTCGTAATGCTCATATTAGTCCCGGTTCGTAATGCAACCGGGACTAATGTGTAGATTGAGTTTCAACCAAAGCCCTGTTTTCTACTTGTGTCTCTAGAAAGACAAATATTTAGGAACGGAAGGAGTAGATGGATGGATGTCATGCACAGGGTAGCTACCATGCATACTTACCAACTAACTTCTTGCAATGAAAACTATGTTAGCATTAATATTGGTATTATTATCAGTGCAGGTGCTCAAGATCAACGAGTTGTAGAAGTGTTGACCGAGAGAATCGTGTTGGCTAGTCTTTTGCATCCTAGGGTGATTATAGGAGAGAGAGATGGGGTCATGTAGTTAGTGTTTTGTTAGCACGCCATGTGTCCGAGCATGGTGATTGGGGAATTAGTTGGTGTGTAGGTATTATTTATGCATTGTAATCAGTTTGATTACGTTAATGATAAGAAGAGGAAAATGTACCATATGTGTTTTCACCGGGAGAGAAGGCAAAGCTAATATTCTCCTTGGTGAAGTGTGTGTACATACGAGCGTGTGTTCTTGAGATACAATGAGAAAAGTTTGAGAGGCATAATAGAGTGGGTCAGAGCGAACAAAGGGGATGTGAGATGCATAGAAATTAAAGAAAGTGGTTCAAGTGGATTGTAGAATTCCTACCTTTTTCCTTGAAACATTGTTTTGATTTTTGAAATGGGATATTTACGGAATCCCCTTGAATAGGATCAAACCTTACTTCATGCTATTTCCATAAGATTCTTCTTTCTTATTCTTAAGCAAGCCCTCGAGAGAGGTTCGACGTCCCAAACGTTAAAGAAAGACATGGGTATTAAGACCACTCCCAGAGAGCAAAGGATAACTTCATCGGTTATTCCTTTGAACCAAACATATACATTTTCCATTTGTATGTTTTGAACCAAAGAGGCCCTAAAAGGGCCAAAAGGAAGGACCTGTGGCGGAAGTGCTTCCTCTACATAATCAATAGGCACACCAAGTTTACACAATACGCCAATTAGCTAGACATTTGAACAAGAGATAAGTTGTCTGCGGTATCAATTATCTTCAATGATCCAGCCGATGCCTTGGCCGGGCACGACGGCGAGCATTGACTTGAGCCGCGCTGAGGCGGTGGCGCTGTGCAGCGGCAGCAGGGACTCCAGGCAGAAGCTCGCCTCCACGGGCAACCTTGCAAACACATATAATAATAACCAAGGGCCGTCACATACTTCCTGCTGCTAATTGACTGGCTTGAAAGCATGAATGAATCTGGGCACGTACCTGAGGAGGCCAGGGGGCGCAGCCAACGCGCGACGGACGGAAGGACGCGCACCTACCCCGAGGGAAGATGATCTCGCCGGAGCAGCACGGATAACGGAGGCGGAGGAGCGTAGTAACGACCTGGCGGCGGCGGCCATGGCGAGTTGCCGAGTCGGGAGTAGGAGGGAGCCCTACCGAGACGCTGCTCTCGTTGCAAGCAGATCTTTTTTTTAGTTTTATAGTTGGAAACATATGGATGGAGTTAATCCAGGCCGTGCACTCCCAGCCCAAATGAGCACCCCAGCATATTGTGCTGTCTTATATGGGCTATTCATTCCAACTATTTATTTTGTGGGTCAGTTTTTTCTTCTGAGTCGATAAGCTCGAGCTCCCGATTTCATTTCAAACAAAACCAGCAAAATACCCATGATTCGTCATCTGTGCGTACGAATTTACCACACGAGAATGTTATTGCGTGGACAGCCCCATATAATTCTAGCTATCCTACATTCAATTCGGATCTAGCCATTGTAGATCATCAGAAAAGTAATGTTTATTTCCAGCCTCTTTAATTCCAAACCCCTCGAGATAATCAACATGGAGATGTACTGTATCCCCAACCCCACAATCTTTGTGTTGACAAACTTTATCCCAACTTACTACATGAGGCTTTCTAGCTACCTCTTCTTCCAGCCAAAGCAACCTTTTGATAAAAATATCATGCCTCTTACCTGGTACATTAGGTAATTCAAACAGAGAAAACATGTGTGAAATAGGATATCTAAATCTGATTGAAACTACATAATAATTTGTAACAAATGCACATGGCCGAAAAACAGAGTACTTCAATATATGTGACCACCAATCTCCTCTTATCCCCTCGCCAAAAAAGAAAAAGCAATCTCCTCTTATCATTCCTATTAATTGACCAAGCATGCAGAAGTTACATGAATTATGGTCTCAGAACATTTTCCATTATTTTCATATATGATGTGCCGCATGTAGTCGTGGGCGGCAACAACAGTAGGGAATTGATCCGGCCTTTATCTCACAGCGGGCTGCTCTTGGGTCCATGTTCATGATCTGGCACCTAACTTCACACGATGGCTGATCACATTCATAGTCAGCCATACATGTCTCTCCGGTCGTATCGCTCACCACTTCATCTACACATACATTCGTATTCACAAATGAGCGGGGTCGTTAGCATACAATCCATCTAAAAGTATATACATCCATGACTTAGTGCACTAACCTGACACTCCTTCGTAGAAAGAAAAGGTAGCCATGACTAGGAGAGCCATGGCGAGTATGGCAGCCCAAGAACTAAGGTTGTTGTTATTGGCTAACGCCATCATGTGCTCTCCTTAATTATATAAGACTTAGTTTGTATGTCTGACTAGATTTGGAGTACCTCTTCTTATATAGATGCATGCAGGGAGGTAGCTAACTTGTCGACCAGGCAAGTAATTATATAATGCCAAATGAATTCCTATGGATTTGTCACGCATATACTACTTGCCTTATTATCTTTTGGTATCTTTTATTGCATGCCAGATTTAATCCCTGATTTTATTTTAAGCACATTGTAAGTGATTGAACAACTAAATTTGATATTTGCTGGTTCTTCTCAATTTGTATATATGGTTAAAGTTTCAATATTGGTTTTATGGAATGCATGGCGTAGTTCATAAAAATATGCCGAGTTGAGACTATTCTGCTTATTAGCTTGGTGATGATGTCGGTGAATTTTTTTATGATTATTTTGTTGGGCTTCTCTTCCTTATACTGCCTGTGAATTACAGCCTAATTCAAGTATATACAATTCGTAATTTACCATGTTACTCTAAGAATTGTTGTTCACCACCAAAAGAGCATTTATTGTTTTCTAAAAAAAGGTCCCCAGATTGTAGGTTATTATGTTCTATTCCAATTTTTCGTGCTGGAGTATTTATCTATTGTTTTTCTTTTCGTCCTTCCTCCTAGAACATTTATTAGTAAAATAATACTCCCTCTGTTCCTTTATATAGGATATATTTGTTTCTTCAAAATTTAAACGAGTGCATGTTTGACCAAGTTTTTAGAAAAATATATGAATATCCACAATATGAAATTTATATCATTTTATCCATCATGAGAAGTATTTTCATATTTTATCTGTTAGGTATTGTAGATGTTGTTATTTTATTCTATAATCTTGGTCAAACATTCAAACGGTTGACTTGTACGGAAATCAATACACCATATATTCTGAAACGGTGGGAGTGATGAGTTCATTTTGTCAGTAAGCACTTAGATATGCATTCTTTCATAGTTGGTCTGGGCCGATGCTGCATCATCAGATTAACTCAAGAGTCGTTACATGCAAGCGCATTTATTTACATATGTAGTTCATGTAATATAACCTGATCAGGGGGGGCCAACTCAAATTCTCCTTTTTTTTCTCCTTTTCTATTTTTTCTTCTGGAGAGAAATAAAGCCATAGTTCTCAAAACAATTTTAACATGTGAGCACATAAGACCTAACTTGGGTTTACCCGGCTTCTCCTATTTGGTGCGTAGGTCGCGCATTAGTGACCTAGCGCGTACCCTCTGGAGCGCTTGATCCTCTGTTTGGACTGGCCCATTTTGGGTTTCTTCCCCTCCGGTTTTCGGAAGGTTCAAAGCATCCCCCCCCCCCTTTCCTTTGTTTTTTCTTCCATTATTTCTTTGTTTTACCTTTTCTTTTATTTACCTTTTTCTTTTTTTCCCTTTTCTTTTCATTTTCCCTTTTTTTGCTTTCTTTTAATTTTCATTTTTGGGAGCATTTTCTAAAATTTATGAACAATTTTGAAATCATTAATATTTTCTGAATTGGTGAATTTAAAAAAAAATCATCAACATTTTAATTGTGAACATTCACCATATAGAGGATGGGATCCTGCACGAGTACCTCTACCATTAGCTTTCTTTTTAACCATACTTCTGGTCTAACCCTACAGGAGCATGGAAACAATGTCATGCTTTGCTATGTGGTGGGTATGTCATGTTGATTTCAGATGTGAACTAATATGTGCGTGTTGTTTATATGAACGATGTCCACGGAAATCTAGCACTACAAAACAGGGGGGGGGGGGGGGTATTGGTGGGCGGTAGAAACACTTTGAGTACCAGATCAAGGTTAACAATTGTCTAGAGTAGAAGTCGATTCGACTAGCTAACCCTGCGGCCGGAGACGGTAGAGAGACAGTGAGATCTGCATATGCATAGTACTAGTACAGCCACAATGAAGCTGCGTGTTAGTACAGGAGCTAAAGGCTTTGGCCAGCGCGTGGAGCACGTGGAGCAGGGTTTGTAACTTCACGGATGGCTTGCATGCAGGATGGACCAGCTTGGTGTCAGCCTTTCGTCTGGTAGCATATGTGAATGTGATTTACTACGTGACTACAGTCAATTCTAGGCTACAACCAATGGGAATGCACACATCTGTTCAGTATTTGCCGATAAATGTATGAATTTTGTTAACTCAGAATGAAGCAACAAGAGAATACGCACATAGAGCATACACCTGGTCTCTGCATATCTAGAATGCACACAGCCAACTCCAACACACGCACACTAAAACGTTGGCAAATAATAAAGACATACAAGACCAAAGCTATGCCCAAGCGAGTATAAAGAAAAAAGACCCTAAAGCGATCAATAGCGAATGACAACTATAATAAACCATACCCGCACCAACCATCTCTTGACACCAAAGGGACAACGACATTCTTCAACAGCAACGCTTTCATGAAGGAAATGACTCTCAAGCGCCTCCGTTACCAGATCCAACCATCAAAGAACAGATTCTAGGTTTTCATCCTGAAAACGAGTCTGAGCAAATCTAAGCAACGGCTTCAACAAGGGAGCGATGCAAAAGCATCGTCATTGACAGGTTTAACACATCTGTTCAGTATGGCTTGATAAAATAGTAAAGTCGCTTTCTGCAGCACAAAATGATGCCATACACTGCTTACAACTCGTAGATTTTACAGAAACAGGCTTATCATTGGATGCAAAATGATTACATTTCTGCTTCTGAATCCTAGGCCTCCTGTAGTTGTACCCCAAAGGCCTTACGGATTTCAGCGATGATGTGGCCAGACACATCGGGACCAAACATCCTAGGCAAATTTGCCGTTAGGTCGACCTCGATTGATTTTAATCTTACAACTTGGTCCCTCTTGATCATGATCTCCCTCTCGGCCTCTTCGATTTCGGAGGTGTCACAAGCACAACTATGAAGCCAGGTTCGAAGAACCTCCTTTACAGCTGATGCCAGATGACCACACACTATCTCTTCCAAGGTACCCTCTCCTCCTTGCCCGCAGTCGATGGTGACCGACACCGCTGTTGGAGAACATGCACTGCGCACAAAGAGCGACGGCGACCGGTATGGACGGGTTTGTGGCAATTCTTCGATCTTCTCACGTTGCTTGTCCAAGTGAGTATGTTCATAGTACTTGTGGAGGTACTCCGGGTGGAGCGCGAGGTCTTTCCGTGGGAGCAGATCAAGAATCACAACCATTGAAGTTGGGCTGCCTTGTATGAACTCCATGAGGAAATGTGGTGCATCCGTCAAGGCATTTAGGAAAATAAGAACCGACGTAATGTCGATTGCGCCATTTGGGACTTTGCAGTGAAGTGACGAGTGCAGCATGAAATCAATCTGTAGACAAGAAATTATAACATTTAAAGCGTACAAAATTTTCTCATAACTTGGATTATAGATCTTTGTTTGTATGGTTGTCAAAATGGGGGAAATATAGTGGTTTTCTGAGCTCCTATGTAGGCACACTCGCTATCCGTACTTTCCATCCATGTGCTGAATTTTTGGGATCCACGGAAGTTTTTTTTAATAGACCCGTGGGAGTTGTGGTGTAAACTTAATTGCAGACATGTGTTGTGCAGTCGTGCTATTGGGTGCTAATTTTGGGCTGGCCACAGCATACCAAAATATAAGATGTTTTATCAGTTTAATTTGAATTACAAAATATCTTATATTTTAGTACAGAGGTAGTAGTTTTTTTTAAATGTAGGATGTACTCTCGACCTCTGCATCTGCGCGATGTGTGCAGCCATTTTATTAATTATTCATAAAACCCTTACAAGGTAATACATCAGTAGCCTGAAGCCACTATCTTGGGAACACCTGTCGTTACTCCTATCCCCGTGATGAAGGGGTGCCGAATGTACGATCCTAATACCAAACAGATATCGCACCAACACCTAACATCTAATGCCGGATGCCCCATCCAAGCTACAATACCTGGACTAGGTTACACACCGGTTTGGCGCACTTTCAGTGGGAACCACATGCGCACACTGCAAGGGGCATCACCTCCTTCATCCATCGATCCATCCTTAGATTAGATACTGACGCATCGACCTTCCAGGCCTCTCTACCATCGACGCCACCACAACGCAAGACATCGTCGTCCTCCTGCACGAGTGCATCGCCACCCATCGGACGTCGAGTCTCCACTGCGCCACGCCGCCAAGATCCACCACCATCAAGGTGTAGGATGAAGCACCGCTCCATCACCTACCAACGCCCAACCACCAAGCCGTCCACACGTCCGTCCAGCCGATGAATGTCTTCACAGATGATGCCCCCACGGGGGTGACGACTAAGACGTCGCCATAATCTGGTCTAGGAGGTCCCTCAACGCCTCCAACGAGGGGTACGACGCCCACGGCCGCCACCGTCAATGGTAGGCTCCTCCAGATATGAGGTTTCCCCTGGAAACAATGGAGTGAGGGACACCCTCACCATCGCCTCCAACGAGGAAAACGACACCCATGGGCGCCGCCGACGATGGTAGCATCCTCACCCACTTCAGCAGCTAGGCCACCATCTCCTCCTCCACTCGATCCGCCGTTGGGAAGCCACTGCGAGGCAACACCCATTGACCAGATCCCTTTGGGCCGATGAAGAAAACAGCCAAAGATAGAGGAGGTCACATCGCTGCGTGACCGGTGCCATGGCCACACACACACGTCGTCTCGTGGCGCCCGCTCAAGATCCACCGTCACAGCTACGCCTCCAAGCCGCGACGGAGGGACGCCCCGCCACCGCCGCCATCATCCGCCCGCACCGGCTTTGCCCAGTCAATATCCGACGGCGGCGGGAGGGGAGGCAGAGGGGAAGGGAGGCGGAGGGGAGGGGAGGCGGATGGGATCTGGAGGGGAGAGATCTGAGGTAGTAGTAGACAACAACTACACACGTGAGAGTGAGAAAGAAAGGTTGCATAGTAAATTGAAGACAAATAAGCAGTATGAGAATATGAGACACAAGAGAGGAAAAGACAGAGAGAAAATCCAAGTGTAGTGTTTGGTCTGTGTAACAAAATATGTTCAGAGCTCTTGATCTATCTAAAGACCAAAGTCTTTTCGAAACATTCTAAGGGCCTCTTTGATTCGTAGAATTTTGAAAACGTAGGAATAGAAAAAGTATAGGATTGGAGTGGCATGCCGACTTGAATCCTATAGGATTAGCAATGAGTGTTTGATGACACAGGAAAAACAAAGAAATTATAAAAAGAGGTTGGAGTGGATGTTAGATTTCCAATAAAATATAGTACAAAAGATTCCATAGGAAAAATTCCTATGGGATTCAATGCTATGAATCAAAGGACCATCACATGAAAAAAATCCTAAGAATTTCAATCCTCCAGAAATCCTATAAATATCCCTTGAATCAAAGGAGTGTTAGACTGTATATACGTAGCCTCTGTATATCTGTATTATAACATTGTATTGTACCCCTTGGGTACCTCTATATAATGTGATAGCCACACCCCGGGTTAGGGGTGTCGTGCAGTTCCCAAAATACTTTGTTTAACATGGTATCAGAGCTAGGGTTACGATGTCTTCCGCTGCTCCCGCCGCCGCCGCCGTCGCGCGCCGACCTCTCCGTCGCCTTGACGCCGTCGCGCCGGTTCTCGCCCCTACGTCGCCGTTCCTCGCCTCCAGTCCTCTCGCGGCGGCCTATGGGGCCGCGCCGCCGCCTGGGTCCCCGATCGGATCTCGCCCGCATGGCGAGCCCTCGGGTGACCTAGCCCCGATCGCGGCCGACGCTGCCGCGCCGCCGTCCTACGCCGCTGCACCACCATCGTTCTATGGCGTCGCCGCGCCGCCGTCCTACAGCGTTGTCGCGCCCTCGCCCTACGGCCATCACCCGTATGGCGCTCCCCCGATGGCCCCGGGTGCTCCGCCGCTGCCGCCGTCTTCATGGCCGGCTTTTGGTGCGCCGCCTCCGCCTCAACCCCAGGTGGCGCCACCGAGCCACCCCTACGGGCCGTCGCCGTCGTCTCCCCTGCAACCCTACGCGGCCTACCCATCACCGCATGGGGTTGCGGCCTCCTATGCAGGGGGTGCGGCTGCTTCGCTGCAGCCATCCTACGGGGCTACGGCGGCGCCACAGCAGCAGCCTCCCGGGGCCGCGGTCGTCTCGCCCTATGGGGCTCATGCCGCGTCGAATTACGGCACCTCTGCCGCTGGTCCTCCCGGGTTCCCCGCACTGTATTCGGTGCCTGCTGCTCATGCCGACCCGGTCGCCGCGCCGTCGCCGTTCTACTTTTCACATCTGCTACCGGTGAAACTTGCGCCGGATAATTACTTGTCCTGGCGTGCCCAGGTGTTGCCTCTTCTGCGGAGCCGCTACTTGGAGGGATATGTTGACGGGTCCATACCGTGTCCACCCCCCCACCACCCGGCATACCACACCTGGGTGGCTCAGGATCAGGCCATCCTATCCGCCATCCAGTCCTCGCTCACCCCGAGCGTCCCGTCGCTGGTCATCTTCGCCGCTACGTCCCGGGAGGCGTGGGAGGCGCTTCACACCAGCTCTGCCTCTCAGTCTCAGGCGCGTGCTCACTCTATACGCACCGAGTTGGGTGAGACGAAGCTTGGCGACCTCAGCATCACCGACTACTTCAACAAGATGCGGGGTCTCGCCGACACGTTGGCCTCAGTCGGCCAGTCGCTGCAGGATGAGGAGTTCACCACCTTCGTACTGAATGGGCTTGATGATGATTATGACAATCTCATCGAGAACGTTCATGGTCGCGATGACCCGCTTCCACCTCGTGAGCTCTATGCCCGTCTGCTTGGCCGTGAGCAGCGCATTAAGGCGCGCCGAGCCTCCCCCAGTTTCGCCTCCGCCAATGCCGCAACTCGTGGCAAGCCTCAGCGGTCATCATCGTCAGGAGGCAAACCGGCGTTGCCTTCATCACCAGCCTCGAGGGGCAGCGCTCCGACCATCACAGGTGGTAACCGGCCAGTGGCGTGCTGTTCTTCTTGTGGTGCCCAATAGGCCTGCCAGTTGTGTGGCTTGGAGCGCCACATTGCTTCTCGTTGTCATCGTCGCTACAAGCAGGACTTTCTGGGCCTCGGCAACAACGGCAAGGGGAACGACAAGCAGGCCGCCGCTACCGTGACGAGTAGCATGGTCGTACTCCGTCATACTCCGTTGATCCTGCATGGTACATGGACACTGGAGCTACCAACCACCTCACCGGTGAGATGGGTAAGCTCTCTACTCAGGAGCCATATCGCGGTCATGATCAGGTGCACACCGCTAGTGGAGCAGGTATGCGCATCTCCCATGTTGGTCAGGCTTCTCTCCTTGCACACAACTTTCGCACATTGCATCTATCTAATGTCCTTCGAGTTCCCTCTGCTACAAGTAGTTTGTTGTCCATTCCTCAACTTACTCGTGATAATAATGTCCTTTCTGAGTTTCACCCTTTTCGTTTCTTTATCAAGGATCGGGACACGAGGGCCGTTCTGCTTAGCGGTCGTCTTCGCCATGGCCTGTATGCACTTGATGCGCCGCGCTCATCTTCCACGTCGGCTTCTCCTCAGGTGTTCAGTGGTGTTCGTGTGTCGCCTACACACTGGCATGCGCGCCTTGGTCACCCGGCGGCTCCCATAGTTCGACATGTTTTGCATCGTCATGATCTACCAGTTGTGTCCAATAAAGCTGCTGAAACTATTTGTGATGCCTGTCAGCAGGGCAAGAGTCATCAGCTTGCGTTTTCAGAGTCTAGTCGTGTTGTGAAACACCCTCTTGAGCTTGTGTTTTCTGATGTATGGGGCCATGCCCAAACGTCTGTTAGTGGTCACAATTATTATGTCAGTTTCATTGATGCTTACAGCCGCTTCACTTGGTTATATCTTATTAAGCGTAAGTCTGATGTGTTTGATGTCTTCATTCAGTTTCAAGCACACGTTGAGCGTCTTCTTAAGCAGAAAATCATCCATGTCCAATCAGACTGGGGGGGTGAATACCACAACCTCAACTCGTTTTTTAACAAGCTTGGGATTTCGCACCGCGTGTCATGCCCCCACACACATCAGCAGAATGGTGCTGCCGAGCGTAAGCATCGTCATCTTGTTGAAACTGGCTTAACCTTGCTAGCTCATGCATCTGTCCCGTTTCGGTTCTGGAGTGATGCTTTCTCTACAGCTTGTTTTCTTATAAACAGGCTTCCCTCGAGGCTCCTGAAAATGCAAACCCCGCTTGAGCTCCTGCTTAATGAGATTCCGGACTACACTTTCTTCAAAGTGTTTGGGCGTGCATGTTGGCCTCACCTCCGTCCATACAACAAGCGCAAGCTAGAGTTTAGGTCTAAGAAGTGTGTTTTCCTCGGGTACAATTCTCTTCACAAAGGGTACAAGTGCTTACATGTTCCTACCAACCGCGTCTACATCTCTGGTGACGTTGTGTTTGATGAAAATGTATTTCCTTTTCGTGCCCTTCCGACTGATCTTACCACTTCCACTTCCACACCACAAATGCTCGTGTCTACACCTACGCCTGATCAGTTTGTGGATGTTGCATATGCCCCTGCGTTGCTCCCTAATCATGCTGCAGGTATTGGACGCGGTGCTCGGCTCGAGCTGCTTGATGAACAGGTCGTGGATGATTCTCCTGGTGGGGACATGCATGCGCCATGCATGACGGGCGGCGCCCGCCAACCCGTTCTCCTGCCGCTCGAGGCGGCCACCGACCGCCTCTCGGGTGCCGGGTCCGTCTGGCTCCCTGCTGGACCCGCCCACACCAGTAGCCTCCTATGGCTCGCGGGCCCTGCCTACACCCGGCTGCTGCCTCGACGCTTGGGCCCGTCCCACACCTGGCCGCCTCACCCGGCTCGCGGGCCCCGTCCACACCAGCGGCTGTCTCGCCCGGCTCGCCTGGCTCGCGGGCATCGCCAGCCCTGCGTGGCTTCGCCCAACCCTTTGGCGGTGCGTCTCTGGACCGCTGCATTGCTGAAGCCCGCGGCCCGTCGCTGCTTCGCCATCGATGAGCCCGACTCGCCGGACTCGGCTCCGGTCTCGTCCAAGTCCTCTGCTGCACCATCTTAGCCGGCAGATTCTGCTGTCACTCTTCGGCCGCGCACACAGAGCCAGTCCGGTGTTTTTCGCCCGAAGGAGTGGACGGATGGCACGGTTGCGTGGCTTGCTGCGTGCATGGCTCACACTGCTGGCGATCCTACTGCAGAACCTCGTCATTTTCAGGCTGCATTGAGTATTCCTCATTGGCGTGCTGCAGTGGAACAAGAGTTTCATGCCCTCCAACAGAATGATACTTGGCGTCTTGTTCCTCCAAATTCCGGCGTCAACATCATTGATTCCAAGTGGGTTTTCAAAGTCAAGCGACATGCTGATGGCTCCATTAAACGTTACAAGGCACGGTTAGTCGCCAAGGGCTTCAAGCAGAGGTATGGTCTTGATTATGAAGACACGTTCAGTCCAGTCATCAAGCCTACTACCATTCGGTTACTACTATCTCTTGCGGTTACTCGTGGATGGTTCCTTCGTCAGCTTGATGTGCAGAACGCTTTTCTCCATGGCATTCTGGAGGAGGAGGTTTATATGCGTCAGCCGCCTGGTTTTGTTGATCCGACACGACCTCATCATCTCTGTCGCCTGGTTAAGGCCTTATATGGACTCAAACAGGCTCCTCGTGCATGGCATGCTCGCCTTGGATCTGTTCTTCGGGCTCTTGGGTTTACTCCCTCCACTGCTGATACGTCACTGTTTCTCCTCCAGCGCCCTGAGGTTACGATGTATGTCTTGGTTTATGTTGATGATATCATCCTCGTCAGTTCCTCGGCCGCTGCTGCTGATCGCCTTGTGATTGCTCTCCGTGATGATTTTGCTATCAAGGATTTGGGTGCTCTTCACTTTTTCCTGGTCTTGAGGTTTCGCGGTCCTCTGCTGGTTTGACTCTCACTCAGAAGAAGTACTCCTTGGACTTGTTGCGTCGTGCTGGAATGCTCAAATGCAAACCTGTTTCCACTCCGATGTCTGCTACTGATCGGTTGTCTGCTCTTGATGGTGACTCTCTCTCATCTGATGATGCTACTGAGTATCACAGTATCGTTGGTGGTCTGCAATATCTCACTATTACCAGGCCTGATATCTCCTATGCAGTTAACCGTGTCTGTCAGTTTTTGCATGCACCCAGGACGTCTCACTGGTCAGCTGTGAAGCGTATTTTGCGCTATGTCAGTATTACTGCTGCCTATGGTCTGCATCTTCAGCCTGCACCGTCGTATGAGCTCTCGGCTTTCTCTGATGCCGACTGGGCTGGTAGTCCGGATGACAGGCGATCCACGGGGGGTTATGCGGTATTTCTGGGTCCTAACTTGATCGCCTGGAATGCTCGCAAGCAGGCAACTGTGTCTCGCAGTAGCACTGAGGCTGAATACAAAGTTGTTGCTGATGCAACTGCTGAGATCATATGGGTACAGTCTCTGTTGAGAGAGTTGCGTGTTCCTCAAGCTCGTCCTCCGGTCATGTGGTGTGACAACATTGGTGCTACATATCTTTCTTCTAATCCAGTGTTCCATGCGAGGACAAAACACATTGAGGTGGATTATCACTTTGTTCGGGAACGTGTTGCACAGAAGCTACTCTGTATCAAGTTTATCTCATCAAATGATCAACTTGCTGACATCTTCACGAAGCCTCTACCACAACCACAGTTTGTAGGCTGTAGGCGCAATCTTAACTTGCTTTGTACTTCAGGACATAGTTAAGATTGAGGGAGGGTGTTAGACTGTATATACGTAGCCTCTGTATATCTGTATTGTAACATTGTATTGTACCCCTTGGATACCTCTATATAATGTGATAGCCATACCCCGGGTTAGGGGTGTCGTGCAGTTCCCAAAATACTTTGTTTAACAAGGAGCCCTAAAGACTGAAGTAGATTGGAATTGGACAATGGTGAGGAGTGTACCTACATGAGTCTCATCTACCACTTCCCCTTTGTATAAGTGTGCCAGGCCACCTTGATAACTCTATTCTCCTTTCGTTCCTAAATATAAGTTTTCTTTTAGAGATTTTAATATAAGCTACACACAGAGCAAAATGAATAAACCTGTAATCTAAAGTATGTTTATATACATCCGTATGTAGTCCATATTAAGATCTCTCAAAAGACTTAGGTAACTTCAGTTCAGGCGTGATGAGTTTTGTCCATGAGGAACGGAGGGATATTGCAGTAGGAACGGGGATGTAATGGAGAGAGAAAGTACCGACGAGGCAGGCGCGCCTCGGCGCACGTCCAGCGTGCCGACGGCGGTCCCAGCGCCGTTCCGGAAATCGGCTACGTGGGCGGGCACGGCCGAGGGCAGCAGCGGCACCGCCGCCGCCGCCTCGGCTGCCAGCGCTCGCGCTACCTCCCGGTGCGCCAGCGACGGCATCGTTGCCTCCTGCTGCACCAGCGGCATGCGCGCGCGCACCGTGGTGCTCGACCTTCTGCCCCTGAGAGGCGGAGCCGCGCCGCGGCGGAGGCGGGAGATGGTAGGGAGCGTGGGCGCAGCCAAAGAGACGGAGGTCGCCGGCCGGAGCATGGCACTCTCGACTGCGTGGACAAGGAGATGTCAAATACTGTTATCAATCCACGCCGAGCAGATGGCAGCTTAAGGGCCTCCTTGATTCATAGGATTGCAAAAACACATAAATATGGAAAACGTAGGATTGGAATGGCATGTTCATTGGATCCTTATAGGATTTGAGTTTGTTTGATTGTGTTACGGGAAAAACAAAGGATTTCTTTCAAGAGGTTGAAGTGGATGTTAGAATTCCTGTAAAATGTAATACAAATGAATCCTTAAGAAAAAATCCTATAGAATTCAATCCTACGAATCAAACGATCAACGTAGGAAAAATTCCTAAAGATTCAAATCCTTCAAAGATCCTATGAAAATCCTTTTAATCAAAGAGACCCTAAAATCACATCACATGTGCTACCAGACGAATGGCTGGTCCATATATCCTGCAGCTGCAAGCCACCCGTGAAGGCAAGGTATTGGCATGGCATCCTTGCATGCAGGAGCCCCCTGTCTCCCCACCAACCGGCAGGGTCAGCAGGTCCAAAGCGCCTTCTACTGTTAGGTCAACTCCAACACACGGCCCCAAATGAACGTTCGGTTTGGCCTGTTTTCGTTCGTTCGAGGTGATAATGGGTTCGCCCATGTTCGTTTGGGGCCGTTTGGTTGTCGACGCGCCCAACGCGCGGCCGCACGCCAAATCATGTCCGGGGTGGACGTGATTAAAAAAACAAAACTAAAATGAAATGCCAATAAAAAAACACAATAACACCAGCATACATCGGCGCGGCGTCCTCATCTCCCAATAACGCCGGCATACATCCGCGTTAATGTAGTGCCGGTCGCGCTCGCCAGCGGCCGTGGGTGCGATGGAGAATGCGGGCGGCGCGGGGGCCCGACGCGGTGGTCATGCGGGCTCCTCTGTCACGGCCGCGCGCGGCGGCCCGAGGACGAGCCAGCCTTGCGATCGTGCTTCCCCTTGCGGCCGGTGTTCGAGAACCCCATGGCTGCGAGGTGGCCGGCCGGTGAGATCGAGGACGGTGAGAGGGAGAGCTAGGCTAGGGTTTGGGCCGTGTCGGGTTTCGAGGAGGCAGCACGGGCTGAAGTGGGGAGTGTGGATGGCGACTGGTCCACGGCTTCCCATTTAAGAAGGACGGCGACCGTTCTCCTGGGTGGATGACAGGTGGGGCCGACCGTGCATGTGCATTAATGTCCGGCGGTGGGAGGTAGGTGGCCGCCTGGCACGCGGCCCCGATGCGAACGAGCGAGGCGTCTATTTGTTTTCCGCCGCGACCCAAACCCCGCGCATGTTTGCGCTCGAAATAGGTCGGCCCGGACACAAAACGGACCAGATGTGTTCAGGCCGTCGTGCGCTGGGCCGTCTGGCTTATCCGTTTTGCCCCAAACGGACGGGGCCGGACGGGATGGAGTCGCGCACTAGAGTTGGCCTTACACTTTATTGATTACGTCGAACCCAGTACTCTGTGTTTCTTTATGTCGTAGTGAAAAATATTATAAGTTAGGATCATGCATATACGATATTAGTGTATGATACTATCTTCGTAATGCATAATATTACTGATAAGTGCCACACATCAGCCTAGACCTATGCAAAATTTGCTACTCCCCCTCTCTCAGTTTACAGGGCGTGTGTGTACTCTTAGGTCGTCAATTTGACTAACCTAATACAAGTCATATATTACAAAAAATATATATCAATATAAAATTCAGATGTTCTATTTTCAAACCATATAATTTTTTTTATATACTCCTAGTTTATATTAAAATGATAAAATTGGCAACCTAGATATACGCGCAGGACTTGTAAACTGAAAGGGAGGGAATATGAAAGTTACATGGAGCGTGATGTGGGCTTGTTTGATTGGAATGCACCAGCCCCACCTTGGAATTAGTGGGGGGGGGGGGGGGTTCATTTTCGTAACTAGTTTATTGATCATGTAAGGATGGCAATTTTCAATGACACACGTCAAGTTCCTGTCAAAAATAAACGAAAGCATGAATGTTGTCATGCTCGCGTCACTAAACTCATTCTCTCTTTCTTCATTTAATTTTATGTCACATCATCAAAATTGCTTAGTTGGCATGCATAATACCTCCAACTACGGGTGGCCTTACACACTTTATGGGTGCTCCTAGTGACCACCGGTGGTATAGTTTTTTTCCTGAATTCTTGCCTACAACTCATTGACTCAGATCATCTCTAGCTTCTAGGGGCAAATTATCTGGTTTGAGAGATTAAGGCCTATCTAATAGATCCCGACAAAAGGAGCATCAACTCAGTGGTTAGGCATAAGGTTGTGCGGCCTAACCACCCAGGTGTAATTCCTAAAATTAATAGGTGATGTACATGGATTTTCCCCATTAACTAAGGATCAAGCTTGATGTGCGGTGAGACCAGTCATCAAGAGAAAATCATGATTGGTGTGTCGTTGGACTGCACTTCAAGAAAAAAAATCATGATACTCATACTAAAAAGGCCGTGCACGTCCTTGTTTAGTGCAGAGACCAGAAGAAGTGAAATTCTACTCCTCCATTCGCAGTTGTAAGGGGAGCTCCTATTCGGCACGCTCGGCGCCGTGGAAGCAAACCGGAACCCACGCCTGTAAAATGCAGGATTACTCAGCTAGCGACTACAGCACGAGGACTTTAGTGATTTATACCAGAACGTGCATCTTTAAAAACCATAAAAGCCGTGCAATTTATTACGCATTTTTGAACTATTCGTTTTTTTGGAACAATTGATTTATTAATGGGAAAAAGTTCATCAACTAGATAAAAAGTTCATTGATTTCAAAAAAAGTTCAGCGAATTTGAAAAAAATTCCCCGATTTTGAAAAAAGTTCATCGAGTCTGGAAAAATAGTTCATCGAATTTGAAAAAAAAAATTCATCAAAAATGAACCAATTTTTTGGTTCGCTGCGCTTTGTCCTACCGGGCCGGCCCAACAAGGGGGCTGCGTGTGCGCCAGAAACCTGTTCGGGCGCACAAGGCGCCGAACAGGAGCTCTCGAAATAATCATTAACATGCAAGAGGGATCGAGCCTGGGACCTGCAGTTCTTATGTTGAAAGACAAATCCAACAGAGCTAGCTAGCAGTTGCATTAGCAATTGTCCCACCTCCGTTCAAATGATATGTGTGAGCACGTATGTGCCAAAATAAAAAGAGGATATCTTGGCTAAAAGAAAGGAAAATGTGGGCTCGTGTAAAGAAAAGAGAGCCTTAAAAAGAGAGGAATACTCTGGATAGAGAAAGTTGTGGGATTCTCTAAAGGAAAGAGAGCCTTCAAAGAGAGGGCTTTGCATGCGGCATTCATTTGTACATGACTAATTGGCTCCCTAATGCGGCGAGACTTGCCTGCTTCTCATGTGTGTGCCCATCCGTGCCCGGCCCCGGGGGGGGGGGGGGGGGGGGGGAGGGATGATTAGATTAGAAAGGAAAAGGGAAAAAAGACAACCGCAGGATGAAGTGAGAGCACGGATGGGAGTATGGGGAGGGAGCAGGCAAGCCGGATCCCTCTAATGCGAGATGGTGCATGGCGGGTTAATTAACTCTTAAAAACGGAATGTACTAGATTATACGCTGCAACTAATTCATCCGGGTGTCCAACAATTAACGGGACTGCGTGTTCATACATGGATGGATGGATCGATCATAATTGTGGTACAAAAATCATATCAAAACTATCTTAGGCAAACAACAGGATTGTGGGTTCATGGATGGATGGATTTTAAAAAAACGCATATTAATTGCATAGAGCAAATGTAGCGCATACACTCATACGTCGACAAAAGGACCCGGAAACACAGGTGTGTTAGAAACTTTGCATAAAAGACTTACGAAAAACAAAACAATAAGTAATAAATTCTATGAACGCCCTGCACACATCTTCTTCGAAGCTCGACATTCAATACAGGGAAGACAAGCAACCCAACAGACCATGTCCGCCGAACCACCATAGTTGAAGCAGCGTTTTGAGCCGATTGAGTGGCTCGTCGCAGATCGACGAGGCCGAAGCTCTATGAATAGTCGGCCCAGGATCATCTCCATGCTCGTCGGACTGCAAACTGGAAGTCTTCGCCCAACGCCATCGGAGAAGAGAGTCGGACCTGCTCACCATCTTCCACAAAACCTAGCTCGAACCACCGTGCCCCGAAGGTCGCCGGCGCTATGACAAAATGAGGAGGTGACCACAACCGGCCGGATCACCACTATACAACCTACCGGATCAAATCAAATCAGGCTAAGCCTAGGCATGGCCTGCGGGAGGTGGGGAGGAAGGCGACCTACATGGCGAGCGTCCTCCATCATCCATTCCTCGGAGCAGAATGTGGCCCCGGCTTGCCCTCAAGGATGCCGATACCCTTCCGCATGAAGCTCCACCCATTCCCTCCAGACCGATCATCTTGCGGGCGTGCCCCGCCATCGCCGTGTAGTCACCAGTCCTACATTGTAAGGGCATATTTATCCCGTAAGTGTTTTGGTAATTGATGACGATACTTTTGCGGACTAATCGTATGCTTTGAGTTCCTCAGATGGTTCATCTCTAGGCTCGAGACGATTCGGTGCCCCTCGGAGACTATTGAAGACGCAAGGCCGCCCTATGTTTCCTTTTGGTGGATTTGAGTCGTAGGAGAGCCGTACTATTAAGAGGGGGTCCGCGTCGGAAAGGTTAGGGCGGAATCAACACGTACACTTGTCCCTCCTTTCCCTGCACTTTGGAGCTTCCCTTCGTTATCTTGGTTGTGCGGAAATCTGACATTTGCCACTGTACTTGCGGTAGTACCGCAGGTACACGCGGTAGTACCGCGGGGTGCCACGGTAGTACCGCTCCCCAGGAGCGGTAGTACCGCGGCTCCTGTGCCTAGTGCCACTCGGTGCGGTAGTAGGGCGGATGTAATTTTACATCCGCTACCGCCACGGTAGTACTGCTTCGTCCAACAGCGGTAGTACTGGGGCCCACGGTAGTACTGCTCCCCTGAGCCGTAGTACCGTGGCGCTCCTACCAAGTACCGTAGAATCATGGTAGTAGGCACGCGCTACGGTAGTACCGCTCCTGAGGAGCGGTAGTATCGCGTCGGATTTTCGCACTACCGCAGTTTCAGCAAAAGTTGGCACGGATGTAATTTATTTCGTCCGCGCCCTTCTCAGGTCTTGACTCCCCTGCCTTGCGGTAGTACCGTAAGGGGGAGCGGTAGTACCGCGCGAGCGGTAGTATTGCCCCTAGTCAGGCTAGTTCCGGCCTGTGCTGCTGCTGCGGTAGTACCGTGGTCCACCACGGTAGTACCATCTTGACCTCGCGGTAGTACCGCTGGCCACGAGCGGTAGTAATGGCCGGCAGCTGACTAAGTGGATAACGGTTGGATTTTTCCACGACTATATAAGGGGCTTCTTCAACCTCTAGTTGACTACCTCTTCTCTCTCTAAGCTCCATTGTTGCTCCAAGCTCCATTTTGGCCCGATCTCTCTCCCTAGCCAATCAAACTTGTTGATTTGCTCGGGATTGGGTGACAAGGGCCCGATCTACACTTCCATCACAAGATATTTGATTCCCCCCACTTATCCCTTGCGGATCTTGTTACTCTTGGGTGTTTGAGCATCCTAGACGGTTGAGGTCACCGTGGATCCATATTCCATTGTGGTGAAGCTTCGTGGTGTTGTTGGGAGCCTCCAATTAAGTTGTGGAGATTGCCCCAACCTTGTTTGTAAAGGTTCGGTCGCCGCCTTCAAGGGCACCAATAGTGGAATCACGGCTCTTGCATTGTGCGAGGGCGTGAGGAGATTACTGTGGCCCTAGTGGCTTCTTGGGGAGCATTGTGCCTCCACACCGCTCTAACGGAGACGTACTTCCCCTCAAAAGGAAGGAACTTCGGTAACACATCCTCGTCTCCACCGGCTCCACTCTTGGTTATCTTATCCCTTTACTTGTGCAAGCTCATTTGTGTTCCTATCCTTGCTTGCTCGTGCGCGTGTGTTGTTGCATCATATAGGTTGTCCACCTAGTTGCACATCTAGACAACCTTTATTATTGCAAAGTTTAAATTGGTAAAGAAAAGCTCAAAATTGTAAGTTGCCTATTCATCCCCCCCCCCCTCTAGTCAACCATAACGATCCTTTCAATTGGTATCAGAGCCTCGTCTCTTTTTAAGGACTTCACCGTCCGTAGAGTATGGTTGACGTCGTAGATGATGTGGGGGAGCACTCCGGTGCGAATCCGACATCATCTACGGGAGATGGGAGTACCTCGATCTCTTGTGAGGAATTCAATGTGGCGTTGGACACATTGAAAAATTCCATGACGAGCGAGGTCAAGGACATGTTTAAGGAATTCCTAGAAGGGCTTAAACTTTCCACCGCACCCGTGAAAGTGGGTGATCCCGCCAACACGGGAGCGGATGCTAACTCCGATAAGGGGAAGCTACTAGTGAGAAAGCCCCTCGTCTAGTGGTAAGAATGGCACGGCATCTTCGCCCATGTGCAACCTCCGTTTATGGTGGACCGATTCCTTCCACTCATTTGAATCATGCCGGTCCACCACCTAAGATTGATAAAAGGAGGATTTTGATTCTTGGGTTTATCGTTTTAAGCGTCATTTAAATCATGTGAACACTAACCTTTGGAGAATCATTGAAGAAGGTTTCTATCCGCATGATCCGAGCAATTTCTCTCCTAGAGAGGTCGTGGACCATCAATTCAATGAGAATGCTTTCTTCATCATCCAAGAAGCAATCCTTCCCGAAGACCTCCCTCATCTCCGGCCTTACACACGTGCCAAAGATGATTGGCTCAAGGTGGTTTCCATGTATCGAGGAAGCGCAAGCATTCAACGTTCCAATTATGAAGTGGTCCAAGATGAAGCCGATGAGTTTGCAATGAAGGAAGAAGAAGAACCTCGTGAGCTCTATCGGAGAGTAACCAAGCTTGCCGTCTCCCTCCGGGATCATGGAAGTAAGGACACATATGACAACTGGATCAAGCGCAAATTTCTCAAGGCAATGATGCCCTACCACAAAGCCATGTCCTCCGTCATCCGTCAACGACCGGACTTCCACACCTTGTCCTCAAGGGATGTGTTGGATGAGTTTGTGGCTATGAGCATATTGGACAAGACCGCCGACAATGCGGTGCTTCGCTCTCAAAGAGCAAAGAAGCCCAACCTCGCTTTGAAGGCCAAGATTTGTGTCGAAGAAGATGGAGAGGAGGAAGAAGAAGAGAGCAACCTCGAAGATACTAAGTATGATTATCATGAACACATGGCCCTTGCTTCAAGACAATTTTGGAGCAAGAAGAACTCAAGGCCCAACTTCAACAAGAGCAATTCAAGTGGCTCTAAGGGCAAGCAACGAGTGAGGACGTGTTTCAATTGTGGAAATGTGAGTCACTTTGTTGCGTAGTGTCCATATGAGAAGAGGGAAGACAATGGTGGCAAGCTCATCCGTAAGGACAAGGCCAAGTTTTTTCCCAACAAGAGCAACTTCCCAAAGAAGACTCCTCACAAAGCTTTGGTGGTTCAAGAAGAGTACAATGAGGATGATGATGATGATGAGGATGGTGAACCGGTTGCCATGGCCTCCGTGGCCATTGCAATGACTCCTCGGTGTCTCTCTTGGTTCACCCAATGAAAGCATCACCGCCAAGTGCCTCATGGCTAAAGCCACCAATAAGGTAACCCCAACATCAAAACTACCATCATCAATCATTCTTCTTTGACGGATTGCATTGATGAACATGAGGGGACTAGTGTAGAGGAAAATGAATTTGAGATCTTTATGAGTAAACTCAAAGGGAAATCCAAGATGCACTTCGTTGCTCTCTTGGAACAACTTGGTGAAGCCAATGTCATGATCGAGACTCATGAAGAAACCATTTCTAAGATGGAAGGGCATAGTCGTGACTATGCCGATGAGATTTCGGATCTTTCCAATGCTCTTGAGGAAGAGCGTGGTCTTCGTTTGGCTCTTGAGGAGTCACACAACGATGATCACGCTAAATTAAAGAAAGACCTTGATCATGCTCTTGTTGTGTCTCGTGTGCTTAGTTCCGAGAAGGCAAAGCTTGGAGTTGATCTTGCTAGACTCAACGAGGACTTTGACACTCTCGACAAGGTTCACAAAGTCTTGAAGGGTGCTCATGCTAGTATCAAAGAGTCTCATGATCAACTCCAAGTGAAGCTAACCAAGGAGAAAGCCACCTTTCCTCATATGATATTGATTGATAATGCAAATGCTACTAACCCTTGTTGTGAGCATGTGCATCTTGTTGAGGAGAATGCTAAGTTGAAGGAGCAACTTGAAAAGGGCCTTGTCACATGCATTCAAGGTGAGAAGAACCTTAACGACCTTTTGAGTAATCAAAAGGAAGTTGTGGCCAAGGAGGGATTGGGTTCGCGCCCAAGCCCAAGAGCAAGAAGAAGAATGACAAGACCAAGCAACCTCCCCCTCTCAAGCAAACTTTTGTGAGGGAGGGAGAGGGTGCTTCCAAGAAGAAGAAGAACCGTGCAAAGGGTGGCAATGTCAAGAAGGACAACGTCATCCCCATGAACATAGCCGGCGACTTTAACCCCTCTTATGTGTTGTGCCGTGCTAGTGATGGGCATGTTTATGCTAAATTTGTTGGTTCTTCTTATGAGTACATTGAATGGTCTATTTGGGTTCCTAAGACCCTCGTTACTAACATCAAAGGACCCATTACCAAATGGGTACCTAAAACCAAGCATTGATCTCTTGTAGGGGTTTGCTTGGGTGGGGATCATGGTTGCTCGATAGTGGAGCAACAAATCATATGACCGGGAGCAAGGACATGGTGGTGGATGTGCAAGAGATTCCATCTATGCCCACCGATGTCGAGTGGGGTGATGCATCACATTCTAAGGTATTGGGTCTTGGCAAGGTTGTCATTTCTCATGATCTTACGATCGAGAAAGTCATGCTTGTTGAGTCCCTTGCATACAATTTGCTTTCCGTTCGTCAACTTGCAGTCATGGGTTATGCTACTTTCTTTGACATTGATATCGTGGCCCTCTTGTGGAGCAAGACTCTTAAAGTAGCCTTTGTTGGGCATGTCGAAAACGGTCTCTATGTGATTAACTTTTCGGAGCGACCCACTAAGACCGCGACATGCCTAATGGCTAAAGTTGACGTGGGATGGCTTTGGGATCGCCGTTTAGCCCATATCAATATGAGATCTTTGCAAAGTCTTCTCAAGGGGGACCATGTCTGTGGACTAACAAATGTTAGTTTTGCCAAAGACCGTGCTTGCAGTGCTTGTATTGAAGGAAAGCTTCATGAGAAGGCTCACCCTCCCACGACTATCATATACTCAAAGAGACCCTTGGAGCTCCTTCACATGGATCTCTTTGGGCCACCATCATTTGATAGTCTTGGAGGAAGAAAGTATTGCTTGGTGATCGTGGATGACTATTCGAGATACACTTGGGTATATTTCTTCAAGAGGAAGAGTGAGACCCAACAAACCGTCATCGACTTTGCAAATGAAGCTCAACGTCAACATAATGCAAAGATCTTGACTATAAGAAGTGACAACGGCACCGAATTCAAGAACTACACCTTGGATGAGTTTCTTAGTGATGAGGGAATCAAGCATCAATATTCTGCACCATATACCCCTCAACAAAATGGTGTGGCGGAGAGAAAGAACCGGACATTGATGGATGCGGCAAGGACCATGATGGCGGAGTTCAAGTCTCCATACAACTTTTGGGCCGAAGCCATCAACACCGCTTGTCATGCATCCAATCGGCTTTATCTCCGCAAAGGCTTGAACAAGACTCCTTATGAGATACTCACCGCAACAAGCCCAACCTCAAGTACTTCCGGTGTTCGGGTGTAAGTGTTTCATTCTCAAGAAAGGTGTTCGTTTGTCTAAATTTGAAGCTAGAGCTCATGAGGGCATATTTGTTGGTTATGCTACAAACTCTCATGCTTATCGTGTCCTCAATAAATCCACGGGACTTATTGAGGAGACGTGTAACGTGGAGTTTGATGAGAATAACGGCTCCCAAGTGGAGCAAAGTGGCACTTGTGATGTAGGTGATGAAATTCCTCCCCAAGCCATAAGAAGAATGGGAGTTGGCTTTATCCTACCCATTGAGGAACCCCTTGTGGCCGAAGGAGAAGGACAATGCTCCACTCAAGTGGAGCCATCACCAACCCAAAGCCCACACGCCCGAAGAACAAAGTGAAGGCCCTCAACCTCACGAACAAGACCAAGGGCAAGATCGTGCTCAAGATGATGATATCACCTTAAATGATGCCCAAGGTCGAGTTCTCATCCCCGAGCATGCTCAAGATGAAGGTCATGCTCAAGAAGGCGCTCAAGATGATCAAGTGACCTCTCCTCATCGCACTTCCGAGGAGGATTTAGAGCGTCGTGCCGCCAAGATTGCTTCCAAACTCACTACCAAAGGCCATCTCATGGAGAATGTGGTTGGAAGCCTAAGAAAAGGGTAACACTCGTAGACAATTGGCAAACTATTGTGAACATCACGCGTTTGTCTCTTGTGTTGAACCTCAAAAGGTCTATGAGGCGCTAGAAGACTCGGATTGGCTCAATGCCATGCATGAAGAACTCAACAACTTTGAGTACAACAAGGTGTGGAGATTGGTGCCAAGGCCATCGGAGAACCACAACGTCCTTGGAACCAAGTGGATTTTCAAGAACAAGCAAGATGCTCATGGGAACATCATTACGCAACAAGGCAAGATTGGTAGCACAAGGCTACTCCCAAGTCGAGGGTATCGACTACGGTGAAACCTTTGCTCCCTGCTGTTCGCTCTTGAATCCATTCGTTTGTTGATCGCTTATGCTTCCCATCACAACTTTAAGTTGCAACAAATGGATGTAAAAGTGCTTTTCTTAATGGTCCCATTAATGAGTTGGTCTATGTCAAGCAACCCCCCGGGTTCGAGGACCCCTACTTCCCGGATCATGTATATCAACTCGATAAGGCACTCTATGGACTTAAACAATCCCCACGTGCTTGGTATGACCACCTTACCGAGTTGTTACAAGATCGTGGTTTTGAAGTGGGGCAAATCGATCCCACTCTTTTTACTAAGAAGGTCAATGGGGAGTTGTTTGTATGCCAACTATATGTTGATGATATTATCTTTGGTTCTCCTAACAAAGCTTTCAATGAGGAATTTGCCGCTCTCATGACCTCCAAGTTCAAGATGTCTTCGATGGGAGAGTTGAAGTTCTTTCTTGGTTTCGATATCAAACAAAGAAGAGAAGGAACCTTCATCAACCAAGCCAAATACACTCAAGACATGCTCAAAAGATTCAAGCTAAGTGATGTCAAGTCGGCTACTACACCAATGCCCACCAAGTGCCAACTTGACATTGATCCCAATGGTAAAGAGGTGGATCAAAAGGTATATCGCTCCATGATTGGATCCTTGCTTTACCTCTGTGCATCTAGACCGGATATCATGTTGAGTGTGGGAATGTGTGCACGGTTTCAAGCCGCACCAAAGGAAAGTCATTTTGTGGCGGTCAAGCGAATCTTTCGATATTTGGCTCATACCCCAAACTTTGGCTTATGGTACCCAAGAGGAGCAAACTTCAAGCTTGAAGGATTTATGGATTCTGATTGGGCGGGAGACAAAGTGGATAGGAAGTCCACTTCCGGAGGGTGCCAATTTCTTGGTTGCTCCTTGGTAAGTTGGTCTTTCACGAAGCAAAGTTGTGTGTCTCTCTCGTCCACCGAAGCGGAATATGTGGCGGCCGGTAGTTGTTGTGCTCAACTCCTATGGATGAGGCAAACTTTAAAGGAGTATGGTATCATTTGTGACAAAGTGCCTCTTTGGTGTGATAATGAAAGTGCCATCAAGATTTCTCTCAACCCGGTGCAACACTTCAAGACGAAGCACATCGAGATTCGGTATCACTTCATCCGAGATCATATTAGGCGTGGAGAGATCGAGCTCAAGTATGTCAACACTCAGGATAACCTTGCAGATATATTCACGAAGCCCTTAGATGAAGCAAGATTTCGCGAGTTAAGGCATGAGCTAAATATCATTGATTTGAGCAATGTGACTTGAGCTCGTGCACTCCCCACCACACTCAACTTGCTGTCTAGTTTAGGTGTAGGCATGGACATAGGGGGAGTATTGTTCTCTCAATGAACTCTCCCTCTCCCCATTATGCATAAATCGATCACCTCTTTCACATTAGCCATTTTGATGGTACTTGTGTTCCAAAGACGAGTTTTGGTCATGGGCCCAAGGATAATTCTTCGCGGTGCCATACCATCCTACTCAAACATAGGTGGCTTCGGCCACCGCCCTCTCTCCTTGAGAGGTCTTGTCGTTTGGTGGTTTCTTGTTGTCTTTTGCCTCTAGTTTGTGGTTGAGTTTGTGGTTTCTTGTGTGTGAATTTTTTTTTTGCAAAGGCCCTTTTTCGTTTTTGAATCATGCGGTGACTTGAGATTCACGGTACTACCGCGGCCAGCTGTGGTACTACCGCAGCCAGCCACGGTACTACTACCGCTATGGGAGCATCGGTACTACCGCAACCTCACGGCAGTAATTTTTTACTGCCGCCCGGTCGAGCGGTACTACCGCCTCGGTGCGGAACTTCCGCCCGAGCGGTACTACCGCGATGAGATGATACTATCATGACGGTTCATGGCGAGGGTTAGGGCGGGCACGGGAGTTCTAACTCCCCCATACCCATTCGTTACCTTCTCCCCACATCGCCTCCTTCTCTCCTTGCTCAAGAACGGAGCGGCGTCTCTCGCGGATCTCCTTCACCGCCTGCCCTCCCGTGATTCCGACCGGTGGGATCGTTCTCCACCGCGTGCTCTTGCTATGGACCTGTGTTTTTCCCCAATTCCCTCTCCTTGTTGTTGGTGTTTGGCGTTTCTAGGTTTTGGGGAGGCTTGTGTGTTCTTGAGATTGATAGGCCTAATCTTTGCAAGAATCGGATGACGGAGTGTAGTATTGCATAGGATTTATATGTGTATTGCTGTCATGCGCTAGATCTGATCATTGTAGCACCGCCATTGTTTTGCGGTTCTTTTCAGATTCAAATCGATTTTTGATTCAAGGCGCGGCATTATCATTTTCACGGGCGCTGGCAGATTATCTACAAGACGGTACTCATCACCGGTGCGGTATTATCATACTCGGCGGCACTACAGCTTTATTATCGCTTCCACCACTCAGATTACTGCGTGACTCAAAGACGGCATTATCGCTGCTCGAGCAAAGATTATCGCTTTAGTACCGCATGTCAGGGTCATTCCCCTACCGTGCCTCACACCTATCGCATGCCAACTTTCTCATATGTCTCCTATGTTTTCCGTGTGCTTTTTCATGGCCTTTGCATTGATCTTCTTGCGTTGTTGGTGCTTTGCGTGTGTGGTTCAGGTGGTGGCTCTCGCCGGTCCAATCCCAGCCGTGACACCGGCTCCAAGCGTCTGCGCAACCCCGGTGATGCACCAGAGGGCTCCTCTTCTGCTCCCAAGCGCCATGTCAAGACAACTGCCTCTAAGGTCAAGGAGCCCTCCAGGAGCATGGATGAGATGCCCCATTCTGACTACGTCCGCCTCCGGAACATGGATCCGTACGTGAGCCCTCGTTCCTCAGTCAGGGGCTGTGAGCTGTTCTGGAACAAGCATAAACCAACATCTATCTGGACGTCATTAAGAACATGCAGAATACCTATGTGGATGTGAAGTGGATTGACATGCATCACTTGAGGAAGGAGAAGTTATGTGCCTACTTTGGAGAGGCTCTGGACTTGGTGGAGCAGTTTGGCATTGAGCATATCATCTCCTTTCACCTTGACTATGATCCTGAGCTCATTGGTCAGTTCTTTGCTTCTGTCTACTTTCTGTTGGAAATATGCCCTAGAGGCAATAATAAAAGCATTATTATTATATTTCCTTGTTCATGATAATTGTCTTTTATTCATGCTATAACTGTATTATCCGGAAATCGTAATACACGTGTGAATACATAGACCACAATACGTCCCTAGTGAGCCTCTAGTTGACTAGCTCGTTGGTCGACGAGATAGTCATGGTTTCACGACTATGGACATCAGATGTCATTGACAACGGGATCACGTCATTAGGAGAATGACGTGATGGACAAGACCCAATCCTAAGCATAGCACATAGATCGTGTAGTTCGTTTTGCTAGAGCTTTTCCAATGTCAAGTATCTCTTCCTTAGACCGTGAGATCGTGTAACTCCCGGATACCGTAGGAATGCTTTGGGTGTACCAAACGTCACAACGAATCGGGTGACTATAAAGGTGCATTACGGTATCTCCGAAAGTGTCATTGGGTTGACACGGATCGAGACAGGATTTGTCACTCCGTATGACGGAGAGGTATCATCGGGCCCACTCGGTAATGCATCATCATAATGAGCTCAAAGTGATCCAGTGTCCGGTCACGGGATCATGCATTACGATGCGAGTAAAGTGACTTGCTGGTAACGAGACTAAACGAGGTATTGGGATACCGACGATCGAGTCTCGGGCAAGTAACATATACCGTCGACAAAGGGAATAGCATACGGGGTTGCTTGAACCCTCGACATCGTGGTTCATCCGATGGCAACATCGAGGCGTGTGGGAACCAACATGGGTATCCAGATCCCGCTGTTGGTTATTGACCAAGAGCGTCTCGGTCATGTTACGCATGTCTCCCGAACCCGTAGGGTCTACACACTTAAGGTTCGGTGATGCTAGGGTTATTAGGAAGACTTGTATGTGATTGCCGAATGTTGTTCGGAGTCCCGGATGAGATCCCGGACGTCACGAGGAGTTCTGGAATGGTCCGGAGGTAAAGATTTATATATGGAAAGTTGTTAAACGGACTCCGGAAAGTTTCGGGGTATACTGGTAATGTCTGGGGCCACGGAGAGTCCCGGAGGTCCACGGGAGGGGCCACCCCTCGGGGGGCCACATGGGCTAAGTGGGAGAGGAGCCAGCCCCTGGTGGGCTGGGCGCACCTCCCACCTAGGCCCATGCTTGGCTAGGGCATGGGGAGGAAACCCTAAAGGCGCGCCTCAGCTTGGGGGGCAAGCCACCCTCCCCTCCTCCCCTTTGGCCGCCGCCCCATCTAGGGTTTCCCCTAGATGGCCGGCCCCCTTGCCCTCTCCTCCTATAAATAGAGGGGTGGGGGGAGGGCTGCACACACCATTGAAGGCGCAGCCCCTCCCCTCCCCAACACCTCTCTTTCTCCACGCGAGCTTGGCGAAGCCTGCCGAGAAGCTGCCGTACCATCTGCACCACACCGTCGTGCTGCCATTGGAGTTGTCTTCCTCAACCTCTCCTTCATCCTTGCTGGATCAAGATGGAGGAGACGCCATCGTCCCGTACGTGTGTTGAACACGGAGGTGCTGTCCGTTCAGCACTTGGTCATTGGTGATCGGAATCACGTTGGGAACGTCTTCATCATCACCACTCCCTCGAACGCTTCCGTACTCGATCTACAAGTGGTATGTAGATGCAAACTCTCTCCCATGACTCGTTGCTTAGATGAACTCATAGATGGATCTTGGTGAAACCGTAGGAAAAATTTTAATTTTCTGCAACGTTCCCCAACAATGGTATCAGAGCCAGGTTTATGCGTAGTTCTCTATTGCACGAGTAGAACACAATTTGGTTGTGGGCGTGGATCTTGTCAATTTACTTGCCGCTACTAGTCTTATCTTGCTTCCGCGGTATTGTGGGATGAAGCGGCCCGGACCAACCTTACACGTACGCTTACGTGAGACCGGTTCCACCGACTAACATGCACTAGTTGCATAAGGTGGCTGGCGGGTGTCTGTCTCTCCCACTTTAGTTGGAGCGGATTCGATGAAAAGGGTCCTTATGAAGGGTAAATAGAAGTTGACAAGATCACGTTGTGATTATTCGTAGGTAAGAAAACGTTCTTGCTAGAACCCAATTGCAGCCACGTAAAAGATGCAACAACAATTAGAGGACGTCTAACTTGTTTTTGCAGCAATTGTCATGTGATGTGATATGGCCAAGTTGTGATGAATGATGAATGACACATTGTGATGTATGAGATCATGTTCTTGTAATAGGAATCACGACTTGCATGTCGATGAGTATGACAACCGGCAGGAGCCATAGGAGTTGTCTTTATTTTGTATGACCTGCGTGTCATTGAAGAACGCCATGTAACTTACTTTACTTTATTGCTAAACGCGTTAGCCATAGAAGTAGAAGTAGTCGTTGGCATGACAACTTCATGGAGGCACAATGATGGAGATCATGATGATGGAGATCATGGTGTCATGCCGGTGACAAGATGATCATGGAGCCTCGAAGATGGAGATCAATGGAGCTTTATGATATTGGCCATATCATGTCACTACTATATAATTGCATGTGATGTTTATTATGTTTATACATCTTGTTTACTTAGAACGACGGTAGTAAATAAGATGATCCCTTACAACAATTTCAAGAAGTGTTTCCCCTAACTGCACCGTTGCTAAAGTTCGTCAGCTTCTAAGCACCACGTGATGATCGGGTGTGATGGATTCTTACGTTCACATACAACGGGTGTAAGACAGATTTACACACGCCGAAAACACTTAGGGTTTACTTGACGAGCCTAGCATGTACAGACATGGCCTCGGAACACGGAGACCGAAAGGTCGAACACGAGTCGTATAGAAGATACGATCAACATGAGAATGTTCACCGATGATGACTAGTCCGTCTCACGTGATGATCGGACACGGCCTAGTCGACTCGGATCGTGTAACACTTAGATGACTAGAGGGATGTCTAATCTGAGTGGGAGTTCATTGAAATAATTTGATTAGATGAACTTAATTATCATGAACTTAGTCTAAAACTTTTGCATAATATGTCTTGTAGATCAAATGGCCAACGCTCATGTCAACTTGAACTTCAACGTTCCTAGAGAAAACCAAGCTGAAAGATGACGGCAGCAACTATACGGACTGGGTCCGGAACACGAGGATCATCCTCATAGCTGCCAGAAACAATATGTCCTAGAAGGACCGCTAGGTGACGCTCCGTCCCAGAAGAACCAAGACATTATGAATGCTTGGCAAACTTCATACCGATGATTACTCCCTCGTTCGATGCGGCATGCTTTACTTAGAACCGGGCTCCAAAAGCGTTTTGAGCATCACGGAGCATATGAGATGTTTGAGGAGCTGAAACTTGTTTTCCAAGCTCACGCTCGGTCGAGAGATATGACATCTCCGACAAGTTCTATAGTTGTAAGATGGAGGAAAACAGTTACGTCGGTGAGCACATCTTGAAGATGTGCAGGTTGCACAACCGTATGACCCAGCTGAATATTAACCTCCACGATGAGGCGGTCATTGACAGAATCCTCCGGGGCCGCTCCCACCAAGCTACAAGAGCTTTGTGATGAACTACAACATGCAGGGGATGGTAAAGACCATTCTGAAGTGTTCTCTATGCTGAAGTCACCGAGGTTGAAATCAAGAAAGAACATCAAGTGTTGATGGTCAATAAGACCACTAAGTTCAAGAAGGGAAAGGGCAAGAAGAACTTCAAGAAGGACGGCAAGGAGGTTGCCGCGCCCGTTAAGCAAGTTGCCGGGAAGAAGTCAAAGAATGGTCCCAAACCCGAGACCGAGTGTTTTTATTGCAAGGGAGGGGTCCTTTGGAAGCGGAACTGCCCCAAATACTTAGCGGACAAGAAGGCCGCAACACCAAAGGTATATCTGATATACATGTAATTGATGTGTACTTTGCGATTAGTAGTAACTCTTGGGTATTTGATACCGTGTCGTTGCTCATATTTGTAACTCATAGCAGGAGCTGCGGAATAAGCGGAAACTAGCAAAGGACGAGGTGACGATGCGGCGTGGGAATGGTTCCAGAGTCGATGTGATCGCCCGTCGGCACGCTACCTCTTCATTTACCTACGGGATTAGTTATGAACCTTAATAATTGTTATTTGGTGCCAAGTTTGAGCATGAATATTGTATCCGGATCTCGTTTAATGCGAGATGGCTACTCATTTAAATCCGAGAATAATGGTTGTTCTATTTATATGAGAGATATGTTTTATGGTCATGCTCCGATGGTCAATGGTTTATTCTTAATGAATCTCGAGCGTAGTATTACACATGTTTATAGCGTGAATACCAAAAGATGTAAAGTTGATAACGATAGTCCCACATATTTGTGGTAATCGCCGCCTTTGGTCACATTGGTGTCAAGCGCATGAAGAAGCTCCATGCTGATGGACTTTTGGAGTCTCTAGATTATAAATCATTTGACACATGCGAACCATGCCTTATGGGCAAGATGACCAAGACTCCGTTCTCCGGAACAATGGAGCGAGCAACCAACTTATTGGAAATCATACATACCGATGTGTGCGGTCCAATGAGTGTTGAAGCTTCATGGAGGATATCGTTATGTTCTCACTCTCACCGATGACTTGAGTAGATATGGGTATGTCTACTTAATGAAACACAAGTCCGAGACCTTTGAAAAGTTCAAGGAATTTCAGAATGAGGTAGAGAATCAACGTGACCGAAAAATAAAATTCCTACGATCAGATCGTGGAGGAGAATATTTAAGTCACGAATTTGGTACACACTTAAGAAAATGTGGAATCGTTTCACAACTCACGCCGCTGGAACACCTCAACAGAACGGTGTGTCCGAACGTCGTAATCGCACTCTATTGGATATGGTGCGATCTATGATGTCTCTTACCGATTTACCGCTATCATTTTGGGGATACGCTCTAGAGACAGCTACATTCACTTTAAATAGGGCACCGTCTAAGTCCGTTGAGACGACACCGTATGAATTATGGTTTGGGAAGAAACCTAAGCTGTCGTTTCTAAAAGTTTGGGGATGCGATGCTTATGTCAAGAAACTTCAACCTGAAAAGCTCGAACCCAAGTCGGAAAATGCGTCTTCATAGGATACCCTAAAGAAACCATTGGGTATACCTTCTACTTAAGATCCGAGGGCAAGATTTTTGTTGCCAAGAACGGAACCTTTACGGAAAAGAGTTTCTCTCGAAAGAAGTAAGTGGGAGGAAAGTAGAACTCAATGAAGTACTACCTCTTGAACAGGACAGTAGTGCAGCTCAGGAAAGTGTTCCTGTGATGCCTACACCAACTGAAGAGGAAATTAATGATGATGATCAAGGTACTGGATCAAGTTGCTCTTGAACCTCGTGGGTCCACAAGGACACGTTCCGCACTGCAGTGGTACGGCAACCCTGTCACGGAAATCATGTTGTTAGACAACGGTGAACCTTGAACTATGAAGAAGCGATGGCGGGCCCAGATTCCAACAAATGGCTAGAAGCCATGAAGTCCGAGATAGAATCCATGTATGAAAACAAAGTGTTGACTTTGGTGACTTGCCCGATGATCGGCGAGCGATAGAAAACAAATGGATTTTTAAGAAGAAGATGGACGCGGATGGTAATGTCACCATCTATAAAGCTCGACTTGTCGCTAAGGGTTATCGGCAAGTTCAAGGGATTGACTACGATGAGACTTTCTCTCCCGTAGCGAAGCTTAAGTCCGTCCGAATCATGTTAGCAATTGCCGCATACTATGATTATGAGATATGGCAGATGGGCGTCAAAACGGCATTCCTTAACGGTTATCTTAAGGAAGAGCTGTATATGATGCAGCCGGAAGGTTTTGTCGATCCTAAGAACGCTAACAAAGTGTGAAAGCTCCAGCGATCCATTTATGGGCTGGTGCAAGCATCTCGGAGTTGGAACATTCGCTTTGATGAGATGATCAAAGCGTTTGGGTTTATCTTGAGACTTATTGAGAAGCCTGCGTTTACAAGAAAGTGAGTGGGAGCTCTGTAGCATTTCTCATATTATATGTAGATGACATACTTTTGATGGTAAATGATATAGAATTCTTGGACAGCATTAAGGCCTACTTGAATAAGTGTTTTTCAATGAAGGACCTTGGAGAAGCTCCTTATATATTAGGCATCAAGATCTATAGGGATAGATCGAGACGCCTCATAGGTCTTTCACAAAGCACATACCTTGATAAGATTTTGAAGAAGTTCAAAATGGATCAGTCCAAGAAGGGGTTCTTGCCTGTGTTGCAAGGTGTGAGATCGAGCTCAGCTCAATGCCCGACCACGGCAAAAGATAAAGAAGAGATGAGTGTCATCCCCTATGCCTCGCCATAGGATCTATTATGTATGCCATCTTGTGTACCGGACCTGATGTAAACCTTGCCGTAAGTTTGGTAGGAAGGTACCAAAGTAATCCCGGCAAGGAACACCGGACAGCGGTCAAGAATATCCTGAAGTACACGAAAAGGACAAAGGACATGTTTCTCGTTTATGGAGGTGACGAAGAGCTCGCCAGTAAAGGGTTACGTCGACGCTTAGCTTCGACACAGATCTGGATGACTCTAAGTCACAAACCGGAAGCGTGTATATGTTGAATGGTGGAGCGATGGCTGGTGCAGCTGCAAGCAGAGCGTCGTGGCGGGATCTACATGTGAAGCGGAGTACATGGCAGCCTCGGAGGCAGCGCATGAAGCAATTTGGGTGAAGGAGTTCATCACCGACCTAGGAGTCATACCCAATGCGTCGGGGCCGATCAAACTCTTCTGTGACAACACTGGAGCTATTGCCCTTGCCAAGGAGCCCAGGTTTCACAAGAAGACCAGGCACATCAAGCGTCGCTTCAACTCCATCCGTGAAAACGTTCAGGATGGAGACATAGAAATTTGTAAAGTGCACACGGATCTGAATGTCGCAGATCCGTTGACTAAACCTCTTCCGCGGGCAAAACATGATCAACACCAGAACTCTATGGGTGTTCGATTCATCACAATGTAACTAGATTATTGACTCTAGTGCAAGTGGGAGACTGTTGGAAATATGCCCTAGAGGCAATAATAAAAGCATTATTATTATATTTCCTTGTTCATGATAATTGTCTTTTATTCATGCTATAACTGTATTATCCGGAAATCGTAATACACGTGTGAATACATAGACCACAATACGTCCCTAGTGAGCCTCTAGTTGACTAGCTCGTTGGTCGACGGATAGTCATGGTTTCGACTATGGACATCAGATGTCATTGACAGCGGGATCACGTCATTAGGAGAATGACGTGATGGACAAGACCCAATCCTAAGCATAGCACATAGATCGTGTAGTTCGTTTTGCTAGAGCTTTTCCAATGTCAAGTATATCTTCCTTAGACCGTGAGATCGTGTAACTCCCGGATACCGTAGGGAATGCTTTGGGTGTACCAAACGTCACAACGTGAATCGGGTGACTATAAAGGTGCATTACAGGTATCTCCGAAAGTGTGCATTGGGTTGACACGGATCGAGACAGGATTTGTCACTCCGTATGACGGAGAGGTATCACCGGCCCACTCGGTAATGCATCATCATAATGAGCTCAAAGTGATCAAGTGTCTGGTCACAGGATCATGCATTACGGTACGAGTAAAGTGACTTGCCGGTAATGAGACTAAACGAGGTATTGGGATACCGACGATCGAGTCTCGGGCAAGTAACATACCGTCTGACAAAGGGAATAGCATACGGGGTTGCTTGAACCCTCGACATCGTGGTTCATCCGATGGCAACATCGAGGAGCGTGTGGGAACCAACATGGGTATCCAGATCCGCTGTTGGTTATTGACCAAGAGCGTCTCGGTCATGTTCGCATGTCTCCCGAACCCGTAGGGTCTACACACTTAAGGTTCGGTGACGCTTAGGGTTAATAGGAAGACAAGTATGTGATTACCGAATGTTGTTCGAGTCCCGGATGAGATCCCGGACGTCACGAGGAGTTCCGGAATGGTCCGGAGGTAAAGATTTATATATGGAAAGTGGTTAAACGGACTCGGAAAGTTTCGGGGTATACCGGTAATGTACGGGGCCACCGGGGAGAGTCGGAGGTCCACGGGAGGCCACCCCTCGGGGGCCACATGGGCTAAGTGGGAGAGGAGCCAGCCCCTGGTGGGCTGGGCGCACCTCCCCACCTAGGCCCATGCTTGGCTAGGGCATGGGGAGGAAACCCTAAGGGGCGCCCCTAGCTTGGGGGCAAGCCACCCTACCCTCCTCCCCTTTGGCCGCCGCCCCATCTAGGGTTTCCCCTAGATGGCCGGCCCCCCTTGCCCTCTCCTCCTATAAATAGAGGGGTGGGGGGAGGGCTGCACACACCATTGAAGGCGCAGCCCTTTCCCTCCCCAACACCTCTCTTTCTCCACGCGAGCTTGGCGAAGCTCTGCCGGAGAACTGCCGTACCAACTGCACCACACCGTCGTGCTGCCATTGGAGTTGTCTTCCTCAACCTCTCCTTCATCCTTGCTGGATCAAGACGGAGGAGACGCCATCGTCCCGTACGTGTGTTGAACGCGGAGGTGCTGTCCGTTCAGCACTTGGTCATTGGTGATCGGAATCACGTTGGGAACGTCTTCATCATCACCACTCCCTCGAACGCTTCCGTACTCGATCTACAAGTGGTATGTAGATGCAAACTCTCTCTCGTAACTCGTTGCTTAGATGAACTCATAGATGGATCTTGGTGAAACCGTAGGAAAAATTTTAATTTTCTGCAACGTTCCCCAACACTTTCACCCCAATGAGGAAAGGAGAATGACCTGGATGACAAATGGCCGTAAGCTGACTGCTACCTGGAAGGAGTTCATGGATCTGCTCCAAGTTCCTGATGACGGGCTTGACTCCCCCGTGGGTGTTCGTCCCCATGCCAACCCCGACTACGCCAACAAGGACAGGATTGCACCGTTTTATGTTGAGAAGACACTTCCAAGTGGCAAGATAGGTTTGGTGCTCAACTCCTTTTTGGATATCATGTACCGCATCTTCCGCAACTCCTTGTTCCCCCGCATTGGTGACAAGGACAAGGTTCATGCCTATATGGTGGATATGATGCTCATCTGCGAGGAGGCTCGTGTGTCTCAGACTCAGCCACTTGATATCTCACACATCATGTGGTGTGAGCTTCGATTTGCCGTGTTCAACCGCAAGGTGCCTATATACGGTCCATATTTGTTTCTTCTGATCTCGAGGACTTGGGACAAGATGTTCCCTGGTGAGGAGTTCCTTGCCCGATTTGGATTCGCCATGACCCCATCTCGTCTATGTTAAACCCAACTGGGCCAACACTACTACTCGTCTTTGAGGCGTCTGCAGCTAGGGCTGCTGTTGGAGAGGAGGATCTGGCGCCGAGCATGTTGATGAAGGCCATGCTGCTAGGCCTTCCTGCAGCTCCTCTATGCCTTCTTGGGCCACGAAGCTGAAGGACAAGATGAAGACTCTTTTCTGCATGCAAGCCAAGGGGCAGTACAGGACTCATGTGGCATCCAAGGAGAGTCGTCGCCGGGACCGGAAGATCTTGAAGCTCTATGGTGAGGATGTGTCTGGAGGATCTGAGGAGCACATCACCCCAGAGGCCGAGTGGATGGCGAAGCAAGGCTACAAGTGAACTGATTCTGAGGAGGACGTCGAGGAGTCCATCCCTGCTGCTGAGGAGTCTGACGGAGAGGGTTGGGACGAGTTCCCTCTACGAGCCACCGCTTGTGTGTAGGTGTCCTCTCCGCCTTTTTGGCGTCTCGATGCCAAAGGGGAGAGAGCGAGGGATTCTTGAGTAGTCTTGTGTTCGTGTTTGGTGTGTTTATTGCGTTTCGGTTGAACCTCGTTTGAATCGTTTGAACCTCGCTTTTAGTTGCTTTTCCTTCTTATGGTGTAAGACATATGCACTCTATCTATCTTAGCAAGCTTATGTTATATCGTGCTATATGTTGTTTAGATGTTATTCTTGGCCCTTTGTCTCTAAAATATAGGGGAGTGGTGATCCTAGATCGTGTGCTATGCAGTCCAAAGCATTCATCCGGAGTGCACACATCTAGGGGAGCCCGTCTATATTTTGGAGAGGAGGGTTTGCTCTTGCTCTATATTATTGTATCTTTGTGCAAATCCCGTATTGTCATCAATCCACCAAAAGGGGGAGATTGTAAGGGCATATTTATCCCGTAAGTGTTTTGGTGATTGATGGCGATACTTTTGCGGACTAATCGTATGCTTTGAGTTCCTCAGATGGTTCATCTCCAGGCTCAAGGCGATTCGGTGTCCCTTGGAGACTATTGAAGACGGCGTTGTCCTACGTTTCCTTTTGGTGGATTTGAGTCGTAGGAGAGCCGTACTATTAAGAGGGGGTCCGCGTCGGAAAGGTTAGGGCGGAATCAACACGTACACTTGTCCCTCCTTTCCTGCACTTTGGAGCTTCCCTTCGTTATCTTGGTTGTGCGGAAATCGACATTTGCCACTTGTAATCGCGGTAGTACCGCAGTACACGTGATAGTACCGCTGGGTGCCGACGGATAGTACCGCTCCCTAGGAGCGGTAGTACCGCTGCTCCCGAACCTAGTGCCGCTCGGTGCGGTAGTAGGGCGGATGTAATTTTTACATCCGCGCTCGCCACGGTAGTAATAGTACCGCTCGTCCAGCGGTAGTACCGCTGGGGCCCACGGTAATCTTGCTCCCCTGAGCCGTAGTACCGTGGCTCTCCTACCTATTACCGTAGAATCAAGGTATAAGGCACGCGCTACTGTAGTACCTATCCTGATGAGCGGTAGTAGAGCGTCTGTTTTTCTCAGTTCCGCAGTTTCTGCGTAAGTTTGCACGGATGTAATTTATTTCTTCCGCCCTTCTCGGTCGTGACTTCGCCTTGCGGTAGTACCGTAAGGGGGAGCGGTAGTACCGCGCGAGCGGTAATACTGCCCCTAGTCAGGCTATTTCCGGCATGTGCTGCTGCTGCGGTAGTACCGTGGTCCACCACGGTAGTACCGTGTGGCCTCGCGGTAGTACCGTGCCCCTGGAGGGGTAGTACCGCGCTTCGCGAGCTGACTAAGTGGATAACGGTTGGAACTTTCCACGACTATATAAGGGGCTTCTTCAACCTCTAGTTGACTACCTCTTCTCTCTCTAAGCTCCATTGTTGCTCCAAGCTCCATTTTGGCCCGATCTCTCTCCCTAGCCAATCAAACTTGTTGATTTGCTCGGGATTGGGTGACAAGGGCCCGATCTACACTTCCACCACAAGATATTTGATTCCCCCTACTTATCCCTTGTGGATCTTGTTACTCTCGGGTGTTTGAGCATCCTAGACGGTTGAGGTCACCGTGGAGCCATATTCCATTGTGGTGAAGCTTCGTGGTGTTGTTGGGAGCCTCCAATTAAGTTGTGGAGATTGCCCCAACCTTGTTTGTAAAGGTTCTGTCGCAGCCTTCAAGGGCACCAATAGTGGAATCACGGCTCTTGCATTGTGCGAGGCGTGAGGAGATTACGGTGGCCCTAGTGGCTTCTTGGGGAGCATTGTGCCTCCACACCGCTCTAACGGAGACGCGTACTTCCCCTCAAAAGGAAGGAACTTCGTAGCACATCCTCGTCTCCACCGGCTCCACTCTTGGTTATCTTATCCCTTTACTTGTGCAAGCTCATTTGTGTTCCTATCCTTGCTTACTGGGTAATGCGTGTGTTGTTGCATCATATAGGTTGTCCACCTAGTTGCACATCTAGACAACCTTTATTATTGCAAAGTTTAAATTGATAAAGAAAAGCTTAAAATTGTTAGTTGCCTATTCACCCCCCCCCTCTAGTCAACCATATCGATCCTTTCATACACGAATAGGGTCGCAGAACAATAGAAGGGATGTGTTGTGTTGCGTCGGTCGCCGCGTGAGTTTGTGCCGTTTGGGGAGAGATAAACAGGAGGGCGGGATTCTCGCACGCTGGCATCAAAGATGCTTTGACTGGTTCCGACGGTAAAAAAAAGGACGTTTCTATTGGAGGACGATTCGGTTCCGCTTCTACGGGCCGTGAGGGGTCTGGTACATGGGAGGGATCAACTATTGGGTGCAGATCCGAGTCACACGTGGTACGTGGTCCGGTCAATCTGACGGATGTGGCACCATGCCGACGTGGACGGTGTGCGTGCTGAGAGAATTGCTGGTAGCGAGGATCCACTTGTTAAGAATGTGCCCGCAAGAACACAACTTGTTAAGAATGCATGATACCGAGATGATTACTTACTTGAGTTTGTAATAAACTTTTGCATTTTTCCACGAGTCGCGCGCACATATTCTTTGCTCGCCTACCACGCAAAGCGAGGCGAGGGGGAGGTGCACGAAAAGAAGGCCCCACCTGTCAGCAGCAGCATTCAACCCACCTGTTGGCCGTTCCGTCGGTTCCTCCGCCGCTTCGTTTATTTTTAAGCCCCGAGAGAGGGAGATCGGGGTCAGACCGGAAAAGAAAAGGTAAACCACCGCTAAACCCTAGCCGCCGGCGAGATCGGCCGGCCAGTCAGGTATTGACTGGTCGACCCCCTCTCCCCGCCTCTCTCTGCTGCCGTGCTAGTTCATGGCGAGGCCCTCTGTGGGTAATTTCGAACCTGCTCGGTCGGCCGGAGCTGACGGCGGATCGGATCCTGTTGCGGAGTGGTAGCAGTATTCAGTTCTTATTAGGGATCCCCTCCTGCCTCCTGTTTGCTGCCGCCTCTTCTTGTTGGGTGTATGTATGTTCCAATCACTAATCAGAGCAGGGCAGGGCAGGGGATTTTTGCCCTTCCTAGTCGATTTTACCCTGAATATCTCAGGGTCCGGCATCGCCGTATCCGTGCGTATGATTCTGATTATTAGCCCGCCGTGGGCACCAGATCGATCAAGTCTCTTAATTAGTTATAAGACACGAACTGTCGGATCACTCGGCTATAGGGCCAGTTCTTTTGGGCAATTCTCCCAGAATTGCCACTTAATATTTTTTTACAATTCCTAGCTAGTTAAGGTCTAATTAGCTAGGAATTGTAAAAAAAATATTAAGTGGCAATTCTGGGAGAAGCTGAGGAGGGGGTCAATTTTGGGAGAATTGCCCAAAAGAACTGGCCAATAGTACGGTACGGTACAGTCAAATCAGGGGCTTAATCAGCTGCAGGCCCGCACACATGTCGGACCAGCAGATCACACCACCGTACAGTACAGTCGAAACCCAGGCATCTGCTCGGCGTGTCCGAATTGCTCTGCTTGTTCTGCAGAAAACAGAGCTTCTCTCGTCTCTGCTTAGCTGCCCAGTTTGACTTACGCACCATGTATAATCCTCTTACTGTTTCTGCGTGTTGTGCTGATGCAAACTGTTTGAATTTCGCGCAGACAGAGCGTTCAGGCGGTATGGCTTCACCGTTCAGGGGCACCTCAACGTGTGGCCTCAAGGCCGCCGCTCCTTCCGGATTCGCGACCAGGAAGCAGCTGTCCCTTGTTTCGCCCCCATTGGTCTCACTGCCCCAGAGGGTCAGGCCAGGGAGAAGGTGCAGTTTCCGAGTGAAGGCTGCAAAGGAGCTGTATTTCAACAAGGATGGGTCAGCTATCAAGAAGCTGCAAGTGAGTCTAATCGCCCTACATATGCCGCTGCGTGTTTTGAGTTTGTGATGCTTACTTGCTGACTTGGTATTTTTTTTTTCCTGTGATCAGACTGGAGTCAATAAGCTTGCTGATCTGGTTGGAGTTACTCTTGGCCCAAAAGGGCGGAATGTCGTCCTTGAGAGCAAATACGGGTCGCCTAGAATTGTCAACGATGGCGTTACGGTGGCAAAAGAGGTACTGTTCTGTCAGAAGATTTAGCACATCATTTCTTACCCTGTGGACTGTGAACTTTTCTTATGATTGGCCTCTGAATCAGGTTGAGCTGGAGGACCCTGTTGAAAATATTGGAGCTAAATTGGTCAGGCAAGCTGCTGCTAAGACCAATGATTTGGCTGGTGATGGGACAACCACTTCTGTCATCCTTGCTCAGGGGATGATTGCCGAGGGTGTTAAGGTACAGCAATATGAAACCATGGGTCTTGCTACAGTTCATAGCATAAGTGCTCTCATTCAGTTCTGGACATAATGTTCAGTTTGTTTAATTGCTATCCGCAGATTGTAGCTGCAGGTGCTAATCCAGTCCAGATTGCCCGTGGTATTGAGAAAACAACCAAAGCACTAGTCGGTGAGCTCCGAAAGATGTCCAAGGAGGTGAGATGTCGCTAATCTGTTGTTCCGTTCTGGAAATAAAATCATTCTAAATTCAGTATTATATCTCCTCTGACCTATGCTGTTCTACAACCAAAAACGGTAAACCAATCTTCTAATGCAATATTAGCATGCATCTGATTCTTGTGACTTCGGCTCACTTTATTTATGATATATATAAACAGGATGGCTTATTTACCTTTAAGGATCGTAAATGAGACCTGTTCTATTACACAACTGCTTTCATAATACAGAATAAATGTGAATACAGCTGATATTTTAAACGCCTGACAATTATGTAATAAGTAGTTATTTTCAGGAGCACTAATCCCCATTTGGATCTATTGAAAACTCAAACATATTGAATTACTCTCTATGTTGCAGGTTGAAGATAGCGAACTTGCTGATGTTGCTGCAGTAAGCGCTGGAAATAACTACGAAATTGGCAACATGATAGCTGATGCTATGAGCAAGGTTGGACGACAGGGGGTGGTTACACTTGAAGAAGGCAAGAGTGCTGAAAACAACCTCTATGTGGTTGAAGGGATGCAATTCGACCGCGGCTATATCTCTCCCTACTTTGTAACTGACAGTGAAAAAATGTCAGTGGAGTATGAGAATTGCAAGGTCTGATTCTCTATAGCTTTTTGCCTCCTTATCTACTTAAATTTCAGTAATCAGCAACCCCATGGTCCTATGTTATCGAGCTGATGTTTTTTCGATTACCCAGCTGCTTCTTGTGGACAAGAAAATTAACAACGCCAGAGATCTCATCACTCTTCTGGAGGACGCTATTAAGGGTGGATATCCAATTTTAATAATCGCAGAGGATATTGAGCAGGAAGCTCTTGCAACTCTTGTGGTCAATAGGCTTAGAGGTGCACTGAAGATTGCTGCTATTAAAGCCCCTGGTTTTGGAGAGCGCAAGAGTCAATACCTGGATGATATTGCTACTCTGACAGGAGGTAAATTTAATCTTTAGTGCAAATATGATGTGTCCCATTGTGATATTGGTTCACTTATAAAGGTCATTATTCGCTCAGGCACTGTCATCAGAGAAGAAATTGGACTGTCCCTGGACAAAGCAGACAAAGAAGTCCTCGGAAATGCTGCCAAGGTTGTAATCACTAAGGATTCGACAACAATTGTTGGAGATGGTACTACACAGGAGGAAGTAACCAAAAGGGTTACACAAATCAAGAACCAAATTGAGGTCTGTATGGTTTAAACTCGTATTATTACATGTTTCCAGTTTTCCATATCCTATTTGTGTAGCGCTAGGCCTCCCGATGCAGTTCCTGTCTATAGCCTTTTTCCTTGTATTTGGTTTTATCTTAACATCAATTTGATGCACTTTATTATATAGACCACATTTTGATGCATGCTCGAGAAAAGCAAATTCCTATTTGTAAAATCATGTTCTGTTTTCCTTATTTTTCTCATGGCTCCTTTGTTTGTCTCTTTTGGTTGCTCTGTTTTTCTGGTATATGTAAATTCAGTTTTATCTTGCATGTAATGTTTTGTTCAACCTTTATTTTTTCAGGCTTCTGAACAGGAATATGAAAAAGAAAAGCTAAACGAGAGGATAGCTAAACTATCTGGTGGTGTTGCTGTCATTCAGGTACTTGTGTTGTTTCATATTGAGCTGTCTAGGTTGCAATTGCAGAACAGCGACTGGTAGTGCGCTAGCATAATAGAACAGCTATAAAATGATACATCTTGGTTTGTAGGTAGGAGCACAGACTGAAACCGAGCTCAAGGAAAAGAAACTGAGGGTTGAAGACGCACTGAATGCAACAAAGGTGCAAGTCCAATTAAATTTTGGGATTTGTGTACCTGTGTGATCTTGCTCGCAGAGCCTTCTGGTGCACTGTAGTATTGTACTGATTTTACTTTTACACTGAACTCTATATGTAATCATTGCTTGTTAATTGACTGCTTGCTTTGTGAACAGGCCGCTGTGGAGGAAGGTATTGTTGTTGGTGGTGGTTGTACCCTTCTAAGGCTTGCATCAAAAGTTGATGCCATTAAAGAAACCCTTGAGAATGATGAACAGAAGGTATGGAAAAGGCAAATGAGATTGCCTTTCTATAAGTTTTGACATTCGAATGTTATCCTTGGTTCAGAGAGCTGGTTTCTTCCATGAAAATGAACTAATTTTCTTTGTGCCTTTTCAAGGTCGGTGCTGAAATTGTTAGGAAATCCTTGAGTTATCCACTTAAACTGATTGCGAAAAATGCGGGTGTCAATGGCAGTGTGGTTACTGAGAAGGTTCGGACTGTAGTTTATTTTCAAATCTGAATTTAATATTTAGTATCTTGTGTGTAACTAATTTGGAGCTTGTCTATATTTAGGTCCTTGTGAATGACAACTTCAGGTATGGCTACAATGCCGCTACAGGGAAGTATGAGGATTTGATGGCTGCTGGTATCATTGATCCCACCAAGGTACGAGCAAATTGTGTAGACATCTTGTTGCCTTGTCTTGTCTCAGAACAGTTTTCCTCAAACTAAATGTTCCTTTGTAACAGTTGTGTTTATCTTAGTAAGCAAAAAGTATTTCCAAAAAAACCCCAAGTCTATTATACTTTGCTGGGAAACGACTAGATCGAGTGTTCTTTATGTACGCAATAATTTAAGCATGACCAGTTTGAGGACATATCGTGTGGAATATTGTCTCCACCCTCCTTTCTCAAACAAGCAATCGGCCCATAAGCTAACCTGCGATTTCTCACATAACAGGTTGTGAGGTGCTGCTTGGAGCATGCCGCATCGGTGGCCAAGACTTTCATCACCTCGGACGCCATTGTGGTCGACATCAAGGAATCTGAGAAGGCGCCTGCCACGAACCCAATGGCCAGTTCAGGTACGCAGAGACAACAAAATATGTGCTCGTCGCCAATATAATACTATTTGTCATCTAACTTGTTTTGATGCTGCCTGCAGGATACGGGTTCTAAAATCTACGAGGAGAGCCAGCTCTGTTTTGGTGCTCTTTGGGCAGCATGTTTCGCCCAAGGCTATACTTTGAGAAAAAGGTCATTTTGACGCCGTAAACTAAATGTCGGAGCATCATAGATTTTCCTTTTTGTTTTACACTAGCCATCTAGTCTTGAAAGAAAGTGAACACGCTAGTGTAGGTTAGACAATTTATCATGGATTCTCCTGCTCAATTAATTGTTACTTAGTCTTGTGGTAATGCTGGCTGTTGTTCCATGATCACAATCTGGCGTGCCTGCTTTTCTGGTGTGCGAGGCCTGCTATGCTGCGTCTGGTCTGAGCCGATCAAATACAATGGGCCCATTCCCCCTAGGCCCATAGCACAATCTTAAAACCAAGAGAAAAAGGAAACAGCAGCTGCTAGCTAAAAAACGGAATCAAGAATTAATAAATATGTTGTGAAATTTTATAACATTCATGCATTTAAAAATTGTTTGAGTTTTGTAAATTTCGTGAAAAGTGCATGATTTCAGAAAAGGCTCACAATTTTTTTTAAATGTGATGTAATATTTTCGCAAATAAGGTTCAAGAATTTAGAAAATATTCATGAATTAAAAAGAAATTGTAGATAGGTAAATATTCATTTAGTAAAAAAAGTTCATGCATTAAAATAGAAAAGTTAGAAAACACAAATAGAAAAGAGAAATAAAATAAGGAAATAAATCTGGTAGAAGAAAACACGTAAAAAAGAAGAAAACCGGATGGAACATTCTGAAAACCTTCCCATAACTGTAAGGGAGAATTAAGGTGTCAAGCCCGACTAGGCTGACCCATCTATGCATGGGGGTTGCGCCAGGTGCGGGCCCACCTCAATTCAAGGGTATTCAACTGGGTATTCAGTTGAATACCCATTGTTTTTGCCAAAAAACCAGGTATAGATAGTCTATATGATATGTACGAAACGAGACTGATTTTTTTTTAGGGAACTAAAATCTTTATTGATCAACTAGTTCGGGGGGAATGATTAGAGAGTCCTGCAGCATAAGTAGCCACATATGTCTAACAGTATCTAAGTACAAAGAATATTTCGCTAAACTATCAGCTTCATAATTCCTTGATCCACTTTCATGAATAAAATTGCACTCCTCGAAATCTCGTGCACGAATTCTGATCTCCCTTATAATAGCCTGATGTATACCTCCAGTGTTTGCCTTTACATCATTAATTACCTGAAGGCAATCCGATGAGACTAGAATCATTTTAAGCATTAAATCATTAGCGATGGCCAACGCTTCCCGCACTGCTAAGGCCTCCAAAATCGTCGGGTCTGAAATACCTGCCCAGGTGATCGGAGAAGACCCTAAATATTTTCCATATTCACTCCGACAAACAGCCGCAACTGCTCCTCGATCTCCATGCACAGAAGTAGCTCCATGGACATTACATTTAACGATTCCTGGAGGTGGACGAATCCAGGGTTGTCTCGCTGGCTTGGGAGGCCCGGTAGCTGATGATGTTGGAGCAAGAGCCTCAAGCTCTGCGATGAAGCGCTTGATGAACATATGTGTTGACATGGGTGACTGGAACACATGTTCGTAGATTGATTTCCGACGCGCGTGCCATATCGCCCACAAAGTCACAACCATGTACGTAAAAACCACATGTGGTAAAGATTCCTGCATGGTGAACAGCCATAACTTTGCATTTTGTTCCCTGGTCATTATCATGTGCTCAAAGCCCACACTGATCTTGAAGATGAGCAGTCAAGTAATGCGTGGTGCCACGAGTCTGGCTGCCCACATAGCACACACGTAAAAGAATCTGTCATGTGGCGGTGCTCCATAACATCAAATGTCGGAAGAGAATGCCTAGCCAATCTCCACAAAAAAAGTTTTAGCTTTGAGGGAACCTTACGGTTCCATAATTCGGTCCAATCCTTAGTCTCCCGTGCCAAATTTGAATGTCCACCTTCATGAAACAACCAAGCTTCACGTCTCAGCTTTGTGTTAAGTAGCATTTTGTGTGCCAAATTTGTGTTAGGCAGCCGATCTCACAGAAAAATGACCCTTCTTTTCGTGTGACCATGACCAGAAATCATCCATCCTACAAGTGCACAAAGGAATGCTCAAAATAGCAGCAGCATCTATGGACAAAAAAGTCTCCCTTCTGAGAGGCTCCCGCCATGCTGCACTTGTCTCATCAATTAGCTCATTTACCATGACCAGCAAAGTGTTCTGTTGGGCTGTAATTGGCCTCATGGTACTTTCACGTGGGATCCAATTGTGGCCCCAAATCTCAGTTGTCTCCCCATCACCTATCCTTCTTATTAATCCTTGAGCAAGAACATCTCTTCCTTCTATGATGGCCCTCCAAATCTATGAAGGATGGGACCCCACTGTTGCACTAAGAAGAGAGGTGTTTGGGAAATACACTGTCTTTAGGATTTTTGCACTCAGGGAGGTTGGCTCTTGTAGTATCCTCCATGCCTGACACGCAAGGAGTGCTAGATTAAAAAGCTCCAAATCCCTAAAACCCAGACCGCCCAAAAACTTGGGCCTTGTCACCACATCCCAAGAGACCCATGCAACACCTCTTTTAGCTCCTTTGCTTCCCCACCAAAACTTTCCGATCAGAGAGTTCATGTGCTCACATAGTCCACGTGGGAGCTTAAAACATCCCATAGCATAAAACGGAATGGCTTGGACTACTTACTTGATCAACACTTCTTTACCACCCACAGATAAAAGCTTCTCAAGCCATCCTTGTATCTTCTTCCAAACCATGTCTTTCAAAAATTTGAAAGAACCATTCTTCGACCTTCCAACATCGCTAGGCATTCCCAAATACTTCTCACTAAGAGATTCATTATTAACATTAAGAATACTTTTGACCTCATCTTTTACATTCATGGGACATTTCTTGCTAAAGAAAACCGAAGATTTTTCCTTATTAATTTTCTGCCCTGATGCTTTGCAGTATACATCCAACAAGTGTGATACCTCTTCCGCACCTTCTCGACTTGCTTTAAAAAACAGCAGGATGTCATCAGCAAAAAGTAGGTGGTTCACCGGCGGTGCCGATGGAGCCACTGTAATGCCACTTACCTGTGATGACTGATTGTTTGATTTGAGGAGGCACGAAAGGCCCTCTGCTGCCAACAAGAATAGATAGGGTGAAAGAGGATCTCCCTGGTGTATTCCTCTTGAGGGTTTAAATCTTTCAAGCTTTTTCCCATTAAACATTACTAAGAAAGAGACAGTGCTTACCATATCTATGACCACTGAGATCCACTGACTAGCAAAACCCAATTTTTCCATGATTGCCTTCAAATAGGCCCACTCAACTCTGTCGTAGGCTTTCATCATGTCCAACTTGAAAGCACAAGAGCGATGTTTCAGTGATTTGTTCCTCTTCATAAAATACAGACATTCATAAGCAGATATGATGTTATCGGTGATTAAATGCCCTAGAACAAAAGCAGATTGCTCTTCTGAAATAATATCTGGTAAAATTTGCTTGAGTCTATGAAAGAACATGCGGTGCCCCCATGTTTGGTTTTGGTAATTGATGACAATCTCTATGGACTAATGGTTGCCTTGAGTTATATTTGAAGGTTTTGTCCATAGGCTTTTCTTGGAGTACATGTGTTGGTTTCAAGAAGAGTTTGTGTCGACCAAGGTGCTATTCAAGGAATTACCTAAAAGATTGGTCTTGTGAGAGGTGGATCAAGACTAAGTCAAAGAGTGAATCAAGTTGATCAACACACAAAGCGTAGAAGATGTACCGAGAGGGATCAAGTGATCCCATGGTGCAGTAAGCATTGTCAATTATGCTTTGTGTACTAACCCATGGTCTTCGTGAGAGTTCTTTGTGGGGTTAGGGGCGCGGTGTGCAAGTTCAAGTGATGCATCACGAAGAGATCAAGTGCTTGAAGCTTGCCGTCCATTGTGGTGACAATGGACTTGTGAAGATGAGCCAAAGAGTGACTCACCCATAGTGGACTATGGGGGAGCAATCATCTAGTCTTCATCGAGCTAACGCAATCAAGAAAGGTGGTCCAACTTGAGGGAGTCAAGATCGTCATCATCTAGCTCAAGTGGACTTTGTGCAAGGCAAAGGTTTGTCCTTGATAGGTTTTCTTTTTTACCGGTCGCATGGTAGTTGTGGGAGACCGGGTTATACGATCGATTGCCGTACTATCAAGGGGGGCTCTCGATGAGTTGCTTGATCGTATCGTTCGTAGAGAGCTCAAACCATTGCATCCTTGCATCATCTTTATTGGTTCTTGTTTGGTTCTTCTCCTTGTGATATTTGGAGCTTATGGTCATTTTTATGACAAGCTCGAGTTCATAAAAAACGGAGTTCACTTGCATCTTCTATGATGTTTTCGATGTTGGAGGGTATGACGGTTCTTCTCTGTTGGAGGTTTCTCTCCTCCTTTTGATGCTACTCGTTGTCTTGTTTCCAACAAGCTTGAGTTTGCTCAATTCGGAGCTCATTTGTAGAAGTTATGGCAGTTCTGGTTTTATTGTATCCCTCTGTTGTCTTCTCTGCAAAATGAAGGACTCCTAGTGTTGTTGTTCTGGGACATGCGGTAGTACTGCTCTCGGGCGGTAGTACTGCAGATCCTTCTTGATGATACCTGATCTCCTGCGGTAATCTTGCAGTGCTCACTGATAGTACCACTCTGTGAGAGCGGTAGTACCGTGGGCTCGCCGAAACTTAGCAGCATAAGCGGAAGTAGGCGGATGTAATTTATTACATCCGCGCCCTATGATAGTACCGCTCTTCGTGTCTTGATAGTACCGTGCGGATTTTGGCGCAGGTCCTCCCTCTGCGGAAGTAGATGCGAAGTAATTTTTTATACATGCTTTCTCTGCGCCTAGTGTTGCCTGCCTTACGGTAGTACCGTAGGGGCGCACGGTAGTACCGCTCCGGCGGTTCTACCGCTTGTTGCCCTGTGCAACAGGCCTTCATCTGGCCAGTGCTGCACATGCGGTAGTACCGCAACCTGCAGCGGTAGTACCGCAGCCAGCCGCGGTAGTACCACAGCTCCGTGCGGTAGTACCGCGTCGTGCGGGCTGAGTGAGGGGATAACGGTTGGATTTCTCCCCACCTATAAAAGGGGGTCTTCTTCCCCAATGGACCTCATCCTTTGACCTCGTGATCTTCCCCCATTGTTGACCTTCTACGAGCTTGCTAACTCTCAATCCCTTCAATGATTCTTGCTAGTTCTTGAGGAAAAGAGAGGAGATCTAGATCCACGTTTCCAGCAATCACTTTCTCCTCTATGTGAGGGAACCCCTTGGATCTAGATCTTGGAGTTCTTGGTGTTCTCCTTCTTGTTCTTCCTCTCTTTTCCACCCCTAGCATTAGTTGCTTCGGTGGGATTTGAGAGAGAAGGACTTGGACACTCCGTGTGCCCTTGCCATTGCATTTGGTGCATCGGTTTGAGTTCTCCACGGTGATACGTGGAAGTTACAAGTTGAGAAGCTTATTACTCTTGGGTGCTTGGTGCCCTTGAGCTTGTTCCTCTTGGGTGCTTGGGCGCCCTAGACGGTTGGTGGTGTTCGGAGCTCAATCATTGTGGTGCAAAGCTCCGGGCAAGCGTCGGGGTCTCCAATTAGGTTGTGGAGATCGCCCCGAGCGATTTTTCGGTACCGTGACCGCCCCAAGGGTTTCCAAAGTGTCTGGGTTCGGTGACCGCCCCAAGGGTTGCCATTTGTATGGGTTCGGTGACCGCCGTCAAGGGTCCCTTAGTGGAATCACGGCATCTTGCATTGTCTTGGCGTGAGGAGATTCTGATGGCCCTAGTGGCTTCTTGGGAGCATTATGCCTCCACACCGCTCCTATCGGAGATTAGCATCCGCATGGGTGTGTACTTGGGATACATCATCGTCTCAGCGTGCCTCGGTTATCTCTTACCCGAGCCCTTTACTTATGCACTTTACTTTGTGATAGCCATATTGTTTCTTGTCATATATCTTGCTATCACTTAGTTGTTTACCTTGCTTAGCATAAGTTGTTGGTGCACATAGGTGAGCCTAGTTGTTTTAGGTTTTGTGCTTGTCAAATTAACCGCTAGGTTTATTACGCATTTGTTCTAGCCTAAACCGTAATTATTTTAAAGCGCCTATTCACCCCCCCCCCTCTAGGCGACATCCACGATCTTTCAGTCTATTTGCTAAAACTTTAGAGGCAATCTTATATAGAACATTGCACAAACTTATGGGTCGGAACTGGGAAAGAGATGTAGGACTAGATAGTTTTGGGTAAGTACCAGTATTGTATCATTTATAGTTTCTGCTGACTCGGTTCCTTCAACAATACGCATCACAATGTTAGTGACATCCTCTCCACATACCTCCCAGTGGTGCTGAAAAAATCTCGCTGAAAATCCATCTGGTCCTGGAGCTTTTAAAGGGGACATCTGAAAAAGTGCCGCCTTGACCTCCTCCTTAGAATAGGGTTTGGTCAGGATGGCGTTCATCTCCGGAGATACTCTGCATGGTACTGTGTCAATTACCCCATACATATCTTGCACCCCTTCAGTTGCAAACAGGTTAGTGTAATACTCAGTTGCCATTGCTTCCTACAACTTCGGGTCTGTCCACACTTCAGCAGTGGGAGAGAGTAAATTCTTAATGCGATTTCTCCTTCTTCTCATGCTAGCTCTAAGATGGAAAAAATGAGTATTTCTGTCCCCTTCAGACAAACATTGAACTCTGGACCTTTGCTTCCACATTATCTCTTCTTGATGGTATAGCTCTACCAAGTTCTAATTTATTTTCAGTTCAAGGTGGTCAGGACCGTTCCTACATGGACGAGCTCGCAAAGTTTCTAGTTCGGCTTTGAGTTGTTTGATTTTCTTTCTGACACTGCGGAACGAAACCCTTTCCCATCTTCCCAGGTCGCCAGACAAAGCAACTAGCAACTCCTTGATGCCATCCACTGAATTTACATGAGGTGCACTTTGCAGCCACGACCTTGCAGAACGCATCATGCATGGCTTTCCCACATAGCCTCGTAACGGAACATCTTTGGCACTGGACCGGTAACCTGCACTGCTTCTGTCCTTACCAATATAGCTGAATGATCTGAGCATGCAGCAGTAACATGCTCAACTGCGGCCTGTTGGAAAAAATTAATCCACTCTACTGTGGCAAGGGCATGTTAGAAAACGAGACTGATTGCCCATCGCTGCAAAAAAGAAAACTAATTCAGCCCAAAAACTAGGCTAGCCCAGCTTGCTATTCTCCTGCACCACCCGTGATACGGCCCATAAGCCCAAATATCTTCACGCTGCAACATCCATCCGGTGGTTCAGTTACCTTCACCAAATAAAAAAAAGAGACTGTCTATTTGACATTTGACTGTTTTCCAATTCGAAAACAGTCAAAATTTCTGACCAATCAACACATTACACATGAGCAAGCAGGAAAATCAGTAGATAGCAAAAAAAATACTCCTGATAGTCTAAATGGGTAGGGTAAACATCTGATCCGATTTGTCCGATACCAGGCACAACAAAACACGCAAATCCCCATCAACCACTACACAGATCTCACCTAACGGCCTAGAACAAATTTGGGAGGCGCCCATGGGAAAGGGAAAGGCGGCCATGGGAGATCAGGGAATCAACAGGTCAGCAACAAATCGTACACAAACTCCTCAGCATCATCTCTCTTCACCTCTTTCATTAAGAAAATCTGAAGGAATTTTCTTCATCTTCAAAATAGAGAGATCAAGATCAGCTATAAATCTAGGAAAGATACATGGGGATTAACATCAAAAAATACAGGGAAAAAATCAGAAAACATTCAGAAGCTTACAGTGCAAGTGGTAGTCATTTTCCAGTTTAAATCCTATAAAATTCCAGTGAAATTCCTAGAAAATTATAGTGCAAATCCCCATCTAACTAAATTGTAGTGTAAATTCCCCACAATTTCCAGTGTAAATCCCCCATAAATACCAGTGTAAACATGGGACAAATGATGTAATTACACTGTATATACCTAGTAATTTACACTGTAAATCATAAAAAAAATACAGTGTAAATCCCCAAAACTTGTGAAATCTGGTGTAAATTCCAGTGTAAACATGAGATAAATGATGTAATTACATTGTAAGTACATAGTAAATTCCGGTTTAACTACACTGTACATACCTAGTAATTTACATACAAAAATTGTAAAATATGGAATTCAAGTGTAAACATGGGACAAATCTGGTGTAAATTCCAGTGTAAACATGAGACAAATGATGCAATTACCTAGTAACCTGGTTTGTAATACAAAAAGGACTATCTATCCATGGTTGCTTGCCACCAGCAGCAGCCAAACTTTACACGCAATTTCCTAGCTTTACATTGTAAGTACACGGTAAATTCCAGTTTAATTACACTGTACACACCTAGAATCTACAAAATAAACTCCGGTGTAACTAAGTTACACTGGAATGATATAGGTTACACTGTAAGTACCTTGTAAAAATTCCAGTGTAATTTACACTGTAGGTACTACTTACAGTGTAAATTGCAGTGTAAATTAAACTGTAGGTATCTACAAATTAAATTACAGTATAACTTACATTGTAAATGGCAGAGGAAAATTACACTGTAGCTACCTAGAAATTTCCACTATAAATCCCTAGAAATTCCAGTGCAAAAATCTAGGGGTTTTACACTGTAAGAAACCAGTAAAATCCAAAGTGAAAATAAACTAGAAGAAAACTCAGGTAATTACACTTTAAGTACCTAGTAATTTGCAATGTAAAAGCCTTAGAAAACATTCAAGCATAGAAAGAACATAGAAAGCAGAGAGCATAAGCACAAACACAATCTAGAGAATACATTCAAGCATGTAGACATTACAAAATACTTGCATCTATTAGTAAAAGCGCTTTGATGCTCATGATTATGTTAACACTGACATTCTACTTTCCAATTGTGACAAGAGAGGAGCATGATGAGGGTGGTGACTGAAGAGGATCTACTGATATTATCACAGGAAGAACTCATACTAAATGTGAGATACAGTTGCTAAAACATTGGGAAGATGTTTAAAAATACATAAAAGGGTAAAAGGCTAACAAAATTATGATGCAGGAAACATTTTCTTTCACTGCGCTCCTTCATTCCGACATTATATACAAGGTAAAGCGACAAAAATCAAAAATACCACGGACATTCAGGAGATGTCTAAAATTAAACTTGTGATGAATCTTGCAAGTACATTCAAGAGATGGATCTCTGAACATTCAAGTGAGCAAACCAGATGACAGTTTCATCACAACAAGATGACATTCTAAGCAAAAACAAGAGCTGAATAACTATTACAAGAAAATGCCGAAGAAAAACACACTAACAATTATTGGAAACTTACTTTTGCAGACATTGGAGGCAAACTTGCATCATGAAGTGGTAGCAAGCGAAGATGGGGGAGGAGAATCTAATCACTGGGACACAAACCTGTTCTATAACATGAATCTGCAACACCTACACACCACAATTCAGAAATACAAACGATGAACATAAGAGAAACTCATAACATTTCAAAAGAAAATAACTAAAATAAATCCCTAAAAGTTGCAGGTGCTTGAAGATGTTGATCCCAGTAGAGCAGTAGCTAACACGAACTCAAGCACATGTCAAAGGAATGGAGAAGGATAAAGAAAAGAACCAGAAGACTCACTTGAACAAGGAGACGATGAATTTCTCAATGAAGAAGACATTGAAAGATTCCTGCAAAATGAACAAGATGCTGCATCAGAAAGCAATCTGTTGAACCCTAGTAGTAATTTCAAGCCACATTTGTGCATGTAGTTCAAAACAAAGGAAGAAGCCTAGGAATACTTCAATTTCTACTCGAAAGTGGCAGGATTTTCAGTGGCTACAGTGGCAATCTCAAGAACAACAAGCAAAAAAGAGGAACAATGAGGTGACAAGGATCACTATGAAGTGCAACAAGTGGGTCAAGACAAAGGAAATAGACAAGGAATGCATAGTGCCCATGAGGAAAACTACAGTCATTGCTAAAGCGGATTGTAAAGTCGTGATGGTCATATCTGAGAAAGGAGGAATATGGGAAATTACAAGATAACAACTAGAACACAACCATGAGTTAACACCAAACAGTAGATTCTTCGGGTCACATAAGTACATGTCAGATGAAGAGAAGTGCTCCATAAGGGTTTTGAAGCATACAAACATGGAGACAAGAAGGATTGTTGTTGTCCTAGCTTACTTGAGAGGAGGAATGGCTCATCTTCCCTACACAAAGAAACATATGTGTAACTATGCAGCAATAGTAAACAAAGACATCACAAACTCGACATGATGGAAGTAGTGAAAATATTCAACAAGAAGCAAACAGAAAATCCTGGCTTTTGCTACTCGCTTGAGCTTGATGGAGAAAATAAAGTGAGAAGCTTGTTCTGGACAGAAATAAGTAACTACCGAAGATATAGGATAAGAATCATCTTCTGCAAAATCATTAGGCACAAAAGCTTCACCCACAGAATCTGCACTCTCTAAAGATGATACTAATGGAACATCCTGATGAGACACTTTCCGTAGCCTACCCATTTAAACCTACAAACAGAACATTAAAAGGAGGACAAAAATAAGAAACAAGTTAAACAACGGAGAAAGCCATCCAATACAAAGGTAAAAGCACTATATACAATTACAAAACCTGAACCATACAAAATACAGTACAAAAATGGCCAAGATTAAAGTGAGCTAAATCAAAACACGCCCTACAGTACTGAACCAAGCAAAGAACATGGAATACTAGCTAAATAATACATAGGAACCAAATGTATTACCAAGCAAACTGGACTTAATTACATTAAAATAGACAAAATTAATGTGCAAACAGTGTGCAAGGCGGGCTAAAATACACTGACAAAACCACTCAGAATCCAATAACAGCCCACACTAGAATTATTGGGTAAACTACACTGTAATGTTGGGGTAAATTACACTGAAACTACATTCAAATTACACTATAAATCCACTGGAATTAATGGGTGAATTACAATTAAAAGTCTGTAATGCTGGGATGAACTACACTGCAATCACAATCAAATAACATTGAATAATTCACTCAATACCACACTGAAAAGGTTAATTAAACTGTAAATCTGGTAGAAATTACACCATAAATCTGGGATAAATTACACTGCAATACCGAGATAAAATTACACTGTAAGTCTACACTGGAATTACAACCAAATAACACTGTAATATCCACTCAATATACACTGTAAATCTGGGACAAATTACACTGTAAATCTGGGACAAATTACACTGAAAGACTAGCACAAATTACACTCCAAAAATCAGGTTAATTAAACTGCAAAATCTGAAAGAAATTACACTGAAGGACTGGGACAAGTTACACTGCAGTACTGAGATTACACTGCAAGTCTGGGATAAAATTACACTGTAAGTCTGAGATGAATTACAGTGTAAAATAACACTGCAAATCCAATCACAACAACTGAGTAAATGACAATCAAAGGCTGAGACAAAATTACACTGAAATTAAACTCAAAATTCATTCCTGCGAGAAGTAAACAAACATGGTACAAGGGAATTAAAACCTGCATCCCGCAAGAACAAATCAGGAGGTGAATTTTGCTTAGTACATGAACAGGAATACACACAGGAGCATCAGAACATGAGCAGGAAAGAACTAGGCATCTATACAAACCTCACCCACAGGAACATGAGCAGAACATCTATAGAAATCCTGCACACTACATCTACAGAAAATCCAGCACCTACAGCAACATCTACAGAAATCCGCCATAGAATCCCGCATGCTACATCTACACCTACAGAATCCCGCATGCTACATCTACGTGAAAAGGAAAACAACCGCTACATCTGCAAACTACAACAGGAGGCGTGCGGCGTGTATCACAAGGACTAGCAAATCACACATACCAGCGGCTGCATCAGATGGAGAGAGGAACAACCAACCGCGACACCGGGGGGCGAAGAGAAAGGAAGAGAGATCAAGCTCGGCGGTGGGAGATCTCGAATGGGTGTTTGGATATAGGGGTGCAGTGCGCTTGACCTTAGCCACAACTTTCCGAAACAGAAAATACAGACACACACACGCAGGACGATTGGACCAAGTTACGTACATGGACAAAATAAGTCCCAAACATACGTGAATGAATCAACATGTTTAGATCATATGTAAAAATTAAACTGCCATGTGCACAAACCAGAACAAGTTCAACGTCTGACAAACTGTCAAAAAAAAAGTTCACCGTCCACAAGAGATCGAAGAAAAGAATAACTTTGCAACACCTACTAAGTGGCTAAGGCTAAGTAATCTAATCTATCAACACCTGCTATCTGTACCTAAGTAATCAGAAGGACCTTGAAAGAAATCGATTGATCTATGGATCAATGTATCTATCTAGTTGAGGCGGCGAAGGGATTATCAGCGGCCGGTGGTGGCGAGGTCCTGATCATGCCGGTCCACCACCTCCACCTCCACCGGCGATCCTGCTGTTCCCAAAACAACAAGTATCTGCTGCTGCTCCCGTGGTGCTGCTCGTCCTCGTCCAGCCCTTTGTTCATGATCTTGATGTAGTTCTTGAAGTGGCACTTGTTGCCCTCCATGCACTCCTGCAGCGCGGCCGTCGACTTGATGCACCGCTGCACGTCGGCGGCGTTCTTCCTCCCCTCGCAATTGCTGCGGGCCCAGTGGAACTCGGTGCCGCAGCCGCCTTTCTCCATGTCCATCTTGACCACCACCCGCTGCGTGTGCCGGTACGACAGCTGGTTGCTCATGTAGTTGCCCATGATCTCGGTTGGCTCGGCTGGCTATGGAGTACCTAGCTATGTTCCTTACCTTTGGATCGATGATGATGATGTGTAGCTCCTGGCCGGGGACGTGGACATAATATAGTAGCAGACATCCATGACGTGTGAACCACGGACGAGAGTTGGAAATAGTCTTGGACAAGTTGATCGATGTTAACTTGCGTGCATGTTGTTGTACTTACGTACGTGAAGTTTAGTAAGAGACTTGTTTTGTTTTTGGTCAAGTTTGATTAGAGACTTGATTGTATACGTCCACATACGTGTGGTATAGTAGAGTCCCTGATTAAATTAGCTTTTTTAGTAACCCCCGATTAAATTAGCTGGCTAGCCGGTAGTTTGGGTGAATCATATCGGGAGACCTATGTCTCGTCTACTTTTTTTTTGAGGCAACCTATGTCTCGTCTACTTTTTTTTGAGACAATCTCATGAAGCTTTATTAAGATGTCACAACGTTTACAGGGACGAAAGAAAGGTTACCGGGGTGCCCTAACCAAACATGGCGGCCCACTCCTAACTTCAAAGCGTGCTTCGCGAGATTGTGAGCCTCGACATTCGAGCTCCTAAACTCATGAACAAAATTACAAATAGTAAAATCCCTACTAGACTCTATTATCTCATGCATTATCGCACCATAGCTTGCCAGGCACTGTTGCTTGATGTCGTCCACCACCACCTTGCAATCGGAGGCTACATGAATCTTTTGTTCATGCAAATCTTGAGCAAGAGCTAGGGCCTCTCGAACCATAGCGCCTCCAGTGTCGTGGGATCACCAATATAGCTGAAACCAATCGTCGAGGCCCCCAAAAAGAGACCGTTCTGATCCCGACATACTGCAGCTACAACACCCCTTCCCTGGTTACCTCTTTTTGCTGCATCAACATTGATCTTCACTAGGCTCGGTGGAGGGCGAAGCCACTGCTTTGGCCTTGGAGTAGGTTGGGCAGTAGCCGTCCTTCCCATTGGTTCAGCACTGTTGAGATCATTCAGGTACGAGATGATGAACTGGTGAGTAGACATTGGGCTAGTGAATATATCTTCGTATATCGCCTTTCTTCTTGCTCGCCACACAGCCCAGAGTGATATAATTAGCTTCACAGCTTTGTGATCAAGAAACTCGTGCATAGCGAAAAGCCAGTTCCTCGCGTTAGCATCACTGTTCATGCTCATCTGCTCCACGGATGCTCATCGAGATAAAGCCAGATGCACCTTGACATGGTGCAGTCCAATGTCGTGCCTCCATGAGTCCGGGGCTCCACATAGCGCACAAAGAGGGATCTGAGACATATTGCGGTGGTGTAAAACATCCGCCGTAGGTACTGAGTGCTGGGCCAAACGCCATGCAAAAAAATTCTGCTTTGAAGGAACTTTAGTTTGCCACAATGAGGTCCATGCTTTCCCTTGGGAAGTCGTATCAGAGGCTCCGGCATTTTCCTCTATCCAATTCTCTCTCTGGAATTTGATGTTCAGCACCATTTGATATGCGGACTTAACAGAGAAGACGCCCCGGCGTTCGGCACTCCAAGCCCAAAAATCTTCTACATAAAGTGTGCACAATGGTATTGCCAAGATAGCATCTGCGTCAAAGGGAATAAACACTGACCGGATTAGCTCTTCTCTCCAGCTAGTCGTCGAGGCCTCAATCAGCTCAGAAACAAGCACCGGGGGGGGTTCGCCACCAGTGCCGTGATGGGCCTCATCGGACCAGCCACAGGAAGCCAGTTATTCTCCCATATATCGTGGGCGCTCCGTTGCCTATTCTTACGATGAGACCTTGCTTGAGGACATCCCTCCGTCAATAATCATACGCCAGATTTGTGAGGGTGGCTACCCAACTCAGCGTCAAGAATTGTTCCATGCGGATAGTAAGCGGCTTTAAGGATCCAGCGCACTTAAAGAGGAGGATCATGCAATCCATGACTGTCGTGCTAACAAGGCCAGGTTAAAGATCTCCATGTCTCGAAAGCCCAAACCTCCCAAATGTTTGGGGTGTGTCATCACGTCCCACGCCACCCATGAAGGTTTTCGTTTGCCTTGTTTGCTCCCCCACCAGAACTGTCGAATGATCGATGTAATATTGTCACATAGTCCTCTCGGCAACCGGAAGCATGCCATTGAGTATACTGGTATTGCTTGAGCCACCGATTTAATCAGTACCTCCTTCCCTGCAGCTAATAAAAGTTTCTCCATCCATCCTCTTACCTTCTCCCATATCCGGTCTACGAGATACTTAAACTTTCCCATCTTTGCTTGACCAACATCAGTAGGCATTCCCAGATATCGGTCACTCAACGACTCATTATGAACATGCAGAATGTCCTTGACCGCATCTCTTCTCTGTTGTGGGCAGCCCTTACTGAAAAATATGGATGACTTGTCATTATTGATCTTCTGCCCAGATGCATTACAATATATTTCCAACAGGTTAGATACCGCAGTCGCACCCTCCGTACTTGACTTAAAAAGCAACAGGCTATCGTCAGCGAAGAGGAGGTGGTTCACAACCGGGGATGTAGGAGCCACCTTGATTCCCTCAAGACCTGACGACTCGGAACTGGATTTTAAAAGGCACGAAAGGCCCTCTGCTGCAATTAAGAAAAGATAAGGGGAAATGGGATCTCCCTGTCGAATACCTCTAGATGGCACAAAGTGTTCAAGCTTCTCACCGTTGAACATAACTGAAAAAGAGACAGAACGAACCATGCTCATAACTGTATCAACCCATGGCTGTGCAAAACCCAATTTCTCCATCATGGCCTGCAGATAGTCCCACTCTAGCCTATCATAGGCCTTCATCATATCAAGTTTCAGCGCACAATAATTATTGGCCTTGGACTTATTCCGCTTCATAAAGTGTAGGCACTCATAAGCACATATTATGTTATCTATGATTAGCCTACTGGGGACAAAGGCTGACTGCTCATGAGAGATGATATCCGGTAATATCTGTTTAAGTCTATTGGCAACCACTTTTGAAGCAATCTTGTAGATGACATTGCACAGGCTAATGGGACGAAACTGTGCTAGCTGAGTCGGGTTCAAAACCTTTGGAATGAGTACCAAAACCGTATCGTTCACACATTCTGCACTTTCCTCACCTCTGACAATCCTGAGAACTGCACGGGTCACCTCTTCCCCACATTTATCCCAGTGACGCTGATAGAAATGAGCCGGAAACCCGTCGGGCCCCGGTGCCTTTGTCGGGAACATCTGAAAAAGGGCTGTCTTCACCTCCTCATTAGTGTATGGAGCTAAAAGTATATCATTCATTTGTTGAGTTACCTTTGTCGGCACTTTGGATAGGACTTGATCCATCCCACTAACACCCTCTGACGTGTAGAGACTTTTGTAAAAATATGAAACCAACGCTCTCAACGCTCCAGGGTCATCAATGATCGCCCCCAAAGAGTTGGCAAGAGCTTTGATCATATTCCTCTTGCGCCTCTGACTAGCCCGTAGATGAAAAAATCGAGTGTTCCTGTCACCTGCCGACAACCATTCCAGCCGCGATCGCTGCCTCCACATCAGTTCCTCCCTATGAAACAGTTCAATCAACCTCTCATTAATTTTCAGCTCTACATGAGATGGCCCCGTCCTTGCTGGGTTACTCCTCAGGCGTTCGAGTTCTGATTTGAGCTCCTTGATCTCCTTACGAACCGAACCGAACGTGTTTTTGTTCCACCGTCCCAAGTCTGCAGCCACCTGACCTAGTTTGACCCGTAGCTCGTTCATTCTTGCTGTGGCACCGCCTGCTGTCCAGCTCTGGAGCAGAGTGTCGCTCAGGTTCTCGTGCGTGTCCCACATCACCTCGTACTTAAATGATCTCGGTGCTCTGGCTGCTGGCCCATCATGCATGGTAAGTAAGATCGGGCAGTGATCCGAGGTGGCCGCCGTAAGATGTTTCAGATGAGCCATCGGGAAACGTTCATGCCAAGCAGTCGTTATAGCGCTCGATCAAGCCTCACCCTGGTGTAACTCCCTCCCCTGACTTTCTTCTCATACGTCCAGAATTGTCCCTCATAGCCCATATCCATAAGCATGCAAACGTCCACGGCCTCTCGAAAGCCTTGTATCTGAGCGTTACTCCTTTCTCCTATTCCTTCTTGCTCTTCTGGACATAAAACTTCGTTAAAATCTCCTATGCACAGCCAAGGATCATCTCTCAAATTGCTAATCCCTTTTAACGTGTCCCACGTTTGATGCCTCAAATGGGTCTGAGCTTCCCCATATACTAATGTCATCCTCCACGGATTCAAGTTCTCCTCCACAATCAAGCAATCAATATGATACGGTGAATAACCCAAAATCTCAACATTTATTGAATTGTTCCAGAAAATCCCTAGACCTCCGCTTCTACCTTGACTGCTCATAGCGTAACCGTTATCATAACCAAAAGTTGCAGCTAAACTCTCTACCCTTCCTCTATCAATTTGTGTTTCTACGATACAAAAAAGGGCAGGGGCAAAAATCTCCGCGAAACCCATGGCTTCGCGAACTGTCGCAGCGTTGCCCGCGCCACGACAGTTCCAGCTCAAGACACTCATTGGGCCCGGCGGCGCTCCTCTAGGGAGCCCGCCAATAAGTTCCTCGCCGTCGGGTTGTCGCTCCTTCCGTCCTCTTCAGTCTTGTTCCTCTTCCATTCCCTCTTTGGTGGGGGGCTTATGGGAGTTGGACCTATGTCTCGTCTACTGCAAGACCGAGTACCGTCTCGCAGTAGGCACTAGGATGGGCTGGCCCAATAAAGCTAGTTAGGTATTTTTTTACAGAATAATGCCGGTTAGGTTGATTTAGAGGAAGCTTCAATGTACAGTAGGCACCTGTGTTTGGAACGTTCGGGTTTTTCTTGTTTTGTGCTTTTCTATACGGGTTTTATCCTTTTCGATTTTCTAAATTTATTTTTCATTAATTTTTGTTTTTTATATTTTTCAAATATTTTGAATTAAGAGTTAACTTTTTAATACAGGTTTAACATACTTTTTTTTTTATAAATTGTGAATTCCTTCTAGGTACACATTGAGCATTTTTCAAACACATAGCCAAATTTGTCAAATGCACATTGAATATTTTTATATATAGGTGGATCAATTTTCAGATACACATTGTACATTTTCAAATACATGTTGAACATTTTTCAACATCACGTTAAACATTTTTCATGAATATCAGGAATTTACACGTCTAGTGGGCGCTCACGCGCCAGGTAGAGCTTTGGAGCGGCCGGTGGAAAAGGAAAGTACCTGGTCCCCTTGTCCATAAAAGGAAGTTGACAATCTAGTTTGCTTTTCAATTTTTGTTTCTTAAAAAGCCATAACTTTTGAACTTAACATCAAAAATTAAAATCCGCTTTCACAGTGGGAATGCTCGCGACGTGCTCTTGAAAACTATCTCGTATGAGTATGTTTCGATGAATTTTTTTGTGTGTAACTTGGTCCTTGTTTGGTGCAACTGTCTACAAGTCGATGTGCAACTACTGATAGTTGATGTGCAATATTCTTTCTACTAGTGGACGTGTGGTTTTAATGATGCGAAAAAATGTGAGCACATTTAATTCGGTTTTAATTTTTTAGAAAAAGTTATAACTCCCGACTGAACATCAAAACTAAAATCCTGTCACCATATGAATCTTCACGACATGTTGTTCGAAACTAGATCCTACATGGATATTGTTTCGACGAACTATTTTGTGTGCAATTTAATCTCCGTTTGGTGCAACTCTCTAGCAGTCGATGCGCAACTACCCACAACCGATGTGCAACTTTCTCCTACCCGTGGACTTACGGTTTTCACTGATAGCACCTCCGCCCCAGACTACCCCTACCAGTAAGATGTGCAACTTTGTCTGCTGCCATGGCCAAGTACCTTGTAAGATGTGCAACGTTGTCTATTACCCCGCAGCTTCGCGGTCCCGCGTGTGCAACTATGCCACCGCGCCCGTGCAACTCCTACGGTCATGCGTGAGCTACTATGCCGATCAGAGTATGCACCTCCGCGGCCGCGTGTGTGACTATGCGAACGAGAGTGTGCAACTCATAGCCGAGGCATGTGCGGCTTTGTGAATGACGATGTGCAACTGTGCGAAGATGTGCAATTTTCGCTGATGGCACCTCCAACCCAACCTACCCCCTAACAGTGAGATGTGCAACTTCTCTATTGCCCAGGCTAACTGACTAGTAGTTGATGTGCAACTTTTTCCCTACCCATGGATGTGCATATTACCATGACTATCATATCCCTTGGCAGTGCAATGTGCAACTTCATCTGTTGCCCCGGCCAACTGCCTAGTAGACTATGTGCAACTCCGTATGTTGCCTCTGCCAACTGCAACCACACATTCACAAATAGGAAGGGGAAGGAGTTGCACATTTACTACTAGGCGGTTGGCTAGAACAACATGGTAAGTTGCACATATCATTTGGCAGGGTAGATTGGTAGGTTGACTCAACAGTGAAAAACTACACATCCACGAGTAGGGAAGTTGCACATACGCTACTAGGTAGTAGGTCGGGACAGTAGTCTAGTTGCACAATGTAAAAAGTGGGTTGTCATGAATGGTAGGTTACAACTGAAGGGGAATGCAGAAGAAAACAAAAAATTTCCGACCTACGCACCAGCCCAGGACCACTATGGAGACTGCATACATGGTTTGATCTTTTTCGTTACCGACTCGTAGCGCAGCGGGAAGTAGAGCCGATGAGTGGATTTACAACCTCCCAACCGCGAGGATGTATACCCTCATCTACTCCTCAGACAGCCCTCCGGGAGACGGTCGAACCGCCCCCCAGACGGTGTCGCGGAGAGCCCTTCGGGAGGACCTTCGAAACTCGAACGGTCACTCAGACAGCCCTTCGGGAGGACCTTCGAAACTCGGACGGTCACACGGACAGCCCTTCGGGAGGCACTCACGAACTAAGACCGAAACTATGATCTCTCTATAGAGTTGCACACATATGGTGTCATCTATCCGGCAGGGCTTTGCCGTCCAGAACTAGTTCCTGCCGGAACCCAGACAGCCTTTTGGCTCTACGAAACTGTTTCGCTGGGAAGGAGAGAGAAGCCAGATCATGCATGGCACTTGTATGTGAGAAAGAGTGAGTGTGGAGGGCTGCCCTCCACCTCTATTTATACAAAATCCCAAGGGGTAGGGTAGTTTAACACAAAAACCCAAAATGCACATGAATGAAGTCCTTCCTCAAGGGCATAAGAGTGAAACCAAGGAACAAGAGGGGCTCCAAGGTGGAGCCCCAAGTGTGGCCGGCTGCTACGTCTTAAGCTTGCGTTGGTTTTTCCCGAAGAGGAGAGGATGATGCAGCAGAGTAGCGTAAGTATTTCCCTCAGTTTTTGAGAACCAAGGTATCAATCCAGTAGGAGGCCACGCGCAAGTCCCTCGTACCTACACAAAGCAAATAACTCCTCGCAACCAACGCGAATAGGGGTTGCCAATCCCTTCACGGTCACTTACGAGTGAGATCTGATAGAGATGATAGATAATATTTTTGGTATTTTTGGTATAAAGATGCAAAGTAAAATAAAAGGCAAAGTAAAAAAGCAAAGAAATAATAAAGCGTAGGAAGATTAATATGATGAAAATAGATCCGGGGCCATAGATTTCACTAGTGGCTTCTCTCAAGAGCATAAGTATTTTACGGTGGGTGAATGAATTACTGTTGAGCAATTGACAGAATTGAGCATAGTTATGAGAGTATCTAGGTATGATCATGTATATAGGCATCATGGGAGACAAGTAGGCCGACTCCTGCTGCATCTACTACTATTACTCCACTCATCGACCGCTATCCGGCATGCATCTAGAGTATTAAGTTAATGAAAATAGAGTAACGCCTGTAAGCAAGATGACATGATGTAGATGAATAAATTCATGCAATATGATAAATACCCCATCTTGTTATCCTCGATGGCAACAATACAATACGTGCCTTGCTGCTCTTACATGTCACTTTGGGAAAGGACACATAAAGATTGAACCTAAAGCTAAGCACTTCTCCCATTGCAAGAACTACCAATCTAGTTGGCCAAACCAAGCGGATAATTGAAGAGACTTGCAAAGATAACTAATCATACATAAAAGAATTCAGAGAAGATTCAAATATTGCTCATAGATAATCTTGATCATAAACCCATAATTCATCGGTCTCAACAAACACACCGCAAAAAGAAGATTACATCGAATAGATCTCCACGAGAGAGGGGGAGAACATTGTATTGAGATCCAAAAATAGAGAAGAAGCCATCTAGCTACTAACTATGGACCCGAAGGTCTGAAGCAAACTACTCACTTTATCGGAGAGGCTATGATGATGATGTAGAAGCCCTCCGTGGTGGATTCCCCTTAAGTGAACTCAGGAACAGACCCCAAGATGGGATCTCGTGGATACAGAAAGTTGCGGCGGTGGAATTAGGTTTTTAGCTCTGTCTCTGATCTGTTGGGGGTATGTAGGTATATATAGGAGGAAGGAGTACGTCGGTGGAGCTTCGGGGGGCCCACGAGGCAGGGGGCGCGCCCAAGGGGGGGGGCCCTCCACTCTCGTGGCCGCCTCCCTCCTTTCTTGACCTAGGGTCCAAGTCTCCTGGATCTTATCTGATGAGAAAATCACGTTCCCGAAGATTTCATTCCCAAGCTTAATTCCTCCTCGTCCTCAAGTAGGTAAATGATAAAAAGAGAATTTTTGATGCGGAGTGCTACTTGGCATAATTTCAATGTAATTCTTCTTAATTGTGGAATGAATATTCAGATTCGAAGATTCAAGACAAAAGTTCATATTGACATAAAAATAATAATACTTCAAGCATACTAACAAAGCAATCATGTCTTCTCAAAATAACATGGCCAAAGAAAGTTATCCCTACAAAATCATATAGTCTGGCTATGCTCTATCTTCACCACACAAAGTATTTAAATCATGCACAACCCCGATAACAACCCCAAAGAAAGTTATCAAAGCAAAGTATTACGAGGATGCTCCTAGGGGGATAGATTGGTAGGAAAAGACCATCGCTCGTCCCCGACCGCCACTCATAAGGAAGACAATCAATAAATAAATCATGCTCCGACTTCATCACATAACGGTTCACCATACGTGCATGCTACGGGAATCACAAAATTTAACACAAGTATTTCTCAAATTCACAACTACTCAACTAACATGACTCTAATATTATCACCTCCATATCTCAAAACAATTATCAAGCATCAAACTTTTCTTAGTATTCAACACACTCAAAAGAAATTTTTACAAATCTTGAATACCAAGCATATTATTATTTTAAGCAAATTACCATGCTATTTAAGACTCTCAAAATAATCTAAGTGAAGCATGAGAGATCAATAGTTTCTTTAAAACAAATCCACCACCGTGCTCTAAAAGATATAAGTGAAGTACTAGAGCAAAACTATAAAGCTCAAAAGATATAAGTGAAGCACATAGAGCAAAACTATAAAGCTCAAAGGATATAAGTGAAGCACATAGATTATTCTAACAAATTCCAATTCATGTATGGCTCTCTCAAAAGGTGTGTACAGCAAGGATGGTTGTGGTAAACTAACAAGCAAAGACACAAATAATACAAGACGCTCCAAGCAAAACACATATCATGTAGTGAATAAAAATATAGCTCCAAGTAAAGTTACAAATGGAAGTGGACAAAAGAGGGGATGCCTTCAGGGCATCCCCAAGCTTAACTTTTGGTGTCCTTGTATTATCTTGGGGGTGCCATGGACATCCCCAAGCTTAGGCTCTTGCCACTCCTTGTTCCATAATCCATCAAAAGATTTCACCCAAAACTTGAAAACTTCACAACACAAAACTCAACAGAAATCTCGTAAGCTCCGTTAGCGAAAGAAAAAAAAGACCACTTCAAGTTACTGTAATGAACTCATTCTTTATTTAATTGTTATTAAACCTATTGTATTCCAACTTCTATATGGATTATAAACTTTTTTACTAGCCATAGATTCATCAAAATAAGCAAACAACACACGAAAAACAGAATCTGTCAAAAACAGAACAGTCTGTAGTAATCTGTAACTAACGCAAACTTATGGAACTCCAAAAATTCAGCCAAACTAGGATGACCTATGCAATTTGTTTATTGATCAGCAGCAATTTGAATCACTATTTTATCACGTTCTGGTGATTTTTAACAATTGTTTTCGTGAACAGAAAGATTCTGGAAATTACAGTAAGATCAAATAACTATTATCCAAGAAGATCCTATAGGTTTAACTTGGCACAAACACTAATTAAAACATAAAACCACATCTAAAAATAAGGTAGATGGATTATTTATTCCTAAACAGAAACAAAAACTAAAAACTAAAAATAAAATTGGGTTGCCTCCCAACAAGCACTGTCGTTTAACGCCCCTAGCTAGGCATAAAAGCAAGGATAGATCTAGGTAGAAAAGAGCAAATTTCCTTTCTATGGCGTTCATCCTTATATTTTGGGAAAGCACATTGCTATTAATGTAGGAAGTGAGATTAAGCACGTTACGGAAATTTGCATCTAAACTAGATTTCATCTCTTTAATAATTTCGTTTTGATAGAAGCATAAGAGAGTGGTAGACTCAGCCTTATCATTCATGGGGTGCCCACATATAGTTTTCATTCTTTCATAGGTATCTATAGCATCCCCTTCAAGAAAACCTTCATCAAAAATAGAGTCTAAAACTTTTTTGAAAGAGGCGGGCAATCTAACATAGAAACTCTTTAAGTAAACCTCAATTTGATATTGTGGCACATAGCTAGCCCGAATCCTAAGTAACCTATCGCAAGCATCTTTTAAAGACTCATCAAGTAAATAAAGAAAAATTCCAGAGTCATCTTCATCAAAATTATTTAAGCTCTCATTGGTAACCCCGGTGGGTCTTTCCGTAGCATCATTATTAAGGACCCTTAGTTCTTTTTGATTCGGCCATGGCAAAGGGAAGGCAAACAGAAAAGAGAGGGCGAATAAAACGGCAAGGGTGAAGTGGGGGAGATGAAAACGAGAGGCAAATGGCAAATAATGTAATCACGGAGATAAGGGATTGTGATGGGTACTTGGTATGTTGACTTTTGCGTAGACTCCCGACAGCGGCACCATAAATCCTTCTTGCTACGTCTTGAGCTTGCGTTGGTTTTCCCCGAAGAGGAGAGGATGATGCAGCAGAGTAGCGTAAGTAGTTCCCTCAATTTTTGAGAACCAAGGTATCAGTAGGAGGCCACGCGAAAGTCCCTCGTACCTACACAAAGCAAATAACTCCTCGCAACCAACGCGAATAGGGGTTGTCAATCCCTTCACGGTCACTTACGAGAGTGAGATCTGATAGAGATGATAGATAATATTTTTGGTATTTTTGGTATAAAGGTGCAAAGTAAAATAAAAGGCAAAGTAAAAAAGCAAAGCAATAATAAAGCGTAGGAAGATTAATATGATAAAAATAGACCCGGGGGCCATAGATTTCACTAGTGGCTTCTCTCAAGAGCATAAGTATTTTACGGTGGGTGAACGAATTACTGTTGAGCAATTGACAGAATTGAGCATAGTTATGAGAGTATCTAGGTATGATCATGTATATAGGCATCACGTCCGAGACAAGTAGACCAACTCCTGCCTGCATCTACTACTATTACTCCACTCATCGACCGCTACCCAGCATGCATCTAGAGTATTAAGTTAATGAAAACAGAGTAACGCCTTAAGCAAGATGACATGATGTAGAGGAATAAATTCATGAAAAATGATAAATACCCCATCTTGTTATCCTCGATGGCAACAATACAATACGTGCCTTGCTGCCCTTACATCCTTTGGGAAAGGACACATAGATTGAACCCAAAGCTACGCACTTCTCCCATTGCAAGAACTACCAATCTAGTTGGACAAACCAAAACTATAATTCGAAGAGACTTGCAAAGATAACCAATCATACATAAAAGAATTTAGAGAAGATTCAAATATTCCTCATAGATAATCTTGATCATAAACCCACAATTCATCGGTCTCAACAAACACACCGCAAAAAGAAGATTACATCGAATAGATATCCACGAGAGAGGGAGAGAACATTGTATTGAGATCCAAAAGAGAAGAAGCCATCTAGCTACTAACTATTGTAACATCCCAAATTTTCAATTTGCAATGTTATACATAGGTCATTCATGCATATCATATTTTATTGCATTTTCATTCCGCAATCCTCGAAATCCTAAACAACTCAAGGACCCTCGGAGAGAGTTGGGGATTTTCCGGTTTTCATATTTGATTTTTTTATCAAATAGTGAAAACGAGGATTTTTTATTTTAATTATTTTTCTCTCCGAAAAATATTTCATAATAAAAACAATGAGGGGAGATAATATGACTTCTCCAAAACAATTGAAATATTGGAGGAAAAATGTTAAAATCATTTGTTCGATTTTATTTGATTTTATTTGGATTTTATTTGCGTTAGAAAAAAATTGCATGTTTTCAAAATTGCATTTAGGGCCAAGAAGTTTTCATCTCGTTCTAAATATTTCATTTAGACGGTGAAAATTTGTTTTGCATTTTTTAGATTATTTATTTATTTTTTAGGATTTTTTTCTAAGTCTCGTGGAATGTATTAAAAAAGCAGCAGCACTTTTATGGTCGAGGCCCGGCCAGTGAGCCCAACCGCCACTGCTGCCTTCCTTGTGCAGCCGCCGTGTCCGAGGCGGACACCGCCTCCCGCCGCCAACGCTTGCCCCTCCCCCAAGTCGCCGCACCCCCCCCTCTTTAAATGCCCCCGCCACCACCACCACCACCACCGCCCGGGCCAGGCAGCCGAGCCGAGCGAGCCGAGCCGAGGCCGAGCCGAGACCCGCCGCCCATGTCGCCGCTGTCGCCCGGAGCCGCCGCCGCCGCCTCCCGTCGCCGCTGCCACCCCACGCCGGAGCCCGAGCCCCGCCGGAGCCGAGCAAGGTAGCCGCCCCGCCTCCCGGTTTCCCAAAGAAAACTGTTTCGGTTTTTTTAAAACCCTAGGTTTTCGTTTTTTATATAGACCGGTTTATTTTCCCCGGTTTATTTATTTAGCGAGCGTTCGCTCGATCGTTTGCTTTAACGAATGCGTTCTTCGTTTAGATCCAGATAACGAACGTTCGTTCGTTAATCTGTTCGTTAGTTTTCTTTTTCTCGGATTTATTCCTCGATCTTTCTGATCGCGATTTCTGATCCGATTTTCGATCTAGTATAACTTTTCGCTCTTTTATCGGAATCAGGCGATTCAAGCGCCTAGAGTTTCGTCTCGAAACCCTCTTTCCGAATAATCAACTCAAACAAGTTTTTGCCTCTGTAAAATTTGACTTAGGTTCAGATTAGTAAAACGGATCTTGTTTCTTTTGCCGTTCGAGTTCTGTTGCTTCGTTTGGTTTGATTCTTTTTGCGAACCGGAGTTCTTAAGTTGAACTTTCTGGTCAGCCTCTTTTAGTTGAAGTTTTGCTTGTGCATCTTTGCTTGTTGCTTATGTATGTTATTGTTTGCTTGTGATAGAATTCCCGGAGTGCGAAGCGTGTTACTTCGAGTCTCTAGGATTCACGGATCGTCAGCAAAGCAAGTAACACTTTGATCATACTCTTTTCATACCCAGTTTTTATGCATTAGCTCAATCCTCAAACATTGCATGATTAGGATGTCATTAACTTGTGGGTTGGGAAGTAGTAGTTGAGGTAGAACCTATTGCCTGTTACTATCGGACCCTTGTGAGTTACTTGTTCGTGTTGCTTATATTGCTATGCTATGCTCGTAGACGTGGTTTGGGTTTGAGTGAATCCATGACAGATATGAGATTGTTAATTAATGGTTTAATTTAAGGTGGCAACTTTAATACACATCTGGGTGGATTGAGGCACCTAGGGAACCCAGTATTATCTGTTTTATTTTTTGGAAATCCCGGGGTACCCGTATGATCTTCCTATGGACCTCCACCCAGGCTCAAAGGGAACTGAGATTATTCATGCTAGAAACTTCCGTGTGCAGCCACAAGCTACTATGGGCTCTAGCATAGTTGAGTAGGTTACGTGAAGCTCTTGAAGAGGTAGATCAGCAGGTAGTGGGTTTTATAGGTTTGGTATGGTCTACCCGGAGTAGAGAGTTAATGTTTCTGAAAGCTATGTCTCGTTCATCCGTTTCACAAACACCATGTAGTGTGAAAAATCAACGGAGGTGATCGAGTCTTGTGGGGAAAAGTCATAAACCTCTTGAGTGAACAATCTAATCATGGTTAGCCGTGTCCCCGGTTATGGACAATTTTGAGTATCTAGTACTTGAGTTATCACATGTATCTCATCACTCTTAAATAATATTGTTGGGTTGTTAACTACTTTAATTGGGATTGAGTTGGGGTTATACCTTCTCAATGTTTCAACCACCATGATAGTTAAATAAAAATATATTGCTTTGTTGTAGGGAAAAATTGGCTTTTCGCAAAACTATAACCATAGAGCTTTCCACCAGCCATATATGCAGGTAGTGATAGCATTATTCTGTTCCTGCTCTACTGTGTTATATTGCCAGCATATTCCATGTGCTGACCCGTTCTCGGGCTGCAACGTATTATGTTGTAGACTTTTCAGACGAGGAGTAAGGTTCGTTAGGTCGTTGCCGTGCAGCTCAGCTATGCCGTTGGAGTTGATGGACTCACTTTATCTTCCAAGCCTTCCGCTGTTATCGCATTAGATGGCCTTAAGCCATATTATTGTAATAAGTTCTCTTTTGAGACATTCGATGTAATAAGTGTGTGATTGCTACTCTGTTATAAATCCCTCGAGTACTGTGTGTGTCAGCATTACTGACCCAGGGATGACACTGGAGCACATAGACTTGACCATCTGAGGTCGGGTCGCTACAAGATGGTATCAGAGCACCAGCACCGGAAGAAGAAGACGACGACCCCACTTGTCCGGACAACTACATCATCATCGACGACACCGATTCCGATCCAAGTGATGACGACTACGAAGACGAAGCTGGAGCAGACATCATGGAGTCTTCCATCGATCAAAATTTCTAGATGACCACCATATATTAGTAGAATTTTCCCCCATGTATCTAATAGTAGTTGAGCTCTTTTGCGATAGTCCTAGACCGTTTGTATGCCCTTGCTTGATTGATTGAGTGAAATGATTGTGTTTGCCTCATATCCATATGGGTAGTGTTTTCTCGTTAGACCTTTTTTTTTTCTATTCTAATCTCTTCCATCTAAACCCATCAGATGCCTCCGAGACATGACACCGGTTTTGCTTTCCCATCGGAGCTCACCCAGTTGATCCAGCAGCAGAATGCCTTGATGCAATTGCTAGTTCAGAACCAGGGCAACAAAAACAACAATAACCCGCCGCCAGTGGACAATTTAGCCCGTTTCCTGAGGTTATAGCCGCCGGTGTTTTCCAGTAGCACCGAGCCAATAGTTGCTGATGATTGGCTACGCTGTATTGGAAGGGAGTTAACCACCGCAGGATGCACAGATGCTGAGAAGGTGCGCTTTGCCGCACATCAATTGGATGGACCAGCAGCCGCATGGTGGGAGAATTACACGACTACTTTCCTATAGCCAATATCACTTGGGACCAGTTTCAGCAAGCATTTCGCACGTCCCATGTCTCAACTGGAGCCATGCAGATGAAGAAGCGCGAGTTTCACAACTTACGCCAGGGAACCATACTGTGGCCCAGTACGTGGATGAGTTTAGCAAGTTATCACACTATGCCCCTGATGATGTGGCCACAGATGCTGCGAAGCAGGAGAAGTTTATGGAAGGGCTGAATGATGAGATGAGTATGCAGTTGATGGTGGAAACTTTCAACAACTACCAGGAGTTGGTAGACAAGTCCCTTATGATTGAAGGAAAGCGGCTGACAAATTGAGAGCCGTAAGAGGAAGTATGGACAAGGCAAGTATAATTCAGGAGCTCAAAAGAAGCCCCGCTTAACCCCGAACTTCGGGAGGACTTGTTCATAATCATGGAGGCCACAACCACACTGGAGGAGGATCGCATAGCCACAATGGTGCTAAGAATGGAAATGGGAACGGAGTTAATAACAATCAGAACCGCTCCAACCCAGCTACAATCGCCAAAAGGGACCTAAGTCAAGTTACTTGCTTTAAGTGCGGGAAGACAGGGAACTATGCCAATGATTGCACTGAAGGAAGGAATGGAAAGCGAAATGGAAGCGTTGGGAAGAAGCCCAATCCATTCAACAAAGGACAAGTGAACCACGTTAACGTGGAGGAAGTTGAAGAGCAGCCGGACGCGGTAATAGGTAAGTTTTTGGTTAAGTCATTTACTGCTCTTGTTCTTTTTGATACTGGTGCATCGCATTCATACATATCAAGGGGATTTGTGGATAAGTTTAAGCTACCAACCCAAACCCTTAGGACCCCTCTTTTAGTGAGTTACTTTGAGGCGAGTACATGGCTAGCCGATGGTGCAACCAGATACCCCTAACCATTGGCACACATGTTTTTCCGTCGACCTAATTATCTTGGAGTCGCAAGGATTGGATGTGATATTAGGTATGGAGGGATGTCAAAGTATGGAGGAAGCATTGACTGTGCTAGCAAATCAATTTATCTTACCACCGGAGAAAAAGGATTAAGTATGTATCTAGACATGTGCCTAGGAGGAGCCAAGTGAATGCCCTCACGGGAGTTGTTCAGGACGAAGTGCCTGTAGTAAAGGATTACCCGGATGTTTTTCCAGAGGAGTTACCAGGCATGCCACCGGACCGAGACATCGAGTTTTTGATAGAACTATTGCCAGGTACAGGACCAATATCCAAGAGACCCTATCGGATGCCCGCAAATGATCTGGAGGAAATTAAGAAATATATCAAGGAGTTATTGGAGAAAGGATACATTCGAAGGAGTTCATCGCCTTGGGGAGCTCCAGTGCTTTTGGTGGAGAAGAAGGATAAATCCCTAAGGATGGTTGTTGATTACCGAGCCTTGAATGAAGTAACGATAAAGAACAAGTATCCACTACCGATGGTCAAAGATCTGTTTGATCAGTTGCAAGGAGCTAAGGTGTTTTCGAAGATTGATCTACGATCGGGATACCATCAGTTGAAGATCCGAGAGAAGGATATACCAAAGAAAGCGTTCACCACGCGGTATGGATTATACGAGTATACGGTCATGTCGTTTGGGTGACTAACGCCCCTGCCTATTTCATGAGTATGATGAACAAGGTGTTCATGGAGTATTTGAACAAGTTTGTTGTGGTGTTTATTGATGATATTATGGTATACTCGAAGAACAAAGAGGAGCACAAGGAGCACTTGCGTTTAGTTCTCGAGAAACTCAGGGAACACCATTTATACGCCAAGTTCAGCAAGTGCGAGTTTTGGTTGAAGGAAGTTGGATTTCTTGGACATGTTATATCAGGAGAAGGTATAGTAGTAGATCGATGAGTTCGATCAATCTGAATGGTTGGCACCCACTTGGTTGGCGAGATCCATGATTTCCTTGGACTCGCAGGATATTATCGGAGATTCATTGAGAATTTCTCCAAGATTGCTAAGCTAATGACTAAATTGCTGAAGAAAGATACTAAGTTTAAATGGAATGAGGAGGATTGCGAGGCAGGTTTTCATGAGTTGAAGAAACATTTGACTACAGCCCGGTGCTAACATTGCGGATATACATAAGGAGTTTCAAGTGTATTGTGGCGCCTCACGCTTGGGACTTGGATGTGTGCTTATGCAGAGACAGAAAGGTTGTTTCGTATGCCTCACGACAAGCTGAAGCCCCATGAGTTGAACTATGCCACGCATGCTTTAGAGCTAGCAGCGGTAGTGCATGCATTGAAGACTTGGAGACATTATCTTATTGGAAACCGTTGTGATGTGTACACGGATCATAAGAGTTTGAAGTACATTTTCACACAGAAGAAGTTGAACCTTAGACAGAGGAGATGGTTGGAACTTATAAAGGATTACGATATGAAGCTACACTACCATCCAGGAAAGGCCAATGTCGTAGCAGACGCCTTGAGCCGGAAGAGTTACGCTAATATCCTTGAAAGTAAGGGATTGCCAAAGGAGTTATCTGAAGATATCATGGAACTTCGATTGGATATTGTTCCAAGAGGTTTCATTGCAACAATGGAAGTTCGGTCTACATTGTCGGACAAGATTCGAGAAGCTCAGAAGGAAGACAAAGAGATTGCTGACATAAAGGAGAAGATGAGCAAAGGAAAGGCCAAAGGTTTTCGCCAGGATGAGCACGATACCTTATGGTTTGAGGATCGAGTTTATGTGCCTAACAACCCAAAGATCAGGAAGTTAATACTTACGGAGGCTCATGACTCACCATACCGATACACCCCGGAAACACCAAGATGTATTTGGATTTGAAAGAACGTTTCTGGTGGACTGGTATGAAGAAGGATATTGCCGAGTATGTAGCCGTATGTGATGTATGTCAGAGAGTGAAGGCAGAGCATCATAAGCCAGCAGGACTATTACAGCCTATGCCGATACCCGAATGGAAGTGGGAAAAACTTGGCATGGATTTTATCACCGGATTGCCCAGGACCAAAGCAGGATATGATTCGATATGGGTAGTAGTGGATCGCTTGACCAAAGTGGCTCACTTCATCCCGGTGAAAACAACCTATACAAGTGCGAAGTTGGCCAAGATATACATGACCAGGATCGTATGTCTGCATGGAGTTCCGAGGACCATCGTATCAGACAGAGGAACACAGTTTACTTCAAAGTTTTGGCATCAGTTACACCAGACCTTGGAGTGCAGATTGGAGTTGATTACAACATTTCACCCTTGAGCAGATGGATGACAGAGAGAGTCAACCAGATTATGGAGGACATGTTGAGAGCACATGCGCTAGATTATGGATCTAGTTGGGATGACAATTTGCCTTACGTGAGTTCTCATACAACAATAGCTACTGAGCCAGTTTGAAGATGGCACCGTTCGAAGCTCTGTATGGACGCAGATGTAGAACACCCCTGATGTGGGATGAGGTAGGAGACCGTCAGTTGTTTGGACCAGATTTGATCAAGGAGTCGGAGGAGAAGGTTAAACTGATCCGTGACAGATTGAAGATTGCTCAGTCCAGGCAGAAGAGTTATGCAGACACAAAACGCAAGGAGGTAACCTATGAAATTGGAGACAAAGCATATCTGCAAGTATCGCCCTTACGAGGAGTGAAACGTTTTGGAGTTAAGGGAAAGTTAGCTCCGAGATTCGTAGGACCGTACCGTGTTTTGGAACGGATGGGAGAAGTTGCCTACAAGCTGGAGTTACCTGAAGGATTGTCAGGAGTTCACGATGTGTTCCACGTCTCACAGTTGAAGAAGTGTCATGCTGAGATGGCCGATATACCATTAAGAGATACAGTACCCCTGGAGGCGATTCAGTTGGACAGTAATTTGACTTATGAGGAGAAGCCAGTAAAGATTCTTGACTTTGCCAGCCGAGTCACCCGCAACAAGGTTATCATGTTTTGCAAAATTCAGTGGAGCCACCATACCGAGGAGGAAGCCACACAGGAGCGAGAGGATGATATTCGCAAGGACCACCGCACCTATTTTCTAGCCAACCCGAATCTAGGGGACGAGATTCATCTTAAGGGGGGTAGGTTTATAACATCCCAAATTTTCAATTTGGAATGTTATACATAGGTCATTCATGCATATCATATTTTATTGCATCTTCGTTCCGCAATCCTCGAAATCCTAAACAACTCAAGGACCCTCGGAGAGAGTTGGGGATTTTCCGGTTCTCATATTTGATTTTTTTTATCAAATAGTGAAAACGAGGATTTTTTATTTTAATTATTTTTCTCTCCGAAAAATATTTCATAATAAAATAAATGAGGGGAGATAATATGACTTCTCCAAAACAATTGAAATATTGGAGGAAATATGTTAAAATCATTTGTTTGATTTTATTTGCGTTAGAAAAAAATTTGCACGTTTTCAAAAATTGCATTTAGGGCCAAGAAATGTTCATCTCATTCCAAATATTTCATTTAGACGGTGAAAATTTGTTTTGGCATTTTTTAGATTATTTATTTATTTTTTTCTAGGATTTTTTTCTAAGTCTCGTAAGAATTTATTTAAAGAAAAAACACGCGCACGCCCGCACCCGACTGGGCCGAGGCCCAGCCAGGCCGGCCCAACCGCCGCCGCCTCCTTCCTTGCACCGCCGCCGTGTCCGAGGCAGACACCGCCTCCCGCCGCCGCCGCCTCTTGCCCCTCCCCCAAGCCGCCGCACCCCCCCTCTTTAAATACCGGAGCCCCCCCCCCCCTCCCCCGCCGCCACACACCACCACCACCGCCGCCCGGGCCAGTGAGCCGAGCCGAGCCCGAGCCACCGCCGCCACCCGAGCCCCGCCGCCCGCCCGAGTCGCCGCTGCTGCTCTGAGCCGCCGTCGCCGCCTCCCGTCGCCGCCGCGCCACCCCACGCCGGAGCCCGAGCCCGGCCAGAGCCCCGCCGGAGCCGAGCAAGGTAGCCAAAGAAAACCGTTTCGGATTTTTATTGAAAACCCTAGGTTTTCCTTTTTTTATATAGATCGGTTTATTTTCCCCGGTTTATTTATTTAGCGAGCGTTCGCTCGATTGTTCGTTTTAACGAACGCGTTCTTCGTTTAGATCCAGATAACGAACGTTCCTTCGTTAATCTGTTCGTCAGTTTTATTTTTCTCGGATTTATTCCGCGATTTTTCTGATCGCGATTTCTGATCCGATTTTCGATCTAGTATAACTTTTCGCTCGTTTATCGGAATCAGGCGATTCAAGCGCCTACAGTTTCGTCTCGAAACCCTCCTTCCGAATAATCAACTCAAACAAGTTTTTGCCTCTGTAAAATTTGACTTAGGTTCAGATTAGTAAAACGGATCTTGTTTCTTTCGCCGTTCGAGTTTCGTTGCTTCGTTTGGTTTGATTCTTTTTGCGAACCGGAGTTCTTAAGTTGAACTTTCTGGTCAGCCTCTTTTAGTTGAAGTTTTGCTTGTGCATCTTTGCTTGCTTATGTATGTTATTGTTTGCTTGCGATAGAATATCCGGAGTGCGAAGCGTGTTACTACGAGTCTCTAGGATTCGCGGATCGTCAGCAAGGCAAGTAACACTTTGTTCATACTCTTTTCATACCCAGTTTTTATGCATTAGCTCAATCCTCAAACATTGCATGATTAGGATGTCATTAACTTGTGGATTGGGAAGTAGTAGTTGAGGTAGAACCTAATACACTGATACTATCAGACCATTGGGAGTTACTTCTACGTGTTGCTTATATTGCTATGCTATGCTCATAGGCGTGGTTTGGGTTTGAGTGAATCCATGACAGATGTGAGATTGTTAATTAATGGTTTAATTTAAGGTGTCAACTTTAATACACATCTGGGTGGATTGAGGCACTGGGTAACCAGTGTTGTCTGTTTTACTTTTTGGAAATCCCGGGGTACCCGTGTGATCTTCCTATGGACCGCCACCCAGGCTCAAAGGGAACTGAGATTATTCATGCTAGAAACTTCCGTGTGCAGCCACAAGCTACTATGGGATCTAGCACAGTTGAGTAGGTTACGTGAAGCTCTTGAAGAGGTAGATCAGCAGGTAGTGGGTTTTATAGGTTTGGTATGGTCTACCCGGAGTAGAGAGTTAATGTTTCTGAAAGACTGTGTCTCGGTCATCCGTTTCTCAAACACCATGTAGTGCGAGAAATCAACGGAGGCGATCGAGTCTTGTGGGGAAAAGTGCAAAAACCTCTGCAGAGTGTACAATCTAATCATGGTTAGCCGTGTCCCCGGTTATGGACAATTTTAAGTATCTAGTACTTGATTTATCACATGTATCTCATCACTCTTAAATAATATTGTTGGGTTGTTAACTACTTTAATTGCGATTGAGTTGGGGTTATACCTTCTCAATGTTTCAACCACCATGATAGTTAAATAAAAATATATTGCTTTGTTGTAGGGAAAAATTGGCTTTTCGCAAAACTATAACCATAGAGCTTTCCACCAGCCATATATGCATGTAGTGATAGCATTATTCTTTTCCTGCTCTATAGTGTTATATTGCCAGCATATTCCATGTGCTGATCCGTTCTCGGGCTGCAATGTATTATGTTGCAGACTTTTCAGACGAGGAGTAAGGTTCGATAGGTCGTTGCCGTGCAGCTCAGCTATGTCGTTGGAGTTGATGGACTGACTTTATCTTCCAAGCCTTTCGCTGTTATCGCATTAGATGGCCTTAAGTCATATTATTGTAATAAGTTCTCTTTTGAGACATTCGATGTAATAAGTGTGTGATTGCTACTCTGTTATAAATCCTTCGAGTACCGTGTGTGTCAGCATTACTGATCTAGGGATGACACTGGAGCACAGAGACTTGACCATCTGAGGTCGGGTCGCTACAACTATGGACCCGAAGGTCTGAAGTAAACTACTCACACTTCATCGGAGATGCTATGATGATGATGTAGAAGCCCTCCGTGGTGGATTCCCCTTCGGGCGGAGCTCCGGAACAGGCCCCAAGATGGGATCTCGTGGATACAGGAAGTTGCGGTGGTGGAATTAGGTTTTTGGCTCCGTCTCTAATCTGTTGGGGTTACGTAGGTATATATAGGAGGAAGGAGTACGTCGGTGGAGCTTCAGGGGGGCCACAAGGCAGGGGGGCGCGCCCTCCACCCTCGTGGCTGCCTCCCTCCTTTCTTGACCGAGGGTCCAAGTCTCCTGGATCTTATTTGATGAGAAAATCACGTTCCCGAAGATTTCATTCCATTTGGACTCCGTTTGATATTCCGTTTCTTCGAAACACTGAAATAGGCAAAAAACAGCTATTCTGGGCTGGGCCTCCGGTTAATGGGTTAGTCCCATAAGTAATATAAAAGTGGAAAATAAAGCCCAATATAGTCCAAAACAATAGATAATATAGCATGGGGCAATAAAAAATTATAGATACGTTGGAGACGTATCACCGGCCACACCCCTTGGGGGGCCCATGAGGGCCTCCCAATCCATCCATGTCATCCCTAGATCTTTTGAGTAAAGCCCCAAAAGGTGGCTTTCCATGAAATATCCCAAAAAGCACTTTCACTATTCACGACAACATTTTTCAGCGTCCGTTCGAACTGAAAATATTTATGTGGGCCAATACCCACGATAATAATTTTCAACGCGTTCTGGAACAATTCCATTTTAGTGATTTTCATCTGCGAAACGCATCTGAAGTGGCTCCGGCAGCTCCGGAACATTTCCGGTTTTTATCTCAGAAAATTCCAAAAAGCTTCCAGAATGATTCTGGCACCCTCCAAGAATTATTAGGCATGTGCCGAAACCAATTTGACTTAATAGTATATCCCGAAACAACTTTTCGGTATCATCGAAACTTATCCGATGACCTCTCTCTGCGGTACGATTCCGCTGTCCGAAACCATTCCGGTGTCCGAAACTTTTTTTGGTGATTTTCTCTCAGACTCCCTGTCTAGTATTCAACAGATAGATGACCCTTAAGCGTGTGACCCTATAGGTTCGGTGAAGTATAGACATGACCCGGAACCCCTTCCGATCAATGATCAACATCGGAGCCGTGGACACCCATATTGACCCCTATACCCACACGAAGGAATATTCAAGTGAACCTCCAGTTGCCGTGTGCTATTCCTGTTGCTTCGCGATATGTTACAAAGAGCCGAGGTGAGATTTACTTGCATCCCCGTGGATCAACAACTTGTCCACTATGCTAGTTACCTCGTTACTGGTTTTGTTCTCTTTTCTCGTTTCCGTGTTCCGGCATCCCTGTGATCAAATCACACTGTGTCTGGCCAGACGATGATGGATACCGTAACACCGAGAGGGCCCGAGAATATCTCTCCATCGTCGGAGGAGCAAATCCCAATCTTGAGCTATCAAGTTACTTGACACACTTTTCCATGAACCCGTAAGCCGCCGTAATAGCCACCCATTTACGGATGACGTTTAACAAACCCCAAAGTTCATGAAGCAAGCATGAAGAAACTTGATACTCTCATGGTCTAAGGAATCATGCAAACATTAACCATCTCTGTTTTATTTACCATTAACTTGTGACGAATGAATCTCATAGCATAACATCAAACCGGGTCGATTCAACACAAAGTTCTCTTAACATTGTGCCCTCAAAGTTGTTGGCATAGACATGCCCATATATGTCCTTTTATGCGAAGTTTCTAGTTGCAACTCCTTGTCATCTCCCTATATATACAATTGAAACATATGTGAACGATAATTCGCAAGAGCGCTCGTCCGCGCCTGCCCACGGAATCGGTTGGCGTCCATCGGGGGCGAGAGAATTAGCGCGTGTGGTATTCTGCCACAGTGGTCTACGGATATTTTAATGCGAGGGGAGATGGGAGAGGGATGACGTTTGTATCTAGCGGAGCGACGGTCGTTAGAGGATAGCGGCAACGTTAAGGTACGTGGGCGTTTATCCCGCTTTGCCTGCGCAACCGCTGCTGCATGGTTTGGTTGCTGTGTGTCCTCTATGCGGCGCCGATGCCCAACTTGCAGAAACAAATTCAGGAGGAAAGCAGAGTTTCGTCAGTAGTTGGGTGTGAGCTGACGGATTATGGAGTAACTTAAGGAGACTAACCTCGGAGGGGAGCTGATTGTGATGCAAGTCACCGGGTCGGCCATTCATATGTAGGCAGATAGCTTTTGTTTGTGGCTGAAAGACGTGACATGAACTGAGTGTACATAGCTTCAGCTTCGCTTTCGAGTTGCGTAAACATATGTAGCAGCAGTTCATTATGCCGAGCTTCCGTTTCACTGGTTGATGTTTGGGCTTATGACGCTGCCGTGTGGCTTTATTCATAAAGTCAGGCTTAGGCCTTTTCTCTACAAAGTGGTTGCTGGTGGTATGTGATCTGTAGCAAAGCTGAGCATGCCTTCGTGAATCTTTGGGCAGACCTCTGCGGCAATGAACTGACGAGCAGCATTTTCGACAGCAGCCCCTGAGTTGATGGAGCCCTGGAGCAGTGTTGGGTGGATGCACCAGTTGGATGTGCCAATTGACCCTTCTGGCTTTGTCTTTTTTTTCCCGCATGCAAGCAAAGAAATAGTTTATGTAGGATCAGTCATCCGACTAACTGAAAAGCAAGATAATGTATGAAATATTTGTGCACAAAAAGGAACGGTTCTTTTTCTGTTGTTGTGCTATTTTTATTTCTAGTAGCTTATTCTTTTTTTTGTCGGTGCACCGGTAGCAGCACAAGCGCACCAGTTTTTGTTTGATGAGGGGGGCGAGGTCGCGGAGGTAATTACCTTGAATTTGAGTGCGCCATCTCGTGCCAAAGCGAATAAGTTTTTCAGGATGACGTCGGTGTATGCAGACAGGCGAGGCCACACATTGTCGGTGAGGTTGCTGTCTAGGAAATCCATCTATTCGGCGAAGAACACCTGCAGAGGATGACACATCAGCCATGCACGCACGTAGATCCAACGCATACCTGAAGGAAAAGTAGGAAGCTGCCCATGGTGCAGACCCCCTAGTTGTGCTGGAAGTGTTTCTGCACTTTCGTCGCCACTCGCATTTTACGTCAGATGCAAATTGGATGACGTTACATCTTTACTGGCTAAGTACCGTTTTGATGCCGGTTATGTACCAATGAAACATCCGAAAGTCACCGTCGGAGTTACCGGCCCGAAGACAGGGCTCTTTCCGTATATCACTGTTGTCTTCTATGCTGGTACAGCCCGCATTGTCGCATGCACGCGTTGATCTCCAGTTCGCCAGCACTACCAAGAGCAAGCGAGGACGAGCGCTCTCTCGCCGCACTCCATATGTGAATACCAAAATACCGATGGCTACTTACTGTAACATAACACTAAGCATAGTAATAAGAAAGTATCATGAATTTGCTTTGCTAGTACGTACGTTCAATATTAAACCAACACACTATGAAGCAACACTCAGACAACACAATATCAAGAGGATCAATGGGTGGTTCCGAAGCAAAATTATGAAAAACATGGAATTAATATGGTAACATTAGTTTGGCTTGTTTTTCATGTTTAAAATAGAGAAACATGTCACAGTGCATGTTGCGGTAAAAATTTAGAGAAAGACACACATAAGGTAAATTCTTAAACCTCGATGAAAGTACATTAGCATTTAGAACAAAGGACAATTTACGTGAGGACCCACATGTGTTGGCGCAAAAGCAACAAAGCAGCGAATAACTACATCTGTTGCCGTGAGAGTGTCAATACCTCCGATTATATGCCCGTTGAATGTGTGTTAAGGTTAATTATCGACCAATGGAAGGAATAAACTGAACAAAGAGCGTGAATATTCAGGATTTAATACAACAATATCATGTGGTAGTTCATGTTTTCTCAAAACTGATTTTCTAATATATATATATATATATATATATATATATATATATATATATATATATACACGACCATCCACTTTTTAATCTATATAAATACTACAAAGCAAATGCATGCATTTTTAATATCATATAATGTAAATATGAATGCATTCCAAATTGTATTCATTAGTGATGGTCATATCACTCGGTACAGTAACCATCTAAGCTCCTCCATAAGAAAAGAGATAAATATGTTATGTGACATGGTATAAGTGGGAATGACTCAAGCGTTACCTGACCATCATTCGAACTAAGCATAAATGTCACCGTTGGTGAAAGATGTCATGAACCGAACTAAAGCGAAGTGCAACCTTTCAAAAAAAAGTGTAAGTAGAAGCTTAATACATAACTTTACAAGTCTGAAAGCATCCCCTGAATATTTTCATTTCACAATAGTAAAAATAATTATATAGAATATTAACAAAAATGATTGGTAAATTTTGTTTTTTCAGTTCAATGAAAACATGTGATTGATTGTCCTGGGATGCATCCTTTCATGGTTTGCACGGACAAAAGCATTTGAAGCCTTAAAAGCAAAAGTAACATCTAAACATAAGCAAGCGAATGAAGAAAGGAAAAGCGGTATTGACTATTCACGTATGCAAATATCTAAAAATTACTTTTATATTTGTAAGTACCTTGTACCAGTCCGTCACTGCAACAATATAGAGACAGCGCGCATGTGTGTATCAAAAAAATCATAACATGGACCCATCAACTCCTCGCAGCATTCCCCAAGCAAATATCTTGCACATCTCTTTTTTACCGCACTTTTGCATACACAAGTACACGGATGTATTAAGTACAAGCAAAACTATTGTAAGGATTATGGATGCTTCATGCTATATCTTAAGACTTTAAGCACCAATATTTTCTAAGAAAGTGCATCTCTGATACAACTTCTAGAACAAAGGCTATAGAAAACCTAACCTGTATGTATCGAATTTGCATTGCAGTGTCTGTGCCAGCTTCAGTCGTTTACTTCAACTTCCAACACCAATAGCTCACAGGCCAAGAGAAGGGGGAAAGATAGAGCTGGCCAAGCGGTGATGTACTGAAAGAAAGCAACCAAATTTTAATTTCAAAGATCTGAATAGTTCACAAGTAAACCAATCTATTTTGCCATACTAATCAATCTTGCAATTGGGCATCTGAGACTTTGGCCTGATGATGGGCATCGAGAAGAAATATATATACAATCTTAATATACGGAATTATATAGCTTAGTGATATAGGAGATGTGGTCGCCGATAAGATCCCGGACGTTGTTTAGATATTTGTTGGTTAAATAAAGTGGCAGAATTAAACCTCAAAAAATTGTACAAGCATCAAGAAGGCACATATTACACTATGGAGGTGTTTGGTTCACGTTTTTTTAGCCGTCATCACATTGCGGAGGCACCTTAAAATGTTGCACACGTTTGGTTTAGTAGGTCTGTAAACCGGTAGCGCATAATCAAATCACACCCTTATTCACTTCCGATTACGCCCACCCATGTCCGATAATCGAAGCTGTGATCGCTCATCCATATCTCTTGTCACAGCCAACCTTCTTTTCCCTCCGTGCCCATCCATCTTCAACTCAACCATCTGCCCTGATTTACTCCAACAAGACCTCTGCATGTAGCAGCAGTGACGACACCAGCGACCTATTTCAGATCACCTTACAAAGATGCATCGGCGAGCAAGGTGAGAAGCACATTTCAGATCTTCCACCACCTCAAGGAGCAGCATCCGTCACCAGTGATTTTCCTCGCAGCCATCACAAGGAGAATTGCCCAAAGCATCACCGCTGCATTGCATTCAAAATACATCAAACAGCCAAACACAGCAATGCAATCCAAGCCTTTACAATGGCACAACCATACAAAAGGAAATATCTTATTACGCCCTCATCCCATTGTGAACCCGTTCCATTACCATTTGCGTTATCACTCCATGAAACAAACACCTACTATAATCACAGGACAGGGACATTTATAGACAGTGAAAAAATTATTGTTTTTCACTCCCCAGTTTTCCCTCAAGAATTTAGTAACTTTATGGACTGTCAGAAATTGTATATTCAAAACGAAAAACATATGTTACTCGGAACAAGAAAAAATTCAATGGCAAGTTCCAGAATTGGACAGCCATTTGACAATACATCAAGATGGTTTTTCGGGTCAAATACTCTTTGAGGTTCAATGGTACATCACATGAATGTAACATGGGCAAATTCAGAAAGAAAAACATCAGGCCACTCTATTTTGACATGTCTCCTTGTGTCCTTCATTGCGCTTTTAAGGACCAAAGTTTTTCCCACGAAGGCAAATATATCCTCTCTGAATGTTGGTCTTGTATTCCTGGAACACATTTTGAAATAATGAGCACGAGAAATGATGGATGATAAATTTATAGATGCATAAATACCAAGCAAAGACATATTTTTCAAGTTACTGAAAACATCATGCAAACATCGAATGAATTTAACAGATAAACTTCCTGAAAAAAAACCCCGATAAACTTGCAGTGCTGCTAAAGGATCATGTAGCAACTGAATAATAAAACTCAGAGTGTTCCTGACAAACCTGTCTTAGTTTCTTTAAACTAGGTTACTGGGTCTGAGGTAGGCAGCCGCAACAAAAAATAGGATGATGAGGACAACAGGTTCAGGGAGCAATACATCCAAGGATGAGTCTCCAACTAGGGATGCAGACACTGGATTCAGAAGCTTTATCCACCACAATAGTTGTCTACAAACCAGAAGGTATGACCGTACGAGTTTTACCTTTGTTGAAACTCGCGCCTCTTGCCGCCGATGAGATCACCGTCGTAAACCGGTGCAACTAGTCGGAACCATAACAAGATGTACACGTACAGAACTCGCTAATCAGGCAGGCAGGCTGGTGGATGCTTTTGATGGAGGCTAGCTTTGGATGAAATCTAATCTCACGGCGACTTGATTGATCCGCAGAGATACACACAAGAACACATGATTATTTTCCCCACTCTTCATAGCTCCCCACATGATTTTCACCTTTATTGTAAACAATAGCATGATTACATAGACTCCAAAGTAAACACTACTAATACTTATCAACCTATGTCCAGCGTGACCTAAAGGACTCTCCAAATGACATCAACACGTATAAGACTATGTACTCTGACCTGACAATTTGGAATACCTAACAATCTCTCCCTAATCCAAACTTGTCTACTCAACAACGACTAGTCTAATTGGCTCTCCCAAATTTTGATCACATCAAATAACAACGACCACACACATAGAAAACTTTTATAGCCAAGGGCCTGTTTCGTGCCCCTCTTCTTCTCTTTATTTTTTTCTCTTTTAACTCACGGTGTTACAAAAGACACACTTGATACTGTGCATCTAAGAACCTTCCTACGTGATGTCCTCTAACTAGGCAGCAGCTACAATTCTAAATATATTATATGTTATTATTTAGGAGCATTCATCTCTCTGTTGCATGTGGTGATGAGGTGATATCATCACCATATCACCGTTAGATCACTAGCAAGACTCACAAGTTGGATCAAATGTAGCGAGGGACTTCACAAACACCATGTCTAAAGTGACTAACCGAATCAACTCCACATAGCATGCAACTTGACTAAAGTCAGCTGATATTAGATAATAAAAAAATTCACACGATTAAATCTGAGAAGTTCCACGTGACACGCTACTCTACATAATAGCAATCTTATTGTCAATCAGAACACATTCACAGCATACATAATTGAAGAACCAAGTAGCCCCTTTTCTTTGTTTCAGTAGCCCAAGTATTACTCAACATACTTGCAGAACAATCAAAGCCATCTCAGTATACCCATTTCATACTACTCTCAAAGAAAAGCAAAACTTTTTTTGAGCCAAGAATAAAGTTTAACCATACAACACTGTACCAACTATACAACGAAATCCAAAGATGAATTGTCCCAGCATTTTGTTATCAAAAATAGCAATGCAAAGGACAAAGCCAGTAGAAGATCAATCAGTTTGTGATGGCACACCTTCAACCTCTATGGTTATCATGTTCTCAATTTTTTTTCTCCAGATAAGTATGTACAATCAAAGTAGAAACTAGTAAAAGATCAGTGACTGAAAGCTTGCATCCATTAGAGGCAAAGACCGGACTTCCTAGATTGTTCCAAATGAACAACATACCTTATAGAAATATAAGAACTACACAGTTTCAAAATTAATTAAATTTATGCATTAGGAATCTAAAATCGTAAATCATGCACCATCTGAGCTGAGTAATCAACATGAAATGATATACTGCCTTCAAGACCAAAGATATACTCATAGCTAGAAGATAAATTACCTCACTTTTTCAACAAAGATAGAATATTTGTAAATATCATGTGTTCACATTTCCATATTCACCCAGTCTCGAGCCAACTCCCCTGCCTACAAGCAAAAGAAGCACAAAAGAAGGAAATATCAAAGATAAGTTGAATCAATGAGAAGGCATATGTGCAAACCATTATAACTTTAGGTAACTGGAGGAGGGGGTTAGCTTCTGTTACAATGATAGTAAATGAATCCACATCTATGGCTACGTGCAAAAATGAATGGTGGGACTGTTTAGATTTTTTTAGGGGAAAAGCATCTATGAAGAATTATTGTTGAGAGAGCTTGTACTAGTTGTGACCAATGGGCTAATGGAAAATATGCACATATTGGGGACTTTAGTGATTAGGTAGTACCATTGAATTTGATGAACTAGTACTATTCTTCTAAACAAATAAAGTACATGCTGTTATAAATTGATGATTAGTATCAAGATTCATAAACATTATCTCGCACAGTAATTTATTATATGGAAACACATAAAGAGCTTTAAGCTTCCAAGTGTGCCAATTGGTTAACCATTTCACATGCTGATGGCTTTAGCGTATTCTTTTAGTGCAGTTATAGTGTAGCCATTTTCCAATTATTATAAAAACTTGGACGGGAAGATCATTATACGCACATGATTGCAGTTAGCAATTAGCAATGGCCAGACATCAAACCATTAGTTATATTCTGGTTCTAGATTTAAGGTAGAAGAGTAATAATAAGAAATTACATCACCATCAATGATAAGATGGGCAATTTTTTAAATTATGGCCAGTGGTCCAGAAGAAAGCACATATTGGAAAACCACAGTGATTACATATTAACATTCAATTTAATAAACTAGTGTTCTTTTTTTTACAACACATAATGTACATGTTATAAATTGATATTTAGTATCAAGGTCAGTGAAGATAGACATTATCTTTCCCATAAATTTATTGTATGGGAAAATATAACTAGATTTAAGCTTCCAAGTGTGCAAGCCGGTTAGCTATTTCATGTAGCAGACGGCTTCATGATATCAGAAATTGCCAGCACACGACTGTGGTTACCAATTAGAAATGGCCACCAATCAATGAATAGTTATATTCTTGTTCAAAATTTAATCTGGCTGGTAATAATAAGAAATCACATCACCATAACTCACCAGACCAACAAGGAAACAAACAACTGAACACATTTTTATATATCAAGTCAATTTTTAATCACAACTACAATTTATTACCGCAATCATGTACCAAAAGCAATCCACACAAAAAAAATACTCTTGTTTGCTCGTGCAATATGAATATATAGGAGGCTTTACCTGTTGTATAGAAATTTGTGTATGGATGGAAAGTGTCCAAACATAAGCCACCTCCTTTGCAAATACGTTTGATCTCCATCGAGTCAATTTGGAGCATGAAGACGCCGCCGATCGTAGACAGAACAATCACATTTGTGTCGTCATCATACCCCTTTATTATTATATTTTTGCTGCGACTAAACATTCTACGCGGAAAGAGCTCCTCCAATTGAATACTTTTCTGCAGAAACACCCATGTGACAACGCCATCACAGTTTGATTTCCTCTCCCATAACAGGATGGTCAGTTTTGACAAATATGCGAGGCCAAGTCTGTTATCATCCATCCTTAAGACCTGAACAAATCCATAGGTGGTGGTGTTCATAGGGCAGTCTACCGGCCTCTTGATCAAATCAAGGTGCTGACTTTGAACATCGAACACAAGGACGTTACCACCACAAAGCACCTAGCAAAGTGCACTCCCAACAAGGATGCCAGGCCTTATGCCTAACATCGTGTCTGTTGACTCCATGGAGACAATGTCTCCCCATAAACCAGACACTACAGGAATCGCACCCTATGCCGACGGCCAGGGCCGTCGGCATAGCCCTGACTAGCCGTCGGGACAGGCCTATGCCGACGGCCCCCGTCGGCATAGGGCCGTCGGCAACATATCCGTCGGCGTAGCCCGGATGACCGTCGGCATAGAACGGCCGTCGGCATAGACCCTATCCCGACGGTGGCCGTACATCTATGCCGACGGCACTGGCCGTCGGCAACGCCATCGCCTAACGGCGGTTGCCGTCAACTGGCGAACGGCGGCTCGCCACGTGGCACCCCTATGCCGGCACGGCCGTCGGCTTAAATCAACGTCACGCCGACGGGCCGTCGGCATAGGGGTGCCCCGTGGCGAGCAGTTAGGCCAGCCGCGGACGCCACGTGGCACACCTACGCCGAACTGGCGGTCGGCTTAGTCGAACGTCACGCCACGGCGGGCCGTCGGCATAGGCTCCTGAGCTCCCGATTCAGCGGCAGCGTGGCACCATATGCCGACGGCTTAGCCGTCGGCTTAGTTTGAACTATGCCGATCGCTACCCGTCGGCATAGGTGCCACGTCGACAATCGGGAGCTCACGCCGGTCCTATGCGGCATAGCCGTCGGCATAGTTTGCTTCGATTTTTTCTTTTTTCTGTTTGTTTTCAAATCAGTTCAATTCAAATAACTTGACACATATATAACTTGACACATATCGTGACACATATCAAAGAACGTAAGCATAAGCATCATCACACACACAAGTCTCTAAATGATCATCATCACAACCAACATAAGCATAAGCATATAGAAAAGCACCACACACAAGTCTCTAAATGATCATCACCACACACAAGTCATCTCAAGCATCATCACCACACACTAGGCTTAAGCGCCAGGGGCGTCGAGCACCGCGGAGGTCGTCACCGCCAAGACCGCCGAAGCCCAGGTCGTCACTGCTAGCGGCAGCGGTACCGCCAAGACCGCCTCCACCTCCGCCTTCGTGGATCGGAGTGGTCGGGCTCCGTGTCTCCGGAGTGCTGTGAAGACCACCGCCAACGGTAGATCCATCTGTTCCCTGGATGTTGAAAAGACATATTAATGGGATATATGACTGTTCCCTGGATGGTGAATAGATTGGGGATGAACTAACCGGCGAGGGGCTAGCGTTCTGTGCCACAAACTCCTCAAAGGTCAGCACCTTGGTTGTCTTTGGAGGGCATTGTGTCTTGGCTGGCCCGAGGACACACGCCGGCCGCCATTTCTGAAAAGCCTGCTCGGTGGCGATCCCTCTGCACTTGGTGTTCATGAAGCCTCGATGCCACGCCATGGTCTCTGGCGTGTGTACTCCATGTAGGCCTACGGTATGACATGATGGAACTCATAAAACTACTAGATGCGGAAAATAAAGTGAGCAATGAAGATAAGAGGGAAAATACTTACAGATTGTTGCTCCTGAAAGAGGGACTGTGAACTGGACACTGGCTGGCTCATGCGCTGGCTCAGGCTCGGTTCGATCCGACGAAGCTGTGTGTAGGAGATAGTCGGAGTGACCACAGATCGAGAACCGCCTCGACCGTGCTCCTTGGGCCCCATGCTCACCACCGCCTGTCGTCCAGATCCGCGCAATGGGGTGGGTGTGTCGAGATGTAACTTCAGACACGCTGCGGAGTAGGCCTCCTTCCTCCACGCGGTCTTCTTGCCGTAGTACTTGGGCTCGCCCGGGCTTGGGGTCCTTCAGCGTATGGGCGATCTCCCACTTTGCATGTGTGAGAGCGGCCGCCAGTTCTCCTCCTGCACCACCAAACAGATGTTAGTCATACATAAGAAAGTGATGGTAAATAGAAGAAGAAGAATGTTTAATGGGGTTAGTCATACATTAAGCGCCTTGTGGAGATAGTGGTTTCGGTTTCCTGAGCATGTACTCCCTCATTCCCTCGGTTAGCCTTATTTTTGATTCTCATAGCCGCCTGTGCTCCAGCCCCATCACACCAAAGATCCACCAATGCCGCCAGGACTCGTCTTTTCCATAACACCAATTTGGACACACCTACATAATAAAAGCATAATGGCATGTCAACATGAAGCGGTGAAATGTACCACATGGTAATGAAAGCATAATGAAAGCATAATATATGAAAGCATAATGAAAAATCTTTTATACTTACCGCCAAGTACTCGTGCCTCTCCAAGGTAATGCCCATCCTCCGCGCTTCTTCCTTGGTCATCTTCACACCAAGAACGTCGTGGTAGTATGTCGAGATGGCCACATAGCGCACCTCGTACTGCATCTGGCGGGCCTTCTTCTTGCATTGGCGCTTGACGATCTGGTCCGCTCTAGCCACATGCTCCGGAAGAACTCGATAGAATTTCTACAATCATGCATGAAACAAGAATGGAAGAAGCCATGGGTTAAATCATTCATGAAACTAGAATGGACTTGTGCTTCTGAAGAGAACTCACCCAGAAAGTAGTGGTCACGGCCTTGGCATGGGTCTCATGGTCCGCGTGGAGGGCCGCTTCCCAGTGGTCCCAACTCGTGGCCAAAACCCGACGGTCCGGCTGCCTGACTGGATCCGGACAGTACAACCCCGGCCAGTATAACTTCAACAAGACGGTGATGAGGCCGTTGGGAATACGGACCCCTTTAGAATATATCCAGTTGCTGCAAAAGAATGAACTATTAGCATGTGACAAGCAAAATAAATAACAACCGGAATATGCATGTGACAAGCAAAATAATGAACCGCTTACTCTTTTCCCGTGGGCTCAATGAGCCACTTCTACTCCTCAATAGCAGGAACCTGCTTTGGTAGCTTTGCGTTGCCACGCAGCCATCCCTTGTTGTCAACCCCCTTCCCGTCACCACCATCATCCCCGCCACCACCCCCCTCCTGCTTTGCCTCTCCCTCCCCAACCTCCTCCTCCTCCTCCTCCTCCTCCTCCTCCTCCTCCTCGCGTGCCTCCTCCTCCACCTCCTCCTCCTCCTCCTCCTCCTCCTCCTCCTCCTCCTCCTCCTCCCTAGAGTGTACCTCACGAGAGGAGGGTACCTCACTAGAGGAGGGCCTCGAAGACAACACCCCTAAGTTGGTGAGGGTGCGCTCTGGCTGCGACCCCTGTAGTGGCTCTCCCCCCCAGCACCTCGTCCTCTAGAGGCTCTCCCCCCGGCCCCTCCTCCTCTAGGGGCACCTCTCCCTCGACCTCCCTGTGAGGAGTCATCGTCAAGTAGCCGAGGGGGAGGATTACGTGCTCGACCACTCCGACTAGGCAGGCCGACGACCTTGCGTAGGAAACCCATGCCGTCGGCCTTCCCCTTGCCCATGTTCCATGAACCTGCATTGAAAAGAGAAAAAGCAATAGTAAATTAATGAAATGAAGAAAAAGGCATGATAATAAACACATTAATAAAAATGCATAAAAAGGCATATTCCTAAACTTGAAACGTACATCTGCTAGAACCCATATGAATCATCATTGTTGTAACCTCTTTCTCGGTCAGTCTCATCATCACTATCAATCATATCATCTTCGTTGTCCGACGGAGGTGGAGGCTCTTCCTCCTCATCAGCGTCTTCGTTTAACTTTTCTAGCATAAGTATGTCATTTTCATTGACAATGGTCTCACCATCATTCCGTGCATAAATCGACGTTTGGGTCCACATCATCATCACCCAATGGTCTAGCGTCATCATTTCTAACCACATCATCATCATCATCATCAGGTTGCTCTTGATAGAACACTCCCTCGTATGTCATGGGGTTAATGTTGTAGTAATCGTCTTCGTTCGGGTCTGGTAGCTTACCATGTGGCGACACCTTGAACACAACTTCCCAACCCTTTAGATACACTTTCTGGCATGGCTAAGGCAGATAATATACTTGTGTAGCTTGGGTAGCCGCAATGAAGAGATCGGCTCCGGCATAGACGGTTGATGGTTTAACTTTGACCAAACCAATGGAAGGCGTATGTTTTACCCCCTCCCGGATCGAACCATCGGCATTTGAACACGAAGCGGACTTAGGGTCTCACGCCCCTGGCGGAATTTAACCTCGTATATATTTTGTACCCTTCCGTAGTAGTCTACTGAATTTTGACCGGGGGTGTACACTCCAGTATTTATAGTTTTCGGATCGGGGCGGCTGTTTTGGTGCTCCTCTGTATGGAAGCGATACCCATTCACATCATACTTTGCACATGTCATGACGGCAGGGTCAAAACCCATGGAAACCCATCTCAATTCATCATCCATAGATATGTTCGGATCTTTTCCCTACAAGTATAATGGAAATTGTTGCGTGCATTAGTTCGGTTAACTAATAAGTGTTGAAGTAGGTATTTAATAGGGGAGTGTGGAAATTTACTTTCTCCATGAACCAAGCAACAAAATTTTTACGTCCAGGGTTTCCATGAAGGAGAAGAGTAAGTGCCTCCGCCTCAGTAGGAGGATTCACTCCCGTCCATTCCTCTTGAACGAAATCACTAAAAAAGATAAGCGGTGTTAGACCGGGACTAAGTGAACATGAAACATGATGATGTGGAAGACATAAAGGAATGGTGTAGTGGTATTACCTCATCCACACTTCCTCAACTTCCTTGATGTTGTGCAAGATATAGAACATGAGGTCCTCCCACTCTTGTCGTGGCATGTTATAAGATTTCGAGGCCCCAGCCCTCCCACCTTGCGTTGAATAGATCGAGCCTGGGTTGATACTTGGGCTCTTCTATATTGTATCGAGGCACCTTGTTATGAAGATGGGGAACGTGGTGCGGATAGTATGATGTCACGAGGTCGACACCTCCTCTAGGATAACCGCCTCAGCTATGGAAGCTTCAATCTTAGCTTTGTTTCCACATTTCCGTCGGAGATGCTTGTTACGCCTCTCGGGGCCGTCTTGCCACCGATTTTGCAGGGGCCCCAACAATACCTCGTTCGCGAGGTGCAGAATGAGATGTGTCATCGGAGTAAAGAAGCCTGGCGGAAAGATCTTCTATAGCTTGACTATCAACTCCGGTGCCTTCTTATGCAATTTTTCAATCACCTCTTTACTTACTTCTTTAGCACAGAGCGTGCGGAAGAAATGGTTAAGCTCGGCAAGCACTCGCCAGACATGCTCGGGGACATAGCCTCGAACCATCACCGGCATTATCCGCTCAATCCATACATGGTAGTCATGACTCTTCAGGCCGGTCACTTTGCCCGTTGAAAGATTGACACCTTACTTATATTCGATGCATAACCATCGGTGAACTTCAAAATTTGTTTCAGCCAGATAAGTACTTCTTTTTTTTCTGGCGGTTTAAGGACAAAGTCAGCATCTGGCTTGAACCAGTTTTTTCGACCGCATGTGGGAGGCTTCATATTCAGCGTGGTCTATCACAAATTCTCTGTTGATCGGCTCTAGCTTTTACGTTATCCTTCGTCTTATCAGGAATGTTGAGGATCGTGTGGAAAAGGGACTCTGCCACATTCTTTTCGGTGTGCATCACATCAATATTGTAAGGAAGTTTGAGGTCCTTGAAATAGAGAAGCTGCGAGAAGGGGGTAATGTGAGTCCAGTTGTGCGTCTCACCATATCCCTCAAGCCTTTGTCTTTGGCTTTGCCTTTGCCTTTATTTGTAGGCTTCAGAGCTTTTAGCTGAGCAAGAACATCTGCCCCGAAAATGTTGGAATCTCGGTTACTTCATGAACAACCCGCCTTTCGTGAAGTTCTTCTTGTCTTCCCTATGCGGATGGTGCGGAGGGAGGAACTGTCGATGCAGGTCAAAGGCTACATACTTGCCACCCTTACTCAGCCAAATCATTCGCAGACCCTGCATGCACACCGGGCATGGCATCTTACCACTTGTACACCATCCGCAGAATAGAGCATAGCCGGAAAGTCATGCATGCAATAGTGCAACCAAACTTTCATCAAGAAATTTCTCTGCAGATCCCGGTCGTATGTCAACCTCGGAAAGTACCAAGAATGGTGCAAAGCATCCTGGCGGCTGCATAAACACACCCAATTGCTTCCCGGGTAGTCGGGCCCCGGAATGATGAGCGACAAGAACATGGTCTTCCGTTGCATTAGGGCACGGGAGGAAGATTGAGCGGAATTACAAACACAGGCCAGCAGCTGTATGGATTGGACGACATACCATATGGATTCAACCCATCACCGATATGGCTATTACGACATTCCCAGCCTCGGCTGCTTCCTCGGTATTCTTCATCGAATGACTTCCATGCTTCCTCCCGATGGATGTACGATTTTTTTATTGTACCTTATACCTTCCTTGTGCCACTTCATCATTTTGGCAGACTCCTTCGTGATGAAAAGGCGCTGCAGTCTTTTATAAAATCAAGATACCGAAGAACCTTAACGGGATGGTTAGCTGCTTTTTCTCACCATCCTCACCGACCACCTCAATGTACCGAGACGAACCGCACTTCCTACAGTACTTGTCATCCGCATACTGCGTGCCTAAACAAAAGGCAATTCTTGGGCAAACATCTATTTTCTCATAATCCATAGAGAGTGCCTTCATGATTTTCTTTGTATCGTACACCTTTTCGGCAGTTCATGACCCTCGGGGAGGCTGTTAGCCCATATTCCCATGAATGCTTGAAGCATTTACAGCTCTGACCGTACTCAGCCTTGGCCTGCAATCGATTGCGAGATGGCATCCGGCTGAGATATTTTCGCACCCGCATAAAGAGGTTTCTTCGACGAGGCCAAGACCTCCAAGAAGGCCTTTGCGGTTGCCTCGCTCCTCCGGTTCATTCTCTGAAGGTGTCGCATTTGCCGTTTCGCAACAATGACATCATCTAGCATGTCCCCGACCCCCTCGTCCTCATATCCATCGATGCGTTGTCGCATCACCTCCTCTCTACCACGGTCTGATCGGCTATGTTTATCGGCGGCATGTCAAAGTTTGGCATATATCCGTGCGTGCGAAGGTGCTCACTCATGTCCGTCTGATTTCTACGGTGACGTCTGGCACATCTCGCCTGAGGGCATGGTGGGATAATTCTCATTGACGACGGAATATCTCCTTCAAATACACATCGGTTTTCGCGATCCACTCGATGTTACTCGATTCCGACGGATAAAACCACTGTACATCCAATGATTATCTGCCATCCTACTGCTATTTTGCAAACCACACAACATAATTAAGGATTCACTTAAATTAATCACATCAAATTTTCAGTTTCTACCGCGTTGAATCCACCTACATCTCTAATAGGTAAAGATGGGTCCTAATCCCACCGAGGATGTGTAGATTGAGTACGTTCTCCATTCTACCCGTTCCGAGACAAAATTTCGGCAGCACCTCCCCGCTGTTCTCCAGATACACGTCTCGTCAAATAGCCGAGAGAATGTGCTCCGGAGAACAATGGGGAGGCGCCGCCGAAATCCTGTCTCGGAACGGGGTCGAACATGGAGAACATACCCAATCTACACATCCTCGGCTGTCCGTGGAAAACTTTGGACAATCCGAAACAGTTGTGGTGATAAATATGCAATTGAATGCATATTTATCGATGCAACCCTTTCGGACGGGAGACGCCTAGGTTACGCGATTGACTTGAGAATGAAATCTAGTGACATCAAAAATGGAGGAGATGGACTTGTAGCTCACCCTCGGCTGTAGGGGGAGGAGTCGAACAACAGAGGGATGCTCAGGGAACAACGCGTCGGATGATGGTCACTTTGATGAAATGCAACACCACAAAGCCTGCAAATTCCATCGGGACAAAAAATTTAGAACATCACAACTCATAGAGCATATTTAAAACATTTAAACATGCATTCATTTATTTTTGCATCATGTAGGCAAAAAAACTAAAAACATTAACAATATATTCATCATCGTCATCACATATTCATCATCATCATTATCACCTATTCGTCATAATCATTGATTCATCTCATCGAACCAAATTTTTTGCAAGATATGCAACATATAGCATCTCAGCTAACCAAATTTTTTACTACCTATCTCACTATCTATCTAACTATCTAACTATCTACCTACTAACTATCTCACTATCTATCTAACTATCTACCTATCTAACTATCTTTATAACTATCTATCTAACTAGGTATCTAACTATCTAAATATCTATCTAAATACCTATCTAACTAGCTGCAAAATTACTAAAAAAACACTAAAAATACATAAAATTTTCACCTTGAGAGGGCGGCCGGAGTTGGGGCGGGAGGCGTGAGTCGGGCGGGAGGTCGACGGGGTTCGGGCGGGCGGGAGGCCGGAGGGGTCGGGCGGGCGAAGGAGGGTCGAGGCGGTCTTGAGGTCGGGCGGGAAGGTCGGAGGCGGGCGGGAAGGGCGGGCTGGGCGCCATGGAGTCGAGGCGGGCGGCCGGCCTGGGTCGGGCGGGTGGCTCGGGTCGGGCGGGAGGCGCGGGCGACGGCGGCTTGGGTGGGGCGGAGCGGGTTGGAGCGGGGAGGCACGGGCGCCCGCGTGCTCGGGGCGGGGCGGCGCGGGCGGTGGCGTGCTCAGGGCGGGCGGAGGAGGTGGGCGGCGGCGGTAGGGGTCGGGGTCGGGTGCGGTTGAGGGAGAAATGAGTGGAGGAGGTCGGGTGCGGTGAGGATAAGGTTGGTCCTATGCCGACGGCATGGCCGTCGGCATAGGCCTGGGCCCCACATGTCAAGAGCCGGGAGTGGATAGCGTGCACATATGCGGCCTTTGGGCCGTCGGCATAGGTGGGAGGCCTATGCCGACGGCTAGGCCGTCGGCATATATGCAAACCACAATTTTTTTTAAATAGTCCCACCTCGCCGAGGGGAAAGCAATTAGACCTGTTTAAATAGTTCACTAATCCACACGTTACAAGCTCCGGTATTCATTAGACTTATATGAATATTATTAAATACTCGGAGCGTCTCCGGGGTGTGCCCCCCCCCTCACGGACGGCGCCGCCGCCGGCACCTGGAGGCGGGACGGGGGCACTGGGGGGTAGCAATGCCACGGGCGTCGTCTGGGGCCCTCATACATGCGGGTGGTGTGGTGGCATGTCTGAAGAGGCGGCAGCGTGTCCGGGTGTGCCCCCCCTCAAGGGCGGCGCCGCCCGCACCTGGGGGAAAGCAGACGCGTCGGGTCTACGGAGGGATCTTGTTGTGGGTCTGGCCCGGATGTTGCTCCAAAGTGTTTCTATGGGCTGACCTCCCACAACCGGGTGGAGAGGCTCCCGGGTCAAATCCCGGCCGTGGTTAGTCAAAGGGCTTGATCCGGGGGGCAAACGGGACCGGGTTAGGCGGGCCGGGGGCCCTGGGGGGTAGCAATGCCACCGGAGCGTCGCATCGGGCCCTCATACATGCGGGGTGGTGTGGTGGCATGTCCGAAGAGGCGGCACGCATCTCCAGGGTGTGGCCCCCCTCACGGACGGCGATGACACGGAAGTAGACGTTCTGCGGAAACGATGCGGCGTGAATATTATTAAATACTCGGAGCGCGATAAAATCATGAGTTTTTTACATGACGTGGGCACATGTGCTATAGGACCGATGGTAATTTTTCATAATTTTTCGTGATGGAGAAATATCTGAACACTTCCCTCTACGCGGATTGCTCTTCGCGTCTCACGATTGTGGCGGCGGCCTCCGGCTAACATACCGTCAAATATTGCGTGGCGGCCTCTCACAAGTCTGGAAGTGTTGTGGCGGTTGCAAATGCCCGCACGCTGCGTCTCGGTGTGCCCCCTCAGACGGCGCCGCCCGGCACTGGAGAGGGGAAACGGACCCGTCGGGTCTATACTGAGTGGATGTAGCTGTGGGTTTGGCCGGATGTTGCTCCGGGTGTCCCTATGGGCGGCCCGACACAACCGGGTGGGGAGGTCCACTGGTCAAAGCCCGTCCGTGCAAAGTCAAAGGGCTAGATCGCGTGGACAAACGATACAGGGTTAGGCGGGACGGGGGCACTGGGGGGTAGCAATGCCACTGGAGCGTCGTACCGGGCTCTCATACATGCGGGGTGGTGTGGTGGCATGTCTGAAGAGGCGGCACGCGTGTCCGGGGTGTGCCCCCCTCACGGACGGCGCCGCCGCCGTCACCTGGAGGGGGGAAACGGACGCCTCGGGTCTACACGGAGTGGATGTAGCTGTGGGTTTGGCCCGGATGTTGCTCCCGGGTGTCCCTATGGGCCGAACTGACACAACCGGGTGGAGAGGTCCACTAGTCAAAGCCCGTCCGTGCAAAGTCAAAGGGCTAGATCGCGTGGTCAAACGATACAGGGTTAGGCGGGACGGGGGCACTGGGGGTAGCAATGCCACCGGAGCGTCGTACCGGGCCCTCATACATGCGGGGTGGTGTGGTGGCATGTCTGAAGAGGCGGCACGCGTGTCCGGGGTGTGCCCCCCTCACGGACGGCGCCGCCGCCACTGGAGGGGAAACGGACACGTCGGGTCTACGGAGGGATCTTGTTGTGGGTCTGGCCCGGATGTTGCTCCAAAGTGTTCCTATGGGCTGACCTAACACAACCGGGTGGAGAGGCCTTGGTCAAATCCCGTCCGTGCAAAGTCAAAGGGCTAGATCCGGTGGTCAAACGCTCTGAGGTTAGGCGGGGCCAGGGCCTGGGTCGCAATGCCACCGGGCGTCGCATCGGGCCCTCATACATGCGGGGTGGTGTGGTGGCATGTCCGAAGAAGCGACGCGCGTCTCGGCTGTGGCCCCTCACGGACGGCGATGACACGGTAGTAGACGTTCTGCGGAAACGATGCGGCGTGAATATTATTAAATACTCGGGCGCGATAAAATCATGAGTTTTTACATGACGTGGGCACATGTGCTATAGGACCGATGGTAATTTTTCATAATTTTTCGTGATGGAGAAGTATCTGAACACTACCCTCTATGCGGATTGCTCTTGGCGTCACGACTGTGGCGGCGGCCTCCGGGCCAGTATACCGTCAAATATTGCGTGGCGGCCTCTCACAAGTCCGGAAGTGTTGTGGCGGTTGCAAATGCCCGCACGCGTCTCCGGTGTGCCCCCACGGACGGCGCCCGCCACGCACTGGAGGGGGGAAAGCAGACGCTGTCCGGGTCTATCTGAGTGGATGTAGCTGTGGGTTTGGCCCGGATGTTGCTCCGGGTGTCCCTATGGGCGGCCCGACACAACCGGGTGGGGAGGTCCACTGGTCAAAGCCCGTTCGTGCAAAGTCAAAGGCTAGATCGCGTGGTCAAGCGCTTCTGAGGGTTAAGCGGGGCCAGGGGCCGGGGGGTAGCAATGCCACCGGAGCGTCGTACCGGGCCCTCATACATGCGGGGTGGTGTGGTGGCATGTCTGAAGAGGCGGCACGCGTGTCCGGGGTGTGCCCCCCTCACGGACGGCGCCGCCACCGGCACCTGGAGGGGGGAAACGGACGCGTCGGGTCTACACGGAGGGGATCTTGCTGTGGGTCTGGCCCGGATGTTGCTCCAAAGTGTTCCTATGGGCTGACCTAACACAACCGGGTGGAGAGGCCTTTGGTCAAATCCCGTCCGTGCAAAGTCAAAGGGCTAGATCCGGTGGTCAAACGCTTCTGAGGTTAGGCGGGGACGGGGCCACAGGGGTAGCAATGCCACCGGAGCGTCGCATCGGGCCCTCATACATGCGGGGTGGTGTGGTGGCATGTCCGAAGAGGCGGCACGCGTCTCCGGGGTGTGGCCCCCCTCACGGACGGCGATGACACGTGAGTAGACGTTCTGCGGAAATGATGCGGCGTGAATATTATTAAATACTCGGAGCGCGATAAAATCATGCGTTTTTTACATGACATGGGCACATGTGCTATAGGACCGATGGTAATTTTTCATAAATTTTCGTGATGGAGAAGTATCTGAACACTTCCCTCTACGCGGATTGCTCTTCGCGCGTCTACGACTCTGGCCGGCGGCCTCCGGGGGCTAGCATACCGTCAAATCTTGCGTAGGCGGCCTCTCACAAGTCTGGAAGTGTTGTGGCGGTTGCAAATTCCCGGCACGTGTCTCCGGGGTGTGCCCCCCCCTCACGGACGGCGCCGCCGCCGGCACCTGGAGGGGGAAGCAGACCTTGTCGGGTCTATCTGAGTGGATGTAGCTGTGGTTTGGCCGGATGTTGCTCCGGGTGTCCCTATGGGCGGCCCGACACAACCGGGTGGGGAGGTCCACTGGTCAAAGCCCGTCTGCAAAGTCAAAGGGCTAGATCGCGTGGACAAACGATCTGAGGGTTAGGCGGGGCCAGGGGGCAGGGGGTAGCAATGCCACTGGGGCGTCGTGCAGGGCTCTCATACATGCGGAGGTGGTGTGGTGGCATGCGAAGAAGCGGCGCAGCGTGTCGGGGTGTGCCCCCCTCACGCAGACGGCGCCGCCGCCGTCCACTGGAGAAGCAGACGCCTCGGGTCTACACGGAGTGGATGTAGCTGTGGGTTTGGCCCGGATGTTGCTCCCGGGTGTCCCTATGGGCCGAACTGACACAACCGGGTGGAGAGGTCCACTAGTCAAAGCCCGTCCGTGCAAAGTCAAAGGGCTAGATCGCGTGGTCAAACGCGATCTGAGGTTAGGCGGGGCCAGGGGCAGGGGTACCAATGCCACCGGAGCGTCGTACCGGGCCCTCATACATGCGGGGTGGTGTGGTGGCATGTCTGAAGAGGCGGTACGTGTGTCCGGGGTGTGCCCCCCTCACGGACGGCGCCGTCGCCGTCACCTGGAGGGGGGAAACGGACGCGTCGGGTCTACACGGAGGGGATCTTGCTGTGGGTCTGGCCCGGATGTTGCTCCAAAGTGTTCCTATGGGCTGACCTAACACAACCGGGTGGAGAGGCCCACTGGTCAAATCCCGTCCGTGCAAAGTCAAAGGGCTAGATCCGGTGGTCAAACGCTACAGGGTTAGTGACGGGGGCCCTGGGGGGTAGCAATGCCACCGGAGTGTCGCATCGGGCCCTCATACATGCGGGGTGGTGTGGTGGCATGTCCGAAGAGGCTGACGCAGCGTCTCGGGTTGTGGCCCCCCTCACGGACGGCGATGACACGGAAGTAGGCGTTCTGCGGAAACGATGCGGCGTGAATATTATTAAATACTCGGAGCGCGATAAAATCATGAGTTTTTTACATGACGTGGGCACATGTGCTATAGGACCGATGGTAATTTTTCATAATTTTTCGTGATGGAGAAGTATCTGAACACTTCCCTCTATGCGGATTGCTCTTCGCGCGTCTACGACTGTGGCCGGCGGCCTCCGGGGGCTAGCATACCGTCAAATATTGCGTAGGCGGCCTGTCACAAGTCTGGAAGTGTTGTGGCGGTTGCAAATGCCCGGCACGCGTCTCCGGGGTGTGCCCCCCCCTCACGGACGGCGCCGCCGCCGGCACCGGAGGGAGAAGCAGACGCGTCGGGTCTATCTGAGTGGATGTAGCTGTGGGTTTGGCCCGGATGTTGCTCCCGGGTGTCCCTATGGGCCGAACTGACACAACCGGGTGGGGAGGTCCACTGGTCAAAGCCCGTTCGTGCAAAGTCAAAGGGCTAGATCGCGTGGTCAAACGCTACAGGGTTAGGCGGGACGGGGGCACTGGGGGGGTAGCAATGCCACCGGAGCGTTGTACCGGGCCCTCATACATGCGGGGTGGTGTGGTGGCATGTCTGAAGAGGCGGCACGCGTGTAAAGTGTGCCCCTCACGGACGGCGCCGCCACCGGCACTGTAGGGGGAAGCAGACGCGTCGGGTCTACGGAGGGATCTTGCTGTGGGTGCAGCCGGATGTTGCTCCAAAGTGTTCCTATGGGCTGACCTAACACAACCGGGTGGAGAGGCCCACCGGTCAAATCCCGTCCGTGCAAAGTCAAAGGGCTAGATCCGGTGGTCAAACGCTTCTGAGGTTAGGCGGGGCCAGGGGGCCACAGGGGGTAGCAATGCCACCGGAGCGTCGCATCGGGCCCTCATACATGCGGGGTGGTGTGGTGGCATGTCCGAAGAGGCGGCACGCGTCTCCGGGGTGTGGCCCCCCTCACGGACGGCGGTGACACGTGAGTAGACGTTCTGCGGAAACGATGCGGCGTGAATATTATTAAATACTCGGAGCGCGATAAAATCATGCGTTTTTTACATGACATGGGCACATGTGCTATAGGACCGATGGTAATTTTTCATAAATTTTCGTGATGGAGAAGTATCTGAACACTTCCCTCACGCGGATTGCTCTTCGGCGTCTACGACTGCCGGCGTGACCTCGAGAACTAGCATACCGTCAAATCTTGCGTGGCGGCCTCTCACAAGTCTGGAAGTGTTGTGGCGGTTGCAAATGCCCGACGCAGCGTCTCCGGTGTGCCCCCCCCTCACGGACGGCGCGCCGCCGCGGCACCTAGAGGGGGGAAGCAGCGTCCGGGTCTATACGGAGTGGATGTAGCTGTGAGTTTGGCCCGGATGTTGCTCCCGGGTGTCCCTATGGGCCGAACTGACACAACCGGATGGGGAGGTCCACTGGTCAAAGCCCGTCCGTGCAATGTCAAAGGGCTAGATCGCGTGGTCAAACGCTAAAGGGTTAGGCGGGACGGGGGCACTGGGGGGGTAGCAATGCCACCGGAGCGTCGTACCGGGCCCTCATACATGCGGGGTGGTGTGGTGGCATGTCTGAAGAGGCGGCACGCGTGTCCGGGGTGTGCCCCCCCTCACGGACGGCGGCGCCGCCGGCTCTGGAGGGGGAAAGCAGACGCGTCCGGGTCTACGGAGTGGATGTAGCTGTGGCTTTGGCCCGGATGTTGCTCCCGGGTGTCCCTATGGGCCGAACTGACACAACCGGGTGCAGAGGTCCACTAGTCAAAGCCCGTCCGTGCAAAGTCAAAGGGCTAGATCGCGTGGTCAAACGCTACAGGGTTAGGCGGGATGGGGGCACTGGGGGGGTAGCAATGCCACCGGAGCGTCGTACCGGGCCCTCATACATGCGGGGCGGTGTGGTGGCATGTCTGAAGAGGCGGCACGCGTGTCCGGGGTGTGCCCCCCCTCACGGACGGCGCCGCCGCACACTGGAGGGGGGAAGCAGACGGTCAGTCTACGGAGGGGATCTTGCTGTGGGTTTGGCCCGGATGTTGCTCTAAAGTGTTCGTATTGGCTGACCTAACATGACCGGGTGGAGAGGTCCACTGGTCAAATCCCGTCCGTGCAAAGTCAAAGGGCTAGATCCGGTGGTCAAACGCTACAGGGTTAGGCGGGACGGGGGCCCTGGGGGGTAGCAATGCCACCGGAGCGTCTCATCGGGCCCTCATACATGCGGGGTGGTGTGGTGGCATGTCCGAAGAGGGGACACGAGTCTCCGGGGTGTGGCCCCCTGACGGACGGCGATGACACGGTAGTAGACGTTCTACGGAAACGATGCGGCGTGAATATTATTAAATACTCGGAGCGCGATAAAATCATGAGTTTTTTACATGACGTGGGCACATGTGCTATAGGACCGATGGTAATTTTTCATAAATTTTCGTGATGGAGAAGTATCGAACACTTCCCTCACGCGGATTGCTCTTCGCGCGTCACGACTCTGGCCGTGACCTCCGGCTAGCATACCGTCAAATCTTGCGTAGGCGGCCTCTCACAAGTCTGGAAGTGTTGTGGCGGTTGCAAATGCCCGGCACGCGTCTCCGGGGTGTGCCCCCCCCTCATGGACGGCGACGCCGCCGGCACCTGGAGGGGGGAAACGGACGCGTCGGGTCTATACGGAGTGGATGTAGCTGTGAGTTTGGCCCGGATGTTGCTCCCGGGTGTCCCTATGGGCCGAACTGACACAACCGGGTGGGGAGGTCCACTGGTCAAAGCCCGTCCGTGCAATGTCAAAGGGCTAGATCGCGTGGTCAAACGCTACAGGGTTAGGCGGGACGGGGGCACTGGGGGGTAGCAATGCCACTGGAGCATCGTACCGGGCCCTCATACATGCGGGGTGTGGTGGCATGTCCGAAGAGGCGGCACGCGTGTCCAGTGTGCCCCCTCACGGACGGGCGCCGCCGCGGCTCTGGAGAAGCAGACGTCCGGGTCTACACGGAGGGATCTTGCCGTGGGTCCGCCCGGATGTTGCTCCAAAGTGTTCCTATGGGCTGACCTAACACAACCGGGTGGAGAGGCCTTGGTCAAATCCCATCCGGTGCAAAGTCAAAGGGCTAGATCCGGTGGTCAAACGCTTCTGAGGTTAGGCGGGGCGGGGGCCACAGGGGTAGCAATGCCACCGGCGTCGCATCGGGCCCTCATACATGCGGGGTGGTGTGGTGGCATGTCCGAGAAGAGGCGGCACGGCGTCTCGGGTGTGGCCCCCCTCACGGACGGCGATGACACGGTAGTAGACGTTCTGCGGAAACGATGCGGCGTGAATATTATTAAATACTCGGAGCGCGATAAAATCATGAGTTTTTTACATGACGTGGGTACATGTGCTATAGGACCGATGGTAATTTTTCATAATGTTTCGTGATGGAGAAGTATATGAACACTTTCCTGTACGCGGATTGCTCTTCGCGCGACTACGACTCTGGCCGGCGGCCTCCGGGGGCTAGCATACCGTCAAATGTTGCGTAGGCGGCCTCTCACAAGTCTGGAAGTGTTGTGGCGGTTGCAAATGCCCAGCACGCGTCTCCGGGGTGTGCCCCCCCCTCACGGACGGCGCCGCCCGCCCGGCACAGGAGAAACGGACGCGTCGGGTCTATACGGAGTGGATGTAGCTGTGGGTTTGGCCCGGATGTTGCTCCCGGGTGTCCCTATGGGCCGAACTGACACAACCGGGTGGGGAGGTCCACTGGTCAAAGCCCGTCCGTGCAAAGTCAAAGGGCTAGATCGCGTGGTCAAACGCTCCAGGGTTAGGCGGGACGGGGGAGCCTTTGGGGGGTAGCAATGCCACGGGAGGCGTCAGACCCCTCATACATGCGGGGTGGTGTGGTGGCATGTCCGAAGAGGCGGCACGTGTCCGGGTGTGCCCCCCCTCACGGACGGCGCGCCGCCACGGCACTGGAGGGGGAAGCAGACGGACGTCGGGTCTACGGAGGGATCTTCTTGTGGGTGCAGCCGGATGTTGCTCCAAAGTGTTCCTATGGGCTGACCTAACACAACCGGGTGGAGAGGCCTTGGTCAAATCCGTCCGTGCAAAGTCAAAGGGCTAGATCCGGTGGTCAAACACTACTGAGGTTAGGCGGGGCCAGGGGGCCACAGGGGTAGCAATGCCACCGGAGGCGTCTCATCGGGCCCTCATACATGGGGGGTGGTGTGGTGGCATGTCCGAAGTGGCGGCTCGCGTCTCCGGGGTGTTCCCCCCCTCTCGGACGGCGTTGACTCGGTAGGAGACGTTCTGCGGTATCGATGCGGCGTGAATATTATTAAATACTCGGAGCGCGATAAAATCATGCGTTTTTTACATGACATGGGCACATGTGCTATAGGACCGATGGTAATTTTTCATAAATTTTCGTGATGGAGAAGTATCTGAACACTTCCCTCTACGCGGATTGCTCTTCGCGTCTTTTGTGGCGGCTGACCTCGAGAACTAGCATACCGTCAAATCTTGCGTAGGCGGCCTCTCACAAGTCTGGAAGTGTTGTGGCGGTTGCAAATGCCCGGCACGCGTCTCCGGGGTGTGCCCCCCCCCCTCACGGACGGCGCCGCCGCCGGCACCTGGAGAAGCAGAACGCGTCGGGTCTATCTGAGTGGATGTAGCTGTGAGTTTTGGCCCGGATGTTGCTCCGGGTGTCCCTATGGGCCGAACTTACACAACCGGGTGGGGAGCTCCACTGGTCAAAGCCCGTCCGTGCCAAGTCAAGGGGCTAGATCGCGTGGTCAAACGCTTCTAAGGAGGTTAAGCGGGGCCAGGGGCACTGGGGTAACAATGCCACCGGAGGCGTCGTCACCGGGCCCTCATACATGCGGGGTGGTGTGGTGGCATGTCCGAAGAGGCGCACGCGTGTCAGTGTGCCCCCTCACGGACGGCGCGCCACGCCGCACCTGGAGAAAGCAGACGCGTCGGGTCTACGGAGGGATCTTGCTGTGGGTCTGGCCCGGATGTTGCTCCAAAGTGTTCCTATGGGCTGACCTAACACAACCGGGTGGAGAGGCCCACGGGTCAAATCCCGTCCGTGCAAAGTCAAAGGGCTAGATCCGGTGGTCAAACGCTTCTGAGGTTAGGCGGGACGGGGCCACAGGGGGTAGCAATGCCACGGGCGTCGCATCGGGCCCTCATACATGCGGGGTGGTGTGGTGGCATGTCCGAAGAGGCGACGCTGCGTCTCGGGTGTGGCCCCTCACGGACGGCGATGACACGGTAGTAGGCGTTCTGCGGAAGCGATGCGGCGTGAATATTATTAAATACTCGGGCGCGATAAAATCATGAGTTTTTACATGACGTGGGCACATGTGCTATAGGACCGATGGTAAATTTTTCATAATTTTTCGTGATGGAGAAGTATCGAACACTTCCCTCTACGCGGATTGCTCTTGGCGCGTCTCGACTACGGCGGCGGCCTCGAAACTAGCATACCGTCAAATCTTGCGTAGGGGTCCTCTCACAAGTCTGGAAGTGTTGTGGCGGTTGTAAATGCCCGGCCCGCGTCTCCGGGGTGTGCCCCCCCTCATGGACGGCGCCGCCGTCGGCACGGAGAAGCAGACGCGTCCGGGTCTATCTGGAGTGGATGTAGCTTGTTTGGCCGGATGTTGCTCCCGGGTGTCCCTATGGGCGGCCCGACAACCGGGTGGGGAGGTCCTTTGGTCAAAGCCCGTCCGTGCAAAGTCAAAGGGCTAGATCGCGTGGTCAAGCCTTCTGAGGTTTAAGCGGCCAGGGGGCACTGGGGGTAGCAATGCCACGGAGGCGTCGTCACCGGGCCCCTCATACATGCGGGGTGGTGTGGTGGCATGTCGAAGGCGGCGCAGCGTGTCAGGTGTGCCCTCACGGACGGCGCCGCCCGGCACATCACTGGAGGGGGAAAGCGGACGCGTCGGGTCTACGGAGGGGATCTTGCTGTGGGTCCGGCCGGATGTTGCTCCAAAGTGTTCCTATGGGCTGACCTAACACAACCGGGTGGAGAGGCCTTGGTCAAATCCCGTCCGTGCAAAGTCAAAGGGCTAGATCCGGTGGTCAAACGCTACTGAGGGTTAGGCGGACGGGGCCACAGGGGTAGCAATGCCACCGGAGCGTCGTGATCGGGCCCTCATACATGCGGGTGGTGTGGTGGCATGTCCGAAGAGGCGGCACGCAGCGTCTCGAGTGTGGCCCCCCTCACGGACGGCGATGACACGGTAGTAGACGTTCTGCGGAAACGATGCGGCGTGAATATTATTAAATACTCGGGCGCGATAAAATCATGAGTTTTTACATGACGTGGGCACATGTGCTATAGGACCGATGGTAATTTTTCATAATTTTCGTGATGGAGAAGTATCTGAACACTTCCCTCTAGCGGATTGCTCTTGGCGCGTCTGACGGCGGCGGCCTCCGGGGCCAGCATACCGTCAAATCTTGCGTGGCGGCCTCTCACAAGTCTGGAAGTGTTGTGGCGGTTGCAAATGCCCGCACGTGTCTCGGTGTGCCCCCCCTCACGGACGGCGCCGCCCGCACTGGAGGGGGAAGCGGACATGTCGGGTCTACGAGTGGATGTAGCTGTGGTTTGGCCCGGATGTTGCTCCGGTGTCCCTATGGGCCGAATCGACACAACCGGGTGGGGAGGTCCACCGGTCAAAGCCCCGTCCGTGCAAAGTCAAAGGGCTAGATCGCGTGGTCAAACGCTTCTGAGGTTAAGCGGGGCGGGGCAGCCGGGGTAGCAATGCCACCGGAGGCGTCGACCGGGCCCCTCATACATGCGGGGTGGTGTGGTGGCATGTCGAAGAAGGCGGACGCAGCGTGTCCGGTGTGCCCCCCCCTCACGGACGGCGCCGCCGCCCGGCACTGGAGGGAAGCAGACGCGTCGGGTCTACGGAGGGATCTTGCTGTGGGTCTGGCCGGATGTTGCTCCAAAGTGTTCCTATGGGCTGACCTAACACAACCGGGTGGAGAGGCCCTTGGTCAAATCCGTCCGTGCAAAGTCAAAGGGCTAGATCCGGTGGTCAAACGCTTCTGAGGTTAGGCGGGGCCAGGGGCCTGGGGTAGCAATGCCACCGAGGCGTCGCATCGGGCCCTCATACATGCGGGTGGTGTGGTGGCATGTCCGAAGAGGCGCACGCGTCTCCGAGTGTGGCCCCCCTCACGGACGGCGATGACACGGTAGTAGACGTTCTGCGGAAACGATGCGGCGTGAATATTATTAAATACTCGGAGCGCGATAAAATCATGAGTTTTTTACATGGCGTGGGCACATGTGCTATAGGACCGATGGTAATTTTTCATAATTTTTCGTGATGGAGAAGTATCTGAACACTTCCCTCTGTGGATTGCTCTTGGCGTCTCACGACTCGCGGCTGACCTCCGGGGACTAACATACCGTCAAATCTTGCGTGGCGGCCTCTCACAAGTCTGGAAGTGTTGTGGCGGTTGCAAATGCCCACGCGTCTCCGGGTGTGCCCCCCCTCACCAGACGGCGCCGCCCGGCACTGGAGAAGCAGACGCGTCGGGTCTACACGGAGTGGATGTAGCTGTGGGTTTGGCCCGGATGTTGCTCCCGGGTGTCCCTATGGGCCGAACTGACACAATCGGGTGGAGAGGTCCACTGGTCAAAGCCCGTCCGTGCAAAGTCAAAGGGCTAGATCGCGTGGTCAAACGCTACAGGGTTAGGCGGGACGGGGGCACTGGGGAGTAGCAATGCCACCGGAGCGTCGTGCGAACCCCTCATACATGCGGGGTGGTGTGGTGGCATGTCCGAAGAGGCGGCAGCGTGTCCGGGTGTGCCCCCCTCACGACGGCGCCGCGCCACGGCACCTGGAGGGGGAAGCAGACGGCGTCCGGGTCTACGGAGGGGATCTTGCGTGGAGTCTGGCCGGATGTTGCTCCAAAGTGTTCCTATGGGCTGACCCTAACACAACCGGGTGGAGAGGCCTTTGGTCAAATCCCGTCCGTGCAAAGTCAAAGGGCTAGATCCGGTGGTCAAACGCTCTGAGGTTAGGCGGGGCCAGGGGCCACAGGGTAGCAATGCCACCGGAGGCGTCGCATCGGGCCCTCATACATGCGGGGTGGTGTGGTGGCATGTCCGAAGAGGCAGCGTCTCCGGTGTGGCCCCCTCACGGACGGCGATGACACGGTAGTAGGCGTTACTGGAAGCGATGCGGCGTGAATATTATTAAATACTCGGAGCGCGATAAAATCATGAGTTTTTTACATGACGTGGGCACATGTGCTATAGGACCGATGGTAATTTTTCATAATTTTTCGTGATGGAGAAGTATCTGAACACTTCCCTCTACGCGTATTGCTCTTCGCGCGTCTACGACTGTGGCTGGCGGCCTCCGGGGGCTAGCGTACCGTCAAATATTGCGTAGGCGGCCTCTCACAAGTCTGGAAGTGTTGTGGCGGTTGCAAATGCCCGACGCTGCGTCTCCGGTGTGCCCCCCTCACAGACGGCGCCGCCGCCCGGCACCTGGAGGGAAGCAGACGGCGTCGGGTCTATACGTAGTGGATGTAGCTGTGAGTTTGGCCCGGATGTTGCTCCGGGTGTCCCTATGGGCGAATCGACACAACGGGTGGGGAGGTCCACTGGTCAAAGCCCGTCCGTGCAAAGTCAAAGGGCTAGATCGCGTGGTCAAACGCTCTGAGGTTAGGCGGGACGGGGCAGCCTTTGGGGGTAGCAATGCCACGGATCGTCGTGCCCCTCATACATGCGGGGTGGTGTGGTGGCATGTCCGAAGAGGCTGACGCAGCGTGTCCGGTGTGCCCCTCACGGACGGGCGCGCCGCCACCGCTCTCGGAGGGGGAACAGACGCGCCGGGTCTACACGGAGGGGATCTTTGCCGTGGGTCCGCCCGGATGTTGCTCCAAAGTGTTCCTATGGGCCGACCTAACACAAACGGGTGGAGAGGCCCACTTGTCAAATCCCGTCCGTGCAAAGTCAAAGGGCTAGATCCGGTGGTCAAACGCTACAGGGTTAGGCGGGACGGGGGCCACAGGGGGGTACCAATGCCGGAGGCGTCATCGGGCCCTCATACATGCGGGGTGGTGTGGTGGCATGTCAGAAGAGGCGTGACCTAGCGTCTCAGAGTGTGGCCCCCCTCACGGACGGCGATGACACGGTAGTAGGCGTTCTGCGGAAGCGATGCGGCGTGAATATTATTAAATACTCGGAGCGCGATAAAATCATGAGTTTTTACATGGCGTGGGCACATGTGCTATAGGACCGATGGTAATTTTTCATAATTTTTCGTGATGGAGAAGTATCTGAACACTTCCCTCTCACGCGGATTGCTCTTGGCGTCTCGACTCGGCGGCTGACCTCCGAACTAACATACCGTCAAATCTTGCGTGGCGGCCTCTCACAAGTCTGGAAGTGTTGTGGCGGTTGCAAATGCCCGCACGCGTCTCGGGTGTGCCCCCCCCTCCACGGCGCGCCGCCGCACCGGCACCTGGAGAAGCAGACGCGTCGGGTCTACACGGAGTGGATGTAGCTGTGGGTTTGGCCCGGATGTTGCTCCCGGGTGTCCCTATGGGCCGAACTGACACAACCGGGTGCAGAGGTCCACTAGTCAAAGCCCGTCCGTGCAAAGTCAAAGGGCTAGATCGCGTGGTCAAACGCTACAGGGTTAGGCGGGACGGGGGCACTGGGGGTAGCAATGCCACCGGAGCGTCGTACCGGGCCCTCATACATGCGGGGTGGTGTGGTGGCATGTCTGAAGAGGCGGCACGCGTGTCCGGGGTGTGCCCCCCCTCACGGACGGCGCCGCCGCCAGCACCTGGAGGGGGGAAACGGACGCGTCGGGTCTACACGGAGGGGATCTTGCTGTGGGTCTGGCCCGGATGTTGCTCCAAAGTGTTTCTATGGGCTGACCTAACACAACCGGGTGGAGAGGCCTTGGTCAAATCCCGTCCGTGCAAAGTCAAAGGGCTAGATCCGGTGGTCAAACACTTCTGAGGTTAGGCGGGACGGGGCCACAGGGTAGCAATGCCACGGAGGCGTCGCATCGGGCCCCCTCATACATGCGGGGTGGTGTGGTGGCATGTCCAGAAGAGGCGGCCGCCAGCGTCTCCGAGGTGTGGCCCCCTCACGGACGGCGATGACACGGTAGTAGGCGTTCGCGGAAAGCGATGCGGCGTGAATATTATTAAATACTGAATATGATAAAATCATGAGTTTTTACATGACGTGGGCACATGTGCTATAGGACCGATGGTAATTTTTCATAATTTTCGTGATGGAGAAATGTCGAACACTTCCCTCTCTGGCGGATTGCTCTTCGCGTCTCGACTGGTGTGGCCGGCGGCCTCCGGGGGCTAGCATACCGTCAAATCTTGCGTAGGCGGCCTCTCACAAGTCTGGAAGTGTTGTGGCGGTTGCAAATGCCCGGCACGCGTCTCCGGGGTGTGCCCCCCCCCCTCACGGACGGCGCCGCCGCCGGCACCTGGAGGTAAGCAGACGCGTCCGGGTCTGTCTGAGTGGATGTAGCTGTGGGTTTTGGCGGATGTTGCTCCGGGTGTCCCTATGGGCGGAACTAACACAGCGGGTGGGGAGGTCCTTGGTCAAAGCCCGTCCGTGCAAAGTCAAAGGGCTAGATCGCGTGGTCAAACGCTTCTGAGGGTTAGGCGGGGCCAGGGGGCACTGGGGTAACAATGCCACCGGAGCATCGTCACGGGCCCCTCATACATGCGGGGTGGTGTGGTGGCATGTCAGAAGGCGACGCAGCGTGTCGAGGGGTGTGCCCCCTCACAGACGGCGCCCGCCGCACCTGGAGGGGGAAAGCAGACGCGTCCGGGTCTACGGAGGATCTTGCTGTGGGTGCAGCCCGGATGTTGCTCAAAGTGTTCCTATGGGCTGACCCTAACACAATTGGGTGGAGAGGCCTTTGGTCAAATCCCGTCCGTGCAAAGTCAAAGGGCTAGATCCGGTGGTCAAACGCTACAGAGGTTAGGCGGGGCCAGGGGGCCACAGGGGTAGCAATGCCACGGAGGCGTCGCATCGGGCCCCTCATACATGCGGGGTGGTGTGGTGGCATGTCGAGAAGAGGCGGCGCAGCGTCTCGGTGTGGCCCCCCTCACGGACGGCGATGACACGTTTTTAGACGTTCTGCGGAAGAGATGCTGAGTTAATATTATTAAATACTCGGAGCGTGATAAAATCATGAGTTTTTACATGGCGTGGGCACATGTGCTATAGGACCGATGGTAATTTTTCATAATTTTCGTGATGGAGAAATGTCTGAACACTTCCCTCTACGCGGATTGCTCTTGGCGCGTCTATGACTCACGGCGGCTGACCTCCGGGGCTAACATACCGTCAAATCTTGCGTGGCGGCCTCTCACAAGTCTGGAAGTGTTGTGGCGGATGCAAATGCCCGCACGCGTCTCCGGGTGTGCCCCCCCTCCGCAGACGGCGCCGCCCGGCACACGGAGGAGAAGCAGACGCGTCGGGTCTACGTAGTGGATGTAGCTGTGGGTTTGGCCCGGATGTTGCTCCGGGTGTCCCTATGGGCGAATTGGCACAACCGGGTGGAGAGGTCCACTGGTCAAAGCCCGTCCGTGCAAAGTCAAAGGGCTAGATCGCGTGGTCAAACGCTTCTGAGGGTTAAGCGGGGACGGGGGGCACTTTGGGGGGTAGCAATGCCACGGATCGTCGTCAGGGGCCCTCATACATGCGAGGTGGTGTGGTGGCATGTCGAAGAGGCGGACGCAGCGTGTCCGGTGTGCCCCCCCCCTCACGCAGACGGCGTCGCCGCCCGGCACTGGAGAAGCAGACGCGTCGGGTCTACGGAGGGGATCTTGCTGTGGGTGCAGCCGGATGTTGCTCAAAGTGTTCCTATGGGCTGACCCTAACACAACCGGGTGGAGAGGCCTTGGTCAAATCCGTCCGTGCAAAGTCAAAGGGCTAGATCCGGTGGTCAAGCGCTCTGAGGTTAGGCGGGGCCAGGGGCCTGAGGGGGTAGCAATGCCACGGAGGCGTCGCATCGACCCTCATACATGCGGGGTGGTGTGGTGGCATGTCAGAAGAGGCGTGCAGCGTCTCCGGGGTGTGGCCCCCCTCACGGACGGCGATGACCCGGAAGTAGACGGTCTGCGGAAACGATGCGGCGTGACTAGTATTAATTACTCGAGGCGCGATAAAATCAGGAGTTTTTTACAGGTCGTGGGCACTGGTGCTATAGGACCGATGGTAATTTTTCATAATTTTTACGTGATGGAGAAGTATCTGAACACTTCCCTCTCTGCGGATTGCTCTTGGCGCGTCTCTGACTACGGCGGCGGCCTCGAGAACTAGCATACCGTCAAATCTTGCGTGGCGGCCTCTCACAAGTCTGGAAGTGTTGTGGCGGTTGCAAATGCCCTGCGTCTCGAGGAGTGCCCCCCCTCACGGACGGCGCCGCCGCCGGCCCCTGGAGGCGGGAACCGGACGCGTCGGGTCTACATGGAGTGGATGTAGCCGTGGGTTTGGCCCGGATGTTGCTCCCGGGTGTCCCTATGGGCGGCCCGGCCTGGCCCGGGTGGAGAGGTCCACTGGTCAAAGCCCGTCAAGTGTAAAAGTCAAAGGGCTAGATCGCGTGGTCAAACGCTTCTGAGGTTAGGGCGGGGCCAGGGAGCCTTTGGGGGGTAGCAATGCCACGGAGCATCGTCACAGGGGCCCTCATACATGCGGGGTGGTGTGGTGGCATGTCGAAGAAGGCGGCTTGCACGCGTGTAAAGGTGTGCCCCCCCTCACAGACGGCGCCCGCCCGGCTGGAGAAGCAGACGCGTCGGGTCTACGGAGGGATCTTGCTGTGGAGTGCAGCCGGATGTTGCTCCAAAGTGTTCCTATGGGCTGCCCTAACACAACCGGGTGGAGAGGCCCACTGGTCAAATCCCGACCGTGCAAAGTCAAAGGGGTAGATCCGGTGGTCAAATGCTCTGAGGTTAGGCGGGGCCAGGGGGCCCTGGGGGTAGCAATGCCACCGGGAGCGTCGCGCCGGGCCCCCTCATACATGCGGGAGGTGGTGTGGTGGCATGTCAGAAGAAATGACGCAGCGTCTCGAGTGTGGCCCCCCCTCACGGACGGCGATGACACGGTAGTAGGCGTTACTGTGGAAGCGATCTTGGCGTGAATATTATTAAATACTCGTGGCAGCGATAAAATCATGAGTTTTTACATGGCGTGGGCACATGTGCTATAGGACCGATGGTAATTTTCATAATTTTCATTGATGGAGAAGTATCTGAACACTTCCTCTCTGGCGGATTGCTCTTGGCGTCTCTGACCGTGGCGTGACCTCCGGGGCTAGCATACCGTCAAATATTGCGTAGGCGGACTGTCACAAGTCTGGAAGTGTTGTGGCGGTTGCAAATGCCCGGCACGCGTCTCAAAGTGTGCCCCCCCCCTCACAGACGGCGCCCGCCCGGCACTGGAGTAAGGGAAGCAGACGTGTCCCGGGTCTACGTAGTGGATGTAGGCGTGGGTTTGGCCGGATGTTGCTCCGGGTGTCCCTATGGGCGAATGGCCTGGCAACCGGGTGGAGAGGTCCACTTGGTCAAAGCCCGTCCGTGCAAAGTCAAAGGGCTAGATCGCGTGGTCAAGCGCTTCTGAGGTTAGGCGGGGCCACGGGGCACCTTTGGGGGTAGCAATGCCACGGATCGTCGTGCGAGCCCCTCATACATGCGGGGTGGTGTGGTGGCATGTCTGAAGAAGTGACGCAGCGTGTAAAGGTGTGCCCCCCCCTCACGCAGACGGCGTCGCGCCGGCACTGGAGAAGCAGACGCGTCGGGTCTACGGAGGGGATCTTGCTGTGGAGTGCAGCCGGATGTTGCTCCAAAGTGTTCCTATGGGCTGACCCTAACACAGCGGGTGGAGAGGCCTTGGTCAAATCCCGTCCGTGCAAAGTCAAAGGGCTAGATCCGGTGGTCAAGCGCTTCTGAGGTTAGGCGGGGCCCAGGGGCCTGGGGGTAGCAATGCCACCGGAGGCGTCGCATGGGCCCCTCATACATGCGGGGTGGTGTGGTGGCATGTCAGAAGAGGCGGCAGCGTCTCCAGTGTGGCCCCCCTCACGGACGGCGATAACCACGGTAGTAGGCGTTCTGCGGAAGCGATCGCGGCGTGAATATTATTAAATACTCGGAGCGATAAAATCATGAGTTTTTACATGGCGTGGGCACATGTGCTATAGGACCGATGGTAATTTTTCATAATTTTTCGTGATGGAGAATGTCGAACACTTCCCTCTCGCGGATTGCTCTTGGCGCGTCTCTGACTACTGGCCGGCGGCCTCGGGGCCTAACATCTGGTCAAATCTTGCGTGGCGGCCTCTCACAAGTCTGGAAGTGTTGTGGCGGTTGCAAATGCCCGGCACGCGTCTCAAAGTGCCCCCCCCCTCACGCAGACGGCGCCGCCCGGCACACTGGAGAAGCAGACGCTTGTCAGGTCTACGGAGTGGATGTGGCTATGGGTTTGGCCGGATGTTTGCTCCGGGTGTCCCTATGGGCGGCCGACACAACGGGTGGAGAGGTCCACCGGTCCAAAGCCCGTCCGTGTAAAGTCAAAGGGCTAGATCAGCGTGGTCAAGCGCTTCTGAGGTTAGGCGGGGACGGGGGCCTTTGGGGGGTAGCAATGCCACCGGAGCATCGTCACCGGGCCCTCATACATGCAGGGGTGGTGTGGTGGCATGTGCGAAGAGGCTGGCAGCGATGTCAGTGTGCCCCCCTCACAGACGGCGCCGTCGCCCGGCTTTGGAGAAGCAGCAGCGTCGGGTCTACGGAGGGATCTTGCTTTGTGGGTGCAGCCGGATGTTGCTCCAAAGTGTTCCTATGGGCTGACCTAACACAACCGGCAGGTGGAAGGCCCCTTTGGTGAATCCCGTCCAGGTGCAAAGTCAAAGGGCTAGATCCGGTGGTCCAAGCGCTTCTGAGGTTAGGCGGGGCCAGGGGGCCCTGGGGGGTAGCAATGCCACGGAGGCGTCGCATCGGGCCCTCATACATGCTGAGGGGTGGTGTGGTGGCATGTCAGAAGAGGCGACGCAGCGTCTCGGTGTGGCCCCCCTCACAGACGGCGATGACACGGTAGTAGGCGTTACATGGAAGCGATCGGCGTGAATATTATTAAATACTCGAGCGCGATAAAATCATGAGTTTTTACATGGCGTGGGCACATGTGCTATAGGACCGATGGTAATTTTTCATAATTTTTCGTGATGGAGAAGTATCTGAACACTTCCCTCTCTGCGGATTGCTCTTGGCGTCTCTCGACTGTGGCGGCTGACCTCAAGAGCTAGCATACCGTCAAATCTTGCGTGGCGGCCTCACAAATGCAGAAGTGTTGTGGCGGTTGCAAATGCCCGCACGCGTCTGGGTGTGCCCCCCCCTCACAGACCCAGGCGCGCCGGCACTGGAGGGAAGCAGACCGTCGGGTCTATCGTAGTGGATGTAGGCTGTGGGTTTGGCCGGATGTTGCTCCGGGTGTCCCTATGGGCCGAACTGGCACAACCGGGTGGGGAGGTCCACTAGTCAAAGCCCGTCCGGTGCAAAGTCAAAGGGCTAGATCGCGTGGTCAAGCGCTTCTGAGGGGTTAGGCGGGGCCAGGGGCACAGGGTGGTAGCAATGCCACGGAGGCGTCGTGCAGGCCCCCTCATACATGCGGGGTGGTGTGGTGGCATGTACGAAGAAGGCGTGCACGCGTGTCGGTGTGCCCCCTCACAGACGGCGTCGCCGCCCGGCACTGGAGAAGCAGATGGCGTCGGGTCTACGGAGGGATCTTGCCGTAGGTGCGGCCGGATGTTGCTCCAAAGTGTTCCTATGGGCTGACCTAACACAACCGGGTGGAGAGGCCTTTGGTGAAATCCCGTCCGTGCAAAGTCAAAGGGCTAGATCCGGTGGTCAAAGCCTTCTGAGGGTTAGGCGGGACGGGGGCACTGGGGGGTACCAATGCCACCGGAGCGTCGCATCGGGCCCTCATACATGCGGGGTGGTGTGGTGGCATGTCGAAAGAGGCGGCACGCGTCTCCGGGGTGTGCCCCCCCTCACGCAGACGGCGATGACACGGTAGTAGGCGTTCTGCGGAAAGCGATGCGGCGTGAATATTATTAAATACTCGGGCGCGATAAAATCATGAGTTTTTTACATGGCGTGGGCACATGTGCTATAGGACCCGATGGTAATTTTTCATAATTTTCGTGATGGAGAAGTATCGAACACTTCCCTTCTCACGGGATTGCTCTTGGCAGCGTCTCTGACTACGATCGGTGACCTCGAGACTAGCATACCGTCAAAATCTTGCGTGGCGGCCTCTCACAAGTCTGGAAGTGTTGTGGCGGTTGCAAATGCCGGCCGCGTGTCTCCGGTGTGCCCCCCCCTCACAGACGGCGCGCCGCCCTTGCACTGGAGAAGCAGACCTTGTCCCGGGTCTACACGGAGTGGATGTAGCTGTGGGTTTGGCCTAGATGTTACTCCCGGGTGTCCCTATGGGCCGAATTGACACAACCGGGTGGAGAGGTCCACTGGTCAAAGCCTGTCCGTGCAAAGTCAAAGGGCTAGATCGCGTGGTCAAACGCTACAGGGTTAGGCGGGACGGGGGCACTGGGGGTAGCAATGCCACCGGAGCGTCGTACCGGGCCCTCATACATGCAGGTGGTGTGGTGGCATGTCACGGAAGGCGACCCAGGCGTGTCCGGTGTGCCCCCCCCTCACGGACGGGCGGTACCGGCTTTGGAGAAAGCAGACGCGTCGGGTCTACGGAGGGATCTTCTGTGGAGTGCAGCTCGGATGTTGCTCCAAAGTGTTCCTATGGGCTGACCTAACACAAGCGGGTGGAGAGGCCCACTGGTCAAATCCAGTCCGTGCAAAGTCAAAGGGCTAGATCCGGTGGTGAAACGCTACAGGGTTAGGCGGGACGGGGGCCCTGGGGGGTAGCAATGCCACCGGAGAGTCGCATCGGGCCCTCATACATGCGGGGTGGTGTGGTGGCATGTCCGAAAGAAGTGGCGCAGCGTCTCGAGGTGTGGCCCCTCACGCAGACGGCGATGACACGGTAGTAGGCGATTCTGCGGAAGCGATGCGGCGTGAATATTATTAAATACTCGTAGCGATAAAATCATGAGTTTTTTACATGACGTGGGCACATGTGCTATAGGACCGATGGTAATTTTTCATAATTTTTCGTGATGGAGAAGTATCTGAACACTGCCCTCTACGCGGATTGCTCTTCGCGCGTCTACGACTGTGGCCGGCGGCCTCCGGGGACTAGCATACCGTCAAATCTTGCGTAGGCGGCCTCTCACAAGTCTCGAAGTGTTGTGGCGGTTGCAAATGCCCGGCACGCGTCTCCGGGGTGTGCCACCCTCATCCGCAGACGGCGCCGCCTTGACACTGGAGGGAAGCAGACGCGTCGGGTCTACACGAGTGGATGTAGGCTGTGGGTTTGGCCTAGATGTTGCTCGGGTGTCCCTATGGGCGAATTGACACAACCGGGTGGAGAGGTCCATGGTCAAAGCCCGTCGTGCAAAGTCAAAGGGCTAGATCGCGTGGTCAAGCGCTGAGAGGGTTAAGCGGAGACGTGGGGGTAGCAATGCCGTGGATGTAGGCTGTGGGTTTGGCCGGATGTTGCTCCGGGTGTCCCTATAGAACAGCTTTGTGCAAGTGCAAAGTCAAAGGAGCTGAATCAGCGTGGTCAAACGCTTCTGAGGTTAGGCGGGCCGGGGGAGCAGGGGGGTAACAATGCGGAGGCGTCGAACGCAGGGCCCTCGACCTGTCTTCGCGGGGTGGTGTGGTGGCATGTCACGAAGAGGTGGCACGCAGCGATGTCGGGGTGTGCCCCATCCGCAGACGGCCTTGCGCCACGGCTTTGTGGAGGAAAGCGGACAGCGTCGGGTCTACGGAGGATCTTGCTGTGGAGTCTGGCAGCGGATGTTGCTCAAAGTGTTCCTATGGGCTGACCCTGGCCCAGGGTGGAGAGGCCCTTTGGTGAAATCCGTCCGGTGCAAAAGTCAAAGGGGTAGATCAGGTGGTCAGCCTTCTGAGGGGTTAAGCGGGGCCGGGGAGGCCACTGGGGGTAACAATGCTGCACGGGGCGTCGCATCGGGCCCCTCATACATGCGGGGTGGTGTGGTGGCATGTCGAGAAGAAGTGTGCACGCGTCTCAAGAGTGTGGCCCCCTCACGGACCCAGCGGTGACCACGGTGAGTAGGCGATTCTGCTGAAGCGATCTGGCGTGAATATTATTAAATACTCGGGCTTTGATAAAATCATGCGTTTTTTACATGGCGTGGGCACATGTGCTATAGGACCGATGGTAATTTTTCATAATTTTTAAGTGATGGAGAAGTATCTGAACACTTCCCTCTCGCGGATTGCTCTTGGCGTCTATGACTCTGGCCGTGACCTCCGAGAACTAACATCTGCCGTCAAATCTTGCGTGGTGACCTCTCACAAGTCTGGAAGTGTTGTGGCGGTTGCAAATGCCGACTTTGCGTCTCGGAGTGTGCCCCCCCTCTCGCATGGACGTGACGCCGCGCCGCCGGCACTGGAGAAAGACAGACGTCGTCCGGGTCTATCGGAGTGGATGTAGGCTGTGGGTTTGGCCGGATGTTGCTCCGGGTGTCCCTATGGGCGAATTGACACAAGCCGGATGGGGAGGTCCTTGGTCAAAAGCCCGTCCGTTGCAAAGTCAAAGGGCTAGATCGGCGTGGTCAAAACGCTACGGGGTTGAGGCGGGGCCAGGGGCACTGGGTAGCAATGCCACTTGGAGGCGTCGTGCGGAGCCCCTCATACATGCGGGAGGTGGTGTGGTGGCATGTGTGCGAAGAAGCGGCATGCAGCGTGTCCAGGTGTGCCCCCCCTCCGCAGACTGGACTGGCCATGCTTGCCCTTTGGAGAAGCAGACGTCGGGTCTACGGAGGGATCTTCTTTGTGGAGTCTGGCAGGATGTTGCTCAAAGTGTTCCTATGGGCTGACCTAACACAGCAGGGTGGAGAGAGCCCACTGGTGAAATCCCGTCAGTGCAAAGTCAAGGCTAGATCCGGTGGTCAAGCCTTCTGAGGTTAGGCGGGGACGGGGGCCACAGAAGTAGCAATGCCACGTCGCATCTTCCAGCCCTCATACATGCAGGGGGTGGTGTGGTGGCATGTCAGAAGAAGTGATGCAGCGTCTCCGAAGTGTGGCCCCCCCTCACGGGCCAGCGATGACCACGGTGAAAGTAGGCATTCTCTCTTGCGAAGCAAATCTGGCGTGAATATTATTAAATACTCGGGATAGCGATAAAATCATGAGTTTTTACATGGCGTGGGCACATGTGCTATAGGACCGATGGTAATTTTCAAATTTTTACATTGATGGAGATGTCTGAACACTTCCTCTCTTGGATTGCTCTTGGCGCGTCTCTGACTCTGGCCGTGACCTCAGAATACTTATAACTGATCAAATCTTAAGTGGCGGCCTCTCACAAGTGGAGAGTGTTGTGGCGATTGCAAATGCCGACATGCGTCTCAAAGTGTGCCCCCCCCCTCACAGAACGGCGCCGCTTGCCCGGCACACTGGAGAAGCAGACGTCAGTTATCGGAGTGGATGTAGGCTGTATGGGTTTGGCCCGGATGTTGCTCCGGGTGTCCCCTATGGGCGAGCTGACACCAGCCTTGGTGGTGGAGGTCCAACTAGTCAAAGCCCGTCCGTGCAAAGTCAAGGGCTAGATCCCGTGGTCAAGCCTTCTGAGGGTTAAGCGGGATAGAGCCTTTGAGGGTAGCAATGCCACAGGGCGTCGTGCTGCAACCCTCATACATGCGAGGCGGTGTGGTGGCATGTCTGAAAGAGGCTGACGCAGCGTGTCCAGGGGTGTGCCCCACCCTCGCACGAATGACACGATGCGGCACTGGAGAAGCAGGGCGCGTCGGGTCTACGGAGGGATCTTCAACATTAGTAGAGTGCGGCCGGATGTTGCTCAAAGTGTTCCTATGGGCTGACCCTAACACAGCCCGGGTGGAGAGGCCACTTTGGTGGAGAATCCGTCAGGTGCAAAGTCAAAGGGCTGAATCCGTTGGTCAGCACTTCTGAGGTTAGGCGGGGCGAGGGGCCACAGGGGTAGCAATGCCACGGGAGGCGTCTCGCCGGACCCTCATACATGCGGGGTGGTGTGGTGGCATGTGGAAGAGAGGCGGCATGCGTCTCCGGGTGTGGCCCCCCCTCACAGACGGCGATGACCGCGTGAAGTAGGCGTTCTGCGGAAAGCGATCTTGGCGTGAATATTATTAAATACTCGGGCCTTGATAAAATCATGAGTTTTTACATGGCGTGGGCACATGTTCTATAGGACCGATGGTAATTTTTCATAAATTTTCGTGATGGAAATGTATCGAACACTTCCCTCTGCAGCGGATTGCTCTTGGCCGTCTCGACTCTGACGGGCGGCCTCAAGGAGCTAACATACCGTCAAATCTTTACGTGGCGACCTCTCTAAGTCTGGAAGTGTTGTGGCGGTTGCAAATGCTGGCCTACGTCTCTCGGTGGAGTGTGCCCCCCCCCTCACGCAGACGGCGCCGCCGCCCGGCTTGCGTGGAGAAAGCGGTAGCGTCGGGTCTGTCTGGAGTGGATGTAGGCTAATAGGTTTAGCCCGGATGTTTGCTCCGGGTGTCCCTATGGGCGAGCCGGCTAGCTTTAACCCGGGTGGAGAGGTCCAACTGGTCAAAAACGTCAGGTACAAAGTCAAAGGGCTGAATCAGCGTGGTCAATTGACGCTAAAAGGGTTAGGCGGGGCCAGTGAGGGAGCGGGAGGTAGCAATGCCACGGAAGCGTCGTGCCGAGACCCCTCTTACATGCGAGGTGGTGTGGTGGCATGTCACGAAGAGGCGCTTGCAGCGTGTCGAGTGTGCCCCCCCCTCACGGAGCCAGCGCCGCCCGCCCGGCTCTGTGGAGAAAGCAGACTGCGTCCGAGATCTACGGAGGATCTTCTTTGTGGTCTGGCAGCCGGATGTTGCTCAAAAGTGTTCCTATGGGCTGACCCTAACACAACTGCGGGTGGAGAGGCCTTTGGTCAAATCCCGTCCGATGGTGCAAAGTCAAAGAGCTAGATCCGGTGGTCAAGCGCCTTCTGAGGTTAGGGGCCCGGGGGGCCACAGGGGTACCAATACCACCCGGAGGCGTCGCATCGGGCCCTCATACATGCGGGGTGGTGTGGTGGCATGTCCAGAAAGAAGCGGCGTCTCAGTGTGGCCCCTACGCAATGGCCCGATGACACCGCGGTAGTAGGCGTTAACGGAAAGCGATGCGGCGTGAATATTATTAAATACTCGGGCCTTGGTGATAAAATCATGAGTTTTTACATGGCGTGGGCACATGTGCTATAGGACCGATGGTAATTTTTCATAATTTTTAATTGATGGAGGATGTATATGAACACTTTCTGTCGCAGCGGATTGCTCTTGGCGTCTCATTTCGACTGGCGGCTGACCTCGAGAACTAACATACCGCGTCAAATCTTGCGTTGGGGCCTCTCACAAGTCTGGAAGATGTTGTGGCGGTTACCAAATGCCAACGTGTCTCCGAGTGTGCCCCCCCCTCACAGACGGCGCCGCCCAGCTTGCACAGGGAGAAATGCAGACTTAACGTCGGAATCTACGGAGTGGATGTAAGCGTAGGTTTAGCCTAGATGTTACTCCGGGTGTTAGCCCTATGGGCCGAATTAACCCAACCTGGCAGGGTGGAAGGTCCCACTAGTCCGCCCGTCCGTGCAAAGTCAAAGGAGCTAGATCGGCGTGGTCAGCGCTTCTGAGGTTAAGCGGGGCGGGGGGCACTGGGGGTAGCAATGCCACTTACGGGAGGCGTGCCAGGAGCCCCTCATACATGCTGAGGGGTGGTGTGGTGGCATGCTGCGAAGAAGGCGGCGCAGCGTGTAGGTGTGCCCCCCGCTAAAGACCCAGGCCGTCGCCATGCCCGGCTTTGGAGGAGGAGAAAGCAGACGCGTCGGGTCTACGGAGGGATCTTGCTGTGGAGTGCAGCGGATGTTGCTCAAAGTGTTCCCTATGGGCTGACCCTAACACAGCGGGTGGAGGCCCCTTTGGTGGCGAATCCCGTCAAGTGCAAAGTCAAGGAGCTAGATCCAGGTGGTCCAAGCCTTCTGAGGGGTTAGAGCGGGAACAGGGGGCACTGAGGGGTATGTAATGCCACCCGGAGGCCGCGTGCCGAGCCCTCATACATCGCGGGGTGGTGTGGTGGCATGCGAGAAGAGGCGTGCAGCGTGTCAGGTGTGCCCCCTCCCGCGGGCGGCGTCATGCCGGCAAACTGGAGGGGAGAAGCAGGATCACGTCCGGGTTCTACGGAGGATCTTCGCGTGAGTGCAGCCGGATGTTGCTCAGAGAGTGTTCCTATGGGCTGACCCTAACACAACCCGGTGGAGGCCGCAGTCCAATCCGTCCGTGCAAGTGAAAGTAAAGATCCGGTGGTGGCAGCTACTGAGAAATTTAGGCGGGGCCCGGGGGCCTGAGGGGTACCAATACCACGGAGGCGTCGCAGACCCCTCATACATGCGGGGGTGGTGTGGTGGCATGTCAGGAAGAAAGGCGACGCAGCGTCTCCGGGGTGTAGCCCACCCCCCCTCACGCATGACCCAGCGATGACCACGGTACGTAGGCGTTCTGCGGAAGCGATCTTGGCGTGGTATTATTAAATACTTCGAATGTGGAAATAAAATCATGCGATTTTTACACACACATGGCGATGGGCTATGTGCTATAGAATGCGATATTAATTTTCATAATTTTTTCATTGATGGAGAAATGGTTCACTTCCCTCTCCCAGCGGATTGCTCTTGGCGTCTCTGACTTGTGGCGGCTGACCTCACGAGAACTAACATGCCGTCGAATATTGGTGCGTAAATGACTGTCTGACAGAATGCGGAAGTCGCTTTGTGGCGGTTGCTGCAAATGCCCGTCCTTACGTGTCTAAATTGTGCCCCGCCCTCCGCAGACGGCCTTGCGCGCCCGGCACCTGGAGAAAGCAGACCCTTTGCGGTCTATAAGATGAATGTAAACGTAGGTTTGGCCCGGATATTTGCTCGGGGTGTCCCTATGGGCGAACTGGCAACCGTAGGTGGGGAGGTCGGTCAATTAAGCCTGTCCGTGCAAAGTCAAAAGAGCTGAATCGTGGTCAAACGCTACTGAGGGTTAAGCGGAGACGGAGGCGCTGGGGGTAACAGAAAATGCCACCCGGGAGGCGTAAATCGTCTGGAGCCCCCTCATACATCGCGAGGGTGGTGTGGTGGCATATGCTGTAGAGGCGGCCGCAGCGTGTCGAAGTGTGCCCCCTCACCAGACTGACATGTATCGCCTTGGCTTACGGAGAAAGCAGACGGCGTCGGGTCTACCGGAGAATCTTGCTTTGTGGAGTGCAGCCCGGATGTTGCTCAAAGTGTTCCTATGGGCTGATTCTTTACAACGGGTGGAGAGCCCAGCGAGTGAGAATCCCGTCCGTGCAAAAGTCAAGGGCTAGATCCAGGGGTGGTGGCCTTCACTGAGGGTTAGGTTGACAGGAGGCCTGAAGTGCGCAAATGCCACTTAGGAGGCGTGCACTCGTCGGGCCCTCATACATGCGGTGGTGGTGTGGTGGCATGTCAGAAGAAGCGGCTTAGCGTCTCGGGGGTGTGGCCCCCTTCCGCGGACGGCGATAACACGGTATTGGGCGATATTCTGCGAGAAGCTTGATGCGGCGTGAATATTATTAAATACTCGGGGCGGCGATAAAATCATGAGTTTTTACATGGCATTGGGCACATGTGCTATGGGGCCAGATGGTAATTTTTCTATGGTACCATTGATGGAGGTGAAATGTACTTATGCGAACACTACCACCTCTATCGCGGCGGGATTGCTCTTGACGCGTCTGGCGGCGTGGCCGGCGGACCTCCGAGAACGCTTATACCCGTCAAATGACGCGTGGCGGCCTCTCACAAGTCTGGAAGAGTGTTGTGGCGGGTTGCAGAATGCCCGACCTTGCAGTGTCTCAAGGTGTGCCCCCACCGCACCAGACGGCGCCGAGCGCCCGGCGTACCCAGGAGGGAAGCGGGGCGGCGTCGGGTCTACAGCTGAGGTGGATGCTTGGTACGTGGGTTTTGGCTTTTGGATGTTGCTCCGGGTGTCCCTAACAGGGCGGTCAGCCTGACACAACCGGGTGGGAAGGTCCTTGTTAGCTCCCGTTCGATTACAAGAAGTCAAAGGGCTAGATCGCGTGGTCAAGCACTTCTGAGGGTTAGGCAGGACGGGGGCCTTGGGGAGTAGCAATGCTGCACGGGCGTTGTACCTTGAACCCTCATACCTGTCTGGGGGTGGTGTGGTGGCATGTAATAGAAGAGGCGACGCAGCGATGTCCAGGGTGTACTACCCCCGCAGACGGCGCCGCCACGCCGGCACTGTAGGGGAAAGCAGACAGCGTCCGGGTCTACCTGGAGGGATCTTCAGCTGTCAAAATGCAGCCCGGATGTTGCTCCAAAGTGTTCCTATGGGCTGACCTATGCCCACAACCGGGTGGAGAGGCCCCTTGGTCCAATCCCACGTCCGTGCAAAGTCAAGGGGCTGAATCCGATTGGTGTGCCTTCTGAGGGTTAAAGCGGGGCGAGGCCACTGGGGGTAACAATGCCACCGGAGCATCGCATCCGAACCCTCATACATCTTGAGGTGGTGTGGTGGCATGTCAGAAGCGTACGGCGTCTGCCGTCTAGGTGTGTAGCCCCCCACTCACGGACGGCGATGACACGTGAAGTAGGCGATTCTTGCGGAAATGATGCGGCGTGAATATTATTAAATACTCGGGCCTTGATAAATCATGCGTTTTTACATGACCGTTGGGCACATGTGCTATAGGACCGATGGTAATTTTTCATAAATTTTCGTGATGGAGAAGTATCTGAACACTTCCCTCTCGCGGATTGCTCTTGGCAGCGTTCACTCGACTTCTGGTCCGAAAGCTGACCTGGGAGGCTAGCATACCGTCAAATCTTGCGTGGGCGGCCCCTCTCCTGAAAGTCCTGGAAGTGTTGTGGCGGTTGCAGAAATGCCGTGCAGCGTCTCGAGGTGTGCCCCCCCTCCTTTGGTGTGCGCGCCCGCCCGGCACCTGGAGGAAAGCGGATCGTCGGGTCTATACGAGTGGATGTATTTGTGGGTTTTGGCCGGATGTTGCTCGGTGTCCCTATGGGCGGCGGCCTGGCAAGACGGAAGGTCCTTTGACGGTGAAACCCGTCCGATGCAAAGTCAAAGAGGCTGAATGGCGTGGACAAAGCGATACAGAGGTTAGGCGGGCCCAGAACGGGGGCCTTTGGGGGTAGCAAAATGCCAGCACTGGAAGCGTCGTGCAGGCTCTCGTACATCGCGGTGGTGTGGTGGCATATGCGAATATGCGTACAGCGTGTCAAAGGTGTGCCCACCCCTCGCAGACGAGCGCCGCCGCCTTGCGTCACTGGAGGGGAAAGCGGACGTACCGGTCTACAGAGTGGATGCGCTGTAGTACCAGGTTTGGCCGGATGTTTGCTCCCCGGGTGTCCCTATGGGCGAGCGACACCTTAGGGTGGAGGTCCACTAGTCAAAAGCCCGTCGCGTGCAAAGTCAAAGGGCTGAATCAGCGTGGTCAAAGCAATCACGAGGGTTAGGCGGGGCGGGGGGCACTGGGGGTAGCAATGCCACCCGGGCGTCGTGCGTGCGAACCCTCCTTACATGCGGGGTGGTGTGGTGGCATATGCAGAAGAAGCGACGCAACGTGTCAGGGGTGTGCCCTCCCTGACCCCGGCGCCCGCCGCCCGTCACTGGAGGGGGAAAGCAGGACCGTCGGGTCTACCACGGAGGATCTTCTTGTGGGTCTGTGGCCGGATGTTGCTCCAAAGTGTTTCTATGGGCTGACCCTAACACACCTTGGTGGAAGGCCACTGGTCAGAAATCCGTCCGATGCAAAGTCAAAGGCTAGATCCAGTGGTCAACTGAGCTACAGGGTTAGTGGCCAGGGGCCACGGGGGGGTATAATGCCACCGGTGTCGCATGAGGCCCCTCATACATGCGGGGTGGTGTGGTGGCATGTCCGAAGAAGGCGTACAGCGTCTCAGACTGTAAGCCCCCTCCTCACGGGCGGCGATGACCTGATATTAAACGTTCTGCTTGGAGGAAGCGATCGCAGCGTGAATATTATTAAATACTCGGGCGCGATAAAATCATGAGTTTTTACATAGCGTGGGCACATGTGCTATAGGGACCCGATGGTAATTTTTCATAATTTTTACGTGATGGAGATATCTGAACACTTCCCTCTATGCGGTTGCTCTTGACAGCGATCTCGACTTGTGGCGGCGGCCTCCGAGAACTAGCATTTACGTCCAAATATTAACGTAGGCGGCCTCTCACAAGTCTGGAAGTGTTGTGGGCGGTTGCAAATGCACCCGACAGCGTCTCGAGTCTGCCCCCGCCCATGACTGACGCCCGCCATTTGCACACAGAGGGAAGCAGACCTTGTCGGGTCTGCTCTGGAGTGGATGTAGGCCCCGTAGGTTTAGCGGATGTTGCTCGGGTGTCCCTATGGGCCGAAGCCCGACACAGCCGGGTGGGGAATCCCAGCGGTCCAAAAGAGCCGTTAAGTGCATCGAAAATTTGAAATCGCGTGGTCAAGCCTCTGAGGTTAGGCGGGGCCAGAACGCGGGGGTAACAATGCCACGGGCGTATGAAGTTATGCCGGGCCCTCATACATGGGAGGTGGTGTGAGTGGCATGTCTGAAAGAAGCGCTTACTTGGCGTGTCCAGGGTGTGCCCCCCCTCACGGACGGCGCCGCCACGGCTTACTGTAGAGGAAGCAGACGGCGTCGGGTCTACGGAGGGATCTTGCTGTAAGGTCTGGCCGGATGTTGCTCCAAAGTGTTCCTCGGGCTGACCCTAACACAACGGAGTGGAGAGGCCCACTGGTCAAATCCGTCCGTGCAAAGATCAAGGGGCTAAATCCGGTGGTCCAACGGCCTCTGAGGTTAAGCGGAATGAGGGGCCACAGGGGGCCTGCGGTAACAATACCACCGGGAGGCGTCGCATGGAGACCCCTCGCCACATCGCGGTGGTGTGGTGGCATGTCAGAAAGAGGCGACACGCAGCGTCTCGGGGAGTGTGGCCCCCCTCACAGACCCGGCGGTGACACGTGAGTAGGCGTTAACGAAGCGATGCAGCGTGAATATTATTAAATACTCGGGAATAGCGACAAAATCATGCGTTTTTACATGACATGAGCACATGTGCTATGGGGCCCGATGGTAATTTTCATAAAATTTTTAAGTGATGGAGAAGTATCTGAACGCACTTCCCTCTACGCGGATTGCTCT